>OY735208.1:24053680-24141180 GCA_963457665.1 Thysanoteuthis rhombus
GGCACCTCAGCAGTGTTGATCAAACACCAGCTCCCTTTCAGCAATGATTTTAAGATACTACTCATGTCACGCATTCAGTTAGTGTACACTGCTCAAATCTCCCAAACTTTTCAGAAGTACCTTGTACTTATATTTAATAGATTACAGATATCTTAGCACCAATATAAATCTTTGATATCAATGTAATGTTGATAATTATATCTAGCAGCCAACAGGACCCTATGGAGACCTATGCATCAAGAATTTACTTAAGGGTTGCAGTAATAGCCAAGATGATGATGTCAAAGATGATTAAAGTTTTATAGTAATATCGATCTCTCCTCGATAGTGAACAACTCCATACCTGTTCAAAAAAGATTTGAAATCGTAAATAAGTGTAAAAGAGCCGAATCTATTTTATGGTTTTAGAAATTTTTTACAAAATTCCGCATAAAAATCATATCAATGAACTGAATATTATAATATATTTAGCATCAACAGGAGGTAACGATAAGTTCATTGATTTTACAAATCATAAAACTTTTTGGTGTGAGACTAATGGAAAGTCAATTTTACATGATCTTGCCTCAAGTTGATATTTGTCAAAGCTATTTACAAATAGGCAATAGACTATTTTGCCAGTCTATCAGAATTCCAATAGGCATTGACCCAGCGCCTTTCTGGCCAAATCTATGTTTACATAGATATAAGTATGTATTTATATCTTCACTGATTCAGAATATAGCACACATAATGCACATACATTCCATAGGTTCACATATTTCATAAACGACACATGCAGTCTGAATGATAATGGGGAATTCAGAAACTCATACCATTTATTAACCCTGACAATCTTGGACTGAAGTGCGAACATAATAAAACACATGCTACATTCCTTGATCTTGACAAATGAGACGCCTTCCCATTTTATATTGTTCAAACCCTTCATTGAGGAAGTGATACTCCACTTTACATCTTTTATGGTGCCTACATTCAGAGTATTTGCAAGTGCTCTCAATCAAGGATATCATAAGATATTTAGACAGTTTGATAAGACAATGACTAGACATCCTTAGCCTTTTAAACTTCATAATATCAACCGTAGTGAAATGATAACCTGATTCAAGGACATCTTAGCATGAGGTGATACATGCACATAGTGTTTCAGGAAGAAAATTCTGAACCTCCTCCACATTTCACACCTTAAGTATTGCACTATACAAGCAAAGTTTGATCCCAACACCTTTTCCAAAGAAAGTAAGTTAATGTTTCATTGTGTGAAAATTAGGATACATGTATGTGCATTTTTTATCCATTGTAAATAACCTAATTGAAAAAACCATAGCTTGACAGAAGAAGTACTTGATCACTACTGCTGGCGACCATTAATGGTTTTATTTCAGATAACTAACTTATACAATGCACACATTATTAAATAAATAAATATATAAACAAATGAAGAGATTTAGAATTTACACAATGAGATCTTCAGTGTAGGAATGTAAGTGATAAGTAAGAAGTAATGAAAAGCCATGCTGGTTGGAGATTATTTTATATATCATCAAGAGATCATTTCTTGATAATTTCATTGAAACTGATTGGGGAAATCTTTTCTGTGAGCTGAGAAATACTACTATGAACGTAAACCTTTTTTACAAAATATCCTAGTTATTAATCTCCATCCAGTATGGCTCTTCCTAACGTCTTACTTATCTCTTACATTTTCTGGACCCCTCTCATAGAATATTAGTGCATTTCTATTTCTATATGAAGAAATATTTATGTATATGATTTCATATACATATATATATATATATATATATATATATATATATATATATATGTAATATGATATATTTATATATGTAATATGATATATTCATATATTAAGATATGTGTGTGTATGTGTGCTTGTGTGTGTGCGTACTTGAGCATGTGTGTCTGTGTGTGTATGTTAGGCTGAATTCAAGTTGAAACATGATATCATAAGGCTTATGACGAATGTGTTCACACCATGAACACTGGAAATTGAATTGAGAAAATCATTTCGGCATTCACATGGGATTAAACAGCATCTCTCGACAGCACCCTAAAATTGGCTCTAACATCTAGTAATTCGTTTTTGCACCAATCAGGGAGAAACTGTTTTGAAAAACCTATTTTTTTATCCTATCTTTTCTATAAATGGCAAGCATCATCTGTCTTGCTTCATCAATTGTGTTGACTGCAGTCACTCAAGTCTTTTCCCCATACCAACTCCATTTATTCACACTAATACGGTTCATTCAACATACACACAGACACACGCATACATATATATATATATAGTGCGGAGATACAAATATCAAACTCCAAAGCAGTCAACCATTCAACTATTCACTCATCTTATAAACATTCACTGGGCAACTGAGAACTGACTTGAACTCAGGGCAATTGATGGAATATTTCAAGAGTTCAAGCAGTAAGCACTTATCAACAATCTCGACTCTTATACTTCACTTCATAGTATACAATGTTCAAGCATTACAAGTATATACAACCAATCAATGAACAAGCTAAACAAACCGAAATGCTATTGTTATACTTTATATCATATCTTTTTTTTTCTCATTCACTTGTTGACTTCATGCTTTATATTCTGTCATGTTAATGTTTTAATTTCCTCAAAAGAGTTAGGAAATTAGTCAATTTCCATCCAAACAAGCTCATTTTGGGGCCATTAGAAAGCTGATAAGGTTCTCTTTCTGTTGAAATATGAATATGTTTTGTACACGCTGATGGTTTCTTTGCCCCAAACAACTAAAGGAAGTCAAATTGACAAATGTCTTTAAAAATGGCCGCCATCTTCAATTTTCAAGTAGAATTTCTAGAGACTTAATATAGTATTCTGGAGACTCCATAGAAATGCACTGTGGAGAACAAAATTATCTTTGAATTTTTCCAGTTCAAGCCATAGTTTGCCAGGACTAAATAGAATATCAACATCATCCACACCTAATACAATGGGAAAAGGGAATGGGACATTATATACCCTTTCTCACACACTTTGGACATCTAGTCTGAGATCTGTGATTTCCACTTTCCGCTAGACTAATAACAATGTATGCTGATATTGTGTTTATTCAATAGGTCGATTGGTACAAACATGTTCAGTTGAAATTCAGTTCAAGCCAGGATTTAGTATCAGATGCCTATTATAGCCAGTCTATCCATGTATAGAAAAATTCCACAAACCCATGTTTTCTTTGGTAGATTAATATGTATCCAATGTATGAACATTACTTTATGGTAAACAATATAATCATAGCTTCTGAGGTATAATGATGCCTATTATAGCAGTGAATCTTTTATGTGTCCAGGTGTATGAAGAGGGCTGATGTTTAGTGTCACTCAAGATGGTATCTCATGGTGTCATCCCTCCTCCTTCCGGAACTTGATCTCTTCCTAAGATATCTTGAACTTTGGTGATATTTTTGTACTAATAATATTCATTATTTATCATGATTCTCCCATACAATTGAATGTGATTGCATCAGCCTACATTAACCAACAACTGTATTCATCTCAAGTCATCAATTTTTGTTTTGACTTTGTGAAATGATACAAAGAAAATAAGTATCAGTGAGAATGTTTTTATTCAATATCAAAAAACTATACAATAAAACTAGAAAGCCCTCAAGAGAGCACAAACCTCACCAAGATTGTTGTCATGAAAAGTAGTTGTAAATAGATCCACCCCAAAATGTAATCATTTCTTCTGCAGCCCATCTTTACACAAACTTACATTGTAGCTTATTGAGAACTTTCGGAGATATGATTTGGACTGACATTGAACTTTTAGCTATAGTATGTGGTTTAGACATATGTCTATGATGCATGGATCTGCTCCTATGTTCAATCACTTATTTTGTGGTCTATTGTGCATCCTTCCACAAGATTTCATTAAAATTCACCGAGAACTTTTGGAGATGTTGTATGGAGGGTCAAGAGTATATACAAAAATATATGAAAAGAAAATGGAAAAATATCTTTCTATCAGAAAAAAATCCTAGATCTGTCCCAAAATTCAACCGCCTCCTCCATACCCCACTACCCACCCTTTCATCAAATTCAATTGAAATTCATTTTGAACTTTTGGTGATATTTTGTGGTGTTGGTATATAACTACTGCATAGGGGAGATAATTGTGCATGGAATCATCCAAAAATTCAATCCCTTATTTTGCTAAGTTTCCATCTTCCCATAAAATTTCATTGAAATCCATGGAGAACTTCTGTAAAAATTATGTGGACAGTCATGGGCATATGCATGAATGTATGAAGAAAACCTAAGAAGATATCTCTCAATCAAAGAGAAACCCCCAGATACATCCCAGAATTGAACTAACTCTTCCTTCCTTCATTGGCTACCTTCCTCCAAATTTTCATTGAAATCAATTGATTGCATTTAGATATATTGTGTGTACATACAGATGATTCATTAGAAAAAAAATTACCAAGAAAATATACAAAAAATTTTTAGGGAATCATGTTGTAGTCACCCTGAATGGGTTGCCCCCACTGTCCCCACCTTGGTCTGTAACTCAGTGTATGTGTGTGTGTGTGCGTGTGTGCGTGTGTGCAATTTCAATTCTATTTAGCAAACAGTGACCTCAGAATAGCATGGGAATTTTTTTTAAATCCTCTATCCCTATGTTTAACAACAAAAATGTAATTGATGAACTGAGTTTGGACCTTTTGCTTTATTTGCAAACATTATTTTTGAGCTGTATGCTTAGGAAAAGCCTAATTCTTTATATTTCAACACATTGTTCCATGGTCAGTCATCTTAACTGTCATCCTTGGTGAAAATAATTAATAGAAAAAGATATTGATGGCAATGTTGTGAAAGCTTCCTTTGCTATTATCCAACAAATGCGCTAGTCTAAAAAAAAATTAACATCTTACAAAGACATAATGTATTGCTCATCAAATTCTGACATATGTTTCAATGTAAATACGTCACGTTAAACACTTCCTATATTCTATAGAAAATAATTCCAGATATTTAAAGGAATGTGCAATCAATATTCACAGATATGTATCTCTTTTGAAGTTTAAACTTTCATGTAGAATGTATACGCTAGATATTATCAATGAACCAGTTGAATTCAGTGCATTTGAGTTGTATAAGAAAAGAGGTAAACAGTAACTATTACATATTGATTTGTTCAGATCAGTTTCATCATCTTTGTTACTTTTCTCATAATGTTTCATCTTACATACCCTCTGATCTCCTTCAGATGTCTATTGCTTATGTTGGATGAAAACTTTAATTCAATCTGCTTGAATATTCTGTTCTCTTCCCTATACCTGTTACATCCAGCGTCTTTCCTAAAAGATTCTTCAGAACTTATCAAATCTTCCATGTAATTCTAATCAGTCTCTCTGCTGAGCCAATGTGTACACTGCCTGATCTAGGGATAGAACTCACAACTTCTAGGGGACCAAATGAGTTTTCACAAGCATTCTCATTCAATAAGCTACTAAGGGACTCTTAATTATTGGTTATTTTTAGCTTTTAATCTAATACTTATTCTTACCTGGTCTTTCCTAATTAGGAAATAGTGTTGATATATATGCTCAGTAAATTGATTAAAGGCAATTTGCATAGGAATGAGAAAAGCACACCACAAGGATTAGATAATGGGTTTTGGTTAAGATTTCCAGAACACTACCAAATGTAACATACTCTTGGAGATGGTTAAAGGATTCAATAACTGGAAATGTTGTGATGAATCTAACAAAGACACAAGAACTGATCCAGACAAATTAATGTATAATAGTAGCAATACCTCATCTCATAAATTCAGACAACTCAAATGAAGATAAGGAACAACAAAGTAAGCAAATTTACTGTAATAGACATATAGAACAATATAGTAAGCAAATTTACTCTAATGTATGCAAGAAACCGCAAAGTAAACAAATATACTCAAATGAACACAAAGTAAACAAGTCTATTTAAATGAATGTAAGGAAATGGAAAGTAAACAAATATACTCAAATGAACACAAAGTAAACAAGTCTATTTAAATGAATGTAAGGAACAGCAAAGTAAGCAAATTTACTGTAATGTACATAGAGAACTGCCAGGTTAGCGAATTTACTCTGATGAACGCAAGGAACAGCAAAGTAAGCAAATTTACTGAAATGAACATAAAGAACAGCAAAGTAAGCATATTTATTCTAATGAATGCAAGGAACAGCAGAGTAAACAAATTTACTCTCATAAATGTAAGGAACAGCAAAATAAGAAGATTCACTCTAATAAACATAATGAACAGTACGTCTACAGAGTCATCTTCAAACAGTTGTCTTCTTGAGATACAAAAATCTCAACAAGCATGTACGGCAATAACACTTCGTCTTCAGTGCACAACTGACATTTTTTTTAATGCCTCTGCTATTTAAATCCAGAGTTTCTATTGAGAGCTTCAACATCAAAAGCTTGGCATCTTTGCAAGTGTTTCTCAGAAAGTTTTTCCAAGTTCAACACCAGACTCTGTCTTGGTACATCCATTAAGATACACATGCCAAGTGTTATTTACTTGCTCAAGCCAAAACTGTGGAAAGGTACACAGTTTTTAGGATCGATTTTTGAAAAGCTTCATCAGAATTCCTTGACACTTTTGCACATTCTAAAATCTAAATTCTAGATGCATAACAATCAAGTGATTCACAAACTTTCTGATTGCACCTTGTACGTACATGTAATTTCATATCTATCTATACCCACACACAGACGCACACATATATAGATAGATTGATAGACTGATACATGCACACACTGATATATGTATGTATGAGCATCCATCTGTGTGATTTTGAAGGTTGTGGATAAAATGTTACTGCTGTTTGTCTGCCCACCACCATTAGTCAAATAGGTAATCGAAAAGATGACACAATGGCTTTGTCATTATTGACAAATGGGTTTTGAAAATCTTTTTCCTTTCTGCATGCCAAACAGCTAAAATGCTTTTAGTTTTCGTAAATATTCTTTTGAAAAAATTCATAGAAAGGAAGATCATAGGAAAGAATACAGAGAAAAACAGCCCTTGCCCCAAAAAATTATCTAAAAAGTAAATTTGATTATTAAAAAATCCATGCATTCAGGTTCACATGTCCATAGAAAGGGATTATTATTATCATTATTACTATTGTCATTATCATTATTATTATTGGTGTTGTTATTATTATCATTACTACTATTATTGGTGGTTTTTTTTTTTTATGGGTGTTGCATAGAATTTTCAACACAGAATGCGAATGTATTTGTACCTATTTCTTTACTTAATACTGAGGTGTGTTTAGCTCTAAATGTAAGTTTGTATTGCATGTATGGGGTCCTGGTTTCTTCATGTTATCAAATACATATTGAATGGAGAAATGTGTTTGTATGTATGTATATATATATATGCATGTATATGTGTGTGCATGCGCATATGTTTGTATATATATATATATATATTATTGATTGCTTGAGGATAAAATTTTAGGTTTTATTTCTTAGTTTTGTTTTCATCAAATCCAAAATCAAGATGCTCTTATCGATATTGAAGTAAATATTCAAAACTTATATGCTGTTGTTCAAATTTTTCTGTCCATATTCAGAATAGAATATCATGAATTTTTTATTAGATAAATATGCAAGTTGTTTATACATAATTTGTTGTGCTATGGTCGTTGGCAGAAATACCTGGAGAAAATAGAAATTATAACTGATGCTTTTCTGATTTTGAAATTCAGTTAAAAGTATTGCAACAAGATGTGTTCTTTTTAATTTTTTTATATGGAGTAACACAAAAAGCTCAAATATAATAAACACAGGAGAACAAATTATATCTTATCATCATCAGCCTTTTAGCACCCATCTTTGGACGTAGACTCTCCCTAAGATTTACCAGACCTTCCCATCATGAAAGTCGAGGGGACATATCTTTCTAAAATTGTCTAGTTTGTCATGCCATCTTATTTTCAGCTGCCATCAGTTTTACCAATGATCTCTGGGGATCCATGTTGTAAGACGTGATGTCTATCAGTTATCTTTCATTCTTGCAACAGCCCATTGCCATTCAAGTTTTCTAATGGATTCTATGATATCTCTTACTCCTATTTTTTCCTCTAATATACTGTGTTGTCTTGTGATCTCTCCAGGTGATGCTGAGCATGATTCTCACCTGTGCAGGTTGCATCTACTTTAAGTTTTAGGGTCAATTTTGGGGTCAAGTTCCATGTTTTAGCTGCATAAGTGACTATCCGGCGGATGCATTGATTACATACCATTCTTTTCAGGGACTAATTGGATTTCTTTGCTCTACTGAAAGCTTGCCTGCCTTGGGTGATTCTTTGTCTGATTTCTTCTTTTGAGAATTTCATAGATATTTGTTGTCCTAGATAGAAAACCTCCATGAAGTGAACAATTTCTACAGTGACTGGCTTTTAATATTCTGCTGCTTTCTCTTTTAGTTGATTTACCAAATGGAGATGACCAATGGCTGAATAGCTTCTTCTGAAGCCAGCATCTCCACCGTAGTCGGTTTTCATCTAGGGTTTTTGTGATTCAGTTGATGATCATTTTAGTAAAAAGCTTGTAGATGCAGTTGAATAGGCTTATTGCCTGTTGTTGCTTAGATTTCTCGGGTTCCCCTTTTTTATATAAGAGCATTATGATTGCTATGTTCCAATCTTCTGGGATTTCACTCTGTTCAAGGCAAAAGTTGAATATAATGACTAGTTCCCTAGTGATGACCAGCTGTTTTGAGATATTATCTTTCCTTTTTTCATTCCTTTGATGGCTAGCTTCACCCTCCACAGAGTAACTTCAAGGAAATCTTCAAATTGCTTACATTTGTATCATTTTTCTTATCCATTGTTCTGTATCCCTTGTTTTGAAAAATGTGGGGTTTTGTGTAGGATTCTTTGGCAGGCTTGACAGTTTGGTCCCTATCCCTTCTTAAGTCTCCATTTTCTTCAAACATATGACTTACTTGAATTCTTCCAGTACTGAGAGTGTTTTGTAATAGTCTTGAAGCCATTACAATTAAGGGTGTAAAATGATCCAACCATTTGCAATTTGGTAATATGAATTTATTCTGACGATTCCCAATAAGGGAGGTTAGATTAATTTTCAAATTTTTCTTTGTGTTTTATTTCTAATTGTTTCTTGTATTTACTCAATTCTCGGTAAATGGCCTGGATGAAAAAGCGTTGTTTCTGATTCTTCACCATCCCATCAAACAATGATAATAAGCGAGACAAACAGGCAGGGATGTGTATCTTTGCTTCACTCTTAGAAAGTTTTTAAGGTGAGAAATGCACTAATCTAAAGCAATTTAGCAATGCTTTGAAAATTTTATTTTATAGAGATTTCATAAAATTAATTTAGTTGGGTTTGCACTCACTGCCATTATTTCCCCTATCAGACTGGAACACACAAAAAATATTCAACAACACAGGAAAGCGAATTATATAAAAAGATTTCATAAAAGTCAGGCCCATAAAAAGAATTGGTGAAAAATTTCTTATCTTTCTAAAAATTGAAAATACCGAATTGGCCTGACTCTAACTTGATCTTTGCAGGTGACCAGATTTCAGCACCACCTATTCCCCTAGGGTCCAGTTACCCTTGTACATGAATTTGCAGCTCATAGATGACAGATATGAAAATGCCAAAATAGACCAAAACCTCAAGACCACACTCTAAATTAACTTCTGGAAGACACCAATGGTCAGCACCATCAATTAAATATTCATTCTTTGCACACAAAGCTGCACCCAAATGGGGCAGCCATCTCCCTTAGACATCTAGAGGTCATCAAAGGTTAATCCAGGGGACATGTTGCCCTTGTTCTCAAACTTGCACTCCATGGGGGGGCAGCCATCTCCCTTAGATTTGGAAATATCAAAATTAACCTGACTCTAAATTGACCTTTAGGTCACCAGCTGTTAGAGTCACCTATCCCAAGTTAAACTCTTCACAGCCTGCCTCAAGATGATCCTCTGAAACCTGGCCTGGGAAAAAAGTGAAATCAAAATAGATGGTGAATATCTGGGTAACCTTAGATTTGCAGATGATATTGTCCTTTTTGCAGAAAACCTTTATGACCTCCAACTAACGCTAAATCAACTAAACAAAGAAAATAAAAGAGTTGGCCTCCACAAGAACTTCATTTAAAAAAAAGTCATGTGCAACAATCACATCAAGAATAAAGACATAACTGTGAAAATTAAAGATGCAAAACTGGAGAAAGTTGACCACTACATCTACTTAGGACAGCAAATCTCTATGAAATCCACAAAAGAAGAAGAAATCAAGTGAAGAATTACCCTAGGATGGCAAGCTTTCGGAAAAGCAAGCTCAACCTTCATAAATCCTAAAAAGAAGAGTATACAACCAATGCATCCTTCCGATAGTCACTTATAAGAATAAAAGACAATCGATGGACATTACGACTCACAACATGGATCCCCACAGACCACATACGAAACCGAGGCCGACAAAAAACAAGATAGAGAGATGAACTAGACAAATTCAGAAAATGCTGGCTCAGTGACGCCCATGATAGAAAAGTGTGGCAAATCCTGGGGAAGGTCTATGTCCAACGACGGGTGTTAAAAGACAGATAATGATGATGATATATACACTATCCTTCAGTAGTATGTATAATATATTTATATGTTCATTTTTTAGTTAGTTATTCTATTGGGAATGGCTCATTGCTACATCATGATTGTTGGTACCGTAAGTACTAAGCCTCTTTCGAAATATTAGAAAAAGTCAACCACCATAGGTTTCTTCAGCTTTTTATCCTGGACTGACTGGCTGGCTATGTATGTATGTATAGCACATACAGGCCACACTAATGAAACTAAACATTTACTCCCTATTATGTTCTGAAAAAAATGTTTTCTTCTTTTTTTTACCCCCCCCCCACATTAGATTTGAGGGGGGGATTTGCAATGTAAATTTATAATGAATTGGTCCAACAGTATTCACTCCTGTTTTTCAAAAATTCTGACTTTTTTAGCAATCACTGTTTAAGAAAAGGCAAGATAAGTAACATTCATTGACCATCCCTTTTTCCAATCTTTTAATTGATCACCCTGAATGTGGCATGCAATTGAGTGTCTAGCCAGACCTGTTTGTATTTACTGTGTGGCTGCTTTGTTTACGACTCTAACTTTTGGAAAACAAAATCTGGTAATATGCGTTTCATAACAAAATTGACTTTTTTTTGCAGCCAACTGTTTAGCTCTAAAAGGAGAATGCATATCACCCTTGATTGCACCTAATGGTATTGACAATCATTCATGTGGTAGTTTTTCCGATTAGATGAACTTGCCAAGTGGTCAGAAATTCACCCAACTTTAGCACTACCAGGAATCTTGGAGCCCTCTTGAAAACTGGATAAGGGGTAATCAATGAATATGCTACTTCTCTCGCCTTCAGTTGGATCACTAAACAAACTGGGATTTTCAGGAACAAGCAGATACAAACCAGTAACCGATTTAGCATAAATTCGCATTTTAAATTGACCTGCTCCACCATCATTATGAGGGGTGAATAAATGTAAAATCTTTTTTCTAGACATATTAAAGAGAAGATGTTTAAATTTTCAGCCCTATAGCTACATTGGTGCGTCTTGTGTACGAGATACATACATAAATAGCCATCTATGTTGATAGGTTGATAACAGTTTTGGTAAATAGCTTCTGACAATCTTGGCAGAATTTAAAGCCTGAAATCTTAATTACAGCAAAGTATGAAAAAATGAGCATCTATAATATTTGCGAAGGTTTTTTTTTTACTTTTCAAGTAAGATGGCACAGTATCAACTGGCACAAAATTGTTTTGGAAATAGTCAATTAAAGTCTAGAATTGTTACCATATGCATCTTTTTTTGTCGACATTAAAATATGTGTGTGAGTGTGTGTGTGTGTATGTGTTTGTGTGAGTGTGTGTGCACATAAATACAGATTTCTTTGCGAAAATTAAGTCATTTGTATTCAAATCATTTATCCCCATTCACACTAAAATTGATATCCAACTGGAATTTCTCAAAGATCATATGAATGAATTGCAGTTTTGAAATGGAACAGACAAGTGCTATAGAAGGATATAATCTTGAAAATACTGAATAAAGAAAACCTTCACCATAACTATTTTTTTTTCATTTAAAAAACATTTCTGATCAAAATTTGAATTAAAAGTATAACCACAAATGAACCATCTCCAATTTCAGTTATTAAAGAATTAACTGGATGGCAAATGAAGAGAAGCTCTTTTAAGATGTCTACAGAGAAGACTTGCAAGATAAAAGAGAAAATAGTAGAAATGAGATCAGGTGGTTGACAAGATGTATATCATATATTGGAATATATTCATGTTCATAGTGGAGATAGAAAAACATGACTCTCTTGGTCAGCATCACCTTAAAAAGTCCAAGTAAAATGCCGTGCAGATGTTGTCTTTAATCCCAGTGAGAATGGAGTATTAGCAACACTACTTTAGATTAAAGTCATACCCAAATATTTTTGGCTACTTATTTTAAGAATGTTAGAAACACAACATTCAAAATAGAATCGGGCTTATTGAGAATACAAATAGATTAGTTATGCAACCTTAAGTTTAAGGCTACAAATTTCCACCACCAGATGGCCTATATGATAAATGCATAGATTAACTATATATCAAGTAACCTGCCTGGTGGTCACGAGTTCAATCTCTTGGCCAGGTAGAGCAAAACATGTTATACTTTAGTTCAAATGACATCGCAACAACAAATCTACTATGAAGAATTATTGGGTGCAAGATACCCTCTAGCACAGAATGGGAACAATCTACCCTCAAGGATTGAAGGTTAACAACTATAAAAGACACCTGAAGAAGGCTTGAGGGTACCATGGTCGAAACGATGTGATTATAACAACTAAAATGAGGACACATGTACAAATAAATCAGTGTATATTAATGATAATTTCTCATCTCAGAAATTCAGACAAAAATATTTCATAACTTGTTTGCTATGATTACATAGTAATTGATGTGCCTTAAAACTGTATTGTAATAATGCGTGTTTGTACACGCATAGAGCTAGTATGATTGCTTTCACTTACCCAAGATACCAACTACTCTTACTCCTACTATGACTACTGCCTCTAAGACTTCTTGATCTTCTATTCACACTTGAATACCACCAATTCATTGATCTAGAAAGCCCTCTGAATATTTTGTTTTATTTGTGCTATTCCTGCCTGCAACAAAATGTGATGACAAGTATTTGGGTTGGGTTTGTTTAATTAAAAAGATTGACTGCACTCGCAGAAGAGGAAAATAAAATAGGACTAATTCATAAGCTGTTTTGTTCATTCTTTCTTAGTTAATGAGAATTTTGCCAGAATAAAATACCATTTAAAGTAAATGATTAATATTTCTTGTTCTTATAAAAGAGTCCCGATGTCTGTGTATTGTAAACGTGCATTTAAACACTCACTCATGCTCACACATATCAAGAGAGAAATGTATTAAAATGTACATTTATTTATATGCATATATATATATATATATATATATTCAGTCATTTGCATGTACATGTATTTGAGTAAATGTATTTATGGTTTGGTTTGAGGGTGTTGATCAAAAGTCTCATCATTGGCATGTCAAGATGGTAAATAGAAAAGAGTGGAATCAGGTCAGGTTTTCTTCCCTGTTTTTGGACATGTGACCAAAAACTACCTTTCTTGTATTACTTGGAAAGATGAACACAAGTAACTATCAATAATGATCTATATCATTGGACCAAACATTCTAAGGAATATATATATATACACATGTACATACATACATATATATGATCTATAGATTTGAAGCATATTTTCTTTGATTCCACTCCGCAAAACAAACTTGCCAATTAAAAAGAATATATACTTATCTAGAGGCCAAACCTACATAAAAATAACCCTTCCCCCACTAATAATGAAAAAAAAATTGTCCACTATCAAAACCAAACAATTCCTCTACCCCAACTATCATCTGGACATTTCTGTAACTTTCGCTCTCCAAATGTTGATGAAACTTTGGGTCCATTTGTCTTTATTGTCAACTTTTCCACAACATCCATGTATATGTATATATATATATATATATATATATATATATATATATATATATATATATATATATATATATATATATATATATATATATATATATATATATATATATATATAATATATATATATATATATATATATATATATATATATATATATATATATATATATATATATATATATATATAATCCTTATAAGTAGCTAAAGCATCTGTCAGGAGAAATAAACTCCAGTCAAACTTACAACCTTGGGGCCTCATTCTTATTAGTGCCACTTCAGTTGACCATATGATGTAAGCATTTGGTTCAGAGAATCAGGTTGAAAATGAAAAAAATAAAACAGGAGTGCTTTATTTGCAGCTTTGTTATTGCTTCTTTTGTTGGTATTAATAAATTATTCCATGCCAAAAAATACCAAATATATGTATATATATTCATATATATTCTTATATATATATATATATATATATATATATATATATATATATATATATATATATATATGTGTGTATGTATTTTTCTTAACATTCTGTCAGAAATACATTGTCTTCCTTCATATATATATATATATATATATATATATATATATACTTACACATATTTATACAAATATTCATATGTATGTACATATACATAAATATGAATTTGTTTATGCATATATATGATTTATATATATATACATTTATATGTATATATTTATATGTATATACATTTATATATATATTTATATACACATTTACATATATATATATATATATATATATATATATATATATATATAAAAATTTATACATACCAAACAATACAAATTAGGGATGCAAAATTATATTATATATATTACGTAATCAGATATATGATGGTTTTATTTCATAAAGTCCTCAGTACATTCAACATTAAACATAAAGTTAATTTAAGATAGATTTCAAAATTTAATGGAGTAGGATTTGCTTCACAAACACATTTATGTTTCTGCCCTGTTCTCCAGGTAAATGATTTGGTTTGATTCCTATATAAGACCTCATTTTACTTATGCCTGAATGAGAAATTTGAATTAATTATTTTTGCCAATAGAACAAAAGAACGAGGAACACAATTATTCACCAGCAAAAATGAAATGGCATTGAAATACAAACATTGCTCAAGATTTCTGTTAACAAAATTTAACTCAATAACCCATGTATAGATATACTAAAAATGACCACCATAGATATCTTATTCACGTAGCTAGCTTGAAGAACAACATAATTATATTAGATAGATTCTAAATAATCAATTTATCAACCAAGGTCAGATAAAAGGGAACTCTAACATTGGAAAACCGATTTAGAGAGGATAAAATACTTTCAGAGAGGAAACGTTTCACAAGTGTACTAATTGATCAACCACATACAGACCAAAATGTCTATACCATATGTGCCCAAATTTATCATTTATAAGCACAAACTAGCTTAACACCCAATCAAATAAAACAAAAAACACAACTAGCAATGACAAACAACTGAGCAAGAATATATATGTGATTAAAAGACAAGGAAGATCCTACCACCATGAAAAATTGACACACCCCAATGTCCTGTATGAGAGCCTGAAATAAACAGAATCATTTGCCTGAAAAAACCTTAACAGGGAAGAAACAAAATTGTGTTTATGCAGTGAATTCTTACTTCATTAAATACATACATATACATAAATGTATATATATATTTAAAAATATATCTTATATATATAATTTGAAATGTATATTTATTAATTCATCAATATATATATAAACATTTGTGTATACATTTATTCATATATTTATATATATATATATATGTGTGTGTGTGTATGTATGTGTGAATTTATATATATATATATATATATATATATATATATATATGTATATATTATATTATATTTACATTTAGATATTTATATATATGATTACATATGTGCGTTCATATATATATATATATATATATATATATTTATAGATATATATATATATTCTTATATGTATCCATGTATATATATATATATATATGTTTACATATATATTCATATATATATATTTATACATGTAAATGTGTATAAATATACATATATATATATATATATATATATATGTATATAACGAACACAATTTATTTATTTGAAACTTTATTTGAAATGATCGCCCATTATCGTGTGATGAATGTATTGTAATAGATAACAATTAAAGAAAATTGGGCTGCTGCAGTGGCCCCATTTTCTTTGATTGTTCATTCTACTTATACCGCCTAAGCCAAATGCTATATTCACTGTATAATAGCGGATGATTTCAAATTGAGTTTCAAAGTAATATGACTCATTTATATTTATTCCCGTCAGATTATGCAATCATTTATTATTAGAACAGACATATATAACTACATCTACATATATATATATATGTATACTTGAATATATATATATATATATATATATATATATATATACATGAATCATAAATTGTATTATATTGTATAGAAACTTATTTGAAAGATCTCCCATCGTTACACGGTTAATATAAAACTCAATTTAAACAACGTAAATAGAATAAACTATTAAAGAAACGGTCTGCTCCAAGAATCTAATCTGTCGTCGGTAAGTTAGTCACTCAAACGTGGTGATGCTCTTACAGGGCTAAACAGCCACCGATAATGCAAAGGCCAAATATCTGTTTTCAACCAAAATTTTCATCTCGTTTATTTTCGGTCTATTTAATATAACACAATTTATAATTCATTCTGTCAGACCAAAAATGTCCATCTCTTAAATACATAACTGTCGCATTGAAAGAGATGATGGGGACTTCCTTTTTATTCTATTTATACATCTTTTCCTATTTTTTTGTGAATCAGGTAATTACTGTCTGGTAGTTTATAAATTGACTGGGGATACTGTAGACACTTCCTTTATCAATGTGTTGTTGAACCATCAGCTCTTGATGGTATGTTTCCTCTCAGGAAGTGTTTTATTCTTGCTTTTATCTGCTCTCCAGTGATGGGGTTCAATTTTACATAACTTTGTTTATGCCTAATTCTTTTTATATTCTAGGTTGGATTTGTTTCTGTATTTCTAAGATAAGTATGAAAAGGTAATTTGGTGGTTCTCAAAGTAGCTGGGTGTATGGAAATGATAATGAGTTTAATAGAATTGCTACTACTATTTATGTATTTAACAAATAAGAAAAAAGAGAATCTTGGGTTTGAACAGTTATTTGGGCCTTTGCATTATTGGCAGCTGTTTAGCACTATGGTGTGAGCAACGCTAACCTCTAAGTCTCAGATTCGATTCCTGCAGCAGCCAAATTCTCTTGTATTGTTCATTCTATTTACATTATCTTGGCCAAATGATACATTCACCATGTAATAATGGGAGATAATTTAGAAAAGAGTTTCAATATTATATAATGCAGTTTATAATCATTCTGTTGGAGCACATATCAATTTCTTAATAGAATTATCATGTTGAAGGAAGCAAATAGAGCAGATATAGACCATGAATAGACAAAATGAAAATATGGAGTTTAAAACAGTTATTTTGGCCTTTGCACACATTTATATATATATATATATATATATATTCATACATATATATATATATATATAATCATATGTATGTATATTTATTTGTTGATATGTATATATTTATATGTATATATATATTTGAATATACATATATATATATCCGTAGGTATATATATATTTATATGCATATAGATATATTTATATGTATGTATATATATATATATATATATATATACACACTCATATGTATATGTTTATATGTATTTGCATATATATCTATATGTATATATATCTGTAGATACATGTATATCTATATGCATATACATATATTCATATTTGTATGTATATATTCATATGTGTACATATATAAATATATTTGTACATATATATATATATATATGTATATATATATATATATATATATATGTTTATACATATATATATATATACATATATATATATATACATATATATATATATATATTTATTTATATATATACATATACATGTTTGAGGTTGAGGAGAAAAATGGTGATATTTCTGTATTGTGGTTTGTTCAGAAGTGGCTGGAGGGGAGGTGTTTGTATCTGTGTTTGTGAGAGTCAAGTATATATATATAGTTTACATATTCTAGACTATATATACATATGTACATATATGATCCCTATTGCTAGTTGGGCATCTGTCAGGAAAAGTAAACTCCTGTCAAACCTACGACCTTGGGGCCTTGCTTCTATTTGTGCCATCTCAATGGACTATAGGATGCAAACGTTCGGTTCAAAGAGTTGGGTTGAAAACAGGAGGAGAAAATAGGACTGCTTCATTTGCCATTATGTTCATTGTTTCTTTGTTAATGGAAAGAAAGAATTTCGCAAGAATAAAATACTGTTCCAGATAAATGATCAATACTACTTTTCATAAAAAATGGATTCAACAACAAAAGGTGATCTTTCTTCACAAGCACCAAAATTGGTATGAACATATATATATATATATATATATATATATATATATATGAACATATATATTGGTATGAACATATATATATATAATTTATTACTTCTGCCAACGAAGTTGAAAGGTTATAAGAATGTATTTACACATGTCTTTTTGTCCTTCTATCTGTCTTTCAAACATTCTTTCCATCACTCCATGTATGTCTGAAAAAAAACAGCATGTCACCTAAATTTTATGCCTGTCTAAAGGATATCTCCAAATATTCTCATCTAATTTCTATGACATTTCATGATCACTTGGATAATAGGCGACAAAAGAAGTGATCACATTTTGGGGTGGATCCATGCTCAATTACATCTCTTACATCATAATTATATGTCCATACCACAAAATATTGCCCAACTTTCATGTCTGTCCATACAATATTTCCAAAGTTCTCAGTGAATTTCAATGACATTTACTGGAGCCATGAATGATGGCCCATTGGAAAATCCCTCATATTTTGGGGCTAATCCTTGCACAATTACATTTCCTATGTCATAATTACACATCAGCACCACATAATATTGCTTAGAGTTTATATATTTTCCCTGAATTTATGAAGTGGTTTGCTTAGTATGGGAATTCTGGATAACTTTGATTGTTTTCCACAGATCAGGGTTACTTTCATGGAACATCTATATCTGTCTTCCGATTCCCCTGGGAAATGAATCCTGGAACAGACTGGGGCTAATCCATACTCAGTTAAGGCATTGCAGGGAACAGGGTTCTGGGTTCTAATCCACCTTTTGGATACTTACACTGCCAGTTATATTGAAAGTCACCATATACCCCAACCCCAGAAAAGCTTTGCAGATCACCAGTTTCACAGCAGCCAAGTGCATTTCAGAGAGAATGAGAGGTTGGCAAATATCTGGAAGTGGGAAACTTCATATCTTGGGCAGCACATCATGCCTTGAAAAAGCTGCAGATCCCCAAACCAATTAGTTTGATCCCCATTCTACCACTTTTCCCAGAAAATTCTACTGGTGTCACCATGATGAAACATGGCATGGGCATCATGAAGAAGGCAATAGACAACATTTGAATCCTTAGCAAGTATCTATGATGACTGCAATTGCCTTATAGGTTTCCTGGTATTAGTCTCAGGAGTATAGAGAAGACAAATACCTGATAATGTTGGGTGGGCTCCATATTGGAATGGCTGCATCATAAGCAGTGGGTTCATGGATTTTATTCAGGCTGAAATAGTAGGGAAGGCAGAATTATTTCTGAGGATGACACACCTAACTGAGGCCAGACATTCCAATCAAGTCACAGTTGCAGCCCTGTAACTTCTAAAGAAGGAAGCCCTAATACCACAATACCAAAGGAGAGACCCTGGGAGAAGATGAGTTAATACCTTTATCCAATTAATGGGGATGGGAAAGAAAGGGAACATGTCTTCGTTTCAAATTTGGAACCTCGCCTTAAAACTGCAACAGGCCATCTTTGGCAAGTCCTTGTGCAAACTTGCTCCATTTTTTTTTTCACACTAGACCAACATCATTATGCTAGATGGTTAAGTGTTTATGTTGATGTCTTAGCTGCTTTTCCCCAGTCTAGCTGTGGAATTTCAGAATGTCAACTTTGTTATTCATAAAAGTAAAAATGTATCATCAGGGATTACTATGGATCAAGGCCAGGAGCAGAATTTTAGACTCCAAAAGAAACTAGAGAATCGATGGCCTGACAGAAAATCAATCAACATTTAGGCAAGGTCATACTCCAGAACTGGTGCATGTCATTGAAGAATTTGAAGAAAGTTTGGAGGATGATCAAGCATGTAAAAAAATACAACATCATGTCCAAACTCATTGTGTACAAGAGATATTGCATAACCAGGTCTCATCTTTAGGGGTAACTATCAAGAATATGTGCAAGCCATTTGAACAGAGCAACAATGATCTTGTGCTACATTCCAGATATATTATAGATATTACAGTAGTCACCACAGGGGAAAAAAAATCTGGAAGATATTTGACTGAAAGGATTACAATAGTTTTGTCAAGATTGGTTCATAAACAAATCAAGGGCAGTGACAGAAAAATCAAAATCAAAATCCCAACTATTGTTGCCTGCAGTTCACGATGATTGTGATCTGCTGACATGTTTGTATATTCCTGTCAATCCAGACCCATTAACCTTGATGACTTCTCCATCCATAAGAATCATTCATACCCACTATCTCTGTCCAATTATGGTAACCGACTACCATGTCTTGAGAGTCACACATGCTCTCTTTCAAACTCACCCCCAGCAGACACTGTTTGATGGGCCTGTAGTGACACATTTTTTTGTCTAAAAGTTATAAGACTTTCAATGACTATATTATAGATATGTTTATTTCATACATCAGAAAGTAGACTACTAACTATGTTGATCTAGTTAGGGATATCTACCTTGCAGACATTTTAAAAGCATATACACATCAGAGGTGAGGATGTGGTTTTGGATTCCGAGTCATTGGACAGACCAAAGATTCACAAAACTGGTCCCATTTCCTGCAAGATAACTTTCTTTGTAGTGCAGTAGTTGTGCCGGCTGTTCATGGGCATATTCTGTACGTCACTGATGGACAGTATGTATTATTGAACCTAGCAGCCACAGATATGATGTATTTGTATCCCTGCCAACATGAAGAAGCTTACAAAAAAATCATCCTGCTGATGCAGCAAGTAAGGGCAGTAAGTACATCATAATACCAACAATAGATACTGATGTTGTTTCACTTGCAGTAGCATATTTTAATCGTACTGTGATCAATAAGATATGGATTGCTTTTGGCACAAGCAAGACCTTCCTATCCATGATATTTTTGTTCTACTTGGTGCCGCTAAAGCAGAGTCATTGCTGGAGTTTCATGCCTGTGACACTGTCTCATCATTCTAGGGAAAAAATCAGCCAGGGATGTTTGGAAATTTTTCCCTGCAGCATTCAAAGAAATATCTACAGGCATTTCTTCAGAGACATGTACTCAGTTGGAAAGGTTTGTTATCCTTATAGATGGCAGAACAAGTGCTGCGTCTAACATCAATGTTTGTAGAAAAAAACATTTTCAAGAAGGGGAAAAGGTGTCATGAAATTACTGCTACCTAACAAAGCAGCGTTAGTCGTGAATATAAAACATGCATGCCACCAGGCAGGTCATGTATGGGGACAGACTACAGTACTAGACCCTGACAAAGCTTCTCACTCAGACTGGGGATGGGCAAAAGAGGGTGACACCTGGATGCTATTCGGAACCTATCTTCCAGAAACATCTAAATGTTGCAGGAGAATACTTATGAGTTAATGTCAGAATAGCTGTAAAAGTCATCACAGTTGTTTGAGGGTTAAAATACCATGTACACCTGCTTTTGATTGTGTATGTATGCAACAGAATGATATAGAATAACATATGTTTATATCAATACTACAGAATGTAAGAGTATGAACGTCTTCAATTCATCATAATCTATTGAATGTTGATTGACATGAACGTAAATTATTTATTTTGCATTTTTGTATGCTTCAGAGAAGCTACAGATGTCACCAGAAAACAGGAAAAGGAAATATTGATATATTTTGTTAATTAGTGTAGAAGTAAATATAAAACAATTTATGAATCATTTTTTTGTTACTTTCTCTATGCAAATTTGTACTGTTTGAGAATTTTTGTCAATTTTATTACATTATATCAGGAGAATGTTTTCACAAGTCTGTACCTGCAAACAGAATAAAACTACACAAATCAGAAAGAGAGATTTGATAATTTTAGTGAATTTTATTGTGCTACCCCAGTGTCAAATATGTAGGTAGCACCATCTACCACCAGTGCTTCCCCCAGCAAGAAACTTGTAATGGTCATGTATATATGTACGGAAAATTTGGTGATTGTAAACAAAAGTGCACAACCGTTGCATTGATCGACTAGACTAACTAACAAATTCAGTTATTTATTGTTAAAAGAAGCAGCCGGTATATGACTCTGCTCTTATTGTCTGGGCTAAAAGCAACACAATAGAGAAGAAGGAATACGAGAACACTTTCCATGATTGTAAGCACAAATATTTACTCATATATACATATGTGTTGCCTTATGCCAAGAGTATGAATATCAGTAGAATAGACTGTTGAACAAGAAGAACTATATTCCATCCAGCACCGGTGTTAACCAAATAGAGCAGAGTTTTGTATAGGCAGCTTCCTCAGTGGACGCAGGTTTGAGTTTCATGTAATGCT
This sequence comes from Thysanoteuthis rhombus, assembly GCA_963457665.1. Classification (NCBI taxonomy): domain Eukaryota; kingdom Metazoa; phylum Mollusca; class Cephalopoda; order Oegopsida; family Thysanoteuthidae; genus Thysanoteuthis; species Thysanoteuthis major. Next base: position 24,076,566 of record OY735208.1, read on the forward strand.
CATTTATGCAATCTAAAACTGCTTGTTAACACCAGCGCTGGATGAATTATTGTCCTCTCTCTAATGTCTTCATAATTATTACATACATATATGTCTACGTGTGTGTTTGGCTCTGTTTGTCACTGCGTCCCATTCTCCTTAAATATTCGCACATCTCAATCAAATTTGGCACAATTTAGCAAACATTCTTAATGGATCTGGGGGATGTTTTGAACTAAAGAGCTTTTAAAAGAGATTTCTAAGGGTTTTAAAGTGAGGATCTTTTTGCAATGTAAATATAGCGCTAAATTGAAACCCTACTTTCCATTCAATATACATACATACATACACATACTAACTTGAATCCATCCAATAGGACAGGTTTCAGATAGTATATATATATACATATAATGGAAAGAATGGAAAGACAGTTTGTGTTTGTTCAAACACTTATGAGTATTACTGTATTTGTTCATGTATATATATATGCAAGTTTGATTGAATACAACAGACAAGGAATATCTTTTTATCTTCTTAGTCAGTTTTTCTTGTCACATGAAAAGTTAACAAAGGAAATCTTTTGTTGGGAGGGCTTCTAATTGTGGAATACATACAAAACAAAAAGACTTTTCAAAGTGTTGGGTTATTTTTTATTTGTGACGACCACTTCAAGTATCGCAAGTATATTTCTTAGAAATGATTTGTATAATATGCTGGTGTTATCAAGATGAATTTGATGTATAGGTGTTTCAAACAGAATATGTTTAATCTGGAAGTTTCTTATGGTATTCTGATCTGAGAGGTGGTAAGAGGGTGGTTGTTCTTGGTCCTATATATGAATTTAATGGTTGTTTTTGATTGGAGATAAGTCTCTCAAAAAGCAGGTAAATTCATACATGACATCGATTTGATTTATGGTGTTTTTGTCAGCAATGATTATTGTTAATAATAGGGTCGGAAGTTTTCAGTTTTTTATAATAAATAATTCATTTTATATGTTTGTCAGGTTCAGTGGAAGAAATGTATAGGAATATCATATGCCTCATTGCAGAATCATCATGTATACAGTTTTGGTGTATTTGGTTGCAATGTATTATTATAGATTTTTTTAGGTTTTAATACATTTGATTGTCAACAATATAAGTGGGAAAACCAATGTGTTTGCTTGATGTTGGGAAGTTCTTTATGGAATATTGTTGTGGGAATGTGCTCTGTTGATAAAGTTTTCAATAATGGTTGTTGGTTATGATGATGTCATATCAGATTTATATTGTCAGTATTAGCAACTCTTCAAAAACTGTATTTTCAACTCAGAACAGGTATTAGTCAGAAAAATTTGCACCTCGATACTGACTCTGTAAATCTATGAGTAGATGCTTCTTAAAAGTGGCTTGCGTGACACACAAATGTGAATACATTGGGACTATATATATATAACTTGACTGGAAAAATTTGTTTTTTTTTAGCAATACAATATGAAAAATTTACATAACTATTACTCCCTTTCTCTTCTCTCTCTCTCTCTCTCTCTCTCTCTCTCTCTCTCTATCTATCTATATATATATATATATATATATATATATATATATATATATATATATATATATATGAGAAATGGGCCGATTAGGGCTCAGTGGGCTGTTTAACTCAATGGTAAAAGCAGCGCCACATTAAGGCGGCTTCAAATTGGTTGCAGGTTCAATTCCTACAGCTGCATATTTCTTTAATTGTTCATTCTATCTATCTTGTTTAGGCCAAATGGCACATTCACTTTGTAACAACAGGAGATCATTTCAAACAAACTTTCAAATAATCCAATGCATTCATAATTATATATATACATACTTATATAGTATCAGCTGTCATATCAGTGTGTATTGTCAAAAATTTTATCAAAATCAGTGTGTTCTTATTTATTTAAACTATCACTGAAAATTTTTATCAGCAACGCATTACTTAAACAGAAACAAAAATTTTCCGTTGAAAGAAATTGTGATTGGCAATGAATAGTGGATACTTTATAACAGCATGAAACACAAGAAAACAAGCAAAATTAACAACCTCTGACAGTATCAGGATGAAGATGAGATATTCTTGAGGATGGAAGTTGCCTCAAAGATGGTAGAAGATAGTAGTACAAAGAAGAAAATATATTTGTTGTTTAATAAAATGAACATCAAAAATTTTTTAAAGTTTCATTTTTACTTAATAAACCAAACAAACTTTTCAACTACTGTAAAATTATAAAAAAATTGTTCTGTGAGTCAAATAATAATGAGCATACTTTTTTGACGGATGTCAGAAAAGCCCAAAGTGAAACCATATTTCAAATACTGATCCTCAACATGGAATCACCCTTCATGCTTCTCGGTTTTTATTTCTACATAATTGTGGGCAGACTTCAATATTTTTCATATCCTTTTAAATCCATATGTTTTTTTACTGGAATATCAGTTTCTGCTTCTGCATGCAGACATTTAAGAACAAACAAAAAACCACAGCATATATATCAGGAAGATGTCTGCCGCAGATTTTAATTAACTCCAGGAAACTTCACCATAGCAAAAGGAAAAACTTCTTGAATTCCACCTTTCACTTCAATGATTTTATCTCTCAAATTAGTTTACATACTTGCTCATGTAACAACCTCCTTTTATAATGAAGAAAATGGGCGAAAATCCTTTATGCAGCTGGAAAGATGATAAACTTTATTTTCATCATGATGATTTATACAGAAAATGCCTGTTGACAGCATCAAGAGGCTTTTGAAGGTTCTAGAAAGCAAATATGATGTTAACAATAAAACTTGTACAAATGATAAGAAGAAAATGATAACAAAGAGAATAATTGTCCCTTTTTTAATTCAATTATTGTAGTTTTACCTAAAAATAAATGATTTCCTGTCTAGGAAGATATGAATAAACATAGAAATAGTATCATAATTAACTATACTTTTGAATTGTTTAATCAAATAATTACAGCTACAACATTGTTTTTCAGATTTTCTTCCAAGGGAAAAAAATTGAATTAGAAAAAAATCTATGCTTTATCTTATTTGAAAGTGGAATCTCAGTGCTGTGAAGATAACGGGAGGCATGAAAGCAGATAATATAGATTGAATGACAAAAAATAAACTTGTAGGTTAAAATACAAGCTGCGGTTGATCCAGAAGTAACAAGAGAAGGAAATAAATGAGACATTACCAAAAGGAGATACCAGCTCACCCAAACTCTTCACGAAACTACGGTTGATCCAGAAGATAGAATTAAGGAACAGCTGGTGTATTGATATACTCCTAGTTAGAACAGCTGGTTTGTATGCATATTTTAACTTTTTGGTCAACAAATTACAAAGTAATACGGAATACAAGCCATTGTAGATGGAAAAACAGAAGGAAATAAATGAGACATTTCTGAAATATGAAGAAGCATGCAACATGCACAGAAGAGAATCATGCCAAATGTCTCATGGAGAGATCACAAGGCAGCGCAGTATATTAGAGAAAAAACAAGAATCAGAGATATCATAGAATCCATTAGAAAATTCAAATGGCAGTAGGCTGGTCCTTATGCCAAACAACCGCTGGACATCAAAATCATAATATGGATCCCAAGAGATTATACGCAAAACTGCAGCTGGTATAAAATGAGATGGTATGACAAAGTAGACAAATTCAGAAAGTATTGGCTCTACGACATCTGTGAATGTGAGGTCTGGCAACATATGCTAAAATGCTGCTGATGAAGAGATTGCTTGTATAGCTCTTGTGAAAGAGGAAATTACACTTTGCTTTATCAGTGTTTTTCCTGACCATTCTTTCATTTGGGATGTCTTTTCTATGTAACTCAAAACTGGTGTAAAAATATGATAAAGAAATGGATTTCTTTGGATCCTAGAAATAAGGTGTATTTAATCCATCATCATTTATCAATCCTCTTCAATATTGACAGGTTCAAGATGAATTGATTAGCATAGAAAATAATGGTTGAAAACGACCCGAATACATATTTACTGCAACAACCTGGTTTTACGAATGTATAAATGTATCAACAACTGCAAACACTACTTGTTCCAGATGACACCTTATATTCAAACTGAGTACGTCCCGATAATTTTACTATTTTTGTCAGACTCCAGTACAAATTCTGGACTACCATAACAAGGATAACAAAAACTATCGTCACCAAAATTAGGAATGTAATATATATATATATATATATTTATATATATATATATATATATATTTATATATATATATATATATATATATATATATATATATATATTATATATATGTGTGTGTGTGTAAAACCTTTACCATGATTTCAATTCATGACCAACTGATTGCCAGGAGGCTGTCTTACTGATTAAGATAAATTAACAAGTCTTAGATATTAAGAAAAATCCATCATACAGATACATGTGAGATGATTTCATTCTAATTTACAAAAATTTTCATATTTACAAAAGATATACATTTTTATAATTTTTCATTTGTTATATGAAAGTTGCAGTAATCATCTTCAGTAAGTATAGAAAATTGGAGCAGAGTTTAACCTCCGCAGCAGCCAAAGCAAATTTGATAGTGATTAACAATTTCTTACTTTTGAGTTTTAAATGTTTTCATACTTTTGAAGTTTTTGTGCACTTGAAAGTGAGTACACAAGTTCACTCCAAGTGAGGCAAATATAACATTGTCTCCCTTTTTATTTTCTCAGAAGAATATTTCTTGTGCCTTGAAGCAAAGGAAAAGCAACAGTTGTAATCAGAAGTTGAATTTGTTTTGTTGACTCTTTTTTTCAACTCTCTTTTTTTATCTCCTTTAAAACTCTGTCAAATGTAGCAGTATTGAAAATGAACCTTCCGAGAAAAATTCCCATAATATAAGCTGTTGTATCAATAACTGTGAAATACAGCAATTATGACACAGATGGAGTTACTGAAATATTCACCATCTTATTTTTGTAAAATATGTGAGAACTGAAAATGCATTCACTTGGATGTGCTAGCATTGTTTAAAGGTTGCAATGAATTTTTGAAGAAAGACTTTGTTGTGTATGTAGAAGAGATATATTAACAAAATGCATCCAACAACAGATGCAATAGTAGTCATGGCTGAGAAGTTGAATGAGATTGCAAAGTGTTTGCAAAATTTTTAATTGTCTTTTCCAATCAGATTTGCCATCAGTTTGCAGTTAATTCTGCGATTAAGTGGCAAAGCGTTTAGAAAAATTGAAATGCGATTAAATTTGCTTGAAAATGGTTCAGCTGTATTTCCAAATTAGATTCAAACACAAAGTCGTTAAATATGCAAATTTATGCAACACCTTCACAAAAATATTTCAATACTTTTTATCAGTATTCATTGACTGTGTTTATGGTTTCACTATTATCAAAATAATTATTATTAGTTTTATCACTAGTTATATCACTAGTAGCAATTGTAGAAGTAATTATAATTGTGCTGTTCATTTAGTACCTTTGATTTGTTGCTTTTATTACGTCAATCAGATTATCATTATTTCTTCTTCTCATTAGCAGTAGTGATATCAGTTATTACAGCAGTAGCAGCAATGTATAGAATTATATAACTTGAAAAATCATTTGCCAAAAGTATTATTAGAAAATATTTCTATTACATTATGATTCAAAATTGAATTTTCATGCATCAAATTTCTCACCTGTATTCTTTGTTTCCTTGGGATTTTCATTCTCTGAAAAAAATCATTAATTTGCATGGTTTTCTGACTTGAAGTAAAAAAAAAATTACATGATCATTTCCATTTGTAAGGATTCAAACACAGTATAGTTTATATGTGTCATTAATGGTCATATATTTGCTGTCTTTAGCTTTATGAGAAATGTGTCATCAAATAGAGTAACGTTTCATGATATTATCATCATCTTTAGATTCTGTCTTTTTAATGGTATCATTGTTATTATCACTGATTTAGTATCTGCATTGAAACTTTCAGTGATTGCTAACCTTTTTGTAAATGTTTTCACTAAATACATGATCAAGTGGTAGTTGTGTTTTCATTGGATTGTGTCTCTCAAAAACATCAATGACAATCTTCCAACCATAATGTCTTCAATATATCAGTTATGAATAGGCCCTGGGCAGAGAATTACTTTTAATGTTGATGAAAAGGCTGACCTTGATCTAAGAGAAAATGAAATCAGGGGAAGTACGGTATTTTTGAGTATGAGAACAAAGGGCTTTTGTTGGTCTCTCAGACGCCAACTGAAGCCTTAAATCCCTTTTTAAGAATATAGTAATTGCTTTTGCCATTGCTGAGTTAATCTTTGTGCCCTTCCACAGTTTGTTACTTCTACTGTATTTTTGTTACATTTATAAGCTTTTCACTAAGTCTTTTATGCTGTGTATTACTTTATGACAGTAATAAACTGCCTGTTAATAGCACTTGTCTTCAGCAGTGTTCACAATTTTCTACTTAAATACACATGAGTGACTTTCTGATCATGTTATTTACAAAATTATGATAAATAAACTTTCAACAACTGTTATCTATTATATTGGTTATTTCATATAATTGTTCATTGATATAGTATTTTGATGTTTTTCCCCCCAATATCTTAATATCAAGCAGCATTTTACTGCTGAAAACAAAATGTTACAATGGATGTTTAAAGGAACACATGTTCTTTCATTGGACAAGAAAGTTTTAACTGGGTTGATCGGCCAATCAACCGATCTCCCTTACTATGAATTTTGACTTACTTAGCCAATCAGCATACAGCTTAGAAGAAGCTCTCTCTTCTCAAATGAAGAAATCTGAGCAACAAGCGGCAGCAGAAAATTTGAATTGTATCAGTCAAAGAAAGGGAGGGGAAGTGAACACGTCTTTCACCCGCAGGCCTGCAGGTGGGGGCGAGGGGGGGAACATATATGAAGGAATTTGGTTGAAGAAAAATTCTCATTCAACATTTTTCTGCTTCTTTCCACTTTGAACACCTTATTTTTTTCCTTTGTCAAATCTTTATCTGACTTCTGTTTTGGTATGTTGTTTTTCGTCTTTATTTCTTGGAGGCCATTTGTGCGATTACAACAGAGCTGGTAAAATCACAAAAGCAATCTCCTTGGACTTGTATGGTGCCACTATGCAAATGGCTTTTCCTTGAATTTGTATGCCACAATGGAAAAATCTCTTCCATATGATTATACAACAGACATCATACACAGTAATAACAAAAAATTTAAATCAAAGGAACGTTTGTATACATAATTAAAAGCTTGTTACAGTATTTTTCACCAGTAATTGAATGAAAACATATGAAAATGCCATTCTCTCGGTTTTGTGTGTAAAATAACACATGAAATTTCACTTAGAAAGATATTCATTTTTTCTTCGCGATCTGAGCCTGATATTGATATATGAGGTATACAGGGCTTTTTCCATATCTATTGACACTGAACAATGTGACATAAAACTCTGAGATTTACATTTTTCATACATCAAGTTTCCATTTTCACTAACATTTTTTCAGTACATATCATCAATAAAATCATAATTTATCTTTAGTGTTGTTAAACCCATTGTTACTACAAACTTCATGTGTAAATATTTGTACTGATGCATAAAAAATTGAAACTTGTATAGATCCAATACCTACCAACATGATTACTGAAGGGGTAGAGGTGAACAATTAAGTTCAAAATTCAGAATCCTTACGTGGAATTGAACTTAAACCAATGCTACGATCTAATCTGACTGTACTGTAAGAACATTCTCTGTTTGGCTTATCATTATTGTTGACACGCTTGCAATCAAAAGCACTACTTAAATGCTTAAAAAATGAAAGTTTAAAAAAAAGAGATGTCCATTGCAGTCACCTCATTTTATAGTCAATTGTAAAATTATTGATTTTTAAGATCAGATAAAATTCTGGAAAGAAACAAAAAATTCAAGTTGAAAACAGCGAAACTATCCAATAATAAAATTAAAATGGCTTCTGAGTTATCACTAGTTTAATTTTCTGATTTTCTCATCTCATTTATTCTTTCATTTCGGTGCATCCAGATCTAAATTGCTAATAGCGGACATTCAGATAATAAATGAAGATGCATGAAATAGCAGAAAGAGCAGACAGGGCAAAGTCAAGGCAAAAGGCTGATTATTTTTTCATAATAAAGGGAAAATGATGGGATACCCTTTTATGTTATGAAAATTGTTGACTTTTAAAGGCAAAAATCTATTGATTGCTGTTATCAACAAATACTTCCATGTGTTTGAACAATAAGAAATGAGATGAAAAAAATACATGTGACTGTGTTTGAATGCATGTTTGTTTATGTCATCTTTCTCTCTATCATGAGGGATAAAGATGAAAATACATCTCTGTCATTCAGATGAAGAGATGACAAAAGGATAACCAGGTTTTCAGACATGAAATCTGAGATGATGAAGGTTTCTGCTTCTACAGATCAAATCATCATTGGATGAGATATAATTCCTGCGAGCTTCCTCCAATATTGAAAAGGCTATAATATTCATCATATTTTAATCTGCTACTGCTTAAGATGTTAAACCTTAAATACAGTCAAACCCTTAGTTAAACGGACTAATGAGGACAGATGGTCATCCATTATTTGCGAATATCTGTTGAATTGAAATGTCACCTGAGATACAGCCTCTTTTACCTTTTTTAACAAATTCAGATTCAAATATCTTAATTTGAAAAAAGCTTTAATACAATATAGAATATAACCATATTTAATTATAATAAATAACAAGTTGGTAGAGTTCACAAGAGGAAAGAGTCCAACTTTAATTGTTTGCCACTCTGATATTGTTTCTTAACTTAACTTGAAGTGATGAAAATGTTCATAGTAAGAGACAATTTTTGAATTAACTTTAATTTCTGTGCCACATACAAGCTCACATGCTTCCTTCTGACTTAAGAGGATTGTGAAATTATTCAAAAAAGAAAAAAATACAGAGAATATCTAGTTTTTGCAGAAAATATCTAAAATATTTTCCAAAACTGAGACAAAAAATATCCCCAAATATTTAGATATTCCAGGAAATAATCTAAAAATACACTACATCATTAAGTTTTCATTCATTGGTTACTAAATCAAAATTCAAAAAATAATACAAAAATTCCAAGACTATAGAGAGATAATATGAAAATTGCTTTTCTTTAATTTTTATGTTTTGAATGATTATTCGAGAAATATCAAATTTTGAATTCATGTCTAAATATGGTCATTTAAAGAAAGTAAAGATAATTCATGTAAGCAGAACCTCCATAAAAATTGTGGAAAACAAATGCCTTCTAAGCCTTGTAGTTAGATTGTAAACAGAAACCCCCTTTGTAAAACTTTTAAAGGCTTTTAACTCCCGAAAAATAATAAATTCCAGGAAAGTTTCATGGTCTAATGGATTGAAAGTACCTAAAATTGAAATGAAAAAAATTCTCCAACAAGATCTGCAAGTTTGAAAAAACAAATCTTGACCAAAGGGTTCAACCCAAACCAAATACATTTGGTACAGATTTAAAATAGAGAAGATAATGGAAAATTTTAAATACTTAAATTAACAGGTCTTCTGATGTGGGAAACTTCAATTAGAGAAAATTTAAAATCTGATATTAACAATATCGCAAAAAAAGTTCCTTAAAGTGTTCTGAGGACAGCGTATTGCGAATTCCAGATTACTATGGCAATGTAAAAGCTTATTTATCAAAACAGTATGAAATAATTAAGCAATTCAATAAACATATTCATTAAGAATCAAAATTTGATTAACAAATAAGTTTAATACAGACATAGCTAAAGCGATTTACTTTGATTTTTCTGAAGTGACTTGTTGTCACTTCAGCTTCATATAAAATGTTAATCCCATGTGAAATGAGAAATCTTTTTTTTTGAATTATCAATAAATTCATGACATGATATCTAGAGTTTTTATTGAGAAAAAAGATACCAGCAACTTTGCACGATGTATTGCATTTCATTTCACTCATTGGAACCAAGTTTTTCAGTGAACTAATTTGGCTTTAGGCATTTCCAGTTACATAATGTTGAACCAGAAAGAAACCTGACTTTACTGAACAGATTTTCTTGTTTGTGTCTCCACCATGCTGCAGTTTACATTCAGTTTTGTCAAGCTTTTCATAAAGCTCTTCATCAATGACAGCAGGATATCAAACAATGACAATATGTACTTCTTTGAAAAGTCATATTCTTTTATTTTCATCAAAGATGAATACCTTCTTCTCTTGTTGTCTGCTCTTTGTTTTCAATCACTGATTGATGTTTTATTTTCTTTCTATTGTTTCTCTTCCAAATATCAGACATATTACTTCAGGAAATTCCACTATATTATCTACATAATTTCTTTTTGTTGGATTTTTCCTCCAAAACTCCCCAGTGGGCAAAATCATTGTGATATCAATTTTTTATAAGCTAGGTGTTATTGATATTTGTCATCTTGTTTTTCACTGGATTTTGATTTTCAGCTCTATAAAGTTCTGATTTTCTTTAAAGAAATTTTACTCCTAGAGATTAGATTTTTTTCTATTAGATATTTTTTGTACACTTTTTCTTGATTGAAGAAAACAAAGCTATTTGTTTACGTATATACATACATGCATACTAGGAAATATTTAGAGCATCAAAAATGTTTATTTGATATACTTCCATGGCATACATTTTCCTGAAAATCAACACAGGTTTTATATCTTGTTGGTATCTTTGAGAATATGATGGGAAAATAGTTATAAAAATACAGATGTATTTGAGGAAAGAAAATTTACATTATAAAAAAAGTATTTTGATGTATGAATTATACAACATTAACATTTAGTTTCAAGATTCTTGTTTACAGAAACTGCAAGGAGATTCTTTTCATTTTACACTTGTAGAAATAAGCTCTATCCTATTTTGCTAATAACCTTAAAGACCTTAAGATTCCAGGGATCTTACTGATGAAGATGCTTCTTCAAACATCATGGATCTTTGGTCAGATTCAAACCAGACCATTATTGTGGCCTTTGGAGTGCTTCCACATCGGTCTTCATTAACTATTCCTGAGTTGCTTTCCCTCTATACTTTGGATCAGGGGGTCCCAACCTTTTGTGCCCTCTGAACCAACTTAATATCATAAATATTCTTATGGACCAACTGGCAGAGGTTGTTAATCACTATCCAAATATAGGTTATATCAACTGAAGTCACTCATAAGTGGCTAATACACTTAATTCCATTCCTGAAAGTGTTTATATAACAAAATTAACATCAAGATCAGATGAAATCAATTTGTTTTCATTTTTCAAAGAAATATTGCCAAATTATATTGTTTTTTTTATGGCTTGGTAGTACATGCTTTCCAACTAGGAACTTATCCATGGTCCAGTGGTTTGGGGATCATTGTCTTGAAAATCCAACCACTTTTCAATTTCAGTTGTTGAAGTGGAGAGAATAATAGATCCACTAATATACATCAATACATCACCCCATTCATTGTTCTTTCAATTGAATGAATTACTCTTGCGCCATTTGAAGAAAAGCGCACTCTACCCATTTTACATTCCCTCCAGTACACCTATCAGTGGCTTGAGTGTTTCTAGAATCATACGTGCAACCATGAATGAGTTGACCAAAATGTTTGATTTCAGGAATGTCCAACCAATAACCATTCTTCTAAAATTAATTTTTTCCTTCTCATGTACAAACTTGTCAAGTTTTGTGGTGCTTTTTGCCATTAAAGGTGTTTTTCATGGAGTGAAGTAATTCTGATGCAGTTTACTTTTTAGATCTTCTTGAATCTCTTCAGGTAGTTGTTTGATTTTTATGACTTTTCTGTATATCTTCCTGAATGCTTGTACAGATATTTTTTGGGAGGACAACTACTTTCAGCTATGTTCATGATGGTCTCTCACTTCTTCCACTTCTGTAGACGTTGACCCAAAGCTACTGACAAAAGCAATGTTCCTATCACTCAAACAATCATCAGAATATCAGTTATCATTTGTATTCTTTTGTTTTGCTATGAGCTTCATAACTATGTCATGATGACCACTTTCTCAAAAGAATTTGATACAAAAAGTACTACTTTGATAGATTCATGTTTATATCAAGTTTCTGCTGAAATATTCTAGAACTTTCAGTACTAGAACGAAAAGATATTATGTGGTATTAGTTTTCATACATTAGTTTTACAAATAAGTTTTTGTCCAAACACTTTTCCAATTACATTTTTTTTTTTATATGAAAACCTCTTTACACACTTTGAGACATTTTTCTTCATATTTTCCACTTTCACACTAAAATACATGATCTGGATAATTTTCAGATTGTGGAAGTATCTACTCTAATAATGAAGTGTATGATTTTCTTGGTTCACTCGTCATAACACTGGACTCTTACACTGTGGGGTTAAAATTTCGCAGAGGAAATCAGATCTTACTCACCTTTTGAAACTAGGCACTCTTTCCCGTAAACCAATTCAGAATATTTTTCGAGAAAAAACCCAAGAATCATCTTCGTCAAATATATCTATGAATGGTTCAAAACATATGGTGTATAGTGATGATCAGTAAGCTAAAACTGCTGGCTGTTATTATTGGGTCCAATCCACATTCGGTCTCCTACTATTGATGGTCTGATACAAAACCTCTATTGATAAATGATATGAAAATTGGATCTGGACGCTCATCATATAGGAATAATCAGCAAGCCAATTTTGCGGACTTTTGTTTGTGGTTTCAATCCTTATTGATAGTCAAATGCAAAACTTCCATGTTATCAACACTTATAATGAACTGTGTGGTTCTATTTTTGTCGTTGTCCACACTCTTCCCAGTAAAATTATTCAGTTTTTGGAGTTTTTTTTTTAAAAAGTAGATCATATGAAAAGATTAGTATGCACGTCATACAGATATGATCAGCTAATTAATTTAGCTGTCCGTTATTAGTGGGTTCAATTCTCTCTGGATCTCCCACTACTGATGGTCTGATACCACTCTATGCTAAGTTATACAAATTATAAGAAATAAACCAGATATGGACACACGTCACTTAGCAATGATTAGCAAGATAAACCTGATGGATCTCTTAGTATAAATGATCTGATACAAACTCATGCTAAGTTAATATCTACTCTCATGATGAATATTGGATTTTTTGCAGGGTATCTACTAGTATCGATACATTCTGTAATGTGAAAAAAGAATTTGGGCATTCAAAATATTTTCAAGTGGTTTCCAGCAAGTGTGTACGTGTATATATGTATATTGAACAGAAAGTAAGGATTCAGTTTACCATTATAGTTACATTGTAAATTAGACCCCCTGTTTAGGACCTTTAAAAAAAATTTCTCCACGCTTTTTACTTTAAATTCTCCCCTTAGGTCTATTGAGTGTGCAGGCAAAATTTACTTGACCAGCACTAATGTTTAAGAGAGACACAGTGTTAGAGCCAATTGTTTCAAATGATATATAGAGACTGGAAACAAATAGAAGAATTCAATAACTGTCAAAATTTGGATGAGGGAATCTCCTTACGGTTTATACAGAGACGTGACATATGTGAATGAACACCATCATTTTATTCAAATTGGACTTTTGATAAAACAGGTCTGATTGTTCACTTAATGTAAAACATCAAGTGGCCAAGATTTTTGGCAGCATGTTGGGGTAAACCTGTCAGAGAATTGGAAAAGGATTGATCGATGATCAAGTTACTTCTCTCACCTTTTGTTTGGCAAGTGATCCCTAAAAAAGTCTGAACTTTCAAAAAACTCATGTGAATGTTGTTAGACACAAACTAAAGGACCAATTTAGCATAAACTTTCATAACAAATCAAAACCCCACTGAAAACCTATTTATAGGAGAATTTTTGTTTTAAATCGTTTTTCTAGAGATAATAAAGGGTAAGCGTTCAAATATTCAGTTCTCAATCTCCACTGGTATGACTCATACTTCTGACACATCCAGACAACTTGAAAACAGAAGAAACCTATGTTGGCAATATTGGTGACACTTTTGATTGATAGTCTCGAATTTTTATCCAATGGCAATCACTTAATTTGTTATAAAAGAAAAATGGCTGCACAATTATTCTCTTTCACCTGAATGCATCATATTCCAGGTGAAGGAGAATTGTTAGATCTCAAAAGAGTACGTGTTGTTGGTCAGTACAAAAGTTGAATAAGCAAGTGTCAAATAGTATGAAAATTGGGAATTCCACTTCCAGTAGTGAATTGAGTAATTTTACAATTCACTAATGAAAAAAAGAAACATGGGATGTCACAAATGTGTCTTCACACAATGTGAAGGAAAATTGGAAAAATATATTTTCAAATTCAAATATACACATCAATAAATTTTTGACAGGTTCTAAGCAAGTTTTCAGATAAATATTGAGAAGCTGATAAAAGATAAAAAAAATCAATATTAAAAGAAACAATATATCATGTATAAATATAGAGAGTCATTCCATATCAAAGCACCTGATGCTTCCCGGGTAAACCTCTCAAACTTCACAGAAAAAGAAACACAGATGCTTCAATACCAGAAATCCAAAATATCAGGTCTGTATCTCCATTAGTTTTGAAAACTTGAAAATTTTACTCTATTTTATGCATTTTGCTCAACAAGCCTTTCCATTCAAACTGCAATATTCATAGCTTCTTTGAAATGGTATGTACAGCTTTGAAACTTTTCTGTAGAATGCAAAAATCAGATCAAAGTTTTCCTTCCAAAGGACTCTAAAAATGGCGAAAAATCCCAAATATAAAAAGATGATGCCCACTTTGAGAGCTTCTCATTCTAACTAAATTCCAAATAAAGAATTGTTTTTTTGCCAGTCAGTTCTAACATATTAGGCCAGGACAGAAACCATGTCTATTATTCTTATAAGAGTGTCAGAATGATTTTTTGAAATGTGCTCGAATTTTGATAGAGAGGTCTGGTGAATCCTGGAGAAGGTCTGTGTCCCTCAATGGACGATAAAAGATAGATGATGATAATGATTTGACAATGTTGGCAGTTAACCAACACTTTCTCATTTTTTCCATGTTTTCTTATAGAACTGAAGATGATCTGACATAAGCTTAGAGTTGTTGTTGAGCTCCCTTGTGGAGTAATGATTTTTCAATGTATATGAAGGATGCAAACTTCTCAAAATCACTGTAACTCAAAATTGTGTTCTTATATAATGTAAAGCATCAATTTGCTGGATCTTTGCACTTTTAAAAAATTGTATCCAAGTCATTCCTTTCTTTGTCAGACCAGGAACTTTTCAGTAAAAATAGTACGACAGCTCAACTTTTAAAAAAATTATATTTCCAAGAGGGAGCTCAGCAACAAGACCAAATATTTGTCTTAATTAATTGAGATCCTATTTAATATCAAGGAGATTAATTAATAAAGATTAAAAATCCATACTCTTAATAAGATCTCCTAAGAACATGGGCAAGGAGTGCTTCTGGTGTTTAATAACTAAAAGCCCCCCTCCCCCTAAAGAAGAATAAGATTGGCCAGCAACAATAAAAACCTGCAAGTCAAAAATCCTTACCATTCTGACTTTCACTACATGCAATTTCATGATCTTGGTAATGACTGACAAATTGGTTGAAAGCGATCGATCTGAATTAACATTAGGTCAATTTCTACATTGGTTTGAACCCTTAAATTCATTCTGTGGTAAGAAAAATGGGAAAATTGCTGAAAAAGTTGAGATGATATTCCTTGTTGGTCATGTTCAACCAAATTTGCAAACATGTGTGAATATATATATATATATATATATATATATATATATATATATATATATGTGTGTCTATGTGTGTGTGTATATATACCAACATATGTATACATACATATATATATGTGTGTATATGTGTGTGTGTTTGTATGTGTGTATATATAAGATTATTCATAATCAATTTGAGCAAGATAGCCAGGAAGACCACAGACATCCATGCTGCTACTCTTGAAATCAAAGGCTTGAATATTATCAATGCTAAGTTCATTTGGAATGAAATCCACTTTCAAATGATCAGCTCTCCAAAGATCTGAAATTCTTCATCTTTCATTTGTCATTGAACTGTGACTTTTTCCTGTTGTTTTGCAGTTAATAAGAAGAAAATGATCAAAGAAAACCGAATCATACTTGAAAAGTCTGACTGATAAAAGGAATGAAACAATGAAACTTCAAAATGGAAATCAAAGTTATTCCATTATTAGTGTAACAACAGGTGCATTAGGCAGATGATTCCTACAAAATCATTGCAAAACTTGCAATGAATAAGATTGGCCAAAAACAAAAGCAGAAAATTGATTTACTTGTGTCTGCAATTTTGAAAAGGTTGGATTTTTCTCATCATAATAAATAAATTCAAAATCAATGCATTATTTTTTCCTGTAGAGTTTTTAAAGAATTCTATCCATAAAGAATACAATTTAGATATGAAAAGGAGCACAGAATAAGGCAAGATTACTATTCCATGTACTGCTACCAATGAGAGTAAACAAATGGATGACTTAGCTGTCATAACTAACATTGGAAATGGTAACTATTGTTCTAAATACCTGGCCAGTAAAGAATTGCCCAAACTCTTTTAAGCTAATGCAAAAACAATAGATTGTCACCATGATTAACAATAGGATAGAATGTTCTTTTTGTTAATTTTCAAAAAAGACTGTCTCTCGCTAAGTTTGGGCCAAGTTTACTTTCTCTCTGTGTCTTCTTCTGCAGATGTTATCAGAGCAGGTGTTTGTATGGGTAATAGTTTTTATGTATTCATCTTTTTCATTTGCTTTCAAAAATATAATCATGAAAATTTCAAACTTCCCCATAGTCGTAATAAATACGAATAGCTCTGGTTGGTCACTCGATAGAAACTGTCATGCAACTAGCCTATTTTGACTGCATACCATTTTCGGATTAATCAATTAGAAAGTTTTAAAAAGGTGATGATTAATAAATACATTACTTTTCCTATTGTTAGGCAGTGATCACTAAGAAATTGGAATTTTTAAAAAAATAAGCAGACACAAATTAAGAGATCAATTTAGCATAAAATTACATTCCAAATTGAATACCCAAATGAAAATGTATTTAGAGGGTAATTTTCAAAAAAATTTAAAAAATCGTTCTTCTTTGATATAATAAAGAGCATATATTTAAATTTTCAGCCCTCGAGCTCCATTGGTGCAGCTTGTATGCATGATCCATATATACATAGCAAACCAGGCAGCCAGCCACACCAACTTGAAAATCAAAAAAATCTATCTTAATAGTTTTGTTGACAATTTTGGTGGAATGTTTTGAATATATTCATTATGCCCTGTAGAAATGTATACAGACATTTTCACTGCCTATGGACTTTATTTACATTTTCAATTAAGTAAAAGTTTTCCATTGTCTGAATTTAAATCTGGTGATATCCATCTCTAAATTCAATCTTCTCCTGAAAAACAAAAGATTCTGCAAATTGATAAAGTGTGCATACATTTTTGGAAAAGCCCTTGTGTTTTGAGAATTAAATAGAACTTTTGAAAAATAAATATAAAAGATTAATGGTAGAATCAGATAGTTTTAGAGTAGAGAAGATTGAAAGCTTTCTTGCGTTTCGATGGCAGAGAGAAAAATTATTCCACAGAACATAAGATTGCTCTTCAAATGTTTTGCTCTGTTTAAAAAAATACTTTATGAAACAATGGAGTGGTAACTCAGGTTTTGGCATAGAGAGCCAAAAGAGTTTGCATTTCCGCCCTCATAAATCAATAAAAATATTCTTACCAATAATTCAGATATTTTAACAATATTTCACTTTTCTATATGATCGGTTTTTATTTTATGTCATATTTTGCCCAAATACTCCTCACATAAAATAAATGAGTTTTTTTTATTTGTTAAATCCACTCTTCTACTTATAAGTCCTTTGTTTTGGGGTTTTTTTTTCCCCCAGGCATTACACAAAAGCATACAAGCCAGAGGTGTAGCAGGGGTAACTTCCCTGCCAACTTTGAGCAAATCAGTGTAAACCATGGAAAATTTGGGGCAAATCAAGCCATTTGCCCTCCTTAACCAAATAGTTCCTATATGCCCATAAATCTACGTACATATTTTGTCTGAAACATCAGGAGCTAAATGAAATAACCGTCATTGTTTCTAATTGGAGAGAAAATTTGCAATCTTAAAATGTTTTATTTGCTAGTACCACAAAGAAGAAAAAGATAAAGCTCCCCTCCAAGGGAGTTAACTTCCAACCTCAACAGAAGTAGCATCTTCTATTCACATGCAAATTTCAATAGCTATAGAAAAGAATGCTCAGTCGTTGTCATCAATATTCAGCAATGAATTAAGTGCATCAAAAAGGAAAAAGATTATGTTGAAAAATAAGTATGTGTTGAGTAAAACAAATTATCATTAGGCTAATGACTTATACACCTTTATATATTATGTTTGTTTGTTTGCACTTCTTTGCAAATACTATAATGCTTATCAGCCTAATATACTGTATACTGAAGAAAGGACACCTTAAAACATAAACTATGTGATTTTGACATCAAAGGTCATTTGAGGTCACCAGAGGTTATTCCTGGGTCATTTCTAACCAATTTCAGAGTTGTTGGCCATAATTAAAACTTAGCATATGGATAAATTTTGTTATGACCAAGATCGAAATCTAAGTGATGTTGATTTCTGGGGTCATTCAAGGTCATTAGAGGTCAGTTCTGGAAATTTCGAAACAATTTTCCAAATTTTTGGCCACAACTTAACCTGTATAAACATCTTTTCATGTGAAAAGTCATATGCAATGTGGAGTTGACCTCTGAAATTATCCATAGTCATCATAGGTGATTTCAGATAATTTTTTGCCAATTTTTGGAGTTGTAAGCCACAATTTTGCTCTAAAAATGCTGAAATTGAGCACATGGGTAACCTGAGAGGTAATTCAGGGTTACCAGAGGTTAATTCTGGTCATTTCTATTCAATTTCACAAGCTTTTGGCAATAATTTTACACCTATGTAATGAAATTGTTCATAGGGGTAAATCTTTTTTTCAGCAAAGGTCATATGAAATGCAGATATTGGTATCAGAATTCTTCTGGGGTCACTTGAGGTTATTTTTGCTCAATTCCAGCCAATTTTCCCTAGTTATTAGCCACAATTTTGCACTTATCAAACTGAAATTTGGCATATAGGAAGACTCTTTCATGGCCAAATTATTTAGAAGTGTGATTTTGATACCAAGATCATTCGAGGTCGCAACATGTCATTTCTAGCAACCTTTTTAAGTTGTTAACAATAATACTGCATCTTGGAGGCAGAAATTTTGCATAAAGGATCATCTTTAGCCAGCAAAACTTATAGACACCATGGGGTTGATGCTGAAGGTCAGTAGAGGTCACCTGAGATTATTTCTGGAAATAGTGACAAGGCATGACAATCTCTCAAGATTGGCCTTAATTGAACTTCTCCATGCTTTTCCCATGGTCAGTTCTTATTGGTTCCTTCACAATTGGATCCCAGCACCCAATGGTAGAAACACTCATATAGTTTATCCAGAAGCCTTGACGAACTAAGCGATAGCTTCCTCTGTCTTTTTTAGTTACAGCTACTTTTTTCATGTGTACATAGTGTAAATAGTCATTTTTTTCATTGATTATTTTATGTAAGAATAAAAAGAACATATTTTTCTTATTTGGTTGTATTTTAAGTTATTTTTCTCACCTGGTAATGCCAGGTATCTCTTTAAGCACACACACACACACACACACACACACACACACACACACACACATATATAATAATACATATATGTACTACAGCTGGTAACACCACAGACTTCATCACAGACTGAAGTAAGTCCCACACAACAGGATGACCTTAGCAGATGGGATCCCATTTTTTGCTTATAAAGCAAAGTTCTTAATGGTGGACTTATGTTCGACAGTAAACTTAGAACCATTAAATGGTACACATAGTGTGTGTGTGTGTATATATACATATATATATGTATATATATATATATATATATATATATATATATATATATATATATATATATATATATATATATATATATATATATATATATATATATAATTCAATCTTTTGTCTACAGTACAGAACAAGCAATTAATTTAGAAAATAACACCCAACAAATAAGCTGTTTATTTTTTCATTCCTCTGAAAATGACAGAAACTTCAGTCTTTTTAATTTACTTTCAACCATTCACTCCTGTCTCAGTTACTAAAATTTCTCAAGATATTTATCAGTTAATCTCAAGCGAAAAATCAATAAAATGACCTCTCAAATCTGTATATTCAGTATAAACTGGCTGTCCTATAATGATGAACTGTGTGATATTACATTTAAAATATTAAAAAAAACCTTCGGTTTGGAACCAGAAATATATTGATGGAGTCACATTTTGCCACTTTAATGGCCATGGCATCTTGCCGTACACTGTATCAGCTGCTAGAAGGACATCCAAGTTAGCATCCAACCAACTTTAGAGGATTCCATTCCCTGATTTGGATTTAGAGTTGTCCTGCTCTTAAACTGCTTGCCTTCCCATGGCTAGAGAGCCTAGTCAACCTTGCTATTTTACCCATAACTGGGAAATGAAAAGATGGCTTCATGCCTTTCTCAACAGCTTCAAATGGAGTTCGAACTCGGCGAGCCATTCCACTGTCTGCACCATCAATCACACACCACCATTTTTTTTTTGTCTAGAACTGATACTTTTCTAAATGTAACAAAGGTCTAATTGACTGAAAGCATGAAAAATTTCCTCAGAAATTTTTTTTAATATGGATTCAAAAGTAATGAGAAAGTTTTCAAGACATTGAAGGAGGAATTTTCTTTCTTTTAAGAAGTCAGAAGTGTGTGTGAGTGGGGGGGGGGATTTCCCCAATCAGTCCATAGGAACTAGCCGACTGTGCATTGGGTGGGTTTCAGCAAATCCTTCCTAATTTAGGATTGATTAGTAACTGAAAAATGTTAGGTTGTTAAAATGAACAAATAAATGTTTTTTATGGTTGACACTTCTTATTTATAAATATATTTGTCTTATCGTTATTATTTTTGTTTGTTATTTTTTTAAAATATTATTGATTATTCTGAAAAATGATCCAACTCTACAAGCTTTTTATTCCCTGATAATCTTTACAGTATCTATCTGCTTGCGTGTGTGTGTGTGTGTGTGTGTGTGTGTGTGTGTATGTGTGTGTATGTGTGTGTGTGTGTGATAAGAATGTAAACATATTAATTAGGGTATATCAATGTGGTATTATTGAGGAAAAACATGTTGTTTTTATATCCCAGTTTTCAGAAATTTAAGTTTTAATTTCACCAGAAATTAAGGAAGATTTCCCAAATAGAAATTCTCAATTAAGACATACACCTGAACTCTGTAGCAGCGGCTACAGTAGTTAGTTATCTGAATGTCATTACAGCATTGAAACAAAATGGAAGCAAAAAACAAATTATCGGGCTGATTAATTTCAGTAGATTATGATTGGTCTTCTTTCTACTGGGCTTTCTTGGAGGAAGAGGAGAGATAGGGGACAATTGAATCACTGGACAAATTTAACTGCATCTTCTTTGGTCTAATGAAATAGCAAGAATTTCTTTGGGCAGCAGTTCTGAAATTCTTGACAAAAGATTTCTTAATAGATTCATTTCCTATAACAATCCCCAACTAAATGGCGCCTACGGGGGCAAAACATCAAATCAGTAATTGACTCATGGTTTTATGGCTATAGGTTCCATATAGCAGAAGATAACTGCTAAGATGGCTGGTATTTTCAGCTAATGTTAATTAAAATTGAAGGTAAATTGAATATTGTTTTTATAGATAGTAGTGACCTATTACAGAATGTTCATTTCAGTTTACTGTTTAATTTATCCCAAACAAACTGTAATGTGAGAGTAAATTTAGATAAAAACTGTTGCTTCTCTTTAACTTTTATTTACTGCAGATAAATGGAAAAGAATGATCGAATTTACAAAAATGTATTGGTATGACAGTAATTTTTAGTACCAAGAAAAAGTAAGAAATAGAGTTGGGTTTGGACTTATTTTTTTATGTCTGTTAATTCTCAGGTATCCTAATATTTGAACAGTAAATAAGTCACTTTATGCACTTCATAAATGTAAGTAGTTGTTGAAATTAATACAATGGATTTTGGTCAAAAATCAGTTTGGTTTACTTCTCAGTTTTTGTAGAAAAAACCTTTTCATTCACCTTGTATCAAATACTATATAAATACTAATTACTGAATTGATACCCACAATAGAGAAGTCTAGTGAACAAAAAAAATAGAGGTGATGTCTGGTTGGAAACAGCCATTCTCAAGCAGCTCAGCTGCTTGTTAGGATTTTTTTGTCCAAAAGATTTCACTATGACAATAAGTCATATGAATTTGCAATCTACTGAAGGCCAAAATAGCAACACCTGATGATGACCTCTCTCCTGATATATTTTACTTAATTTTCTGAAGGTTTCTCAACTCTACTGAATGTGTGGAACATTTTCAAATCCTTGTTAATAAATCTCCTTAAATTGAAGAAAAAGACAATCAAACAGCTGAATAGGTTTGGTTTTCTTGCTTAAAAAAAGGTGAATTAGTCTTTCTTTGAAATCATAAAAAGGCTCAATAGAACAACTCGGTGATCATTATTAGTTTTAAAAAGATAATCAAGTTGGACTTTCCCTTGCAGTTCAAGTGCTCAATTTTAGAGTTGTCTATTTATCTACAGTAAAAAAACAAAAACCATGAGGACAATCCTCAACAAAATCTGGGATGCAAATTGATATGTAAAATCCACAACCCCTTCATTCCAATAAATGAATATATCTACTCAATATATATATACTTTTTCATTTAAGATATATATATATATATATATATATACATATATATATATATATATATATATATATTTCCAACATGGAATGGAGCACCCTGGTGGATGAGGAATATATATGATAAATAGTTATATTGCTTAAATTCAACCTCACTGACCGTCCGATTCCGTGGAGAAGAGGGAGGATACCAGCCACCAGGTCTGAAGCCTAAGGTTTCAATCCTGCCTTGTAGTACTGGATGGGATAATGTATAGTCGATAGCCACACTGAACAGATGTAATCCAACGAAATGTAGATGACACAATAATATACATACATATATATGTGTGTGTGTGTGTATTATAAACAGTTTCCACTCATCTACAAATAGCACAAAAATAACTATCCATTGTATTCAACTTATGCTTTTACTACTTGTTCTAAATACTATATTTTGATAGGTCAAAAAGTGAAATTTGAAGAGAAATGATCGACTGCTTTTAGTTCTTGAGGTAGACTGACAGGAACATATTTATAGACATAGCACTCAAAATTCCATTTACATCCTCAAAAGCTCTGGCATTACAACTGGCTAACTTCCTTTCTGGGTGATTTTTGTCTTCTTTTTTCATTCTAGTCTATAAAAGCAGGTATATGCTAAACCAGTAATACTTTGGCATAAGGCTATATTTCTGGAGCATCAGTCAAAGACTAAGCTTGTTTACAATGCCTTACAAGACTGGTATATTAACTACTCCATAACTTAAAGTGCTTTTTAGCCAGTGAGAACTTTATGTCACTAAGGCTGTATCATGCTGATACAAGGAAAGTAGTCAGTGTCCAATTGTTCGTGAAACACTCAACTGTCTCCTTGACTGATCACTTCTAGTTCTGCAAAGGACAGCAAATGCCCATTCTGTGCGTGATTTGCTAACATGTCTTCTTATTGTGCTATAGTGCTCCCCCACCTTTTACCTCATGCAGTTAACATGGCCGCAGCAAAATTGGATCTAGTATTTCATGTATGCCACTGGACTTTTATGTGGGGAATCTCTTAGCTACATCATAAAATGTCCACAGTTAGGATTCAGTTTGTGTGCAAAACCAAAGTTCTAATGGTTATGAGTAACAAGCAGTAACTTTTGAGTCTTTCCTGGTTTTAAAAAATTCTGGTCGTTGCTGGGTTAACTTTTAAATCTTATCATTGTTTCTGTACATAATGAACAGACGGGCACACTCAGATACACACACACACATCACAAATTGATCCTTATATTAGGTATTTTCCTGATATGGGTGGATAAGATTATAATCAGATTAAATATGATCAGATTTCTTGACCTACTGAATCTAAGAAGTCATATCACACAAATAAAAAAACAAATACGAAAGCAACTACCTCCAGTTCAACCATCTCTATAAGAATTTATTTGTCAAGTCCAACAGACATAAACTCTATAAGATTATTCATTTCCCCAGAATCTTTTAAATTTATTGTTTTCTCTACAGGGACTGAAAGGAAAAGTTTCACTCAAGAGTTCTTGCTTGATCTGTTTTGTAGTTATTTACACTGAACTTTTTATCATAATTTTTAGCAACCAGAGTGGTGACTTTGCTCAGCATTAATTTTCTTAAAATGTGGTTTGTGTTTTAGTTTATTGTACTAATGCATCATTGGTAATTGCTTTATCATAAATACTATTGGTATTTGGATTCAAATCTTGTGAGAGCCTGGCATAATCTTTCTGTTTCTATAAATTTAAGAGAATGTACAGAATAATAACAGTTACCTTTATGACAAATTTTTCCTGGTTAATGCAAAATTAATTATCCCGATTAATGTATAATTTAAAATACTCTGATAGTATCAATTTGACAAGTGTTCATTACAAAACATCTGTAGGCTTGTTTTCTCAACACACATTTACAGCTGAGTGGCAGATGTGATAAGATGTAGCTTATTAGTAGTTTTGTGAATTGACTGTATCTGCTGTGACAACTAAAGTAAAAGAAGGTACAACAAGAGAAAATATGTTTTAAGAATACTATGATTTTTTTTTTACTGATTGTTCAGTGATATGTATCTATTGATTAGGAGTAATGTTTTGATGATTGCTTTTATACACATGTTGTGTGACTCCATAGTTAATTCTATTTTAACCAGTTAGGTCATTTGGTAACTAATAAAATAGGAAAGCACTCAGAGTGCATACCACTTCCAATACCATTGTCAGAAAAAATTGAATGACGATCAGTTCACAAAGAGTTATTATACAGGCAAGGTCACTGTGAATATTCCTGGATTCGACCCAAAATATAATCAATTCATCTTTAGCCCATGGTCTACCCTCAGCAAAATGTTATTGGAATTCATTGGGAACTTTTAGAGGTATCTTATGGACAAATATGAATGAATACGTATATGTTTGGAAAAAAAGGAAAATACATCTCAATCAAAAAATTCCTAAATTTAACCAATTCTCCCTCACTCCATAGCCTAACCTTCCAGAAAATTTCATTGAAATTCATAGTGAACTTTTAGAGATATTGTGAGAACATATCGTGATGATATTGGGCAGTTACCATGAAAAATTCCTAGATCACTCCTTCCATAGTCCATTGCCAACCCTTCCATCAAAATTTCATTGAAATTCATTGGGAACTTTTGGAGATATTGTGTGAACACACTGACAAGTGGACAAATAGACAAACAGATGGAAGGACACGAGATGATATATATAACTCGCCCAACTTTGTTGGCAGAGGTGAAAAATGTTGTTCATTGTTTACATATGCATATAGTGTGACTCTATACATAATGCTATTCTATCCAATTTCATGATTGATAAGAGACAATTCACAATATTACTTCTGTGCTCATACATTCACTTATATCACAATGTTCACAACACTATAACATAGTTACATCACTCAAACATATATCAATTTCCTTAAAAATCCGGTAGTCTTCGTGACCATATCAAAAGAAAATAATAAAAAATTTGTTGCATGAAAAGAGACTTTCAATTATTCTTAAGGTTCTTAAACATAACACAATGAGTTGGTGACACATATTAATTTCATTTTAATGCATACTTTTATCATTATGACTCTGCTTCACTTATCATTCTCAATAAGAAAAACATGATGGCATAATGGTTATTGGAACAGAAAATCACTGATCAAGTTAGAGTTTTAGTTGAAGATGTTTCCGTGCACCTTGCATTATCATTTTTCTTCCTCCTGCTATGGAAGAATAGCTGGATGGTAGAATGAGTGGCTGTGGTCCTAGGCTGTACAAGGAGCTTACAGGAATAAACAAACACATTGATATATATGGCTTCAATATAGGCATTTTTTTCATAGTAACGATGCAGCAATTATGACCGAATTTCAGAAATGATTTTACTTAAAAAATACAAATAAAAATATCACATTTTTTTCAATATTCTCTCATGTCTTGTCTTGAATAAAAGTTAGATCCTTTAGAACTTGTTTTAGGCTCCAAATATCTACAAACACCTGGCCTTATTATGAACAAGCTCTCATTAAATAAAGATTGGCCATAAATATATAATCATTGCTTTTTGGTGATTTGTTTGTTTTTAATTTTCTTGGCAGGCAATGAATTAAAAATTGAGTTTTCTTTCATCTTTTGTTTGAAAATTCAATAATAACTAATAAGTGAATCTTGATCGTATCAAATAAAACCTATCAGCAATAATGCCTTCAACATTATTTGAAATAAAATTCTCAATACCAAGCAGTTGCAGGAGCATTTACAGACATGCTAATAATTCTTACTTTTTCATTTTGTTTTTTGTTTTTTTTAAACTTTTGCTGTAAAATCTGGTTAATTAGTTTTTTTGAAAAACAAAAATCAAGACAATGTGATTTTTGGCGAATTTTTAATTTAGAAATGTGAATAGAAATAAAAAAAAAATTGTCTTTATAAATAACAGAAGTAATGATTTGTTATTTATTATAACTCACAATTACAAATAACTATTATTGAGCCTAGTCTAGTATTAGATTCAGACTAAAGTTCAACTACAATGAGTAGATTGGAGATAAAGGTAAAGGTATTCTATTTGTTCAAATTTTTAAAAGACAGATCTACATGCAAAGCTCAGGCTTTTGGCATACCAACAATCCAACAGAAAAAGTCCTCATTTTTTAAAAAAGTTAGAGTAATATCATCTAACTATATGATGAGTTTATATGTTTATTTTTCTGTTCATTTACTTAGTTATTTCTTTGTTTGCACTCAAATGGGATGATCTCATTGGTTGATTTATCCTCCTATAATGACTTATCAATAAAAATTACGTCATTGAAAGTCTTGAGACTTTATGTCTGATCATCACACATTAAAATGGCTTGAGATGAGTGGAAACTTTAAAAAACTTGAAATTAGTATGCTTGAATCATTAAAAATGAATTACCTATTAAAATAGCTGTAGGCTCTTTAGTGCATGCATAACCCTTTCATTTTGGACGGTATATATTAGTTATCTAATAATGCAATTGTAAATAGAGAATTCTGAGATATGCTGCTCACACAATAGAAATACTAGCAAAATTTCTTGAGTAGATTTAACTTTTATTTAAAAATTAAAATAGAAAATCTGAAATAAGCAAAACCCAAATATCAAATAGCAACTAAGCATTCAATCATCATAAATACATTTGAATTTTCACTGAGGACTTTTGCTAAATTGTTCAAAATTAACGCTTTGCAAGGGCTACAAATAGCGATTTCTTCTTGAGGGGAAACATCCAGAGCAAAGTTTATGTAAGAAGATCAAGACCTTTATGAATTCAAGGTAAGAGCCAGAGATTGTTATGCGAACATCCCAGTTGAAATGCTCACTGAAGTTGGGAATGCCTGTATCAATTGCTGGCTCAGCTGAAGTGCTATGAAGTAGTTGGCTCATATACAGAAGTCTACTAGTGAAGTAGTCCTTATTTGAACTTGACAAAATTCAAAAAACAAAATTCTTGAACATTTTTGTTTATGTGTACCAATTTTCAAAAGTTTTTGTTCATTTTTGGAAAAGAATGAAAAATTAAATGTATACTGACTTTTGAGATGCACTGTATTACCAACAATTGCACATTCAATTTAGTTATGATTGATAAATTTATAAGTAACAGATATTAAACTGGAAATAATAATACCTGTGATTCTATTTATATAGTAAATGTAATTAATTTCAACGTAACCTGTATAAATGATTATTTGTCAGTCCTCCTTTGTGTCAGCTCTCTTTGGTTAGGTGTTTAATGTTGTTATCATTTAATCAATAAAATGCTATATGATCTTAATCTTGAATAAGTGTGAATGTTAATACAACAAATTTGTTAATCATTGTCTATTAAAAAAATATACTCCAAAGTAATTAAGTTACCTGTCATTTTGAAAAATGTTGGCTGGGATAATGTTCGTTACTCACCAAATTATCCAGGAACTGTGGAATAGGAATTCCAGAGCTGTAAATAATGTACTTTTGATAACAAAGGCATTGACTGAGAGATCTTCAGCAACACTGTACAACAACGAAATCTATCATCTATTTTTGCAAGGGGCAATGAAAGGGTTGAAGCTATCAACCTTCATTCCAAATGGCCAAACAATTCAATCTAAAGTACACTTGAGGGCATTTCATGATGTCTTTATTGAATTTCATCTCATTAATTAGCACAAGGTCAGTCCAAGTCACTGCCTTTCAGCCATTCCATACTTTGATAGCTAAATGATGAGGAAAATGATCAAACATGGTTCATATTAGTTTAATAACAATTCTTCTTTGCAAATGCTTGTAGGTAGACTGAATTAGTGTTGAAATTAAGGTTGAGAGGTTTAAGATTATATCTTCAATTGCCGCTAATATAATCTGATTGAATGACCTTTTAAACTGGGATCCTTATTTACCTCTGTCAATGAAGTTGGAGAGATATATGTACTTGGTTGTATCTTTCCATCTGTCCATCTGTCTGCCTGTCAGATCACATGATATCTACACAACTACTGAATGGATTTCAACAAAATCTTATGGAGGGACGGGTAATGGGGTAAGGAAAACATGATTTGATGGCCGATCCAGGGATTTGTTTTGATTGAGAGATATTTTTCCATTTCTTTTTATACATTTATGTACATGCTCATTTCTGTCTATCTGATATCTCCACGATTTCTGAATTAATTTTGTAGAAGGTTGCACAATAAACCTGTAACTGATTGAATTTTAGGACTGATCCTTGCACAATTACCTCCTTTACATCGTAGTTATATATCCAAACGACGTAATATTACCAAAATCCCAAGCCTGTCCACACAATATCTGCAAAAGTTCTCAATGATTTTCAATCAAATTTTGTGGTTGGCTAATTAATAAATTCCAGAAGAACTGATTGGATTTGGGGTTGGATCCATGCACATTTATCCCTTTTCATAAAGGCATTGATAGAGGTATGTACTCTCTGAGTACTTTTGTTGTTTTCATCTCAACATTTCAGCCATTTGTATTTCCAGTCTTTATTCAGTCTTACTCAATGAGTTTTGAAGGATTTCCTGCAGAATCCTTCCTGTCAAACTTTTAGGAAATATCTCAAGGTTCCTAAGTCCCTGTATGTTTAAAACAGCCAGGCATGTACCGGACCCCCTTTGTTTTTAGGGTATGAGTTAGATTCTCACCATGGGCTTGTTCTTTATCCTCCAATTGGACTGTTTAATGATTGCCATAAGATTACGGTCCAATCTGAAGTTATGATGAAAAGCAACTGAAAATTAAGATGAATGCAAAAGCTAGTCAAAATGAATAATGATGCTGCAATACTGCATTCAAGAAAAGATTTGATATGAAGATTTTGTTTCTCATTTCATACTCAATATATTTGGCCTTGAGTCAGAAATTATTTCGTCCAGCAAAAATCTATTGATAAACGATTTTTTCTAACATGTCTTGATTTTTCACTTATTATTATATACATCAGTTCAGATAGTCATCCATTGTTACATATGAGACGAAGGTTGTAATTGACTGTTCTCAGTGAGGGCTGAACACCATTTGTTTCCTGTAAATGTATTTGTATCCAATTCATACAGTAATAAACAACTTTTGCTTAACTGAACCATAACAATTATGTTGAAAAACTATTAATAGTTGAAAAGAATCAGATTCAAATGGTTAGAAAACAAACTACATGAAACCACATGGAAATCTGCTGGTAAAAATGATGCACCTATTAGCATTTGTATCTTGTTTCTGCTGAATTTATTTACTTTAAAGGTTTTTTTTGGGGGGGGGGGGTTCAAGTATAATGTATTTGTCAAATTTTTTCTTGAAGTTGGTCACTGTTTTCATAATTAGTTTCCAGTTGCTTATTATTCTTTGAGAGAAAAAGTTTTTCTCCAGTGTTTTTGCTGGGTATTTTATATTTTTTGTGGTTGCTTCTTTTGTCCTGGGGAGATATTATCTATGCCTTTTATTATTTTAAATGTTTCTATTGTGTCCCCTCTAAGTTGTCTTCCTTCGAGTTGATTTTATTTTTTTTAGTCTTCATATGGGATTATTTTCCTGGCCCTTTTTTGTATGTTTTCTTGTTCTGTGATAACCTTTTTGAGGTGTGGATTCCATGTTTGGACTGCATATTTCTGGTGTAACCACACCAGAAATATGCAGTCCAAACATGATATATATTGCATATAGTATCTTGAAGGTTTTAGGGTCTAAGTTGTTGAATCTGGATCTTATATGTTATTTGAGCAGCTTTTTTAGTCATTTTTGTGATGTAATTGTGTATTCGAAAATCAGAAGATATAGTGATATAACAAGGTCTCTTTCATTTTTTGTCTAGTTTTTCATCATTCATATAGTAGATTTTTTATTGTTTTTTTTCCCTATGTGCATCACTTTACATTCGTCTATGTTGAAGATTAGTTGCCATGTTTCAGACCATTCTTTCACTTTTTTATGTTTTCTTCATGTTTTATTATGTTTTTTCTGTCTTCTGTTGTGTTATTTATTTTTGTGTTATCATCAGATATGTTATATTTTGATTGTTTGAAGTAAGTCATTTATGTATAGAATGTTGAGTACAAGTCCTAAAACTGCCCCTGTGGCACTTGTCTATTTGAATATTTCCAGTTTGATTCAGTTCCATTAACTATCAGGCATTGTTTTCGTCCAATTAAGAAGTCTTCCAACAATGTTAGTATATTTCCTGCATTGTTGTATCTCTTTCGTTTATGTAACAATCTTCTAAATTTCTAAATAAAGCTTTACTAGTCTAGGTATAATACATCAATTAGTTTTCTTTCATACCTTGGTTTAGGCCACTCTTCTATCATTGTATGTAGATTTGTTAGACATGACTTTCCAAGCATGAATCTATTTAGTGTTAGCATCTACATAGAGATCTTCTTGGTTGTGTTTCATTCTTTGAATGTAGATCTTTTTTGTACTTACATTTGATTTCTCTAATAAATCTTGCTGGTTTATCTCTTTCTACGTTGTATTTCTCATAGTTGCTCATGGTTTTGTTTTTAGGTATTTTTGCCGAGCGCATTTTTGTCTTTTACAGCTTTTCGGCTTCTATGATGGGTTTTCCTGTTAGTCTTTTAAATTTTTGGATATGATCATAGTCATGAATAAATATGCTTCTAGGTATCAAGCCTATCATAAATGGAATGCACTGAAATGGAACCTCTTCAATAAAAGTGTAAAATTTGATATTAGCGATTGATTTGAATAATGATTGGAGTGATAATAAATATCTCAGAATTTTAAAATACTCTTTTTATATTTGAATATTGA
This sequence comes from Thysanoteuthis rhombus, assembly GCA_963457665.1. NCBI lineage: Eukaryota > Metazoa > Mollusca > Cephalopoda > Oegopsida > Thysanoteuthidae > Thysanoteuthis > Thysanoteuthis major. The sequence goes on from OY735208.1 coordinate 24,108,201, forward strand.
CACATTGATGCATTTCAATTCAACTACTAAACCTATTATGGGTTACTAGAGTTGTCAAGAATACAATTTCATTTCCTGTTAGAATATGATTCAATTAATTAAAATATAGATCACTCTTCTAATTAGAGGAACTAATATTGATCTTTTGTAAAGAAAGGATTGTGGAAAGATTTTCTGGGAGGCTTAAAACTGAAATTATTTTTCATTACCACACAGATGATATGTATCACAATTTTAAAATTTTGCTTTGGAACCTGCTCTTAAAATAAATTAAAAATCAAATTTCTGAAAAAAATTAAAGTAAAAAAATCAATGAAAAGTCAATACAGAGTGGAAGCTCAATTGCTAATTAGAAACACGTCTGCTTAGTGATTTAATAGAAACTGTCATGTGCCTACTGTCTTTTGACAGCATGTCATGTTTGGGTGATCAATTGAATATTAGAAAAAGTAGTAATTATTGAATGACTTACTTTTGTTAGGCAGTGATTTCTAAAAAAAAGTTAAAATTTAAAAAAACAAGCATAAATGCTGCCAGGCATAAACTAGGAGACAAATTTGGTATGTAAATACATTGCAAATTGAGCAATCAAATGAAAAAACTTTGAAAAAAAGTGATTTTTCCTATCTATAATAACCCTCTAGCTTCAATATGGTTTGTCGGTGTGACATGTACATATCTTGCCAGCCATATAGAACAACTTGAAAACTGAAGAAACCTCTGTTGATAGTCTAGCTGACAGTTTTGGCTGATAGTCTCAAACAGTTCTACGTAGAAAAAATCATATCAAGTAAAACTAATTCTAATGAAAAATTCAGGTTTGATAATGGCATCTTAACATCTGTTATTCTTGCCTGATATAAAATCTCAACTTAAATGACATCTTGAATGTTGATGATGGCAGGTTAGTCACTCAAATACATAGAATAGCAATATCTTCCATTTAATGCATGTATCTTATTGAATATTCACATTATGAACATTTTATTTTAATTATATATGATTTTCCAGAAAATATTGTCAGTCACAATTTACATGCCAAATAGTGAATTCTAAATTAAACTTATTATAGTAAAAGAAAAGGTAAAGATAAATGGATTCATTATTTAGATATACTACAGTTATCATCATCATAACATAACACAAATTCCCTCAATCCAGATAGATAGAACCACTCTCAAGGAGGCTTCTTGGCTTTGAATTCATACCAGACTTGAAGTGAAACTCTTATGTTTCATCTCCTGCCTTGAACACAGCAAAAATGGTAGATTTGTTACACGGCTTCAGAAAATATCTTACCCAACCAGCCATCTTGTATCTCAAGAAGAGGTCAGATACAACCAAAAAAAGAATACTGCTCGCACATCTGGGTAGGTTCCACCCAGTAGGTGTTATCTAGCCCCGATAGCATGCAGAATTGAGTGTGTGGATTTGTTGGTGATTAACTATTCTAATCTCTCCAACCACTCTCCCATCAACATGATGTAACAAGCCTGACACTTCTCTATTGCTAATTTCATGGAAAGTGTTCTGAGAAAGACCTTCACCCAGTTCTACTCATTTTTATTTTCTATTTCTAATGGATCCTATCCACAGTTTCTGACTATTCCAAACACCAGTTGCAATTTCCTCTCAAATATCTTCTTCTCCCACATGGCTGTTTTGCGGAACAAACTTTCCTGACAGTGCTTCCCTGCTGGATAGAATATCCATCTTTTCAAATCCAGGGTCTTTTGAACCAGTAATTACTTTAACCTAATACTTAGAGTGGCCCCTGGGCTTTGTATGAGATGATTAAAAAAAAAAACTGTAATATAAATACTTGCACGAGTATATATTACACATTAATAAAATTTAGGGGATATAGAACAAAAATACTGCCTCAACAACAATAGCAACAGTAGTATTGTTTGTCGTTATATTACAAGCAGTCAGCAAATGAGCACACATAGACACACACAGAGCAGAATAGCCATTTTGTGTACATGTGTTAAGATTACCCCCCCCATCTCTATCTGTTTTTTATATCTCAGGCAGACTGACAGCTCGCAACTTAGATGAAGATCTTTAGTTTATTTTCAATATATCTGGGGGGAATTTGGTGGGATTGCATTAATATTTTCTCAGTAGAAAGAAAAGCAAAGGAGGTATGAATCATTAATTTCATCTGTGCGCAATAAGGTAACTTGTGACCACAGAATCAATCCTTTTGAGGGAGACAGAGAAATCATCCCATACACATACAGATAAAGGATGGCATGCACACACACAAACACACACACATATGCAGGCACAGACATACAGGCACAGACATGCACTCACAAGTAAGTACATCGTTTATTGTCAAATGATGAAATAAGCTTGTATTTTCCATAGTAAATATCTATCTTTCAACATTGTTTTTTTACTTGTTAATACATTCGATTCAGTGGTGAATATCAATCACATAGATCAAATATCATACAGTGAAAATTTCAGATCAAAATTCGGCTAGTAACTATAATATCAGGCTGTGTACTTCTTGATGCACCCTCAAATATATATATATATATATATATATATATATATATATATATATATATATATATATATATATATATATATATATATATATATATATATACGTATATATATATACGTATATATATATACGTATATATATGTACGTATATATATATACGTATATATATACGTATATATATATACGTATATATATATACGTATATATATATATGTATATATATATTCTGGGTAGAATTATTTATGCATTGATTCATTGAGCCTTTCGTATATCTTTTATTTAAATGAATATTTCTGTGTATAATTATGAATTTGGAAAGACTAAGTTTGTATACTTTTGTCAGTATGATGAATTCTGTCTGTATGACTGCTAATATCTTTTTTAATTGATGGTCAAAGTTCAAGTTATTTAAATTTTCGGCAAATCCTCTCTTTTCTCTTATTCTCTATTTATATTGCCCTCCCTCCCTCCCTCTCTCCCTCTCTCTCTCTCTCCTGACTCATTTCATGAACGTCACCTACAATCCTTAAAGTGTTTGATCGAAATTCCTTTGAATCACCCCAATGAGGCACAAAATGTTAGAATCACTTGGGCATGACACCAGCAAATTGGTTTAGGGCTTAGAATAGATTTAAATTCAATGTTTCATTTATGGCTTCCTCTGTTTTCATATGCTACATGCCACATAGCCAATATTATTAGACTTTTATTAATACATATTTGCTAACATCGTTCTTCCCAACAGAGCATGATTGTTTTCACTTGGTTAATTCTACAGGAAATGTGCCCTATAGCCAAATGTCATTGTGACCTTTTACAATAAGGGCAGCTAACATTGGATTTGTTTGAGTATCACAGGTTGAAGTGTACACCCACTGAATCAGTCAATCCATGGGGCAAAGATTCTGTTTTGTGGGGCTGAGTCACTTCAGTGGTGACAAAATTTGCTCAAACCATTCATATATGTATGGCTGTATGTCGCAATCAGCTTCCACTATTCAAATTGGAATTCATTTAAAGATTTTATGCATTTATCAATGTAAATGCCAAATTAACCAAAATTAAAACAGAGTATTTGTTTAAAGTGTGTGTGTGTGTGTGTGTGTGTGTGTTTGAAAATCAATTTTCAAGATCCTTACTTGAAGCTGAGCTTCAGCAATAATCATAAGCATAATGGCAAAAGTACAGCAAGTTGGATTCTAAAAAGATCCTAGTATATCTCTGAATTTTTGAGATGAGGTATTATTATCATTTCTGTTATTATTCGGATCATCCTCATCTTGGTTGTTTTACCTACCAGATGATACCTGATGAAGGCCGTAGAGTACAACAGCCGAAATGTTGTATGAAAAACAACCAAGATGAGGATGGTCCGAATAATAATAGAAATAAAAGATCCTCTCTCTCTCTCTCTCTCTCTCTCTCTCTCTCTCTCTCTCTCTCTCTCTCTCTCTCTCTCTCTTTTAATATTTTGTGATATCAATTTTGTCAGCTAAAATTACAGAAATTATGCCATGACTGATGTCTAAAAAATTTTTAATTTATTAAATTATTTATTTATTAAAAATTTTCCAAAAATGAAATAGATATTATCAAAAAAGGATTTGAAGAAAGATTAATTAACCTAATGATTATAGGATTTTTGAAAAAAGATAGTACTTACTTTTTACTTAAGGTATAGTGAAAAATACATTTGTTGACAGCATTTGTCGATTATCTGTCAGCTCAAAGATCAAACGGGTGTCGAGTCAGCTTTCTTCACCCATATGGGATGAAAGTCTGATTAAATTTACAAGCATCTCATGGAACAGCTGAAGTATGGATGACAAAAAGTGAAAAAACCTGATATTATCCACAATTGCAGAAGTATGCTTCCAACATTAAAACACAATCATATGATCAGCAACACTCAAGAGACTCAAAGACTGTAGAATTGATTTATGGGTGTTGGTTGATATTGACTTTGATTCTTGATAATGGAATCTAATATGTTAGACTCCTGAAGGAAATATAAATTACATCATATATTAATTATTCATATTAGCTAATAAATGAGTAAAAGTATATTGATCGTTTTTGTGAGCTGAGAAATAGGGAGAAGAGAAAAAGGTGTTAGCTTGAGCATCGCAGATTGATAATATTTAAAATATTTAAAAATAAATATATTTAACCAAAAAATAAGATAATGATGAGACTGATTTCTTTAGATTCAAAAACCAAATAAGTAGAGAAAGTGAATAAAAGTTTGGGAAATCAACATGGTACAAATGCACCAATTATTTCTAAAGAAGTATCTTACCAAATCTGATCATTTGTTGAATCTCATTAGTTGTACAGTGATGAAATACATGTTGTGTTAGAAACTGTCAACCAAGACAGTCAACATAGGTTTCAGTTTTTATATGGGTCTGGGGACATGTGTATCATGTGTAAAGGATGCACAAATGAAGCTAGAGGGCTGAAAGAAGGTTCTCAATAGGGGGTTAACTTGAAAGTTTATGCTAAATTGGCCCCTTAGTTTGTGTCCAGCATTATTCATGCTTGTTTTTAAAAGACATTTTAGTGATCATTGCCATTGATCAGTTGCTCATCTGTTGATCAGCTCTTTTCCAATTTTTCAATTGATCATCCCCAACACAGCATCCTGCCTTAAACTTTGATGACAGATAAAATGAGATGAAATTTCAAAATCTTGCAATGTGAGATAAATTTAGGATTCTCTTTGAGAAATACAATTGATTTATTAAGATTAAGACAAATTTATTAACGGCTTGAAAACCTTAATCATCTCAAAGATCAATGGAGATAACAGAGTTCTCTCAAAAAATATCTCTAGTAATGGATATTTTGATCCAGGTCAACTTTAAGCTGGTTACAAGGAAAAAGTTTTCCGAGAAGTGAACTAGGCCCACTTTGGCAATCACAGAAATTTCACTCCAAAAATGGATTTTTTAGGTTGGCAACTGGAATGAAATTTTATAACTGTTAATCTCAAATTGGCCACCAATGTGTCATGTGCTGGTAAATTGTCAATCCAATTAAGTTAGTTTTCAACCATGTGATTTTCAGTATCTCTTCTATCAATTTCTAGAACCGACCGTTAAAAAAATTCCCCATGGCATTAATTATTCTTTCCCATTAATACACATTCCTATACTTGTGAAACCTGAGATACTCTCTTGGTTTTGAATAAACTACAGCAAGCTATTGCCAATATTCTCTTACTGAAATGCACTTCAGATAATGAGAACGGAAATAGAATCTGATCAATTGTGAAAACTAGCACAGATATTTCACAAATATTCCAATGACAAATCCAAATATCATTCAACAGAAACCAGAAATTCCATTTCCCCCCACATTCTCTAAATCCTTTGCCTGCAGGTGACTGAGAAGCCAAAGAGAGAAAATTGATGTTGTCATATCCGAGACTGACAGCAACAATAATGTGCTCTAAGGAATTGTTATTTTTTCATTAATTCTCACCTCTTCCTGAGCGCAGATGAACATTGCAGACACACATGACCATTCTCTACCCCAAAGGCAGTCAGGCTGATTTACTTGGATAGCCTTTAGTCCTTGCCCTAAATGTTGCCAAGTTGAGCTGAGATAAAGATAGTTCATCTTATCAAAATATTGCCGTATTTAATTCGATTGTATGGATAGAAGAAATTATTGATCATGTTTCCTTCATGAAACTGTTGTCATTTTGAGTATTTCCACATCACTGTTATACCCAATAACATCTACTCAATTATATTAAGACTCAGTCCCCAGTGGGATGCAACTCTTCACGCAACAGTAAAGACTGTAGATGGAAGATGGTGAAATGATTACAAATATCCCAAAGAATCAGATAATATTTTCTTTAGAAAGAAGCAAATAGATGCATACATATGCAGTCTTTGGTCAAATGAAAAAAAGGAAACATAGAATAATTTCAAGAACAGTCAAATTATTGGATGGTCATAATTATTTTGGATTCAAACAAACAATGCATATCAACAGAATTTTCTGTTAGAATACATACTGGAGGGATTAAAAAATTTTCAAGATTGTGGGCTATCAATCAAAAATCTAAATTATTTTTTGATTATGAATTTTCCCAATAACTGTATCAATATATAAAACTCATCTCTAAATTAAAAAAAAATAACCATGCAAATATTGCATTGCATCCAATTCACTGGTATCATGACTAGAGGACCGCCTACAAATGCTTAAAATGGACAGCTATGTTTGAGGCTTGGATAAGTTGCAGTGAGTGGTAGTTGTCCACTCCTCCTGATTAACTGCCTTATGGTAGTTAATCATGCATCTTATAGGCCATCAAATATGGTAGTTAATGTTGAATCACTTTTACAGAGACAACACTTATTTTAACTTTAATATCTTTTATTTTCCATAATTAATGATTTCAATTGACTTCATCATCATCGTCAGTCTTTATCATTCTTCGATAGACATAGACCTTCCGCAGGATTCGCCAGACCTCTCTATCATGGACATCGCAGAGCCAATCCTTTCTGAACTGGTCTAGTTAAGCTCTCCATCTTGTATTCTGAAAAAAGATAAATTAAACAGTATATGACATAATATTAGAAAAATGATTTTATATCAATATGAAAAATTACCAAATAGATGAGAGAAAATATATTTTTATTAGCTGATGCCCTCAATTTTGAGTAAAAAAAGAAATTGCAATGGTCTTAAGTTTGTTATTAAAAATCATGATAGAGAAACAGTTGGAGAAGAAATATGTAAAAAATAAAACCAAACAGTAAAGAAACTCGCCATCACAGTCAATAATTGAACAACTGCTGCATCAAAAATTGAAGTCATATAAAAGAAATTCCATCAAAGAATAAATATGATCAGGATAAATTCTATTGAAAACATCAATAGCATTTTCCACTGGAAAACATCTAAAATAAAGCAAAAAAAAATCTAGAAACATCTAGATTCTGGAGAAACCTATCAAAATAAGGCCCCCAAAAGTTTTAAAAACATTTTTTCCCAAAAATCAAAATAGATATTTTTAGGAAGGGTCTAGTGGATGTTGGATGCCAATTTTCAAGTCTGTAGACAAAATGGTATGGCCATGAGTGCAGGAACATACTAACACACAAACTCGAGCACATATAATAATTCTTCACCAACTTTAGTGGCTACGATTGTTCAAATATTTCAAATTTTGTGAAGAGCTTCAATTATAACAAATAAATAAAACCAATTGAAATCTAACTGAATATTCAAATCGCAATTGAAACAATGTAACAAAAATTGAAACAAAAATAAAGGACAACTGATTTTGTGACTCCAGTGAAAGCATGTCAATATGGCCAAATTTTGACAAAAGGTGAATGACGTTTTGTAGTTGGAAAAAAAATAGGACTCTGGAGCCCAGAGGCAAAAACAGGGTGGCAAAAGGCAAAAGCTGGAAATGAACCAAAAGCGGGAATGGCTTCAGATCTAGAGGAATTCTCGATTGTGGATGGGAAGTCTCGCATGATTGGACCAGGACAGGTGGCGTTGGTTAGAGCTTAGGGTCCGAGAAAAGTTGAAGCTTGAAGTCTGTGGAAGAATGACAATCAGAACTGTTGGCTTGAAGTCAGTGAGAGGGGGACAGTCTGTCAAGAGTGACATGAAATCTTGGGGGTCGCAGCCTGACATCCTGGTTATGCAATGGGGACTGAAGAACTAATTACACTACGATACAATGAAGCACATTTCTGGGGAAAGAAAGAGAGACAGCCACAGTGTGGCAAGAAAGACTTGAGAGAGAAAAGCTGTTCAGAATCTGAAGAAAGGATTTTCTCTTTGTTTTCAGTTATTTCTTTGCCATCTCCTTCCATTAAACACTACTTTTTATATCTGTCTGGCTTATTTACTTATCGAATACGTTTGTTTATAACATTTTCCACTATTTGCATGAAACCGAGAGAAAAATACTCATGGGTTCATTAGGTGTGTTAACGTGCGAATCTTGTGTCAGCATGTAGCAGCTCAATGGATCAAAATCAACTTTTGAAAACCAAAATAAACAGCAGGAACCTTGTATCACTGGGTAGATTTGAATCATATATTTCTATAAAAAGTCCCTGAACCAACTTTTATACTTGATCTTTTCAGAGTGTGCATATGTTGCAACATAAATATTCTAGTTTTCACCTAATACTACCAAAAAAATTGCTAATGTCATGGTAGACACACCTGCTAAGACATTGATGTTGTGACATTTTTTAAAATAAGTTGCTTTGTGCTCGACGAGTCTTTACCACATAAATGTATGAGAACTCCATTATAATGTAGTTGCAAAAAAATTGTCACAACCTATTGTCAGTGAGTTAGGTTCTTATTAAGTAAAACCTGACAGAAGTCTCCTTGCAAGGCTCGGCTTGATGCAAAAGTAATACATGTTTATTTGTTGAATTTTGAATGTAAATATGAGAAAAAAAGCATTCTCTTAGAAATAGTATAAAATATTGATAAAAATAATTCAACAAAAATTATATAAGTTATCAATCAGATACACAGTAAAACTTACAATGAATAATATGTCGCAGAAACTCTGACAATTTTAAACTAAAATGGAAGAGAAAAAAGTAAGTGAGCGAGTTTATTTAGTACTGGAATAAGTTATATTCTCTCTAAAATAAGTTTCTTCCAATGACTTTTTTTTCATACTGCTCAATATCAAAGGTTATTTTTCTTACATAATAGATTTTATGTCTGATCAATCATAAATACAGCTTAAAAATCCTAAAATGAAAATACTTGAATTTATTAAAAATACATCACCTAATGAAATAACTTCATGCACTTTTGGAATAATTCATACAAAAATAACCCATTATTTTTTACAGGTATGTGCTAGTCTTATTATAATTCACCAAAATTCTATATGTCCGTCTGTCTGTCCATTTGTATTGGCCTACCGTCAAAACTAATCAATATAAACCCATTAAATTTTCTGTGAGTACAGACGTATCCCCAGGCAATGTTTCTCAACACCCGCCCCCAATATATTTTTAGGGGGTCAGATCAGAGGGAGGGTCGATTTACATGATAATAATCATACTAAAATTATCCCTTTTAATGACATTATAAAATTTTTTTTTTTTTTTAAATTGATTCTCAAAATCAAAATGTGATGCAAGGTTGAATTCTTCATTTAAGACATATTTTTAGCATACCTCATATCACAATTTTTATTGGTTGTACAGGAATACCTTGAATAATGCTGTTTTGATTACAACATATTTTAACGTATTGCAGTTAAGGTATCACAGTACAATTAATGACGTAACTCCAGTTTACTGCATTGATATATCACTTTTCCAGAACGTGAAATTTGGTACTGTGTGTGGGGGGGGGGGTAACTTTCATCTTCCACTTTTAGGGGTCGAAATGGATAAAGAACTTTAATTTTTACACTTTTATATCTTTTTTTTATTTTTATATTTCTTTTTTATATGGGGGAACTTTTTTTCATCTGGGGTAAATTTTTTTTTCCTTTTTAGGAGACAAAACTAGGGAAATAACTTTGGTTCCAATTCTAGGGGTTAAAATCAAGGGGAAGATTTTCTTACTATTAGGGGTCAATATCAAGGGGGAAAATTTTATTTTCTATCTTGGGTATCAGAATCTACAGAAATTTTTTTTTTCTCACTTTTAAGCGCCAAAATCAAATGTGAATTTAATTTTTCACCTTTACGAGTTTATGTCTAAGGGGGATTTTTCTTATGGTTTCTATGGGTCAAAATCCGAGGAAAAGTTGTTTTTTTTTGCTTTTAGGATCAAAATAAAGGGGGAAGATTTTTTTCCACTCTCAGAGCTCAAAATCCAGGGAAAAATTTGTTTTCACTTCTTGAGATCAAAACCCTACTTTTGGACATTAGCCCCACCTTTCTCAACATTAACTCTTTCAAACACCCCATTTTTGAACTTCTGCCCTCCTTTTTTAAACATTGCTCCCATTTAACATTAGCCCCCTCCCCCGCTTTTTTTTATATTAGCCACCTCCCTTCTTTTAGAGATTAGCCTTCTCTTTTTGTAAATTTGACACCCCTTTTTAACTTTAGCCTCCCACCTTCAGCCCTTCTCTGATGTTAATTTCGTTTTTACATTATGCTCCCTTTTTTACATTAGACCATTACCCCCCTTTTCCAACATTAGCCCCTTTTTTCGAACAGTATCAAGGAAGAGAGGTAATAGATTTTTTTTAAAAATTGAATTGAATGCTATCTAATTTCCATTCATCTTTCTATTTCCTTTTTGTACAGCAATTCTCTGCCCATTTGGGCGGGTATTTAGTCTTATGTTCATAATATTCATAGTAATTCTCAAATAGGTTGATCCAGTTCCTATCCCAAGTTGCCAAGAGACAACACTGAGATGGTATAGAGGCTTTGGTAATGCGTGAGAACATATTCTAAAATGTAATCCATGATGTTCCTTCACACACATATTGGAGTTGGCATGCATTCAATCTGAATTCCCAATAAAAGTTGACAGCAGTAGATTTCACATCAGCTGAAAATTACTGTCCTGCTGAAAGATGAGAGAGGAAATAAAATCAATGATAATAATCTGAAATTTTTAAGATAATGTAAGTTTGGTTCATGTGTACTTGAGCCTATAACCACAACTTCAACAAAGAGGTATGAAAAAGAGAAATTATGTGTTTATTCACATTTTTATTTGAACATTATTTCTAATAACAGCTACACATAACTGACCAGTTTAAACACTATTGCTGGATTTAAGTTAATCATGTGTTCTGACATTAATTTGTATCTCTGTATTTATGTATCTGTAAATCTTTATATCTATTTATCATGACTGAATTTTGTAGTCATATTCCCCTGAATGAATACATTTTTTGCTTTTTGAAAATCGTCTCCCATCGCCACAACAGATTTCTAGAAGGTGCTCAATTTGCAATGTAAGTTAATCCTAAATTGATCCCTTGGTTTGTGTCTGGCAGCATTCGTGCTTGTTTTTTGAAAATTCAGACAGTATTTGTTCATTAAAAAGATTACTCACAAAAAATAAATCGATTTGGATACACATTGCTTTATTTTAGATTATTTCAAGTGTTACTTTTGATTCAGCTTTGGGATTTTTTGTAAAATTCATTATGAATTGCCAGCCTCCAACTCTGAGTGAATATCAGCTTCTGATCACACACTTGAGATTTCAGCTGATGATAAAGTTCTGCAGAGATAAAATGCAAAATGCTTTTTAGAATAATCTCTCTCCTTTATATCATTAAATATACATACTTGTAAACATACACACACACACATGTATATTTTTGTATTGACATATATATATATATATATATATATATATATATATATATATATATATATATATATATATATATTGTGTGTGTGTGTGTGTGTGTGAGTGCATGTGTATATATACATATATGTATATGTATATATATATTTTATTGCGTCATCAGCAAACAGCTGTTTCGTTGTATTACAACTCTTCAGTGTGGCTATAGACAATCCATTATCCCATCCAGTACCACGAGGCAGGATTGAAACCTTTGCTTCACATCTAGATGACGATATCCTACCTCTGCACTAGGGAACTGGACAGTCAGTAAGGCCGAATTTAAGCAACATATCTATTTAGTATAAATCCCCCGTCCACCATAGGGCTCTATTCCTACGGAAGAGCATTGCATAAGCTTACGATGAACGGGTTACCTCACTTAAAGAGTGCTCAACCCTGAATAGAGGAGCGTTATATGTATATATATATATGTACATTTTTATATATAATGAAGTAAGGATTCGCTACACAAGTACATTTATGTTTCTGCCCTATTTGGGCTTCACCATTATGTTTTATTCCTGATTTGTATTGTATATATATTAGTTGGTATGTATGGAATATCATTATTCTTAGATTATAGTGAATAATACTAAAAGTGAGATATTTCCTGATGGAATTGTATTTTTTCATAGATCCAATGTAAACAGAGATATAACTTATTATCATTTGAGGTTTTTGAATCCTTGATGACAATGGTGTCTACCCAAGAGGTTAGAGTAATTTTCAATTATAATTTCAAATTAGGACATAATGCTGCTCAAGGCGCTATCAATGTCAGCAAAGCAGTTGATGTGAACACTGCCACAGGGCAAACCGTTCAGTGTTAGTTCCGCAGGTTTTTGGCCTGGATACCAATGGTAGTCCTCAGGGGAAGCCTCAACCTGTTCTTAATGATGTAGAATTATCAAAAGCAGTAATCAATGACCCAGTGGTTCAAAGATAGAAAGTGAAATCATGAATCTATGGATGACTGTAAAAAGAAGAGTTGATGGTTCAAAGTACTTCTACCTCTAAATGAGAAAATGGACAGAAGAGGATTCTCAGTAAAATATGTGCTCTATTTCCCTATGCCAATCATGAGTTCTTTATGGCACCATTAATCAGTCTTTCTCATTAACAAGCCACTCTTTATAGCATCATTCATCAATTTCCTCTGGACATGGAACTTATTCTGAAAAGGGCAAACTTCCCCAAAATTGGTTTAGAGTATCTTTTGGCTGATTTACTCATGATTCAAATTCATTGAAACACTTGTTCCTCCTTAGAGATCATTCAATTTTCTCCTTTCAAAACTAGCACCTCACTATACCAAAAGAAAATTACTTGTGCATTTTATGATGATTGCTGTTCATATTTTACCACTATAGTTATTCATTGATATTGCATATGCTCAGTGACGTATCTACATTTTGAGGGCCCTGGACCTTGAACTGATTTTGGGGCCCTTCAAAATCTGCAACAATAGGGCAACATCCAACAACATCTAAAGGGCCTTGTTGCTCTTGAAATCAACTCAAAGTTGATAGAGGAAAAAGAGTGGTGTCCTTGAAAATGGGGCCATGCAGTGATCACCTGCTATGAGGTCTGGGTAACTACTGTTACCTTCTTCAATGGTGTTTGAGCGAATCCACTGTTATGTATTTATTTTCTTTGCTTTGAAATCATTTGGGTGTCATTTCCAAAGCTAATTGATAGAATCACACAATTTTGTATGTTTTTTTAGGTTACATACATAACATTTGAAAAAAAAATGGATTGTTTTCTATTGGTTCTACCAAAAGTTGGGGAAATGTTATCTATATGCATCATGAAATGATGAAATAAAACAGGAAAGATGGTAGTCAGTATAATCTAATATTTTAGACACCTATCGGAATACATACTACATGAAGCACATTTTACAAAAAACTCATTTTTGCTGGGGGTTGAAGCCTAGCAACATATCCACGCACAGTTTTGTCACATGAGAGCTCCCTTGTAATGTCATTTTCTAGAGACAATTAGCATGAAAAATTTAAGCAGTCATCAGTCATGGCCAACCCTAATTTGGTTTTTATAAAGGGTAGCTTTAAGACATACCTTTCTTCTTTACTGCTCATCATAGACATTGTCAAGCGCAATAGTAATACTGGGGAAAATTTCATTCAGGTGCTGTGCACAAATAAGCTGGAAATGCATTGTATTCAAGAAGATGGGTTGCCATCTGTGTCCAGAAATTTCCTAAAATGCAAATACTCTTTGAACCATTAACACTCATTTACTAATTTGTGGTTGTCAATATCATGAATGTTATATGATATTACGAGCTTAGTACTGTCCTCATCTATTTCAGTATTGTCCACCAATTCTGAGGGGAACGTTGACCTTTCCACAATCTGCTAATATGGGTTAATCCTCTTACATAACTGGATTATCAAGCAGTGATAGAATTGATTCAGAACTTCTATCCTAAATTTGTCAGTTCTTTTAAAAGAAGCACTACCACTTTTCCATCTAAAATGTAAGAATGCATTGGAAGCAGCAGAATAACTTGAGGTTATATCTTCACATAAACCTTTTGCTTCTGATTCCAAGTGTGCAATCCTGAAATTTCCCCAGAGTTCTTAAACAAATGAAAGTAAAGATGATAGCAGAAGATAACCTTCAAATACATCAAAACCTGAGGTTAGGAGTTTCTTACATTTTTTTTTTCCAAACACTCCAGCTCTTCTTCCCAAATGACTGTTAAAATAGTATATTCAAGCTTTACCAACTCGTGGGTTAAATTCTTATATCTTAATTACATTCAGGATTCTCTTCTGAGTCTTCAAAAGTATGTTTGAGAGTTTGTAAAATACCAGTATATTCACAAAATTGCATCAATTGTATTGAAAAATTCTCTTATGATAAGAAAAGTTGCTACTGGGGCCTAGGATTAGGAGCCCTAAAGCTTTACCTGTAAGTTCTGTTGGTCAACATATATAAACACATGTATGGAGCATATGAAACTTTTTATCAACTTTTGTATCTGCAATAAAGGAACTTTATTCCATGTCTAAAGAGGAGTAACCCAACTGTAAAAACATTTTTTTTCTCCACAAATGAGGACTTCATCAATCTTTCTATAGTTGATTGTATGTATCTAAATCAAGTGCAAATTTTTAATGAATATCTATTTTTGTGTTACATTTGCACCTATATTTTTTCATGCATGCAGCTATGCACAATTACTCTTTTACACATTTGCTTTATTATAATATTTTTGCCAACAATTCAGAGAGAAAGAAAAGAAGATCATGTCTTCTTACCCATGCACATAAGGTCACACCCTTCCTTTCAAATTTTTTTATTAGGATTGCTGAATCAGCAGCAGAACTGAGCCCTACAAAAAGGACTCTTCTTACAGCAAATTCTATTGCTACTACTACAATTATTTATATCATTATATTTCTATCCAAACTAAGAATTGAACCAAGTATTTAATATTAACTTTGCAGGGTCAAGTTTTCAGTAACCAATGAAAACAGATAGTAATTAACCTAATTAATTCAAACCATCTACATTACACACTCATTAAAATGACTCTACGTCTTGAAGGTTTATTCCTCATCTGCACTGTTGACATACTTGACTAAAACAAGAGAGTTCAATTACGGTATTATTAAAATGCAGAATTGACTTCGATGGGGGGATATTTTTATATGAAATGAAACCTTTATTCATTCTATGATCTGTATATCTGGAGTACACAAAAGAAGTTTCATTTTTGGTATTTCTTAAACATTAATATACTTCATGGTTTATAAAAGTACAATAAGCTTTGATGATATCAGTTTATTCTTTAGGTCAGGCATTTTAATATTGAGTCTATTATCATTATTATCCAAAAATCTTTCATAGTACACAGAAAAATTCTTTCTTTACCCATCAAATTTAGGTATAACACTGAAGCAGATATAAAAGAATGAAAGTAATGTACATTTTAAAAAGTTGATTGATTGAGGGATTTTTATGATCCTTTTGTAAATGCTCAAAAGAAAAACACAAAGAATTGAAGAGCCAGTTGACTGCATATAAGACTTTGTGATTGCATATTTAGGTTAGATTTTGCCACAGCTTTTTTATTCCCAAACAAACTCCCCCTGAAAACTTATCCAATACGTCATTTTCTTCAAATCAGTAAAGGAGTTTGGGGTCAGTAAATTGAAAAATATAAAGACAGACTCCATTCTATACTGGGTTTGTATTTCTTTCTACTTGAGAGAGTGCTGGGAGATGAGAGAGAGAGCTAGAGACTTTCTTTCAAACCAAATTGAAAAAGGTTGAAAGCTGCTTGCTGTTTGCAAAGACAGGTTAAGAACTTTCATGAGAGAGTGGGATAAGAAAGAAGCCATTGCTGCTTGACGGGTCTATGAGAACCAAATTCACTTTCTTCCAAACTAAATTGAAAAGGTTTGGAATCTGCTTGCTGCTCGTGAAGACAGGTTTAGGCACTTTAATCAGGAATTTGGCAAAACTTGCACAATGTCAATAATTATGCGAGAAAAAATTGAGTAAACAGTGTAACAGGTTTTGAACAGAGTGGGTTCTTGTTCCTTGGGAGAACAGGGAGAAATCCATTGTACACAAATGCATTCCAAGTAAATATAATCAGGGAAAATTACTTCTTTTTACTGCAGCAGCAATTCCACAGTAGATATCCTCATCATTATGGCATTCCTTGAGGTCCACTGGCATTTTGCCCTTCTGAAGAGAACCTCCAACTGATGCTAGATGAATGAAGATAGTAAGAAAGTCAGAATTCACATGAACTCCAGCAAAAAAAAGGTCAAGTGCAACAATCACATCATAAATAAACACAGGATAATCAAAATTAAAAGAAAGTAGACCACTGCATCTACCTTGGACGAAGAATCTCCATGATATCCCCAAAAGAAAAAGAATTCAAGAAGAGAATCACTCTAGAATAGCCTTTGATAGAGCGAGTTCAACCCTCAAGAGCAAGATACAACCAATGCATCCTCCTGATAGTCACCTATGGAGATGAAATGTGGAACCTAAGCAAGACACTGAGAAACATGCAACATGCACATGAAAGAATCATGTTCAACGTCACATGGATACATCACAAGGCAGTACATTATATCAGGGGAAAAACAGGAGTCTGAGACATCATAGAATCAATTAGAAAACTCAAATGGCCATGGGCTGGTCGTGTTGTACAAATGGCAGACAACCATTGAATCTACATGGATCTCTAGAAATCAAAACTGTTGGACATCAGGACTTATAACATGGATCTCTAAAAGTCACATGTGTAACTGAGGCTGGCAGAATACATGATAGAGGGGTCTGCCGAATCCTGGGGAAGGTCTATGTCCATCAATGGACTATCAAAAACTGATAATGATGACATCATATCAGATTATATATAGATATATGTGCGTGTGTCTGTGTTATGTACAGCATTTATGAGTAAATATATAAATTTATAAAAATGTAAATTAGAAAGCATCAACCAAAATTATCACCCGAACTGTCAAACTAGGTTTCTTCAGTTTCAAAGCTGATCTGAGTGGCTGGATTTATGGATGTATGGATGTTTGTATGATGCATTAGACCATACCAATGGAGCTAGAGGACTGAAAATTTAAACCTTTACTTCTTATCATTATTTGTTTTTTCAAAATTCCTTGCAATAGGTTTTTAATGAGAGTTTCATTTGCTATGAAAGTATATGCTAAATTGGTGCTTTCATTCGTGTCTGGTAGCATCCATAACTGAATTTTGAAAATTTGGACTCTTTCAGTGATCAATGCCTAAAAAAAGGCAAGTGGAGTAACTTATTCATTGATCACCGCTTCTTCCAAATTTTTAATTGATGATTCCCAACATAGCATGCCGCCAAAAGACAATGGTCATGTTAGGGTTTCTATTGTGTGTCTAACCAGATCTTCATCAAAATGAGCAAAATTTGACCTTTCAATACTTTCTAAGCAGACACTGAAATATAAGTTAAATTTCAAATTGTGCCTAGTATAGGCATTATATATACTGAAAAAAATTCCTATCGGGAAAATCAAGTAGACATGACCTTCCTTCCACCTCATTTTTCTCAGATCTTACCAGTTATGATATATTTATTCCTGTCAGTCTAGTGATAATGGTTTGTGAATTCAATGAGCAGAACATAATAAATCATTAAGATGAATCTTCATTAGAAAACAAAGATATGACTGAGTAAATCATTGGAATCACTTGGTCCCATAAAATCTAAAGAATACACTGTTGATATTTGTGACAAGAAAGAAAAAGTAGGAAATGTTTTCTCAAAGATGCAAGATTACATCTATGAACAAGTCTGATCATTATTTGAAAAAAAATCACATGAGAGTATGGTGTACATTATCTAATTCAATGGAAGAAAAGAGAGTATTTTCATGCATACATACAAAAAAACGTTAATGCATTGTCTGTTTTGAGAGAAGCATTGAACTTTAATGAAGAAATATAAAGGATGAAAATAGAATTCTTGTTGAACTCAAAGTTGGACACTCAGGCAAATTACTCTGTTTTCATAGCCAGATGATGAATAGATTTACATTTGGATGAGGATAATGAGCTAAACACTGAAATATTCCGTGACCTAGATATTTTAAATGATTTTCTGCAACATAACTTAGATTTATGACCATAAATGAGACAAGAGAACATTTTATAGCACAAGTACTGCAATGAACTTCCTATGTAGCCGTCCCACTTTGGCAAAACAACATAGGAAAATGAAGGCAAATCTAGTCATTGTCCAAAAGGAAATAATACAGAGTGACCATAAAGTCCCTATCTATTTTTGTTTAAACAGAAACAGAATACATAAATGAATCACCATAGCCTGCATGCATACCTGATCCAATTATCAAGAAAATTATCTAAAATTATCAAAAGAATATGGATCTTTTATCGAAAATTTTCTTTGAAAAATAGATCTTTTATCTAGAAAAAATATCAGTACAAGATTTGGGCATTGTTGGAGCCTGAACTTGAGACCATAGAGACTGAAAAAAAACAACTTTTTAGATGGTACCTAGTTGTGTACTCATGCAAATTTTCATAGTTTTAGCTCCAAAAATATGACCAGGAACACTCGGAGACAAACGCACACACATAACTAGGTACACAGAAACAGACAACGAAAAAGAGAAGAATCTGTAGCCTACTTGGCTGGTTGGTCGGGCCATTTGTGGGCTATGGTGATTCAATAGAAATAGATAGAGACTCTATAGACAACCTGCATAATAGTTCAAATAAGACAACAGAAACAGAAATTCTGCCTCTGCATTACTGTGTTTGAAGAGTTTGCTGAATTAAGCCGTGTACATTCTTATTCAATAACAAAACTCTGATCCACCATTCAATTATGGCAAAATTTGCTGAATATTTTTTAATTTTTCATTGATTTCCTAATGTTCTGTTCTTTCTTAAGATTACTTTCTGCATAGAATTTCTATATTCTCTTCTTTGACATCCTCATACCATTAACAATTGTTAAACCAATGCCATGCATAGCATTCATACACACTGATATTCCATGATCCATTTTTTTCAACACTTCAGCATCTCCCAAACTGATATAGACAAGCATTCATGTACTGACACTTGCATCTCATTCTAAAGCCCTTGCAACAGTGAATGAATTGAAGTAACTCTGAATTAATTTGGCACTCACAGAAATATCAAGTATCCTCTTAATTTCCAAGAGATACGAAAAAATCATTTTTCAAAATATTGGCATTGTATTGTATTATAGTTTGAGCAATTCTAATCTTGACACTAAATGAATATCAATCAAATTGGCTTTTTTATGGCAGTGTTTCTTTTTAAATTATATCCAAAAATGAATATAGATCATTGAAGCAATTTTGTCATAATGAAACAAATGCATGTTCATGCCTTATGAAATTATTCTACAAAAAAATTGCTAATAGTAAAAAGAATTTTGAGGGATAATCAACAAGGTACTACCATTTTTGAATTCTGTTTAAATGTGGAAAGAATCTAATGAGTGCAGTCTTATGCAGAATCGGTGCATACAACAATTATTCCTTCCAGCAATTAAAGAAATGGCCTGAGGTGTAATTTAACTTCAATATTAAACTTATTTAACACTTATACTGCTTCTTTATTCACATTGTGTCTTCCTCCAGAACTTCATAGTTAACGATAATTTTAGATGCTCTATAAAATCTTTATTTTCCTATTTATAACAATTATACTTCACGAAACCCACCTGGAGCTCTTAAATGACTTGAGAGAATGAATATAAAACACCATACAAAATAGACATGAGTGAGACTCCTAACTAAGCTGAAGGTGAAGAAAAATTAACAGATTTTATGATCAAAGGATGGAGACTAAATCTATTCTTAGTCTTCATGACTTCAGCAGGAACTTTTCATGAAATTTCCTTGGAATTTTTTGTTTTTTCTATGGGCCCTCTTTTCAAGGAAATAAGAATTTTGGTTCATTTTTGGAGATGCACTTAGACTCCTTATCCGGTTATGTGTCTTTGTGTATTTGCAAATTAACTGAAAACCCTGAAAAGTTGCAAAGTTAGAACCCTCCTTCACCTGATTTATCTGCTGGAATCTAGACACCTACAGTTTCAATGTGTTCTATCAAACTTCAGCTCTACTATTGACTCTGACTATTTGATGAGTCTTTTGCAAAATTCTTGCAGCCAACAGAATCTTGATGACTGACTTTTATTGGTACCTAAGCAAGACTGAAAATGTGTTTAAATCTTTTATAATTTGCTCATTGTTTTCCTCCATTCTGAAATCTAGACAACACAAGCAGGAATTATAATGTATGAATACCTCTCATGAATATAGACTCGCCATCACAGTCAATAATTAAACAACCATAGCATCTAAATTTGAAGTAATATGAAAGAATTTCATTGAAGAATAAATATGGTCAGAATAAATTCTATTTATGACATCACTAGTATTTTCCACAGGAGAAAATCTGAAATGAGTGAAAAAAAGTTTCAAAAAAACTGTCAAAATAATGCCCCCAAAAGATGAAATGCATTTTTCCCAAAATTCAAAAAATTATTTTTAGAAGTTGTGTAGTGCAGTTCTAAAGCCAATTTTCTGTAGACAAAACGATATGACTAGGAGCATTGGAACAGATGAACAGATTAATAAACCTTCAGAATAAGGTCCCCAAAGAGCCAAAAAGCTTTTTTCATAAAAATAAAATAAAAATTCAAGAAGAGGTCTGGCAGAGTACTGATGCCATTCTTCGAGTCTATAGACAAAACAGTATGGCTAGGAGCACTGAATCATGCACACATCTAAACCCAACAGAATAAAGCCCCCAAAAGTTTTTTTTAAATAAAAATACCATTTTAAGAGGGGGTTTAGGGGAGTATTAGTGCCAATTTTCAAATCTGTAGACAAAACGGTATGGCCAGGAGTGCTCTAACAAACAAGCATGCACATGCACGTATAAAATGTATAAAAGGATATACTTTTGCTATGTTTGATAGTTACAGTTGTTCAATATAATGAAGGTTATATTGTTAAGAATATCAGACAACAATGAGCATAATCTTGAACTATTTTTGATATTTTTGTATTCAATAACAATCAAATAAGTTCATTACCTCAAGAAGCTGCACCCTTACATCTAAAGTGTCTAAATAAATGTTGTAAGAATTGTAAAACAGAGAACGAATCATGTCTTTACCATGCAACAGATTCTCTATATGTGAACTAATATAAGTGTCAACATCACCACAGGATACATAATTAATTGACTTACTTTTACCCTATTCCAAATCAGTGTTTTGTATCAGTTTATCTAAAACTTGTTCTGTACTTAACTCTGTGCTTTGGCATAATTTAGTTGCTATGACTGTAATGTTTACTCTCAGGACAAGGTGGTAAAACTTTTATAAAGTTTGTGAACATTTAACTACTTCCTGTTCTGTGAAAACAGGATGTAAATGACTACAAAGTCCACACAAAGTTGATAAAACAGAGAAGGGGATCCTTTGTGACTCTGAGTAAATTGCTAAATAAAATAATGTGGGTATTTTTATCTGACTGTTGTCAATGCTGCTGATATTTAGACTTAAGTCTCAAATGGCTACTGGCCAGTAAATTAGGAATCTTGACAAAAGAAATAAATGGCAGGGAAAGGGTAAAACATTTGAGTGCTCTTCCATTAAAATAAATTGGCTTTAAGCTGTAAATTTCTCATAACTCTTTTGAACTACAAAGCAGTCGAGTAATTATAGGTTTATTCTATAAAACACAAACGGACAATATTTTCCGAAAGATTTCTCTTGATGCAATTCTTGAGAATTAAAAAGAAGAAAATCATGATTATACATGCAACTAGAACCACTGCTGTAAAAGAGAAAGAACAGAATCTTTTTGTCAATCACAACTTAGCAAGGCTTCAAAAGAAATTAAGTTAATACCAAAGCTGTTGACTTGATTCTTCATCAGGATAAGACTTCTGATATAGAAAAATCAATGTTTGAAATCTATTTTATTCATGAAAAACTAACAACATTACTATTGTCAAAAGATTTTAGGCTGTCATAATCAGTATATTTACATATATGTATATATATATATATATACAAGATGATTATGAATGTGTGCATATATATATATGTATATATATATATATATATACATATATATATATATATATATATATATATATATATATATATATATATATATATATATATATATATATATATATATTCATACCAATTCAGGAATTACAATAGACATTTTTTGAGAAACAGGTTGAAGAGATCATTGCTCTAAGATGCAGTCAGTTATGTGCAGTCAGGGTCAAAACTTGAGAGATTTTGTGCAACTTTTGACCTATGTGAGTTATGCCATTTCTCTTTTGATGTTGCTCAGCCACATGTGAAAATATACATTCAATGCAGCAAACCAAAGACAAGATTGGAAGAAGAGCTTTCCTTGAGCGTTTTTTTCTACTTTCCTTTCTGTGTGTAGCAAGCAGTGTACTTTCTAAAAAAAAAAGAAAAGATGACCATGTTACTCAACATGTTACCAGATGATACTGTCATCTTTGTTTATCAATCACATGGTCTATTCTTCTGACCCAACTGCATACAGGATTGGAATTGCAGCTGCAACTGACATCTTATATCTGCCATTTCCATCCTTTTGCTGCCATTACTTGACTTTGGCTGATTTGGGATTTGGTTGTGATGTAAACATGATCTTCATTCCTGTATAAGCAGAATGTGCAGAACTAACTATGCACTTTCAACCTGGAGTCTGTCTGTCATTGACAAGCAAGCAATGACAATGACAGCAAAGTCCACAGGTTATTGGTTTTCATAATAGAGTTTCCTTCTCCAAGATAGTTGCCAGGCAAGACTTTCTCCCCTGAGTTGTAACCGGTGGTATAGTAAATTTTACTCTGTTCACCTGGCTGCTAGGACTTCCATTTTCCTACACCAGTTCTGCTATAGTCCAGCCATCCAGGTTCTCAAGTGTTTGGATCAGAGCTTTTCTTCTCTTGCTTGCCATCAAGGCTACGAACCCGGACTGTCCACCCATTTATCTAATCAAGCTCATAATAGACTACATATCAAACACAGGAGGTAGAGTTACCATGAACAGGTGTTTCTATGTAGACACAGGGAAAGAGAGGCTCAGCATTGCAGATGCATCTATGTATTATGTGTTGTTACCTCTTTAGATGAATGGAAAGTCCAGCACATAACCTCAGCATCCAAATAATAAAATGTATTTGAAAGAATCCAATGCTTTTACTCACCAAACAAGATTTTTTGCATCTCAAATGCACTATATCTAGTTCAGTTCATAATATGAAGGGCAATATTTTGTGGATTTTTCTGATGTTACTCTTTCCCATCCGTCAAAAAGTTCCCATATCTAATTTGGTTCTTATTAATTTAATGATTAACACTGTTATAAATGACAATCAAACACGCAAGCCAAAAATATAATTTATCTGGTGCTTGTTTGTCAGTATTTCATACATATTCCTGTTTCTCAAGCAATCAAACAAAAAGTTTGAAAACCAGGCCTTAAGATTCCTGTAATTTGTGAGGTAAAATTACGTAAAATATCAAGGCTTTTAAATGCATGAAATAAACATTCAAAGTAAAAACAGAATTTTTATGATGTTGCTGCTGCTGTAGATGATGATGATGTTCAAAACAATAAAAACATATCTAAGCTTCCATCTAAAACATTTCAACTGTGGATGTTGAACATATTTGTGTCTCAGCATTTACATGCAATTAGCAAATAAAAATTAACATATTTCCAAATATTTGCTCATTCCATTTCAGGAAATAAATTGAAACAGGTCTGGTTTATCACTCAAGTGACCAATGTCTTTTGCCATTGAAGAATCGAGAAAAGGATTGATCAATAGATAAGTTGCTTATCTCGCATTCTGTTGGGCAGTGATCACTAAAAAAGTTTGAACACGCGTTAATGCTGCCGGACACAAACTATAGGATCAATTTACCATAAGCTTATGTTACAGCATTTGAGCTAAGACTGAATTTTTAAGAATATCTGATCTGGAGATAAAAAATGATATATGTCCATATCAGGCTTCTTAAAATAGAATTATGACTAAAAAATCTTCATTTCACAAGAGTAAATGTTAAAAGTACAATATAGTATATGTTTACTTCTTTGAATTCCAAACATGACTACGCTGTTAATTGCTGATTATTTAGACTGTAAGTTTTTTCAAAAAGTACTTCTATAGATTTTAATGGCTATAACTTATTTTTTAAACTGTTGGTCTCATGATTCTTGGCTGCCTATCAATTATTGCCATTATTGTAAAATTTTTGTTAGTTGTATTCATGAAGTGTATATAAATCATACACATTCATTAGCATTTGCTATAATATAAACTGTTTTTTCCTGAATTTCCCGTTAATTAAGGGCACATCATAACCAACCTCTATAAAGTTTTTAGTATCATTATAGTTTGTATTATCAATGTCTTTCCTTAAAAGCTGGGTTTCAAATGCACCAATCTTGAAACAGAATTCAAAAGCCACAGCCCATAACTTTTATGGTTCATAACATTATCATTACACAGTTTCTATTTTCATTATATTCCACTATGTATAAATATCTTAATCAGCAGATCTTGCAGAAGAACATATGACAGCAATTCTCTTCAGTACTCCAGCACCTTTTTCTATATTTTCACTACTTTTTACCATGAATCATCTTAAAGAATCATCTAAAAAAATAGTTTTTCTCTATTTTCCTCAATCCTAGGTCCCTATTTTCACTTCAGTTGCAAATATCAGTTCTGACCCCTTTACAGTTAGCCTGGCTGTTCTCCTGCTAATATAAGATTATGCTATTTACTTTTACCAAATTAAATGCAACCATTATTTGATAATGGACTATTAATCGAGAAAAGTTGATGGATCACAAAGGTCTCTTGTGGCATTCATTTATCAACATGTGATCTTCTCCGTCTGCATCTATCAGCAGTGCATGTGGAAGATAAGTGTAAATTGAAATGAAAAATTAGAATCGTGTTTCACTTGCTTTTATTTTCAACAAATGAATTATACATTATATTACAGACATGATCTTTAACAATTACTGAAAAAGATGTTGGGTCCTTTGGTTTTCAGAGTTAATGTGTCATTTTTCGTGAAGAAAGGTGACGAAATCATTGAAATGATTCCTCTTTGTTTGAGACTGACTTTGAGGAAACAAATTCATGGTTATCATCAGTTGGGTTCAATTGGTTATTTTTTCTTTTGATTCACGAACAAGACGTTTTTTCACACTGCTGATTTTGACAGACATTTTTTTTTGCTTTTGATCACCTGATTACTGGCAAGAACACTTTCTTTTGCATGGTCAATTAGTATCAGAAGAAACCTATTTTAACATCACAAATACAGACACACATATACACACACACATATATATACACATATAATTCCATCATTCAAAAATAACTACATACTCACACACACAATAAATGACCATTTGATAGTACTAACAAAACCCTGAAAATCCTTAGTAATCATCGTTCATGTTCCCTCATATTTTCCAAATATATTAATCCATTTTTCATTTTGTGGTTTCTTTGTAATAATACTTGGCATTTCAAAATACTTAGCATTTGTGCTCTTGTGGTATGATTTTATGTGACAATGTTTATTTGGAAAAATGAACTTTTCAACTTAGTTTTTTAAAATTACATGTAATTATAATGAACTTGATTTAAATACTTCTATTTTCCATATTGTCATCTCAATGATATATATATATATATATATATATATATATATATATATATATATATATATATATATATATATATATATATATATATAATTAGGCAGCAATCTTTCTGATGTAAGAATCGACCAAACATTATTTCTGATCAAGCGCTTTAAAATGATTCTATAGCCATTATTAAGATCATAAAATTCACAACTTTTTATGATCCACTAATCATAAGTTAGAGAAAGTGAAATGGTGAGGACTTTTTTTTTTGCAGGTTTTATTGTGGTGGGAGATATTATTCTTTGGGCTTCTAGTTATTAAACACTGGAAGCAATTGCTACCCATATTTGGCTTTGATACTTGCCAACAAAAATACAAATATAAACTAAACTAAAGTTGTACATGAATTCCATGCCCCTAGGGAGAATGTTTCTTCAATTCTTTGGATACATATTCTGGACCCACCACAACTACATAATCTAGACATCTCACCAGCCATCTTTCTGATCAGAGTGCAATAAGCCTTTTCAGGATACACCCATACAATAAACGTTGGTCTAAGACACACAAATGGCAATGAATCCAATTACAAATGAAGCCATTTTAATAAGAAAAGAATATATTCAATTTTCAAATAGTTTAATGCTAAAATATCAACTGTGGCCGATAATATTTAGTACCAGCCTAGATGAGCATTTAATACAAAACAGATTTAAATCTGTTACAGGATATATTCATGTTCAATATTTACATATATATATATATATATATATATATATATATATATATATATATATATATAACTATTTCAAAAATGGTTATCATACCAGTCTGTTGGTGATTTTTAGCAGCTGGCTTGTTGGTTTGGTAAATTTTGAGATAATTGATATATGAATTTGTAGGTAAATAGATATTGTGGCCAATGTCATTTTTCAGACTGCTCCACAGACTGGTAACTATGGAGGAGGAGAAGTGGTGTCAAATTCCTGTAGATATTTGCACTTGAAGCTTCTTGCTGTACCCTCATGTTGCAGTAATGAGTGATGGGGGACAGCATTATCCTGGATAGACATTTTATGCAGTGGCAGTTGAAGTCCAGTGTGTGAATGTTATTAATGAGTCCGTTTGTTTCCAGTAAATCTGCCCTCATTCATCGTTATTGCAAAATGTCAAAGTTCAGTTTTTACACTCTCTCAGAATAGAATGCTGAAGATGTGGGAGCAAACTTGTTGCATGGTCTTTTACCTCCTCAATGGCTTTGATGTTTTATGGGTCCATGTACATGAAGCATATTATCAGGTCTGACAAGAGCCTTGTATCATAACAGAAATGTATCTATCCATGTGTCTATGTGTATGAGAGTGAGCCATAAATATTCAGATGTCTTGTTGGCACTGTTTATCTTCTGTTGTATGTAGAGCGAATATAACTTTGGAGTCTATGTGTACAACTAAGATTTTTTGTACATCTTTTGTATCTAATATATGGGAACCTTCATCATTTTTCATCATTGTGTATTTGATGTTTGTTTTATTTCTACCAAATTGTATCACTTTGCCTTTTTGTTGGATGAAACTTCATTTGCATTTTATTGGCCCACCACTCCATCACTGTAAGGTCTATGATGAGTTGTTCATCAGCTTCATCTTTTTTGTCATCTGTGAATAAGCTGAGAAATGAATTCAACAAACAGCGTAGAGAAGATGGAACATAGAATGCTTCCTTGAGGGATGTCATTGACACCAGTACCTTCTTGAGTACCTTGTCCTCAATTCTGAAGTTCTTTACTTGTTTTAAGAAGCTGCTGGTTAGCCACACTGTCAAAAGCTTTGTGGTAGTTCAAGAATAATATGTCAACCAGTATCTGGTGCATCAGCACTTCTGTCCCTATATTCATGTTCTCAAAAATATTCATTGTGGTATTTTTTCTCTTCAAAAATCCATCTTGGCAGTCACAGTGCACATTTATGTAAGTATACACATATGTATATTCATATTCATATATCTGTGTGTGTATGCTTGTGTGTATAAAATCCAAATTGATAAATGTGTTGGCATCCTTAAATATTTGCTAAAATATCTGAAGAGGCTTTTCTTTAAAGTTCAATAGAAGTTGGGCAATTTCAGAAAATTTGTCAATCATCTCCATTTCAGGGCCTCCTAATAATCTAAGTTATAGGATTTGTATATTCTTTATTCATTATTTTCCAGTCAATCGATTAGATTCATCAAAAATTACTGCTTGAAGTGAGTTTTGGGAAAGACAATTTTTATTGATGATATTTACCAATTCACATCTCACGACGTGGATTACCAGAGATCATAAGTGAAATTGTGTCCAGCTAAATATAACATTGTTTGTCGAACTAGACAAGTTCAGAAAGTACTGGTTCTGCAATGCTCATGATAAAGAGGACGGGCAAATCTTGGGGAAGGTCCATGTCCAATAATGAACGCTAAAAGCTGATGATAATGATGATGATGATAGATTTTCTATTTTTATCGGCTGAGTGTTTCATGTTTGGAGATGTCTGATGTTAGGTACATAGGATAGAATTTGGGGTTTTTTCATTGTGCAATTCTTATATTTTTGGATTATTTTGTTTGTTAAATAACGATCACATTTTAAGAAATGTTAATTTACTTCTCTCACTTTATGTTAGGAAGTGATCACTAAAAAGTCTGTATTTTCGAAAAGCTAGCATTAATGCTGCTGGTCACAAACTAAGTGACCAATTCAGCAGGTACTTATATTGCAGCAGATTGAACCCTCCATTAAAAACCTATATATTCTAAAAACAAAAAAAATTTTCAACCCTCTAGCTCCATTGGTATAGCCTGTATGAATGATATATCCATAGCCAGTCAGCCAGACCAACTCAAAAATTGAAGAAACCTATGTTGACAGTATTGGTTGGCAGATTTTAACAGATATGCACTCTTTATTACATATTTGAAATATCCAAGAATATGATAACTTATATCAACCGATATGCATTTATGAGTCATACAAAAATCAAGCAATACTTTCCATACTGCATAAATAAACAATAGCTTTTTTTTTTTTTAATCATCCTGAAAATTCAATAAGAAAATATAATATAGATATATAATATAAAAATAAACATAAACCCTGGCAAATACTAATCCTTTCAATCTGTGCGTTTACAGACTCTACATCACTAACCATCTTTCATAAAAATTCAACTTCTATCCCAAACTACCATTGGCAAAAACTTTGGTACTTGCCTTTTTAGGTTGAAGTACGCCATCAGTTTCTGTCCAAAATGGCAAGATGAATAGACATTTCTGATTTGACTGGAAATATATTAACTGATTCCACAGACATGACTTGTCAAAGTCAGATTTTTATCTTTGTATGTTCTGCTACGTTGCTCTCAACTTGAATGTGTTTTCTCCATGCTTCAGCAAGAAACTGATGATTGCAGTCAAAAAATGAATACTAAAATTGCTTTTATTTGAAAAGTAAATCAATCATGAACCACTTTAATATTATTGGCTAATGTCATCAACTTACTACTCATAAACATCACTGATATTCACTTGTCCATCCATCTATACCAAAGATTCTGAACCAATGGGGGATTGCCTTAGAGAGGGGGGGGTTAGGGTTTCAGTGGGAAATTCAGACCATAGAGAGGCAGATTCAAATGGTTAAATATTTCTCTTTCTACAAACTACAATTCTACAATGAATGTTTTGGAAGGGGAAATAACCTCTTTATGAAAAGTAGATTGATTTTTCATAGATAGATATATGCGTAGATGGATATTTACACCATGATATTGCAGAGCTTACAAGTATATCAATGATTAGATTATTAAAGGGTGAGATGATCGTGTAGCCAAAATTCTCTTTTGAGGAGGAATTGCCTTCTTTGAGAATCTCTCTTTGCAATATAAATCATTACCAGAACTTGAGCACTGTCTATTTGCAATAGAGGCAACCAAATGAATATAGTTGTACAGTTTTATTTTAATCGATCTCTTACAGTTTGTTCATATCTCTCTGTCATTAATGGGAAAGTAAGATCTCCATGCTTTTACTTGAAATGAATTTCATTTACTAGCTTTTTAAAATTTGTGACGAGGCAGAATATCTAATAAATATTCCACAAAGGGTTGAAGGAATATCAGATGCTATTTTTAATACTCTGAGTAGATAAATGAATTTGTTATTATATAAAGACAATGGAGCTTTATATTGCTCAACTCTAGTACTGTTCACTACGTTTCAGAGAATTTGAATAAAGAATAAAGCTTCAGTGAAGATCGACCTAAACTTTTTCAAATAGTCTGTAGTGGCTAGTATGTGTTATTGGCCTTCAACTACGAATACATATTACTGGTTATTAGCCATTCGAAGTATGTACTCGTAATTCTACCTGTGCCAAACTGCATGCAGGAAAATGTTCTTTGATTAATTTTCCCTATCCATTATTAGTAAAAAGCCACAAAACCTGCAGGTAGTAGCAAAGGTCAAGTGAACAACAAGTTTAGACAAATGGAACGTAATAGACAAAATGTATAAATCATACAAGTTGAAACTGTTTGGTTGACCACAATGTTTCAAGCGAGGCAATTTTTGGAATGAGAATGCAATACAGCAAGTTTGTGTACGAGTTTCTTGGCAATAGTTTTAAGGTCTTACAAAGCAAATAAAAATATTACATTCTTTGTTTCAAATAAAGTTCATGGACACTGTCATCCATTATCCATAAGGAAGATGTATTATTGAGTGGGTTTCAAGTTTGACACATAGTGATGTTTGCGATAACAATTATTTTGTAAGTGTAGAGAATGTGTGTTTGCTCTGAGTGATGTAGATTCATGCTGAATCCAAGCATACACTGATTTGAATCGGTCTGTCATTGACTTTATAAGCAGATCTGGAGGCTGCAAAAAATCTCAGGTCAAATTGATTGCACTAAATTTTAACTGATCCAAAAACATGCAGTGATACTTTCTTATTGGTTAATTCAATTTGATTTAGTGCTTTGAAAAATTTGTACAAAACTGTTGGAATCAACTACCAGTGTTTAAAAGTGTGTATGATCATTTTTTATCATATCTGATTCCAGTTCAGTAGCACAACTAGTAGCTACAACTCTTAACAAGCTGAGAAAAGAGGAGGGTAAAACAGATTGGGATATCTTGCACAGCATGGAAAATGTTGTTATGCACTTCCTGGAAAGACACTATAGTCTGAATGTGGTACAACTAAGCAATCAGCTGTCTCTGGGAAACTGTCCATTGCTATTTTTAGCATGTTGCAGACTTGTAATAGTAGAACTAATCAACCGAGTTATAAGTGAGAATGATTTATTTTCGTGTTTATAAAATGTAAAATCTCATCCTCCAAAATCTCAATGCAATCAAGTTTTTGTCCTATATATAGAGATGATATCTCTTATTGGTAACAGCAGTTGACCTAAAATATATATATATAT
The DNA here is from genome assembly GCA_963457665.1 of Thysanoteuthis rhombus. Taxonomy (NCBI): domain Eukaryota; kingdom Metazoa; phylum Mollusca; class Cephalopoda; order Oegopsida; family Thysanoteuthidae; genus Thysanoteuthis; species Thysanoteuthis major. Next base: position 24,139,843 of record OY735208.1, read on the forward strand.
ATATATATATATATATATATATATATATATACATATGTATGTATATATATATATATATATATATATATATATATATATATATATATATATATATATATATATATATATTTACATATATGTAAATACATATATGTATACATTCATATAGATATATACAAATGCAACTGTCAAAATTATTGTGTGCTTTTTCAAAATTGACTTATCTCAGTTTAAAACCTTATTTTAAGTATGAAGATGTGAACAATATTACATTTTTGATTCTGCATTCTTTTTAGTACCCTGTAGAAGTAGAATTTAAACCATTGCTGACTTCATGTGGCTTCAAGTTGACATCAAGCAAACATGACCTCCTCCCAACCTAGGATTGTGGCTGATCCCAGGTGAACTAGTATGCCCTTATAAGACTCCCTGTTTCCAACAATGTGTCCATTTAACAGTAATCATTGTAACAGGTTCCTAATCAAACATTCTGCTCTTGTGGTTGTGATTACCCTGCATGCTCATCATCATGGTACTTGATGAAGATTTGAACCCCAAAAAGTGGAAGTTTATCTGAAAGATACCTCCTTGAGTTGAGATGAAATTTCAGAATATTTTTATTTTTATCAAATTATATTGGTTTTGACAATTTATGTTTCTTTTCATAGTGAACAAATGTGTTTAAAGATGGTATGTCCATTTTGCAAGAGTAATGCAATAACAATACTGTTTTGGCCACTTTATTCATTATCATATTTATCATTTTAAAATTGCAACTCTTGATTTATTCTTATGTAATTCACCTCACTGTTCGTTCATATTTATTTTCCGTTGATGATATATATATTGCAATTGAAGCTTTCAACATTTTCTGTAAATATAAACTTCATTTACCTGATACCCATGAGTCATCTGATCGCACCGAGAGGCATGAGCTTCTAAGAGAGGAAGAGAGGTATTTTATTGATGAGAATCTAGTCACAAGTTTGAAAAGAGGCAAATTTCTGGAGGCAGGTTCTTCATAGTTAATTAAATGTGTCTATCTCCTTGGCCCAGCAAAAATTATTACACTCAGCACATTGAAGGAGGTGGGAGAGCACAGAGATGAAACTTTTTGTCAATGATAGGACTTTTGGCTAAGTATGATCAAGAGCTTTGAGAGATCATTGCTAGAAAAGAAGGAAATAAAAATTACTTGAGCTGCGATTTGCAAAATGAGCTCAAGTGTAAAAAGGGTCTTGCTGAATGAACTAAAAAAAAACCTTTTTTTTCTCTACTATACTCAACACTACTTTGGACAGGCATACAATGACGCCAACATAATGGCAGGTGTTTATAACCTTCTACAAGCAAAGCTTC
>OY735208.1:24146180-24223680 GCA_963457665.1 Thysanoteuthis rhombus
CTTCTGTTTTATTTCTGTTTCCAGCCCTACTTTTCTCTTTTTTTCTCACTTTTTTTATTTTCTTTCTTTTTACTGCTTTCTTTTCTTTCTCCTTCCACTTTATCTTTTACTCTACTTCTCTTCAATTTCTCACCATTTTCCTTCCCCAACTCTTTATCTCCCATTTACCTTTTTCATATCCTTTTATTTTCTTTATTCTCTTTCCATTTATCTTTCATTGCTTTATTCTGATTTTCATTCTATTTGTCCTTCACAGTCCTGCATCCATACTCCTTCATTCAATTCCTTCATTCCCCCTCTTAATTTTCTCCTTTACTTCTATGAAGAATGTCATTTCAATCTGTATCCTCATAAATGCACTATGATTGTTAACAAGTGTGTCTCAAAGATCATTTTACTGCTGTAGTATGTAGAGGCCTTTTGTCTGACTTGATAGCTAAGTACATAACAAATGGAACAGGGTGATCAGGCACATAATGGAAACATTGCAGGTTATTCTTTATTATTTCTTAGCACTGTAACTGAATATCTTCACAATTGAATTTAAAATGACTATAGTTATAAAACCAGTCTAAACTTCCCAAGATCTTAAGAGACAAAAAATTATATAATGTATCAATTGTACCAAAAGGCAGAAAATTTGGAATATTGCGTGTAATTTATTTCTCCAAGCTAATCCAAGTCTTTACTTGGCATTGGGAAAGAAAGTTTTTCATGCCACAAAATTGAAAGAATTAAAACTGGATGTAGAAGGCTAGAATAATGTTTACCATCAAAATATGAATCCAGAAGAACACGATATTGTTGAGGAGTTGCAATCTAATTCCCTCATTTGAAAATATTTACTACGGGAAACAGTTCTAATGGTTCATGATTTGGATAGAATCAACTAATCCAGGCACAGATCCTGGGAATTGGTCTAGGGGGTCCAGGCCTATTCCTGCTCAAGGAACAGGAAATTTTCATCATCGTTTAACGATATTTTTTTTAAGATAATTTGGTGTTTGTTAATTTTTTTTTTCATTTTTTCAAGCAATAAAGAAATTGAGTGAAATTGAGTGAGAAATCCTAACAAACCGACCAAAGTCAGAAAGCACTTGAATACAGTGGTAGTTAATGAATTTTGAAGAATAAAATATCTCTGGTGTCTTCTCAGACCAATAAAACTTGTTGATTTATTTGTCATCTGAAGAAACATTCTCCTGAAAATAATTTAACATTAGTATTGTTTGTTAATTTCTATCTTCTTTGTATCTTTCTTCAAACTTTTTCTTGAAAAACAAAATTCACTTTTATGTTATCAAGTGGGGAAACTCATATTAGATTAAAATATTCAAAAACAATGATGATTTTTAATTGAATTTGAAAAATGATTCCATTCGAAAAGATTTTTGTGTGAGTAAGAAATATCTAACCTAAGAAAAAGCTGGGGTACCTATTTGATTCTTTAGGTGCAAGATCTACCCACAAAATAATTAAATAGGCATTCGTGGTAAATATATCTTTTGACCATTACTATGTATTTTAAAATTTGATTGAAGAATTGAATTTATTGTTGTGAATTTATCTACCTAATTATTTATAAAATCATAGTAGATATATTTATCATAATTGGTACTTTTCTTACAAAATTCGATGCTTTTTAGGTGTCAATTTTTTCATTGAAAAGCTCTTGACCTGTTTGGATCCAACCCAGTGAAAATTCCTGGATTATTTAACTAATGGTAAATAATCCCTTGGATGTTTCTTAAAAGTATGAAATTTATTTTACAAAAATCGTTATAATTCAATGAATAATTCAAAGACACTGAAAAATGACTGGTTGAAGGTGTTCTGCCACTGGATTAAAATTGCTGATTACTTCACATCCCAATCTTTAGTTGTATTTTATAACTAATTTCTTCCCATGAAAATAAGCCTAAGCTTAACTTATGAATAGGACATTTTAAAAAGAACCAAATCAGTACCAAACAGATTTCTCAGGTCACTGCTTTATTTAGTTAAATGCGTATTTGAATTTCGCTCTTTGCCAAAATCAAATGTTTTTTTGATCATCACAAAAAAACTAAGATTCCTTTGATTTGATGTGAAACTTTTAAACCATCTTTTTAACCATCGTCTGTTCATTTATGTATTTACATATTAGTTTATCTGATAGTTGAAGAAAAAAATGGAAGAAAATCTAAAAATATCAGTATTTGGTAATCAAATCAAAAATTATCAAGTGTCTTTCCATCCTTTCCATCCGTTTTTTCTTTCAGTCTGCACGGTATCTCCAAAAGTTCTCAAAGACGAATGAAATTTAGTGGGAAGTTCATAAATGAGCTATGAAAGATGTGATTGAATTCTGGTGTATATCTTTACACATTTAACATGTTTCACAGCTATGTGTCCATACTACACATTATCTCCAAATGTTCTCTGTCTGTCCATACAATATCTCCAAAAGTTCTCGATGAATTTCAGTGATATTTAGTGGAAGGATAGACAATGGCATTTGCAGGGGTATGAACTCTTTGAGTGCTTTCTAGTCTTGGCTTCAATTGATATATGGATTATCTACAAGAGTATTTCATCCTATATACAAATTAATGATGTATTTTTTTCACTTAAAGGATCGAGTGATACAATCAAGCTGTAATTCTTAATATTCAAGTACTTAACCAAGTTCAACTATATTGTATTGATACAGTTGGTTAATTTCAGGTATTTGTCCACATGAATTTTAAAAGATAGATTAAAAGTAAATCAAAATAAGAAAAAATGCTCATATATACCTGAAACTCCCATTGGACTATTCTCAGGAAGTTCAAAAATAACAAAATTATTTAGAGCTTATTTTTAAACCTGTTCACACTAAGTCTCTCTTTTCATGAATATTGAAAAATGGGTTTATTTTCTACAAGAAATAAATTGGAAATTGTTAACATTTTTTAGCTGATTATTTTTCAATGGTGGAAAAGAATTATTTCCTGTCTTTTATTTGCTATTATATTTTCAGTAGCCAGTAAATTATTGGTTACTTTTCTTTTATAAAAAAGATGAAGCAATAACAAATTAAAGATAAAAATTTCCTTTTGGTAAAATCAATAACAAAATCTTTTATAATCGAAATCAATGTTTTCTTTTATATTATTTCCTTCACTACTTAATCCTTAAATGATTTCCAATACAAACAATGACTTGGAGTAAAATCACGGAATGTCTGTGATCACTTATAGGTATAGCTCAATATTCATAGCAATGGACTTAAAGCAGTTAGATCTATAACTCTCAGGATGTTTCAGTCATTGTCTCAAAAGCACTTCAGGGGAAAGTAAGAAGTCTAACCAAGATGAATATTTCTTGCAACCAGTCAGTTTAGTTGAAAAAATCCATCAACCAGGATCTATAGAAATATGTTGTTGCTGTTCTAAGTTAATGAATATTTTAAAAATGTTATTGTACTTCAAAAGGCAAAAACTGAGCTCCATATTTCATTTCTCTGAATTAATTTCTTTTTATAAGCAAAGTAACTTGTAACATTCTTGTTTGAGTTGGAAGGAACAATGCTGAATTTTTCAAACCTGGAAAATTTACTTACTCTAGATTTTTAATCTACAAATACTTCAAAAATAATTTTGAAATATATATGGTTTTTACATGTGTCTATCACTTCTTATACATACATTTATAAATAAATAAATAAATGAATATATATATATATATATATATATATATATATATATATATATATATATATATATATATATATATATATATATATATATATATACATATATATATATATTTGTATGTATATATATACCATGATATTGAAACTCTGTGCTACAATGCCTAATTGAGAAATTCAAATTATCAACTATTGTCAATAGCACAAAAAAACAGAATCATCAAACAGAAAAATGAAATAGCATTAAAATGCCAGCCTTAAAGAACAACCCAATCAACACAATAATCTTAGACACATGAAAACAGACCAAACTCAAAATAATCAATTTAACAACCAAGGTCATATAAAAGGGAACAGTAACATCAGGAAACAGATCTAAGTGAGGATAAAACACTCTCAGAGAGGAAACATACCACATTTAATGATAGATCAACCACATACTGATTACAAAAATGCCTACATCACACCCACCTAATTTATAATTTATAACTACCAACAAACATAGCATCCCAATTAAATAAAACAAAAAACATAGCAAGCAATGACCAACCATGAAATAAAAACATATATAAATAGAATAAAAGGAAGATCCTACCAGCTAGAAAAATATACTCACCACCAAGAAAATGTGCTAAATGGGAATCTAAAATAAGTTGAATCATTAGTCTGAAGAAGCCCAAACTGCAAAGAAACATAAATGTGTTTGTATAGTGATTCCTTACTCCATTATATACATATATATATATGTATATATTATACATTGTATTATATCATTCTGGAATTCTATTTGAAACAATGTCCCATTATTACGCGGTAAATGAACCATTTGTCCTACAAAGCATAAATAGAATGCACAATTTGAAAAAATGCAGTTGCTGCAGGAATTGAACCAACAACAAATAGGGTAACTGCTTTAATGCAGTGTTGCTCTTACCATTTATGAATATTCATTTCCGATTATATATACATTCCTTAATGATATACATATATGTGTAATAATTGTAGAGACATTTTTATTAGTAAACATATTTCGTCTGACACTTCCTTTATTCATTTACATGGTCAGCTGACCATGTAAATGAATAAAGGAAGTAAGCATCATGCAGGAGTCTAATCCGCAGTCTCAACACGACTCTGCAATACCAACTGAGCTAATGACACTGCTGGCAGACAGGAGTCTAAGAAAGCACAATTAAATTGCTCATCTCACTATTCTGTGGACGTAAATGTTAGGAAAAAGAAAAATGTTTCTACAATAATCACATTCTGTCAGACATAAACTGCTTAATATAATGATATACATATTCATGTATATGTATATATATATGCATATATTCAATTATAAACGTTCATTGTCCTGTTCCAAGTATATTGCTCAATTTTTCAATCCAGTTTTACACATTTGCTGTTTAATGGTTCCTATCACTTCTGACAATATAACACTCTCACTGCATATCTTTAGGGGCAAAAAGATCATGCATGACGTCAGCAGTATCCTTAGGCATCTGTTTAATGACTTATGGAAAATTACATTTTTTCACTGTTGACCCCAAAAAAATAGTTAGAAAGGAAAGTATCCACTAGTCAAAGCTCTATGCAAAATGAAGATAGAACTTCTTTACTGATAAGAAAAAGATGAATACAATTCATTTTTTTTTCTCAGAATAATCCATTTAGTCAATCTCAACAAATTGAATCTTTATTCAACAAAGAATCTCTAGTCAGAATATAACATTTTCGTTATGTCTACATCACGCATTAAACTTGAGTTTTCAGTTTTCCTCAGTTCATTGCTTGTATCTTGTTGGCATACTCTCCTTCCAAGAAATGATTGAGTGATTTGATAGTTCTGATATTATTAACATAAAAATCTTGGTGCAATATATAAACCATAAACAGAGAGTTTGGTTGGGATTAGTCCAAACATAGTTGTATACATTGGTGCACAAGTTTGAATTGCAAAGAAGTGCCAGTAAACGACAAAATATTTTTAGAAAACAAGTCTTGAATTTCGACATTAATATGCAGCTGCTAATCAGAAGAGCAAATGATTCTTTTATCAAATAAGTATGAAGAGATTCTGGTTGGTAATATTATCATTATTATTTAAATGAAGTGATTGCACAGATCTGTCAAATTCTTAATTCCATCAAAGGAATAGATTTTCTGTTGTTTTATAATATCTGTGCGGATTTTGGCTAGAATACTAGCAGAGAAACACGAATGGAAAGACCGACTGATAGACCTTATTAAACTGTCTGGGCTAAACTAGACAAGACATTTATTACTGATATTGATTTCACACTACTTCTAACACTGCACCTGAGAAGTAGACATTGTTTTGCAAGATGGTGGCAGAGATAATAGACAATGAGTCTGTACTATTCTTTCAATATTCCACAAATTATAGTTCTTGAAATAGTAGCTTGTATGACCCAACTAGGAAAAAGAAAATTGCCAAATACTTTTAAGAGGAATAAAAAATATCTTCTTACTAAAAACGATGCAAAAAGAAAATTTAGTTAAAAGCAAATTACAACTGGAAAGAATTCATTCTATCAGATGCAACCAAGTTTTTGTTGGTAATATGATGCTTACAATAAAACACAAAGTCCATTTTGATTAACCCCATAGTAGAAAATCTACAGCATGGAAAGTTATATTCCTGCTTTATATAAATGAATAAAGAAGTGATGCTATGAAATGATTTTTTTCATACATCTTTTATTAGAGTTTGTGTTTATTCAATTTGTTCTCAACAATATTGATAATACTGAAAAATGTTTATGCAGTCAAAAGACTGAATTGAGTATTTTCTAAAAATACCTGAGACAAAAAATAAATCATACCATAAATAACAAAGGATTACTGGATTATATGGACTTGATGAGGCAGATCATAGCTGTTTTTTTTAGTTTCACTTCATTTGGGGGGCAAGATGCATTACTTTTAGACTTTTCATTGATATTTCCACCAATTCGAAATCATGGATTTGTTAAAAATCCCAGTTATATAATTTTAAATGTTTAGAAACTCCAGAAACAAGTTTCATACAAGATTATTCTAAATACCTGAATACAACTTTCATAATTTGATACTTTATTTGACATGGTAAGTCACTTAGGAAATCAAAGCCTATGCAGTATTTACAATATTTTCATTCATACATATGCTTATTCTTATTCAATTTTGCAAATTAATACTTATTCATGGCAAAATATGCAATAGATGAAGTTGTATATGTGTCAAAATGATGAAGAGCGAGAGAAAGAGAGAAAATAGACAAATTCAAATATTGATTATTCATAAATACATTTTTCTGTGTATATTTAGTATATGCATGTAAATTAATGCAAAAGTTCCAATCTTTTGCACAATGAAATTTTACAAGTGTCTTTGATGTTTATGCAGTTTTTTCTTGCTTGTGCATGAAGACTCTTCCAGAATCATTCACAGAAAAAGTTATAATTTTATCTTATTTTGATGAAAAGCCAGGCTGAATATAAAATGCAAATTCGATACTATGTTCTCTTTATATTCAATCTGTGAAAAGTGCAGAGGAAATAAGACAATAAAACTCTTGAATTGGAGACACTTTTGAAGGAAGATGCAACAGAACATTATGCAAACTCATAGCAAAATTAGAAGTGAATCTGGAAACTGTAGTAAATTGTATAAAAGCCTTAGGAAAAATTCAGAATTTAGGAGAATGGTTTCCATATGAACTAATGGTTGGAACATCGATTAGTGTTTAAGCATTTCTCTTTCTCTTCTCATTCAACAGAGAAAATGTCATTTGAGGGCAAGATAGTCACCAACGATGAAAAATGAATACAGCTGGAACCTGGACAAACTGTTACTGTGCTACACTACAGGGAGCAATTAGTTTGTTTCAATGACACATTGCCACAGAAAAGGCCTTTTTCTGGGTAAAGAAGAAGGTCAGGGATTTTGCTGCATGACAATACTCATCTTTACATGGCAAATGCAATGCAAGAAATGATCACGGAGTGTAGATACTGTCTATTCTCCAGCCCAGTCAATTTCTATCACTTATCTTACTAAATGTAGCATTCCTTATCGTATCAGCAGGTCAAACAAGTTTTAAAAAATCGAATCATTTCCTTCATTAATAAATTGAATCAAAAAAAGAAAACAGCTAGAAAAAATATTTTGATAACTAAATAAAGATACTATGAATTTATTACAAATAAAAATTTTTGTCAAAAATGCTGGAAACATTTGCATTAATCCTAAGAATCAAATCTTACATCTAAATGCATAAAATAATGCAAGCAAATCACACACACACACACACACACACACACATACAAACACACACACACACAAACACAAACATATGTACATACACATGCATTGGATAAAACTTTGAAACACATACTTGTAGGCAAATAGTATAAGATTTACTTGCAAAAAGTTCAGTTATGTTAATATCTTGATTGTGATACTTGGAATATAGTGTTAGTTTATTTTGTCTATATCTGCATTCATGGACATTTGTAATATTTGTTATGTATTCAATTTTACACTTATCAATTAACTTACCACAAAAGACCTTGCCTTCCTGACAGAGCTCTTCATTCATGCCTCACCAGAGCAAAATATAGGCAGTTGTAATGACTTAATAGTACATTATTGTCTATGTAGGTCTTCTCACAGCAAGTATCATTTCCTTTTGTGTTGAAAAAGTGTACCGTGTATTGATACAATTTTTCCATTATTCAGTAAATTAATTATATTTATCAAAAAATGTTGTTTTTTCACAATGTACATTGATGAAAGCAAAGAATAAGGGAAAATGGAATTGCTTATTTGTTCTTTGAGGCAAAATAAGTTCTTTAATTTCCTTGAAAGAATAATTTATGAACAGAGAACGAAAATACTACCGGGGTAAAATTTTCCTCATAGACTCAATGACTCAAAGATGAAAATAAGGATCAGGCATTGGACAGATAACTCTCTCCAAAAAACATTTCTTTAAATCTTAATTAAAAACTACAAAATTAGATGATAATAACTTACACATCATCATAACCTTCATAAATATCACAATCTGGGGGCTAATTTTAGGGGCAGAATGAAAAAAAGTTCTTAGTAAATGGTATTTAGATTGAGATGGATTTAGTTCTTCCAATAATAGACATCAATACATAAGATAATTCTTGTGACTTTGTGAGACACTACATTGAAAGAACAATAAGAACAATGAGAACTTGGTTCGTGACAGTCTCCAGGATTCGTTGGGTACAAAGGGGATCTGTTTTTAGCTCCAGCTTCATTGAGTTAAAAATATAAGAACCTGTCCATGAATAAATTTTCTTTTCTGTTGTCACCACGATCATCACTACCACCACTACCCCATCATCATCACAACTACCATCCTCATCACCACCATCATCATTATCACTACCATCATCCTCATTACTATCATCACCATTACTATCATCCCCACCATCATCATCACAACTACCACTACCCTCATCATCATCATTATTATCATCACCACCACCATCATTATCAAAACCACCACCCTCATCACTATTAACAGTATGATCAGCCCCATCTATACAGTGAAGGTAATTCCAGTTTTGGCACCAGCATCTGACCCAACACGTGGTGGACATCTTGAATTGTGAAATAGGAAGAAGCTTTTGGATAATTCAAGTGTTCTGAATTCAAATTTTACATCATAAAAAAGTATGATTTGACACCAATATCATCCATTTCAGACTAGTTTATGCTACTTTATTGCAATTACAATTTTCATACTATTTGATGTGGCAGCCATCTTGGATTTTCAATGGATAACAAGTATTTTCCAAAGGGCTACTTGAATGAAGAGCAAAGTGATGTAGATGACTCAGAAGTAGCATCTATCATAATTTTTCTGTATTATAATTAAAAGAGTGTTGATTGATTTAAAAATATAAGTCAGATGATGATAAAACTGAGCTGAAACAATGAGAGAAATACAGAAAATATTGAAAGTAAACAATATCTACCAGTTTCTAAAAGATCTGAACCTGAGTTGCTAAAGCTAATTGACTTTATATTCTTCAAATATATATATATATATATATATATATATATATATATATATATATATATATATATATATATATATATGTATATATCTATATAGAAAAGATGATGAAGTAAGGATTTGCTGTTTCATGTAGCAAATTCTTCATCATATTTTAAGCTCTACACTAAATCAACTTGATGTTTAATGTTGAATGCATTGAGCACTTTATGAAACAAACCCATCACACATTGGATATTGTGCTATATCATATCAGATTATATTGTATTCCTAATTTGGATATTATATATATATATATATATATATATATATATATATATATATATATACACATATATTCACATGTATACATTTAAAGCAAAAACACAAATATATATATGTGTGTGTGAGTGTTTTTATTTTAAACATTATGGATTTGGTTTTTATATATTTTGAAATCAAAGAAAAACTTTGGATGGCATGTTAATGGACAAGATTAAGGAAGTATATGTGTCCTTTGGGCGAAAAACACAACTGAATTGAATTTAAAGATACATTTTTTAAATTTGCACAAGATTATATTTTGTCATATCTTATGCAATTTGTTTGCCCTTTCATCTTCAAAAAAAAATCGAAGAAAGATATTTTTTGCCATCTAAGAAGAACCTTGCACTAACAAAGTGCACCAGAGAATCTGAAATCTGCAATGCAGCTAACTGAATAATGTGTTTTGTAAAAGACGTCTCGCTTTTTTTATCCTAATAGAAAACAATACTCCAAATCTGCAAGTGAATAAAAATCAAATTAAAGCACTTCAAACAAAATATAGAATATTATATTATAAGCATAAAAACATTCATAAAGTTATACCATATCTGCTCCACCATTTTCTTGCTGCATTTTCTGAATATCCATATTTTTTAGGTTTGAGAAAAGATATAATTTAAGATTACAAAAGAAGTTATAAAAATCATTCTTTTTAACAATAATAGCATTTAGTAATTTTGAAAAGTTTCTACTGCTCTTTCTGGACAAAGAAACAAATTCGAACAAAGATCACTTTTTATATTAAAGTTGTGTTGATAATAGATTATATTGTATCAATATCTTTAACAGAGAATATTAACTTAGTACCTGAATGGGCTGTTAATAGTCCAATTTGACAAAGGTTAGAATGTCTATCTGCCTCACCTTAATGTCATTAAATTACAATACTTGGAATTATTTAATAAAAAAAAACATTTAGTTTCTCTTGGCCAGAAGACTGCCCTAGAGTCAAGTGAGCAGAGGTTTTTGTTAGATTTTTACTATGACTCACCATCTCTGTCAATAACTGAACAATTATAGAGTCAAAATCATATAAAAGTCATTTAAAAATACTCCTTCAAAGAATAAATATGATCAGAATAAATTCCATTTTTTGCATCATGGGTGTTTCCGACTAGAAAACATCTAAGATAGAATTAAAAAAACATCTAGGAACATCTAGATGTTATCAATAAACCCGTCTCAAAAAAGGCCCTAAATGGTCAAAAAGGCTTTCTTTCCAAAAATTTGTAATAAAAGAAAGTGTCCAATGAAGTATGGATGCCAATTTTCAAGTCTGTAGACAAAACGGTATGGCAAAGTGTGCTGAAACACATAAACATATGCACATATAAAAAAAAAAGGATAAAAAAAACTTTGCCCCCTTTGATGGCTACAGGTGTGCAATTCTGGCTAGCTGAACAAGTTGAATGAAAACCTCTTACTTTTGTCTCATATGATAACAACCAAAATAGGCCCCACAAGGTAAGTCTTGCTTCCTAAATGAATATCATTCCAGTATAAGTTGTTTTTTTTTTTTTTCTTTCATTAGCACATATACTTATGGAATACATTCACTCATCATGAATATTACTGATCACTACCAGGTGAGCAGTAAGTAATGATAAAATTGGCTTTGCGATTTTGTATCTCTCTAATGTTTTAAATTACAAATAAAGATACCATTACTTTTTATGACATTGGTTACTTTGAATTAAATTTTAAAATCAAATTAACTCTGTTGAACTCATTTGATTTATTATTTCAGATCAGGTTACTTTTCTCATAGTTATTACAATACGAACCAATCGCACTTCATCGATAAGTTTACCGCATGTTAATCACTATGGCATGATAATTATCATAGGCCAGAGTGATCAAAAGGAATGTAAATAGAGTTATGTCATTTTCGGAAGTGGTAATCTTGTAAAAAAGATACTCTGACATAGTGTCAGTCAAGAAGAGACACTGATTGACAGCATGTCTCTCTCTGTAGTTAGACATAAACTTGATTTGTGTTATTTTATTTTCTGGTGAATTGCTGGCATCCGAGTTGGTGGGGGGAAATTAAAACTATCCAGGGAAAATAAAAACCTAGGCTGAGTGTGTTGGAATTTCTTTCTTCATTGATGATGGAGAAACAGGATGAAACATAGTGATCAGAGCTTAAAGTAAACAATGTAGCTCCAGTGTTGTTGCACAAAGGTTTTTTTTTCACTGCTATAGAGACTATCCAATTATCCAGATTGATCATTCTCAAAAGGGTCGGTATCTCACCCCAGGGGGAGAATGTTGAGCCGAGACAGTGATAGATTGTCTCATACAAATGATTTTTTTCTCAAAAAAAAAAAGAATAGACAATATTTGGTTTTATGTTGTTTAGGTTAAGAAATAAGGGGAAGCTACAACTAGTTGGTGAATATACATGATATATATTATTATAGTAATTGCTTTAATTATCAATTTCCGTTTTGATTATGGTGTTATTTCGTTAAACAAGCACACGCAAGTCATCCTGACGCTCCAAATATTTGCTGTAAACAGTTTATAATGAAATTCACTTGGCTAAGCCAAGATAAGGCTTTACGCAATGAAAGTTCCTTTAGTCAGAAATAGTGACATTCATTGGTGTCACCTGATGTGGTAACTTAGGGTACCCTCAAGTGTAGCCAACTCAAAATTTCTTACGCACTAAATTAACCTAAGAAAATGTCAAAAAATTGCCAAAACATACTAAAAAACACTGTTAGCCTTTTAATTGCAATTGGCAATAATTGAAAATGGCTAGAAAATTGCTAAAAATTGGCAAAAATCACAGTTGAATCATAGTGTCACCAAGCATCCACCCATCCCAGGGTGGGTCAGATCCCCATAGGTACACCAGTGGTTAGAAATTCTTGATGCAAGTAGCTTGATGCAATTATTTATTTGGATACAGGCACTAGATAATGGAAGCACCAATGGGCAAATTTTGAGTGGGATGGGGGAAAGGGCATGGATTTTTTTCTGCACCAAAAGTGGAAAAAGGTTGAGAAACCTTGGTCTACATGGTAGCACATTGTTGCATCTTGCAGAGTTATGCATTATACACTTATCATTGACAATGCTTTCTATCTTATTAGAATGCTTCCTTTTTCTCCAGTTCTTTATCAAATTCACACAATTGTTGAATGAGAGGAAAGAGTTTGTCCTACTCACAATGATATCATTTTTATGTGTAAGTTTCTGCTTTGGGATACATCCAATCGACAATATTCCTTGTACATCTAACCAGACACTTAATCATTTGGGCATAAAGTGTGAGCATATTTCAAGCAATATTTTCATCAAGAAAGATACCAATTACAGTAGTGTACTATTATCACTCAAATTTGACAATGGATATAGTAGCCTTTCTGGCTGTTAGGCAGTAATAAATATTGTGGGTTTTCTAGTTTCCATCTTTCACGTTCCTGGCTTTATCAGTTGTTAGTATCAAAACAAAGTGGTGATCACTGACAAAGAGATTACTGCAGAAAACTCTGAGAGATCATGCCTTCAATAAGGGTACGGAGATGAAATAACACTGAGAAAACAAAACTTTGAATATTTGCATCAGTTCCATTTTTTTATCCAGTTAATTAGGTCGCAAATGTTATGATTATTTTGCCATATCAAATTATGATTCACCCTGTCACATTTCCATAAAGGATAATCTAAATTTATCATGATGAAACAACATCAACCAAGTTTCTGAGTTATAAGGGTGTATTTATTGAGATGAGTGAGAAAAATAAAGAAAAGATTGTCTAACTACTACTTGTCTTGCTTGATTGTGTGAAGAGTGACTTGTCAAAATGTCTGGACCTGTCGAAATCTAACAGTTAAAAAAATTATAGGTTGAACTTCCATTGTCCTACTTCTGCTTTGACTGTGTCTCACTCACAAGAATAAATAAGAGCTTAAACATACAATTTTAAAAGGCCTGATTCATACTTTCAATGAATTCTTCAAAATTTAAAACTATTGCAAAATATTGGTCTTCCACATAGTGAACACTGGTTGCTAAAGTTATTTTTGAACACTGGATGCAAATCAATAAGTACCAACAGAATTTGGAGAAATTCTGAAATACATCTTTTCAATTTATGCTGTCACTGTCATTCATTTTGATAAATCATAAATACAGTTGTGACTTGGCCTTTTATGAATCGTTTCACAGTTGATAAAAAGCATTGATATTTATGCAATGAAAAAAGCATTATCCTTATTTTTTAACAAATGCATGAAATACAATTCATTATTTCATTGTGGAAAATATTCTGTTACTTCTGCTCGGTTGTATCTGACTCAATATATTTCTGCAGAAAAAACAAAGATAAATTTCTCTGTAGCTAAATAAGGGTCACGGTAAGGTAAAGTATGATAGTAGAATCAGTATGATTAGTGAAGGGGAGGGATGTAATGCAAACTGTATGTATGTTAACAGGTAAGAAAAAGTGCACAACATTTGATATTACTCTCAAACCTGCAAGCATGCATTAATGAATATTTTGCTCCTCATATATACATACATATATACATACACACATACATACATATACATGTTTATACATGCACACATACACACACGCACACATATATGTATATGTTTAAAGTTGTAAAACTTTACAGAATATATATATGTCTGTGTGTATATATATATATATATATATATATATACATATATATTATCTTGGATATTGAGCATTCTTTATTGTTAGCCAATGCACAAAAACATAAGTTTATACATGTATATATATATCAGTGGTGTATGTTGGTTATTGTCACATGGTATGTTTACATGTTAAACCTACTACTCCCAAATCCCAATTTAGGTGGTCCCCTAAAGCTTTATAAGAAGTAGTTCACCTTCATTTTTACTGACAAATCTCACAAATGTTGGAAGGAGTCCTTCAAGGGGCAACCCCCATGCCAGGACCCAAAATCTTCAGCTATGGCTCAGTTGCAATTTGTTATCCGTACTATGTATAAATAGCTGAAAATTTCTGTCATTTTTGTCATCCATTTGAAATCTGTGTCATGTATGGATGGGTTACTTCATTTTCGTCTACAACACTTTAGCAAAAATCACTTTTGTCTGAATTATTTTCGTCTAATATTGCTTTTGTCTAAATGAATTTCAGTGTGATTCTACTTAAGTATAAAAGCCCATTTGTGTTAAATTACTCAAAAACACTTACCGGAGCCCTTATTATTTATTTCTTTGTGGGTAGAGGGGTTCATGCTTCAAATTTTATTGGGTGGTAGATGCAGTCATCGAATTTGCCAATAAAGCTCTTTGACATACAGCGATTTGGTGTCACTTGGATGAGTCAACTAAGTAAACCTAATTATATCAAATTAGTATTCATGATAAATTTTTTGGTGGGTATACAGTACACAACTTGTACAGACAGAATATCTGCCACTGAATCATCATCTTATTCAGAGATACTCCTTTCATATCACCCCTGACTTAGCTAACTTTTGGCTTGTCTAAACTGCAAACCTTTCTGCATCACATCTTATGTCAGGCCTTCTCCTACTGTGTTTGATATCTGTTAACCTTTTGCACCATCTATTATCTTCACTTCTTGTTCTCTCTCTCTCTCTCTCTCTCTCTCTCTCTCTCTATATATATATATATATATATATATATATATATATATATATATATATATATATATATATATGTATGTATGTATATACATGAAAGAGAAGTCAGATTTCGTCAACAGTTGATAAAATAAAAAATATATAATCAGAGCAAAAATATTAAATATATAATTAGAGCATTTAGTTGCTATTATAAAAGATATCTTCACTTTTTATACTCTATCAATTGTATTTAGAGCCACTGATGCATTTTTCAAATATTTTTGGAAAATCTTCAATTGATTTAATATTTAAACTGAAATTCAACATTGATATGTGCATAAATGATTTTAATTTTCTCAAAATCATTTCACCGAAAAGTTTTTAGTCATCTTCAATAAGATGAATAGTATCAATATCTCAGAAAAAATTTGCTGATGATATTTTTGGTAACATTACAATTATGGCTATCAGCAGATACTCATACCTTTGCACGAGTCAACTGCGTGATCTTTAATTTTCCTTTTACAATTTTTTTGCTTCAGCAGTTGGGTCTTTCTTCAATCTTCACAGGTTTTTATAGAAATTTTGTATTGTGCATGGCTTCTATTTCTTTTCCCACTTTCTTTCAGGTCTTTATCCTTAGCTTCTCTTTCATCATGGCACAATAGATAAAACGATTCCGATTCCGAGGACTTGAATTGGTAAAAAGAAATTTTATTTCTATGTACTTGACCTAATGACCTAATTGCCCTTTAACTGTAACATTCTCCACAAAAACCATTCTTTCACACTTCTCAATCTTTCAATTATCCAGTGTGTTTTACTTCCTAAAATCTTCTCTTGATACTGAATGATACTATCTTGCAATATTCGACTCACCAATGATTTTCTCATTGCTTGTCAGATGAAAATGTTATCCTTACAATGTGCTCATTACATTACTTATCCTTTCCTGTTTATGTCATTTGAAAATATTTACTACAAAATACATTAATAAAAACATAAATGTAGATGATGTTTTAGTGCTGCAAGTGGAGAAACAAATAAGGAAAGTCTTCACTTCGTGTTGTTTGTAAAATGAAGTATGATTATTCATAGAAAACAATGCATTCTCTATCGACCAACACTTAAATACCAACTTGAAAAAGTTCACTTATGAAAATCTTTTTATTCGTCCAAATTGACAAAAAATAAGATTTTATATAATTTCCATTAAGTTAGAAATCTTATTTTAATGCTCGTAATGTGGGAGCTCATAAAATGAGGTATACCAGTGTATATATATGTATATGTATGTATGTATGTGTGTGTGTGTGTGTGTGTGTGTGTGTGTGTTTGTGTGTGTGTGTGTGTGTGCGTGTGCGCGTATATGCACATGTATATGTGTTAAGTTGAAGGTTGTTCTACTTTTTGAAGTTGTTTTGCTTTATGAGAAACATTATACATGTTGTTTTTTTTCATGAAAATGGTTAGAATATTGTTAAAAACCATAAAAGACTGTCTAAAACTATTCTCTGGGTACAGCATATACCTGAGGAATGACCCCACCCTAACGTGTTCAGAACAGAAAAGCTGAAGATATTGATTTGTATAATCAAATGTATAATAATGATTTTATTCTGCAAATATTTATTTACAGTTTTTGATATAAAATATCAGGTTATATTTTCAAAATATCAATGACAGTTAAAATTTCATCATGGTAAGATAAGCAGGAGAGGGAAAAGAAAAAAATCAACTCAGAGTATGAAACCATGCAAAAAAAAAGAAATTTCAAAATCAACAATTAAAAAAACAGCAACAATTTTTTTTTAAAAAGGGAAAATCGGTTTAAGCACAGGCTTAATATAGAGATATTTTGAAATCCAGTTTCATATTATCAGAAAAAGAAATGCTTTAAAAAGAGATGAATGCTATTTTCGCTACATCTCATGTAACAAGCATGCCTTAGGGAAAACTTTTGTCAGCATTGATAGCTGTTTTTTTTAAGGGTGGGGGTAAATTGTTGAATAAATATTTGAAATGTGAAAATTGTTAAATCTGGGTGGAAATTTAAGATTTGGCCCGACAAGATGAGGTTTGTTCTTTGAATATCCATAATTTCATTCTGAAGGAAAGGGAAATGTTCATAAGTTTGATTTCTAGCTTTCAATTAAAATTCATCCATGTTTTTTGAGCAACTTTCCTTTAACATCAAAGGAAATCCTAATGCTTCATAAAAGGTTTATATCGATAAAGCTAAGTAAAAAATATACAAAAAAAGTGTAAGAAAATAAAGAATAAAGAATCAATGAATGAAAGAAAAATTAATAAATTTGAAAGAATCCCAAAAAAATGTGTTTATTTTCCTTCATTTTCAATTCCCTAGTGCATCTAACTGTGGTCATATCATTTCTTATAGATCTTAACTTGTGATGTATGTTTGTACACTCAAGAACTATGCATCCTCGAGATGAACTAAAACTATCATCAAATTCAGTGAACCTCAATGCACAGTAAACAGTTTTAATTAAAATTTAGTAAAAAAAACTTAATTGGTAATTCACACCTTTTTTGCCTCTGAAAAAAAAACAACCAGCAGCTTCTGCCAGAGTTTTAGAAAGTAGGTCATGTATTTACCTACTGAGGTTAGGGAGGTGGCCATGTCTAAATCATATCAAGTCAACAGCTGTGGATAGGGAGTGGCCGGAACCTTGCACTCAACCCCTTACCAATCAGGCAGGCTTCCACCAAGTTCTTATTTAAAATGTTTACTCAAAGCTATCATAAAAAAACTGTATTCTGTATGCACTGAAATATTCTAATGAATGATAAGTATATGCTTATTTTTCGCTTATTTTTTGTGTGGGGATGACTGTGTAATGTTTGTGCATGCATGTGAATCATCTTTATGTGTGTGCTTGTGAATGTAGGTTTGTGGGAAAATTTTGTGAACATGTTCTGTGAGAGTGCTAAAAACACTCCCTCTCTCTCTCTTTCTCTCTCGGAACATGTTGACAAATTTTGCATTGTACAATATCAAGGATATCATAGGAATCTAGGAATGCAAAGTGCGTGCCTGTCATCATTTAGTCCAAGTCAGGAGTTGACCTTGTTTTACTGCCATAACAAGAATAAGAACAATCCTTGCCAAATTCAAGGAAGAAGACTGTTCACTGCTTGTTTGTGCTGTCACGTTAAACCAACCAATATGTAAAACTGATATTGCCATACTGTGATTAGAAATGACCAATCAATTGGTAGGCGGCTCTCCTAATGACTGAGCAAAAAAAGTCTCACAAAAATTTATGGTAGAAATACGCAAAGGCTTAATCCATTCTAATCAATAAATACATTTATAATCTTAACATTTTCCTACTTTAAAATCACGACTAAGTGATGTATCGCCATCTCACTTGGTGACTTGGCTTAACTAACAAATCTTATTTATCTACAGTTTTATTTATTATGTATAACATAAAAATTGTTGTGATCAACTTCAGTCGGAAGTGGAATTTAACCCTGCAGCAGCCAGGATTTTGTACCATGTGTTGGTGCGTGTGCGTCTGTCTTCTAAGGAGACATTCAGATTTTCATATCATGTGCACTTGCTGCCAAGTACGTGTGTATGTGTGTTCGAGCTGCTGTATCGATTTGTTGTTATTACCCTCATCTTGTTCTCTTCAGTCGGTTTACATTGAAATAAAGACCCATCCCCCAGCAACATATTTATAACTATACGTTGAGGACGGAAGACAGCACAAACACTAGCAGTGGTGTCGGTCAATGCTCTCTGCTTTCTGTCGAAGAATGGTTATCATCAATTTGATGCGGCTATCTATATTTTCAAACTCTCTTAGAGCAGACTCACCATCAGCAAATGAAAGCAAAATAACATGGTCGAGGATTTATCAAGAATTCAATCAAAAAAAAAGGCTCAATTAATTGTTCAGTGCAATCATAGCCGTAGCAACTACCCCACTACCCCTACTTGGGGTGTGAAGACACGGGAGCCAAAACTTGAAGGATTTAATTGATTTTTTTGTAAATTGAAAACATAAAATTATTATTATTATTATTATTATTATTATTATTATTATTATTATTATTATTATTATTATTATTATTATTATTATTATTATTATTATCATCATTAGAATGATGATGATGATGATGATGATGATGTGAATATCAAATAACTGTGTAATTATATTTAACTCTCCTGTAAATTCATTAATGATACAATCAGTTTTCTTTTGTTTTTAATTACAGCAGCTTTGATAAATACTAGACCTGAGTATACTTTTTTAATTTGTTTCAAGTAAGAGAGTTATTCATTCACTCACGTCTATCCACACAGTATCTCCAAAATTTCACAATGAATTTCGATTAAACTTTGTAATGGGCTGAGCCACATTGTATGAAAGAATTTATAACATTGTCGGGGGGGATCCAGGAATTTGTAGCTCATTCAGAAATATTTTTGCATTTTTTAAAATATATTTCTGTATTTATCCCTGTCTGTCTATAGAATATCTCCTAAAGCTATGAATGCATTTCAAGGAAATTGTGCTGGATGTCAAGATACCACTTGTTACAGCCTTGTGTGCAGTGACAGAAAAAATGACGCAGACTTACAGCAAGACGATTTTTCTACTAAAATTCCAATATGTCGAAAACAATATGTCATATTTGTCATGAAAATGGCAAAAATTATCTTCATTCTGCTGTTGTTGTTGTTGTTGTTGTTGTTGTTGTTATTGTTGTTGTTGCTGTTGTTGTTGTTCAGAGACTTTTACTAGAATAGAAATAATCACATGCTGTACATGTATGCGAGCACACTTGAATGCATGAGGGAAATTCATAGAACAGTGACAGCACCAGAATTTTGTACCAGCCTGGGTAAGATTCAGCCAGAAAACTCTGAGGACAGGCAAAGTTTTTATAATAATAAGTAATAATGATATAATTAAGATTAAATTTTGCAAGCCCAGGCAAGACTTGGGATAGGCATCTGGGAGCCTGACCAATGCCCAGGATTGCCCTGGCTTGGGGCTTCCAGTGTTGTAGGAGAATCTTTGCTCAGGTTTCAATTCTAATAAACATCTCACTCAAGAAAACTCCTAAACAGACATCCTCTACATTTTTTGCTTTTGTAAATCACCATCAAAAAAGTGACTTTTCAGAATGAGCCAAATCTCATTCTAAAACGAGTCAGAAGCATCATGATTTTTAGGTTTGCCATTTTATAAACATTGTCCAAAAGTCAAGATTTGAGCAGTATTAATGAGTTGGGTAGTTTTTAAGTAATTCTAATCATTGATAATTTTTGTTGCCACTAATCTTTAAGTTCAATTATAATTCATGTGATATAAAGGGCCCAAAGTTCAAATTATCAGTTTCTGTTGTCAACTTGACCGAGCATGGGAAAGAGACCAAAGCTGTCCAATTTCGAACGTGGTGGGATTGCTGAACTTTCAAAATCAGGAGCTATCATAACGAATCGAAGTTTGACAGTTGTGTGTTTTTTGGTTATTTTTTTTTTTCATTTGTGTAACCCAGAAAGTCTATGGAACCATAAACAGAAATGGTGGACCCCAAAAAGATCATCATGGGTTCAGGTTCACAAAGAAACCATTATACGAAAGATTAGGATGCTCTGAAAATGATCAACAAACAACACAGACTGGAATTTACAAGACTTCAGATGTAGGATGAGGATTCCAGCTCTGAAAATAATCGACAATAACACAGATTGATATCTCTGGTCTACATAATTTGAACTTTTTTTCAGAACAATTTTGTCAGTGTCACCAAGTGTATAACTTATAACCAAATGCAAATATGATTCATTAAAAAAATGGGGCAATAAATTAAATCGAAATTTTCGCCCGAGTTTAAAGTTCTGTGATGCACTTTATATTGTAATGATTGATTTTGGAACACTGATATTCATGTAAGTGAAAGAGAAAGTCAGAGCGGCTGGAGCAATCTTCAAGTGTATTCCACTGGGTATGTGCAAAATGTGGTTCTGAAGAGCATGGTGGCACCTCGATGATCAAAAGCATACTGAAGGCAGACCAAACCTCATAACCGTTATTTAAAGCCTAGCGGTGGCTTAGGAGAGCGGCTGTTTTAAAATCGATTCCTTTGATTTTGTTGATAAAAAAATATTTCTTGATGTATTTAATGGCAATGTACGCAAAGGTATCATATGCACTAGGCGAAACTCGAAATTTGAATCCCCCTTTGAATTCAAACGACTACAATTCCTAGTTAGGAGTGCAGCCCTAAAGCATTTGTGCCCTTAACGAGAGCATAGGTTCGCCTAATGGACGGATTGGCCCTGCAAAAAAAGCATCTTACTGAAAGAACAGAACCTGAGCTATGTTGGTCTCTGATTTTGTATAAGCTAAGGTACTAAACATCTTGCCTTATTGTTTGCAATTTTTTTCTTGGTAGAGTCACAGCCTCACTGCTACGAAGTTTCCGTCGGGCGGTCAGTACCTGTTTTTTCGCTGATTCTTTTTTTACTCAGAGCATATGATTGCGCCCTCTTATTCAATAAGATTTAGCTTATTATGAAACGCGTCTAAATTGAGGGAGGGGATGTGGATACGAAGATAGTGATCATCTGAAATCCTGGCTCTTCCTTATGTTCCAACACTGACCTGGTACCGATAGGAAATATGCAATTATCCCAGTCTCGAATTTGTCCTTCGCGTACAGAAGACTCAAACTCTCACAATTCTGTTACTGTCGTCACAAATACGTTCACCTGTCTCGTGGCTCTTAACTCACGTTGAAATTGTTGCTATTTATTAACTATAAAACACGTCTTTGGTACTCTGGCAGCAGACAGATATTTCCGACTCAGGAATCCTTTCAACTCCAGACATTGCAATTAGGCTACTACCAAGATGAGTTATCATACAAAAGTTAGACACTCTCCAACCAGAGAGCTACATTAAATAACAATTGATACTTGAAACAAGAAGAGAATAATATGCGTACCATGGAAGTATCACGAAATTCACGAATAGTGGTCTAAGCTCTATCTGAAATAATGTTCACTGACATTCGAAGTCAATACCCAAAAGCACCTTAAGCAACCAGTCTGTTGCTCTAATCATCAAGCAACATCTGTAAGCTCAACTTCGAATTGCTGGTTTGTGATCTCTGCATCACTAAGATATATAACATTTTACATTGACCGGGTGTGGTGGAAGTAAGAGGTCGGAGAAATTGGGGTTAGCATTTTCGAATTGGTATACATGTGGGTATTCAAAAATTCGAACGTAAACGGGTACCTAAGTATGCGTTTTGGGAAGGGGATTTATCCCAGGCAGATTATATCATTAGGTAAAATAGTCCAGGGTAAACAGGACCCTCTGTGGATTCACCACTCCCAGGTACCAAAATGTTCCTTGAGATGCCTTCTTTTAGAGAAAAAAGATGTTCTGAAGAAAAAAATGGATGGAAAACTGTCATTTACCTAGATTAAAATAGCCACCACCCAAAAAATTCAGAATTTCAAATCTCGTTTTGCAATCAACATAACTGGGTACTTTAAAAGGGTAAATTAGGGGTTTCAAACACAAAGAATCAAAAAAATACACCTAATTTTGCCATAAATATAATTTTTATTCATACACTTTGTATCGTGCATGACTGTATCTCCCGTACGGCGGAAGTTACAGCAAAAAAAAAAAAAACCGTGAAGATAGGCATGTAGCATTTTCAAGATAATTTCAAATACAGAGCCGTGGCAATCCCACCATCCGACCACCTACTCGTCAGGACGAATTTCTTCAGTAACGACAAAAAAAAGTCGATGACTAAAAACCTGGAACCAACCCTCGCCAGTACCCTTCTAAAAAATCGTAAACATTTGCAATAAAGTCAGCATTGCTATTTGGAATGTCCAAACGTTCATCCGCACTGATTTTGCCACACTTTTCTCCTGCGAGTTCAGCCGGTACAATATCTCCTTGGCCGGTATCAATGAAGCCAGCAGGACCGGTAATGGATAAAGCATGCTGTAGACCACGGCTACATCTAGAGTGGCCCAGAGAGGGTGGACGGAGTCTGTATGGAGAAGCCCTCGCGATGCATCTGAGAAGATTAGCTAGAAGCTTTCTGTTCGTTTCCTCCAACATGGAAATATAATTGATGAAGGAGCAAAGGACTCGTTCTACGACCAGTCACACGATATATCTATTGTTCTCACCGACTCTAACTCTACTCTCTCCGCTTACCGCTGTGACGACCCAATGCAATCTGTACCTGGTAATGTTCTAGTTGATACATCCAATGACGACAATAGCAACCACCAACTCAACCTCTGGATCCCACACAAGCAGATTCACCATTGGATCTGGTACAACCTCGACGGCGTAACAAGAAAAGCAAACGATCACGTCCTTATCTTTGGCCGCTGAAAGACATTTCTCACCATAGACTGTGTTTATTGAGGCGCTCAACACAGACCAACGATTGCTGGTCGCCGATCTGTAGTCAAAGCTCAAGGCCAACACTTTCATCAAATATCAACCCGTCTACACTCTTTCCAGACTTTGGAATCTGCATCCAACAACGGTGCCATTGCCAATCAGTACAGTGCGTTGGCTGACAAAGTCTCTGCCGACTGGCAACATTTCGAATTAGAGGTTTACAAGGGCGCCTGAGGAAACTACCATGCAAGCTAGACATCTCCTAAACAGCCCTGGATCTCTCAAGAGAACTTTGAGATCATTGACCGTCGCTGCAGAGCTCGCCTGCGTGCCGACGGTGATGCTTATCGCTGCCTCAACGGCGTGTACAATACAGTCATCCGACATTACCAAAAACAGTTCTGGAATGAACAACTAGCCAATCAGGTTTTCAGTATCCTGCGTAAGGGCAGGCCAAAGACAATGTAGCTTTCTTGTCAAGAACAGCGCCAGTGATATCATCACCACAAAATCGGACTGCATCACCCGTTGGAAGGAACATTTCACCCAACTCCTCAACCACCCACCTGTACTTGATGACCCCTACCCTTACCAAGGAAGCTAACTCAACCTCTGACCGTGAATCCTATTGAGTTCTGGGTCGCTCTGGAGAAACTTGAGAACGCCAAAGACCCTAGTATCTGAAACATCAAAGTTGAGGCGATCACATGATCCATTGGCTCACACAAATTATCAACTATGCGTGGATCTTGGAAAGGCTACCTGAAGATTAGAGACGTGGTATAATTTTATTCTTCTGGAAACAGAAAGGCGACCAACTCGTCTGTGGTTACCATAAGGGCATCACACTTCTGTCCATTCCCGATAAACTATTCGCTATCATACTCAACAGGACCATCCAAGAAATGAGAAGTAGATGATACTGCTGTTAACTGCTCTTCAATCGACCACATCTTAACTTTCCGGAAGTTGAGGAAGGATCACCACCAATACATAGATTCCAAGGCCGTTTTTGACTGTGCATCATACCTCCCCGCGAAAGAACCTCACGACTCTTTGGGTACCGCCTGAAATCTTAGCTCTCTTCCGGCAGCTCTACGGCAACACTGGAAGCTATGCTCATGTAAATGGTAAAAACTCAGAGTGGTCTCTCATTAACAACGGAGTATGATAGGGCTGGGTGGCCGTCCCAGATCTTTTCAATTGTGTCATTGACTCCCTGATGGTAGGAATATCTGAGCATATTCCAGGAGTGTCTTTTGACAACTACATTCTAGCCGACCTGGAATGCGCAGACGATACTACTGTGCTCTGTAGCACACCAAATCAGCTGTGGGAGGCTCTGTGTTTAAAGAGGGAGTAAAAAGGCTGGGCCTAAGCGCCAACTGGTCTAAAACTCATGCATGTTGACGATGGCCCAGACCTCTCTCATTTCAATTTCAGCAGTGCCTGTGAAATTCGTTTCGTACTTCGACTATCTTGGAGTCACAATATCTAAGACCGATGACTTCAAACCAGAAATAAATCGGAGATGTGGACTTCTGGGGTCATCCAGTCACTTTGAGACCCTTGTGAAAGCATCGAACTGTCTCCCGAAGCTTCGCATACACAGCGCTGCAGTTTTGTCGGTTCTCCTGTTTAGCTATCAGACTTGGTGGCTAGACTCGACGGCATTGACCGCGGAGCACTTCGAAGTGTCCACTGCTCTTCCTCCTCATCACTAACGAAAAGCTTCGAGGGCGGACTGAACAACTACCTTCCTCACACTTTGCGGCACTACAACGTATCTGTTGGTGCAAATGCACCTTGCACCTCTCCCCAGAACATCCAGCTCGCACCATCTCAAATTTTGATCCTCAAACGGTTGGATGGAGGCGGCTGAGGGTTGTACTTCACATCGACTGGCCTGATATTGTCACCTACGACCTCAGAGCGTGCAGCGTCTCCTTTGCAAAGGATAACATCTCACGTTGTATACATTTCTTTATGTCCTTCGTTAAGGTAGTTATTCACGGTATCTTGTGGAGGGTTATTTTTCGTCCGCTGCGTGTTCTTTCTTTCTTGATTCGTTGGTTGGATTTGTCGATATTTATCTACCACGATCTTTGTGGGTCTGCAATCCTTTGATATGATATTTTCTTAATCGAAGTCTGGAGTTATTTGTATGTACCCTTCTGTTTGGAGGAGATCACGTCAATTTATATTTATATATTCTCCTTGTTCAGGGATTACAAAGTATGAACAAGGTTGTTGTTTCTTAATTATTTCACCTTTTTTTATTCCAATCATTTTCAAATTTTATGCGCCCGTTATCATTTGGCTTTAATATGGGTAATTCACGTGCTGATTGATTTTTTCCTAGTTTGTGACCTGAGTAGTTTTTGTGATAGCCCATGTTTGGGAGATTAGAGCATAAGTTTCTGTTCACGAGTAGTGAAAAGTTAAGAGTGCCAAATTTGTATAATTCTTTTCTCTTTAGCGCTTTTTTTAGAGTTTTCTAATTGTTTGAATGGCTCTTTCTGCCATTCTATTCGATTAAAGTTAATTTGGACTTGATTTCAAGTATTTGAATTCTCATTTATCAGATTTTTGTGAACTTTAAGTAGTTTATTACTGTGACAAATTCGCAATCTTATATTTGATGTAAATCAAAATATCTTGTGGCATAATCCACAATAAAAAAGGCCTGGTTTACGATATAAATGGAACATATCTGTTCCAACTTCTGTTCATGGTGAGATAGGTGGAACATGAAGAAGAACAGATTCAGCTGGTTGTTGATTACGGTGACCGATGCATATAGAACACTCGATAACCATGTCTTTTATTTGAGAATCCATGCCGAGCCAGTGAACACATTCTTTGGCTCTTGCTAGGCATTTTTGATACCTAAAGCACCTATATGTATTCATCGTAAAACTTCTTCATGCGGAGAGTTCGGTACGATTATTTGAGCACCTTTGAGTACGTCTTTGTACAACGGAGATTTCGCCGCCGATAAAAGCATATAGTTTAAAGGGGATTTTTTTTCTTTTGGGGAACAATTATTCTTTGTATGCTTTATGAGTATTTGCAGAGTTAAACCAAATGTTTCAGAGTTATTCCGGACATAAGCACGAGATAATGTCTAGAATAATTGCGTCACGACCTGGTACGTAATTCAGTTCGAAATCGCAACGCTGTTAAGCTAATAAGAATTGTATTCTTGGAAGAGAATCGCTTTTTATTTTTCTAATTGTTGATTTTTTTTACCGCAGTGTGATGATTGTTTTGGTGAACACTATAAAACGAGAACACGTTGAATATTTGGCAAATTTGAATGATCGATTTAAATTGGTGGGGGTGAATTCATTGCTTGGTGAAAGCAGAAAATAGGTGTTCATTAAATTTCAATTATGGAAGCCGTTGAAATTAAGTCAATCTGTGTTTTTGTGGTACAAAATTGGTTGAATCTCATCTTACGTTACACTTAGCTTATACAAAGAAACTTGTTGATGACTTGGAATTTCTTTCACGAAAACATATGATTTTACCTTGAAATCACTATTCAGTGAACCCTGAGAAAAACGTTCCCTAGCTTTATTCTTGAAACGGGAATCCATGTTATCAATGAATAACTAAAAAAAGCCAAATCAGAAAATATTGTGATAAAAAATAACATCTATCAATTTTTAAAAGAAACGTTCCCCATTTTTGCATTTACTATATTGGTTAAAGATTATTTGTACATAAAAATTAGCTCGTGCCAGTCTTGGATTGTGATAAAGAGAACCAATATTTATAGAAGAGCTTAAACATGCAAAAGATCGCTCATAGTCATCTTTTAGTTCATGGCCCAAGTTTTCCGCTAATATCACAAATATTTGTTAGTGTAAGATTGGAATAGCCGATACTAATACTAAAGATACTCCGAACTGCGCCAAATAACGACTTCACTCTCAAAGAAAGACTTTTATGAATTTTTCGAAAATTGAAGCATGAACGATGATCATAGTGAGTAGAGCATCCTGAGAATCATGCTCCTTCCTCTCTGTCTGTCTGTCTCTGTCTGTCTGTCTGTCTGTCTGTCTCTGTCTGTCTGTCTGTCTGTCTGTCTCTCTCTCTCTCTCTCTCTCTCTCTCTCTCTATATATATATATATATATATATATATATATATATATATATATATATATGTTAGGGTTTCAATTCTGTCTCCTGGTACTGGATGGGATAAAGTCTATAGCCACACTGAAGAGATGTAAAACATCGAAACAGCTGTCTGTGGATGACACAATAATATATATATATATATATATATATATATATATATATATATATATATATATATATATATATATATATATATATATATACATATATATATATATATATATATATATATATATATATATAATAGCAATTTCTGAATTTCCATTTTTTTTTTTTTGTATATTCAATATTCACATCTCATCTACAATACAAATACATCCAATGTACACTAATGGAGACATTGACGCATACCTAGTCCCCAATATGCAGCCTTACTGTATACCTAGTTTCCAAAGCCCATTTTCATCACAGGTAAAGATGACTAGCGATAGAACAGAAAGATTTCCGATATGCTACCAACTACGCCAATTAACATCATCGTTATCAAAAACTGAGGCATGAAAAGATGAAACATTCGGTAGGACATCATGACCCAGAGTACAATTACAAAAAGGTCATAGAATCGAAGATGACAAAAATGGAACTCACACAAATGTTAACTTCAGCGTGATGAAACTGTCTTCATATTTCTACTCGACGTGCACGCTGTTTTTCCTTCTAATTTTATATCATTGCAAGTTTTTACTCATCGAAAAAACTGCTATGGCTATTTTGGCGACGCAGTGAATCTGCTGCGCAATAGCAATAAGGGCAAAATAAATCGATAAGTAAGATCTATTAGATCTAGGTCACTATAGAAACTCGTGCACACAGAAACACACACAGACACACACACACTAACATGCACACAAACATGCACACACACACACACACACAAGACCTCTTTAAGTCCTTTATTACACTGTGAGTTTTCCGTTTAGGAGATCAAATGTAATATTATTTGACGACGTATTGTACTTTCTTTTTCAAGATGCACTTATTTTTTGGATTATTTCCTTTTCCGTCCATTTCCTTCCACGGGCCACATGTGTTGTGTATAGCCGTTATTCTTTTCTTCTTCTTCTTCTTCTTCTTCTTCTTCTTCTTCTTCTTCTTCTTCTTATTATTATTATTATTATTATTATTATTATTATTATTATTATTATTATTATTCACTCTCGCTCTCCCCCTTATACATCTCTGTGATAACAGGTGTGTTCTCACTGCACTAACATCCACTATCATTAGGTTTTCTCTTCCTTCCTTCCTTCCTTTCTTTCTTTCTTGATGATATAATAATGCACGCCGAGATTTGTTTGTTTATTTAGCGGTTAGGAATTTGGCATCAACTATCTCTTCTGTTCGGCAAATTTCATTCTTCCATGTCCCGAGTTTCCATCTCACTTCCTCAAATGTATCTGGTAATTTGCTTTCATTAACTTAATCGCATGACTGTCGCTTGTGACATTTGCATTGCTCCGAGTCTGTAAACAACTGTTAACGCTACACTCATTACACCCTCGTTTTTCGGTTTTGAAAAAGTACATCTTTTTAGGCGAGAACAGATCTTTTCAATTCAACAGAAAAATCGATCATCGGTTTTATGTATCCTTCGTTTGATTGGATCTGAGACTTACGACATTTGCAGAATGCTTCCGGTACGCTGTAAAATTTTTGGTTTAGAGATCTTGTAGGTTGTACAGAAGATTTTGAGCTTTTCTGAAAATTAACGTTTTGATGTGAGTTAACAATAAACAGTAACTATCGCAGGGTTATAATAATCACTGGATCTCAATGTGTAATGACCATCTCACTCCTAAAAGACCGGAAGTCTAATAAAATAAAAGAATTTTTTTAAATTGGAAAAGTTCCAGTAGCTGATAAGAATAGACAGAAAAAACGTCAAAAATAGTTTCCGCCAAATCAGAAACTGTGCTGAGTACTATTTCCGTAACTTTGTCTCGAGACTGTCTGAGCTTTTTTAGCTCTTAAATGCAGTGACATTCCTCTGTAGTTAACATATTTCTTCACACCATTGACACACTCACTACTAACACGTATATCAACAATACTCACTAGATGCTCACTCAAAGCTCTTTAGCGACTCAAATACCCACAACTTATACAGTAAACTTTCAACGCACCAGTTACCAGCATCTACTTTCAATTTCTTGCGCCTTTGTCTGGCGAGCTGATTCCACGATTCAAAACTTGTACGTATGATACAATATCGACAACAACGATTTAGATGATAATAATACCAGGGACACTTCTAATGATTGCTTCAGAAATTAAAAGTGATCGATTAGTGTATTTATAGCGACTATTTTTATTCTTCGAAGACTGGCCACAAGCCAACTTTAAGTCACATCAAATTTATTTATTTTGTATGAACTTCTTCAATCTCTACGTTTCTTCACTTAAACACGCCGTTCAAGTATATAATAAATCTTTCGTAAGTGTCATAACTATTTGGTTCACATTCTCATTTCTTTATTTTTTCTGAATCTTGATGTCTGTAAGTACAATTTCATCTGATAAGCCGATGTAACCATTCTAAGGGAGCACTTCTACTTACAAGGCCCAGCAACATTCTACCGGCCTCGCTTGATGACCCAAGTAGACAACCTGGCAGGGACAACTGGATGCAGCGGGGACGGTTGCTCCACGTGAGCAAGGGCAGTTGTATGCCCTCAATGAATAAAAGGAAAGTGTAAGACACACTGAAATAAACCACCAACTGATCATTTTTTTCTCAAAACCTTTTATCTATACTTTTTTTCCTACCTCCATTTAAATTTGATAATTGACAAAACGAAACTTTTTATTCTCCTTTAATATTTCAAGAAAGCACATGGCTTTAAAAAAAATACTCACTGCTTGATTCTCATATCACCAAAAAGCCAGACACTTTGACCTCACGATTACTTTAAATAACACTGCTTGCACCCTTCAAGTGACCATTTGACCCCTAAGTGACAAAATGTATAAATTCTGGGAAAATCTGATTCAAAATACGACTAAAATTCAAAGTTAAAAAACAAAACAAATTAACCCTATTCTCAAGCTAGAAAAGCTATGTCCACTACTGCCTAGCCAAACCAGTGACAGTTGTTAACAAGATCCTAGCCAAGCTACTAGGGATACAGTCATGGCTAATACTAACACCTGTAGATCTACCTGAATCACTAGCAGGGGGGGGGGGAAGTCGCACTTACACAAGTTCTCAAACACACGGATGATAACAGCAAAGCAAGCCATTTCACCCAAGACAAGGTATATACCCACTCATGCGCACACATTCTATAAGGAACTTGCGTTTTTAAACACAAATAATATTTCATCCAAACACGATATTTTCTTCACACAATCCACGTACAAACTACCCGCATAATCACTTGTTCTAAATAAATCATTCTATTCTTGTTTGTTCAATACAAAATATTTCCATGCACCGTTTTCATTTGTTTTCTTTTGCTTGATCTTTGACCTTCTATTCCTTACAATATGTCACTATTCTACTCATGTTTTTGGCACAACTCATGGAGTAGCATTTAATATAAATCGTAGTGTGAATTGGGTTCCCTATGAGTAATGCCGCTACATTTTATCAGTAAAAAACCCCAACCATAAAACTTTATTACTTAAATCTATATACTATCAAACTTCTGTGTTTCGTCAAATTCATTTCCTCTCGCGCTATGAAACAAACAAGTTGTCATCATCGTCTCTTGATCTTCAAGTGAAGTCATAAAATGCAACCAAATATTCTTGCCTGACCCCAATCAAAAAGTCACCTACTTCGTTATAGACAAACCATTGCTGCCGATTTAACCATTTTTTGCTAAATTTCGCAGAATCATTTTTCAACTGATCCGTTAAAAAACTACGATAAATAAAAATATGGTCAAATTTTTGAAAAATTTAGTAAGTTTGATAAAAGGAAACCTTCTATTTTTATTATTTATAAGTCTTAGTTATTTCATTCAATTTGTTATTGTATTCGATCAGTGGACCTTGAATGATTTTATAATCATTTTTAGCAATAAAATTAGCTGGAAATGGAAATATTTGGCCGATTTTTAGCCATTTTCAAAGACAGTTTGAGCTATAACTCTTTTCATGTGCCTAATCGGGAAGCTTAGGAAATTTGCTTGTGAGAAATTTGCTGTTCGGGTTTGCTTAAATTATCATTTCATTGATAAATCTATGTTACTGTTCGTTGCTCTTTTTTTCTTTTCTTTTTTTTTTTTCAGAAACTGCTTATTTAGTTGATAGAAAGAGTTCTTCAAATTAAAGGCAATTAAAAATGGTAAGATTTTTATCCTTTCTCATTTTATCAATCTCTATATCTTAGCAGTCCAAGAGCTGAAACTACTTACTTTATATTTTGGGGTGCATGCGGTTTAATTGGTGGCTTAAGTAAATTAAAGTACGAGGAATCCAAATATCTAAGTACAACTGTCAGCCTGGGCAATTTTCACACGGAATGCTCAAATAGACATTTGTAAGATTTACATATTCAGATTTCTCGTACTTGAATTTACATAGGCCACCAATCAAACTTAGTACGCCCTAGACCATAACTAAAATAGTCTCAGTTTTCTAAATATAGCATCTACTGCGTACTATTTGAGCACCCTTTAGAAACGTATTGCAATAGTTAAACATCTTTTCTGAAAGTTCAATTTAGGGGCACTATCTCCGTTTCGTGTTTCAGCATTTCGCAGTCTTCAGTTCAAGATCAAAGTGCAGTATCTTTTCCTCTCACGTCAACGATACATAGCAATATTTTCCCGTTTTCAAT
The DNA here is from genome assembly GCA_963457665.1 of Thysanoteuthis rhombus. NCBI lineage: Eukaryota > Metazoa > Mollusca > Cephalopoda > Oegopsida > Thysanoteuthidae > Thysanoteuthis > Thysanoteuthis major. Next base: position 24,179,191 of record OY735208.1, read on the forward strand.
TTTAAACGATGTTATAATGGCCGAAATACCATTTTGGGTCCTCAGAGGAACCACTCCATGATCTTTTGCCATAATCTTGCAAACTCACAATAGAAATGTCGTAAAGTGTCCTTTCTGAAAAGCTGACCCAAATTGTTTTTGGTGCCTTTGCAACCAGGTGAATTCAACTTGTCCAAACTAGATGAAGTTCAGTCGACAGCTACTTACCTACATACCATCTTACAATTACTACAACTATTGCAACAATCTATGAATTGTGACTACCAACATCACGAACAGGCAAAGCTAGATCTTCCAGGACTCTGAAGCTAGATAGAAACAATACAAACAGTGTAAGAGCTCTGGGGAAACATAGTGTTGACTGACTTCCAGCAGTACCCACCATACAATTCTGACATGAAAAAAGAAACAATAATGATAATGATTATTCATGGATCAGTAGTGCAGAAATGTGTACTACGAGTCTACCACGTGATTTTTCTTCATAGGAAGGACTGGAATGAGGACCAGCCCTTTCCACCTCGTTTGAAATTCCGTGTATAAGATTTTTGTAGGTAAGGGTTTCTTCACATTTATTTACTCTGATCTATCTATCCATGCAAACAAGCAAACAAACAAACGGAAAAAAACGACTATTTTTTATCATACAAATGAAACCATAGTAGAGGCAATTCGTCGAAAACCGGTATTTGGACGGGGTTGGGTGGAACGAGAGAAATGAAACTTTAAATATCTACAGGTCTAAGTACCTCCGTCGTAATTTCCACCGGTAACCTAGCCCACAGACTTGTCTGATTGACTAGAGAATGGCGCTTTCAATAATGAATAAATATCTGTCCAACGAGCTACTCACTCACAACATTCACCATGCAATTGATATTTTGCACCAAGTGACACGTTACCCTTCAGTACAAAATCAGAATCTCAAAGCCAATAACAACCATAAAATTCAATAAATAAATAAATCGATCCTTTACTCATATGGGCATCACTGCGTAAGCATGTGTGCAAGAGCGTAAATGAACAGATTGTGCTCGTTCGTTTTAACGCAAAGAGGACAACATGGCTCATTAGGAACATGTATTTTCTTTGGAATATTCTTATCCCAATCCAACTGAAGACATTCCGACAAGCGAACATTGACTAAAGAAGTCACACATTAGAGAACAGTAATAATTGGTGCCTAACCTTCAGTCGACATTTTCTCTGTATCTAAAACATATCAGAAGCAGCTTATCAAAAGATTATTGGACATCGAGGGTCACGTGTCATCGAGTGCCTCAGTAAGTCAGCACCTGTTTAAAGGAGGTGTAGAATTTAGCAATCTAGCGTAAGAGGTTACCTCTTAGTAACGAATGACAAAACACTAGTAAGCAACAAGCAGCAAAGAAAAAGCACACATTGAGAAATCGTGGAAGTCACCATTACTGACACTAGTATCAGGAGATGATAAACCATTTTTATTGCTCGTGGTCTGAGAAAAATGTTTATAGTTGCTCAGGACGTTAGTGGAATCCACTGTTAAATGGACGATGACCTTCACGGAAAGAAAGAGTAGGCAAAGAATTATCACCCCAGAAGGATTGAATGAAACTGGTCCTCTATAATGCGAGTTAAATGCTATCATTATGTTTCCCTTGTTGGCTGGAGGGTAAACGCTTCCCATTCAACAATGAAAATTGCACGTTACATAAAGCATTCAACAAAGTCTCTTTTTTGTACTCGTTGTCGTCCCGCTTCTCTATATTTTTCTCAAGTGCGAATCCAACGCCATTTTCTTAAGCCAAATAACAACCCCTTTTTATATTAATCTTCCGTAGCCATCTTGAAACGATTATGCGTTCAGACAACATTTCGGGCTAATATCCATGGGGACAGTACCGACCACGAGTTTATTGGCCCCTATCCCATCGCCAGTTACAATGATTTCCTCTCTTTGTACGAACTCCTAGATGAAAATCTCAGAATATAATCAGTTTTACGTCAAGCCATGAATCCCCAAAGAGTACTGAGGAGCTGATCGATAATAACTAACATTTCAATAACCTATTGAGACTATATTTATTTGATCGGGTAAGCGCATCTCTGCGTACGACCGTGTAAGTATATCTATTTGTATTCATATAAGTTACTATCATAGCTTTTATCAGTTAAGTGTATGGTATCAAGCTTTTGTGATCTTACACGGAGAGCTAGACTTAGAGCAGTTTAATTCCGAGCTGTATGACTTTCCATATGCGTTGGTGCCTCGGCTTGCGAATAGCTTTGTGTTTCCAAGCATATCTTTTATCACCGAATACGCAAAAAAAAGGAAAACCCAATGGAAACCTACGTGCCAATGTGTTTTGGCAGCATGCCATGTTAGGGTGATCAATTAAAAATGTGAAAAAGAGTTTATGGATGAATGACTTACTTTTCTCGCTTTTTGTTGGTCAGTGATCATTTTTTTAAAAAAGGCGAAATTCTCAGCAACAAAAAAACAAGCGTGAAGAGTCAATGTAGCATCGAATACGGTACGAGTTGAACCCCTACTGAAAACCTTTTTGGGGGACGTTAAGTTTCTTTTTTCAAGTGTTTTTCAAGGCTTGATAATAAGTAAATATTTATTTGCAGTCCCCTAGCTCTGTTGGTACGGTCCGTACGTACACATTACATACATAGCCAGCCAGACAGAACAACTGCAGAAACCTATGTTTACAGTTATGGTTGATTGTTTTTTAACAGTTTGAGGAAGAAGATAAGCACTAAAGGAAGACAGAAAGAAAGAGTATGATAAAACAAAAAAAGGAAAGTCACTGAAAGAACGGACAGGCAGAAAGAATAAATAAATAAAGTGATCTGAAGAAAGAAACTAAGAAACAAAATGAATAAAAAGTATGATTCGTAAGTGTTCACATCACTGCACATTAGTGGTTACATGCGTACATGTTTATCGATATACGTGAGTGACTGTGTGTTTGTATGATCGGCAGAGTGTGTATGCTTGCGCAGATCGATCAGGAGTCAATAGATCGATAACCATAATAATTGGTGGTTAAGAAGATGCAAGAGAAGAATTACAATCGATGATTATTGTTGGAGTCGATGACTTTGTATGCATGTATGAGTACATGCATTCGTGTGTGCGTTAGTACAGCTCGGGCAATCGCTTAATGCGCATGAAAGTAAACATTATACGTGTGATGCGTGACGAAACATAATAAGTGTGGAAGGAAAAAATAGGAAAGAAAAATGCGACAGAGAAGAGTCTAACAAAGAATTCTTTCTTCCGAACGCCACCACTTTGAGGCGGTCAATGAATCAACTCACTCTTTTTACGCTTAAATACGATCCAAACCACAAAAGGATAGTTCCCACCAAAAGTAAAATAAAATAGATTCAGAAAAGAGAAAAACAGATCTGGCTAGTCAAACAACAGAAACTGTCATGTGGCCAACGTCCTATGACAGAATACCGTGCTGGGGGTGATCAATCAAAAAAATTGCAGTGATCACTAAAAAAAGTCTGGATTAGAAAAAAAACAAACCAACGAGCGTGAATGTTACTGGATACAAAATAAGGGATCGATTTAGCATAAGCATCCGTTGCTAATTGAAACCTCCTCTAAAAACCTGGGGTGGGAGCTCAAAGAAAAAAAGGGTAAATGTTGAAATTTTCACCCCTCGAGCTGCATCGGTGAGGTTTGAACGCGTGGTGCATGCACACATGTATCCAGCCAGACAAACTTAAGAACTGAAGAAATCTATGTAGATCGTTTTGGTGGTAGTTTTGGTTGGCGGTTTCTAGTATCCTAACAAATCTGAAAAGATTTTTTTTTCAAACAATCGCGGTAAAGGAATCAGATCTTAAAAACTCGTTCCCTGAAGCCACCTTTAGGCTTTAAATAACGCTCACGGGACTCGGCACGCGCCAAGGCTACCTGCGCCTGGATACATCATCAAAGAGAGGAAAAAGTTACAAGCTGAACAGATTTCAAAAAATCCCGTCACTCAATTCAACTCGACGCTCAGTCAACACAGTACACAACAGTACTTCAACCGTCAAAAAGATAATGAGCAAACTCGAGCTAAAGCAACCTATCACAAGAATTTTTACTTCTAAACTCAGAAAACGCCTAAGAAGTATCCTGCTAACAAAGATTTAGTATGTTTTGGTCATTCATTTTCTCGAGTTCCAAACAAAGGGAAGAGACAACAATTCAAGAGACTTGTTCAATTGCACAGTTCGAAAGAACTTTTCTCGTACAAACATGTACACTACAGCCAACTCGAGCACATCTCCTGCAGTGCCAGATTAACTATATGAAAGCATTAAATGTTGCAGGCCTCACAATTTGAGAGGCCCAGGGCCCTGCGTTGAATGCTTATAACCTATCAATTCCGATATATTTCGCATTTTTAAATCTTGATTTCATGCATATACAAATATGATAAAATTAAACACAGAACGCTCATACGGTGTTTCACTTGTCTTTACTCTTTTCAAAAGTAATAATCATGCACAAAAAAGCATGACCAGAAAAATTTATTGTGGGGGAAGAATTAAGGACATTCTAATTTGTCAAATCTGAAACATTCATGTCTTCTTATTTTTTTTATTAAGATTAATACGTTACCTATTAGTTAAGCAGGAGTAGCCTCCCTTCAATGATATATTTAAAAAAAACAACAAAGAACTAAATTTCTTTTCCGTATTAACCTTATTTTTATTTATAAAGGATTACTTTATATATTAATCTATAAATCTCTACCTATATTTTCTACATGAATTGAACTCAAAAATATCAATTCCATATATATGCATATACGTGTAATCTATTTTATGAAAATATTTTAAATATATATATATATATATATATATATATATATATATATATATATATATATATATATATATATATATATATACATATATATATATATATATATATATATATATATATATATATATACATACACACATATATATATATATTTTCGAATATATGTATATATATATATATATATATATATATAATACTGACGAGCTGACGAATAATAAAGAATAAAATTACAAATACAAATAAAGCGAAATTACATGCAACAAGAACCTAAAAAAATATAATAGACTGATGTAAGATAACATGTACATCATCAGTCTTTTATCGTTGGTCGGTGTTCGTGAGACCTCCCTGTCATAGGCGTCGTGGAGCCAATAATTTCAGAACTTGTCTAGTTCATCTTTTCATCTTGTCTTCTGCTGGCCTTGGGGTCCATATTGTGAGTCGTGATATCCATCGGTTGTCTGGCTTTCTTGCCAGCCCATTGTCATATAAGTTTTCTTATGGATTAAGTGATGTCTTGGACTCCTGTTTTTCCCCTAATATATTAGGTTAGCTTGTTATCTTTCTATGTGAGGTTAAGCATGATTCTTTCGTGTCTATGCTGCATGTTTCTCAGATTGAGGGTCAGTCACTTGATAAATTCAATGTTTCAGCTCCATGGGTGACTATCGGGGGGATGAGTTGATTTTAAACTCTTCCTCACAAGACTATTGAGATTTTTCTTGTTCTTAAAGGTTAATCTTGTTCTGCCGAAGGCTTGCCATTCTTGAGTGATTGTTCTTTTGATTTCTTCTTGCTTTGATGATTTTATGGATATCCGTTGTCCTAGGTTGATGTAGTGATCTACTTTCTCCATTTCTGTGTTTTCGATTTTGATCGTTGTGTGTTTATTTCTGATGTGATAGTTGCACGTGACCTTTGTTTTTCTGACGTTCGCGGGAAGGCCGTCTTTCTTGCATCCTTCATCTAGTTCATTTAGCTTTAGTTGTAGGTCGTGAAGGTTCTCTGCAGAAGGGACAATGTCGTATCAGATTAAAAGTGGCTTGTGTTACACATGGTCGTAGATACTTTGGAACTATATATAAGAATTAACCAAAGAAGTTTTTCTTTTTCTTCATAACAATATGAAAAGTTTACATGACCATATATGTGTGTCTACATGTGTTTGCGTTCATTTCCATGTTCGAGTAATTCACTCATTTCGTCGTTCATAGCAGTAGAAATGTATAGCGTAAGCCAAAGATATTCTCTTCAGAAGTTAAATACCTTTTGAGAATTCGTTAGTTCATTGGTGTGAGAGGACACCAACGACGAAATATACAAATGTTCGCAACAGTATTCTTTATAGCAATTAAAGAGTATATATATATATATATATATATATATATATATATATATATATATATATATATATATATATATATATATATATGTGTGTGTGTGTGTGTGTGTGCGCGCGCGTAGAGATTATTGAATTTCCTTCTATGCAAGAGACTAATTCGAATCAATTGAAATGTTTATTTTATTTTTTTATTCAGATTGAAATAGAGGTTCTTTTGGAAGAACTGTTAAAAAATTCGTCTACTTGCGTGAAATTGTTCTAGAATTTAACCTGTAAAAACGTCATGAAAAGGCTGAAAAGCCAATCTGGCAAGCCTGATCATTGGTAGCTCATCTGAATCTTCCTGATTTCGTCCATGCACCAGCTATAGGTTTTTCATGTCCTTCCATCTCGAGGCTACTTCACACTTTATCCTCAGTGTTACATAAGACATAACAGGGACTGCTTTAACAATACTTATCAATTGGTGTGTGGTATCTCCGAAACATCAGATAGCAATGTGCAGTAAAGCAAAAGATATTGGTCGTTATTATAATTCTGGAAGTGCAAAACGTAGAGTAAACGAAGAAAAAGAGAGAGGAGACCAATCTGTGATATCGGAGACACGTAAGTTGACAGATTGTTTTGATGTTCACGGTGATAGTACTGCAATCGCTGAGGCTGGAAATATAGTAACAATTCGTGCAAGTGCGGCAAAGGGCATACAGCAACTGCCAGCATCCAGTGAATATGAAAGAATTAATGAAGAGAATAAGAATTCAAATAATATTGGTGAATGGCCGACCAATCTTGATGATTGTGATCGTGAATATTGGATAGCCAAGAGGAGTGATGAATGTCAACATGCTTAATAATGACTTCTCTTCGTTCATGAGACTGTACGACAACGAAGAGAAACCTCGGTGCTGTCAGAGATTTTATTTCACACATCTTCATAGATCAACGGAGGAGCAACACGCAAGAAATTGGTTAGGCTATTCCGAGAGCAATGGGAGACTGTTCTTTTTCTCTTGCACGAATATGGCTCCTGGATGTTCAAAATCTACTCAATATTGGGTATAATAACTGAAAAAATGCAAGTACCGTATAATGTTGACACGAAGAACGTTCTCACATACACATGCTGTTGAATGTGCAAAAATCAAGATCAACAAGTCGATTCCCAACCCGTGAAAGAAATATAAACTGAAAAAAAGTATTGGCACATACTTCTACAGTGATCATTAAAGTAGCGAAGTTTTTAGCAGTGTTTTTTTTATTTGTTTGTTTGTTTGTTTCAAGGACTTTTGAACCTTTGGTTAGATCTCAAACGCCTTCTCAAAAGTTTAAAAGCTGATCATTTCTCATCGTTATTGATAGCTTGCTTTGAGTCCTGTCAAAACGCCAGGAAGCTTATCAAAAGTTGAATGATGTATTTGGATTCCTTCATCATCTAGTCATTTACACGTGGGGAGATTGTAAAGATAACATCAAATCTCATCAAATCATATCCGGAAGATCTGGGAGAAAGTATCGGTGAAGTATTTCTGCAATTTGCTGAATTGCTGAAAACAAATCTCACTTCTCATCTCGACACCAAACGAGACCTTGTAGAGTTACAGTTTTACCGTTTCATAACAGACAATTTTGGGGAATCTTGTTTTCCAAAAATAGAAATTGCTTGCGCATCTTTTATTTCCTTCATAATGACCAAATGAGGAGAACGCTCATTTTCAAATTTAAAAAAATGAACTATCCCACCCTAATGAGCATTGAACTTGAACTTCTGTGTGAAGTAGACATTTCCAGCGCCATTAACCACTTGGCTCATGTTGAATCTAGAAAATACATATTTTGAATCAGAGCTTCTAAACATAAGGACCGGGATCCCATTGGTTGTAAGGTAAAGATTTTTGAGCAAAGAGCTCAAAACGGAGCAGGCAAAAACCTTAAATCGGCGCATTAATGTAGGCTATGATTTTGATAAGTATGATGTTGCTGCGGTCGGACAGTGATTAAATAGAATGTTCCTTTATAATGGATGTAATGAGCCCCCCCACCACCATCGGGAAAATTTTGAAATTTGAATAATTATAGGAACATTTTGAGGCAATGAAGGTATTCCTTTCTTATACGTGGCCAAATTTCGGTTGGCTATTAAGATAAAGGCTACCCTGATTGTAAATAGCAATAAAATCAAAATGGCTATCATGACCGTTAATTTTGAAATCCCACACACACACTTACTCCATGCTATAAATGGTGCACAACTTTTGTGCATCGTTTTTCAACATCGAGTGAGAGAATGTGTGGAAAATTGATGAAAGAAAAAAAGCAGTTAATACAAAACTTACATTGGTTGATTCACACAGTTCTGTTATGCCTTCATGAATTTTCCACTCACAAATGTTGTGCGCTGTTTTTGACGTCGATTCATTTAACGAGTGTATGGAACTTGACAATTTACAACCGAGGCAGGCATTTTATAGCCATTTACAATTGGGGCAGCCATTTTATAGCCATTTAAAATCAGGGCAGCCATTTTATAGCCAACGAGAATTTGGTCACCTATATATGTAGAGATTACCGAAATGAGTAATACAACACATTCTGTGATCAATATCAAATATTATTGTTCCAGGATCCAGTGAGAGTGATCGCTTTTAATGTACTCCCACTTCTTGACGTTCATGCCCAGGGACTTCATGACTCTCTTGCAGACATCTTTGAAACGAACATGGGGCATCCCTTGCGCTATCTTGTCAGAGACTGCTTACTCAGCAGGTCCTTCGGGATCCTTCATATGCAACGGTGAACGTGACCTTGCTAGCAGAGACGGCGTTGCTGGAGCAAAATACCGAGGCTGATAGAGATGCAAACATATTCCTATTTCTTTCAAATGTAGAATACCGTCATACATTGCTTAACGCTTTCCCATTCAGCTATAGCTCTGTTGTTGAGGCTCAAAAATGTCATTTTTTCAATAAATGATTCTGTAATCTCTATGCTATGTTATCAAGACTTTGTTTTTTCGTTTACCGCTGCATTTTTAGGGATGTATCAAGAGCGCTAACCGAGGTGTTACTGTATTAGATTGTTACACATGAGATTTTTTTTACAAGCAGATTGCAATTTCCAGCGTTGAATCTGAACAATATCAATCATTGTGACCTTTTAGGAGTGCCTTTTGATGTAAGTAGAATACACCGGAGAAACGGGAAGTAAATTACCCATATCAATCCAGGCCTAAGTTGTGATATTATCTAGATCACAATCAATGGGAATTTTCTTATCACTTTTTGGGGTCAAAATCGAGGAGAAACTCTTTTTTTCCAATTTGGGTGACAAAATAGGCAGGAAACTCCCATTTTTCTCTTTCAGGTGTCAAAATGAAAGTGGGACTTTTTTCTCTTTTAAGGGTCAAATTCGAAGAGAATATTTTTAATTCTTTTGTTTCCAAATCGAGGATGGGGATTCTCTTTTCTTTTAGAGAAAATATTTGCGACTTTCAAAAGGGAACGCTTATTTTCATTTTTAAAAGTCAAAATCAAGTAAAAACGTTTTCTTCACTTTTTGTGTCGAAGTCGAGAGGATAAGTTTACTTCCATTTTAGGGGTCAGGAATGAAGTGGGAACTTGGTTTACTTTCAGTGGTCAAATCGAGAGAGAGAGAATACCTTTCACTTCTGATGCTGACATTGAGACGGAATTTTTTCCACTTTAGAAGTCAAAATAGAGAGTTATTTTTTTCATTTTAAGTGGTCAGAATCGAGGGGTACTTTTTTTTCTTCTACTGGTCAAAATCGAAGGGGGGATTTTTCCCTTTGAATATTTCTCCCACGCATACTTTTGATACCAAACCCCTTCCCCAATAATTGCCGAGGGACAAGGTTTTTAGTGTTCAAAATCGTAGGGTAAACTTCTTTTTCTTTTATTGATCAAAATCCCCCTTTCCCCCTTTCCAGCATAAAGTCCCCCTTTTCAACATTAAGCTCCCTCTAACAATATGCAATTTTTTAATATCACCCTCATCTTTCAACATTACCCCCTTTTTCACAATAGTCCCCTTTTCTACATTACTCCCCTTTTCTGTAACATTTGGCCCCCAATTTTAACATTATAACTCTTCTTTTAAAGTTTTTACCTCTATTCAAGACTACCCATTTTTCTCACATTAGCCCCCACATTTTTGGAGATTATCCCTACTTTTTTCCAACATTAACCTTTTTAACTTTGCCGTTCGATCCCTTTTTTTATATTAACCTCTTTTTACATTAGCCAACCATCCTTTTTTTTACCTTAGCACCCTACTTTTTCATTATTAGCCCGTTTTTTCAATCTGAGAAGAGATTGGCATTAAATCAATTCTTAGAACATCAAATGTTATCTAATTTCCATTTATCTATCTTTCTAAGGGGGGCAATCAATTTGCTCCACCCGTTAGGGAGGGTATTTAGTTGAGTTCTAATAACTCCTCAAAAAAGTTTTAATTGATACATGATCCTGTTAGATAATTATGCTTTTACTTTTTAAAAGTGCAGTTCATCAAAGCAAAAAGGTTCCTAAATGCTGAATTAATGAAATGTTAAGTAAAACCTTGGAAGGTGAAAAGACAGAACGAACAAAATATTTATTACATTTCAGTAGTTGAGACTCCTCTGTTTGACGAGTTTGGGCGACATCATAATTTTTCTTTAACTTTTTCATATATTCCAAAAACCTTAAACAGCATAAGCGTGATAATACGATCAGAAAAAATCAAAACCAACTTTTCTTGATCTAATTTGGATAAAAATTCAGAAAAGTCTCTCTTTGCTGAATCTGTTGTATCAACGAATTCAACCTAATGATTAATGCAAAAGAATATTAAAAGAATCTCACCATCGTTGGTAAAAATTAAATAGTGCTCTCTTCTATAGAACTTGAAGAATTGCTTTATTTTCGCGTCTAATACTCCACTAGTGACGATATTTCTGTTGTTTTACCACGTTTGGGTCAGAGGTAGAATAGGAGTAGGTAATTCTGGATCATAGACATTGGAGTACGAAATGAGAAAATAAAAGCCATACTGCAAGCTCCGTGGAAGGAATTTTACTTCTTTTCGGAAACTGTGCTACTTGTACCCTTACGATTTCTCCACGCTGGGAATTATTTTGCTTTTAATCTTCTGACCTACAGGGCCTTAGGGCAGGGGTAAGACATGATTAATTTGATTGCATAGTTGATAACTTTCAACCTAAGATTGCATACACAGACACCTACAACAAATGTATAATGCAAGAGGTTGCGCAGTTGCTAGGGCCGTATTCAGAGGAATACAAAGAATGCAGCTCTGCATGGACACCAAAAATGTCTTTAATATATTTCAAAAAATCTATTTTTTGTGGCTAAAATATCTCAACTAAACTTGTTTGAAGACTCGTAATCTTACATAGAGATATTGATCCAGGAAGGACCTTGCATTATCAATAAACATAAATCATGATTTTATGAATATTTCATTTTCGTTTTGATTTCTTGAAAATAATTGCTGAATACGAGGAAAAGAGGCCTAAGATCTGTTATGCACTGGCCGCATCAAATGTAATTTCGATCCTGTCAGAAGCACAAAAGAATCGAAACTAGGTGGACCAGTGGGATTATCAGCCGACTATGGTGGTTCTTAAATTTATTGTATATCATCATGATTAAGAAATATGTTTGACTTGTGTGGCATACGAACTTTGAAAATGTTATGAATCACAAGAAACCATTTCAGTTGTGAATAAACGAAAATTTCATATCAGCATACATCATCTTTTTTCCCTTCAAAGTTGAGATCTCACTGAATATAGTGATAAAACCACTAGATTGGTAACTCTGTGGTGGAAGCGGACAGACACATTACTCGTACTGGACACGTTCAAGGGTCGAAATACATATTTGTATGTTTGGAAAAATTACTTGGCACTCTTGGGAGATAGTTGTGGTGCACTATTGTACTTCGGCACTCAGTTTTAGAATCACTGGCCTACTGCTTAGGCGCCAGGTGGCACGGGACCACAGACAGAACGGCCGACTGGCCCAACGGGAATTTGCCCAGTTGTCTGGCAGCCCTATCTGTTCTTGTTATTGAGGGTCGCAGACACATTTGAAATTCTTTTTATAAATAATCAAATTAAGTAACTAGTCCTTCTTTTAATCTCTTTACAGAAATATACCCCTTATGGTCCTTTTTATAAAAGTGCTGAATGCTATTCACTGTTTTTTTTTTTGGGGGGGGTGAATGAATTTGATTTTTGGTTACGTTTTTCAAACCCATTTTCATTTTAAATTTTCTCGCAATAAACACTGAATTTTGAATTTATTGATGATAAATATGTTGGAATTTTTTCATACATAACGCCATTACTCAGCCACTGTAGATATTCAGTATTGGCAATAGTCGCAAATATTAAGAGAGAATTTTGGTTATATTGTGTCGAAATGAACAAGAAACGTTATCTCTTTTATACCATCTTTTAGAAAAACTCTTTTGGGAAGTCTTTATTTGTTTATATTCTTAGTAACCGTGAGCTTACGTCCAAGAACTAATTTATAATTCCACTACCTAATTTTATAACACTCCTCAGCACTCAGTTATAAAACAGATGGTACTAAACTATAAATTAGGTACCTATGGATGAGACAAAATGTTTTTGTCTCATATAATGGGGTCGAAGGAGAAATAATTTGAAAATTCTATGTCTAAATTATAGTTCTGTCCTTTACACATTGGAAATTGAAACCTACATATAAGTACAAAAATTACTGAAATATGAATCGTATTTTCGTAACATCAGTTTGTATAGCAAATAATTTTAATGACTTTACTATGCATGTAAAAAATGTAAGTGTTTTGATATTCAAGAGTATTTATTGAGACTTGGAGTCCCTTCTTAATATATGCTGCGAGCCTCGAATTAGCTTAATCCGGTCCTCATTTCCTGTTACGCTGACTTTCCCGACGGATGGATATATAGAAATTCCTATTTCAAATCTATGTAAATTATGTATTTAAAATAGATTTATTCTTGTTACCGAATGAATGATCATACGGAATTTCTTGTCCATTTCATTCCCTTTTTCCTTCCCTTAAACACACTCCACAAGTTTGCTTGTCACACCTTTTCGTCACCTGCAGCTATGGGGAAAAGGAAAAGTTCGGCAAAGCCACCTAAAACTTTCGTGCACACACGCTTAGCTGAACTATATCAGTTGAGACACGTTGCTGATGATGATATCTCGTAGTAGTAATTTTACTTGTTTAGCCTTTATTGACGGTAGTTTATAAAAACAAAAATTGTCTGCTAAGAAGCACCTTTCTTTCTTTACATCCTCAGTTTTAGACTATGAAATTAGGAATCGGATCTCTTTTTTTTTCGGGTCTGGGCACACTACCGGCAAAAGAAAAAAAAGTGGGGTCCAAACGCCCTAAATGGCCAAAACACACCAAAAGATGGTAAGAATGGACAAAAAATGTTGCTAGCATGTTTAAACACGCCTTCGATGTAGTGCCTTTTACGCATTGCCAAAACAAGAAATGCTCGGAATTCAGCGCGAAAAGCGTTAAATCTGGAACACTGTCAACTAGAAAACTGACACAGGCCAAAGAATAGCATCCAGCAGACCCACTTAGACCCTCCACCTGAAAGAGTAAGGAAAGCGACAGTCGGGAAAAACAAAATAAAAAAAAAGGTCCTTACATGCGCACACATGCGCACAACTTTCCGCTTCTCCTCCCATGCCTTTTCTTGTTGCTGCTTTTGGCGTTCTCTCATTTCCCCCATCTTTCTCTTCTCTCTATTTCGTTCCCTTTCTTTCTTTTTCTCATTACCTATTCTCGTTTTTCGGTCTCTCTACGTACTTAGTACAAAACAAATATATTGACTTTTGTGGCACACCAATGCTGAAGATAAAATGAATTATACAGAAACATTTCAGCAGTCAATGAACGAACTTTCTGTCTCGTGTTAAAAACTTCCAATAATAGTAAGGGTTTGACAAAATATCAATTCCATTCATACCGTCAGTTTTTTTCCAATAATAGTAAGGGTTTGACAAAATATCAATTTCATTCATACCGTCAGTTTTTTTTACGGTACGTATAAGAGGGAATTTTTTTTTACCCATTGCTGTTGCCTCGTTGTTTTGAAATTAAGTAAATATAGAGAAAATAAGATTTTTCAAAAATCGGTTGCATTATTTAGTTTACTGGGAACTTGAAAAGTAAAGTTTAAAAAAAAAAACAAACTTTACACAGGTTGGAATCCTTATCAGTTAATGAAAATGGAATAGCCACTTACCTATGTTTCAACAGATTTCCGCTTAATTTAGTAACACTAAATTGCGAGTAGACAAGGAAATTCAAGAACTGGTTCTCTGCACTTCTGTTTTTGTAACCAGTTCGCACGAACCGGTACGACCCCTCTTGAAAATCCCATCACTGATTAGAATTTAAGTAAACATTCATCTACAAGAAAGATAACGAAGAGAAAAAGCAAAGAGAATTAAGGAGTTGGTAGGTGTGGAAGATAATAATCAAAGAGTTAGTAGGTGTACAGTATGAAAGAAGACGCACAAAGGAAAATGAAAAATAAAAGAAGAAGCAATGAGGGGAAACCTGTGAGAGCTGGTAGGTGTAAAAGAAAGAAGAAAGAAATCAGTTGAATTCGAGAAAAAGAAAAGAAAAAAGGAAAGACGTAGGAAGATATAGGCTCGAGTCGATACGAGTGTACGAAAAGAGAAGTAAAAAAAAGAAAGAAGAAAGAAATCAAGAATTGATGGTGAAGACATGGTCAAAAGAAGAAGCGTGCCAAATATATGGCGATATGAGTAAGAAGAAGGAAAGGGCAGTATACAACGGCAGAGAAGAAAAAAGTAAAAAAAAAAAAAAGAAATTGGAAAAAATATTTGATGAAGTCAACTGATAAAAGTAGGCGAGGGATTTGATAGTGACTCAATTACAGTGACCATTCAAAAACATAGAATGGCTGCACACAACTCTTCACAGCCTTTGACCGTTTTAGCAATAGCGCTGTCATAACCGGGGCGTGACAAGAATCCATTACTAATCACGCATACACTTCATTCCTCTACTCAACAGACCTTGACTTGCACTAAGAAAATTAGCTATTCATCAATCGACCTCCATTAATATTTGTCTCGTTGTTAGTATCTATAAATCTATCTGGTTTGAACATTTCTGCTCTTTAATGTTGTCCGCATTCTTATTCTGGCTTCAAATCTAATAATGAAACAATAGCTCTCTCGCTCTCGCTCTCTCTCTCTCTCTCTCTTCTTCTTCTTCTTCTTCTTCTTGTATGTTTTCACGTATGTATATACGTGGGAATATGGTTTTCTTATAACCAAAGAGCGAAATACTAATGACAAACGAATTTCCTTCCTACGTCTTGCTTTCTTTTTTTAAACTTCATTATTATATTTCGATTGAAAAGTTCCGCTTGAAAATTTAAATATTTTCCAAACTTTAGATTTTTGTTTGATATTTATTTCAATATTTCTATTAATCTAATTATTTTATTCCTCCTTTGTATTGTTGTCGCAGATGAGAACCTAATTAAGAATGTTTTCTTAAATCAAAAAGAAATCAATCGAAGAATCACTCTCGGAGGGCAAAAACAAGAAGATCCCATCAATCCTGAAAAGGAGGGTATAAAACCAATGCATCCTTTCGATAGTCACCCATGGAGCTGGAATTTTGAACCTGGCCAAGAGACAAACCTGCAAACTGAGAAGTATACAATGTGAACACTGAAAAATCATGCTCAACCTCACATTGAGAGATCACAAGACAGCACAGTATGAAAAAAACAGGAGTCCGAGACATCATAGAATCTACTAAAAAACTCAAATCGCTTGTCATGTTGCAAGAATGGCAGACAACCGATGGACATCACAACATGTATCCCCAGAGATCACATGCATAACCGAGGCTGGTAGAATACAAGATGGAGAGACGAACTAAACAAATTTGAAAAGTATTGGCTCCGCGACGCCCACGATAGAGAGGTGTTGTGAATCCTCGTAAAGGTGTATGTCGATGGACATACGACGGACGATAAAAGACCGATGATGATGATGATGATGATACACCCCCGCTCGGGTGGGCACACGCACACACAGGCCTGGGCAGAGAGGGTGCCAATGGGATCATTTGGCCAGGGCCTACGATTCGGAGGCGGGAGAGCATACTCCAAAGGCGTACGTACATACCCAAATATAGATGATATGTATTTAGCTCTGAATAAAAATATATGTATTTGGCACTAATAAAAAAAAATGTTTGATGATCAGTTTGAATTGTAGCCCCAAATCCTTGAGGTCAAAGCATAGCTCATGGTTTTTTTCAATTAGCTCAACTTTTCACTCGATTACGTCTGCGACCTCAAGTTATCTCAAGAAATTGATATTGGAAAAAAAAATCATTTAATGATACTAGTACGCTATAGCCTTTCTCCACTGTTCCATAAGTTAATGGTACAACTTCGGCAAGACGACTGATGATACGACAGAGTGTCGGGTGTTTTCTTCTAAGTTTGCTGTAAATTTGTTTTGCTATAAGTGACTGGAGCAACCGGGAATCAAGATTTGAAACTGCTTCGTCGGTTACATTTTTTCATGTCGTATTCATTTGGCCTTTTTCTGACACAAACTGATAGACTGAATTTTACTCCCGTTTCACAAAATGTATGATATGAAAAATGGTGGATTCCGTTGATTAGCAAGTAGAGGATCATTAGTGAGTTAAAAATTGCCAGATATTATCATGTGGTAAATTAATCCAAACCCAAGGGACTGGACATATGGACGTAATGATATGTTTTTTCTTAGCTTGAGGTAGATAAGAGATTCAGTCTGAGGATTGCACTTTAGGCAAGTCAAACTACAGTGATCAAAACAGCAAATATGAGGATACTAATCCGAATAATTCGTAGAATAAAGCTGGGAGTAAGTAACGTGAGAATACGAAATCAAGCAATGGAAAAAACCCTACACTAACGTCAATATCGCAGCTATTATTCTCGATTGACAGTCATAAAATTATTTGTCATAATAGCAAAATAAATCAATTCGTCATCTAGACCAGTCATGCTCGACGGAGGCCATATTGCACCTTTGAAGTTTCTAGCACATTTAAAAGGGGGCGTAGACTGATATAATAATGAATGGATTTCTGTCAATCTGTTTCTGTTCTATTCTTGTTTGTCAGGGGGCTGTGGTTAGAAAATGATCGAAAATTGTTACTCTAGACTATACCTAAGCATACCCGTCTGCTGTTCTAGATGCCTGACAAAGGTACTTCTGGAAAAGTACCACAATGAAAATGACTTTGCGTCTTATTCTATGACTGTTATGGACATAGATAAATAATATTAACGGCGTGTTCACAAGTTTCTTTTGATTAAAAAAAACGCTACATTTGATGATATTTGCTCAATAGCACTCGACTTGACAGGGTTTTTTTGTGATCTAGCCAGGTGTCAACTATTTCTGTCCCAAATGTCTCGCTCCTGTAAACCGCGGTGTGCGACTGATCAACTGACAAAGAAACAACTTAAACACACTTAACAACAAAGAAACGCTTTGCTTATTACTTCTTATTTTTATTTGTCGAGCATAATTGATCTAAAGACATAGCAAGAAGAAAGACCAGTGATTTTTAAAACAATTTCCAAAACTAACTGCTAACAATTCGTATGCTAAAATTAAAAAAAAATACTAATGGATTTTCACGAAAATATATCTGCTTGGTTGGGAGTTTGATCAAGAATTCTGAAATTCAACTGAAGCATTCCAAAAGCATTGATGATGGCAGTAGACTCTGCTGAAAACCTTAAATCTTTGTGAGAAGTATCGAGCCACTAAAATTATTACTCCCAGGGAAGCATCTGAATAGGATGAGGCATTGCTATGAAATTTTAAACCCTCAAATTCAATAAAGAAAATTTGACTATTGCTCTAACAGTCCTTCCTCGTCATTTAAAGTCTGTAGCCACGATGTTTCCGAGGACTAACTGGTAAGGTCGTGTAATGAGACGTGAAAATTCTTCAGGGAAAAATTAATAAACTGTGAGTGATCTTCCTGAAATGGCATCACCCACTGGTCGCTGCAGTGTAGAATATTTTAAAAGGGGGAAAAGACTAGATTCAGCCAGACAAGCAGCTGGAGGGTCAAACTCCAATCCAACTTCTATTCCAACTGATGATGATTGCAGAAACTTTTGTATTGCTTATGTAATAAATACAATTTTTAAAAAGTACATTTTGCATAAATGTATTTATCATTTAAAGAATGTATGATGAATTTCTGTTAATATCTAAGACGTTGATTTAGCCGAGTCAGTGAAATAACTTCTTGACAATCAATCGTGAGTTCAGATCACGGTAGGTGATATAAATTTTACACCTTTAATTTTGATGATTGTTTTTGATTGCTCTTGCTATGGAAGAAAAATGAAGATAACTCCAGTTTTGGAGTTTTTCAATGAAGTAAACAATGCAACTCCAATTATGATGGTTTATCGATACAGCCCTGCACTGCTCTGTGAATTATTTGATGAGACAGAAACACACACACACACACACACACATACATACATACATATATATATATATATATATATATATATATATATATATATATATATATATATCAACGAAGGTGGATCAATAAATCAGTAGCCTTTATTAGCTGAATTTAGAATTGAGATTACCATCTATGTAAACAATGGTGAAGCGTTGGGTTGAGTGCATTGAGAAGGAAGTACATTATTTTGAAGCATAAATTATTTGATGTTTGAAATAAATGATCTTGATCATTAATCTACGGAAATCGATGTAAATTCACACACACACACAGAGGCATGTATGATGAAATACTCACTCAAATGGGCAGCAGACCTCGGCAGCTAGCTCCGGCATTTGCCAGGAGAAGGAAACTCTTGTCAAACCTTGTGGGGTGAGGGTATATATGTCGAAAGAGAGACAGGCAGAGAGAGAGAGAATATTAGAGAAATTGTTTTCTGATATACTGCAATCTATTATCATGAAGAGAGATATTTTCCGAATACTTTGATTCAGACAAATCAAGATTTATAATCCTCCGTGTGAAGTATTTTTTATAATAAATTTATTGATGATTTATCAATAAATCAATGTTCCAAATTGTTATTTTGTTTCAAGGATTAGATCATAAGTTATTTCAAATCAAAATGACCTCCTGTTGGGTTATTCGGTCAGCACTGCATCAGTTGCTCAACTGTCCTTCCTAGTATCCAAGCGTCTTATTTTATAGCTGATTAACCTTTTCATCTTTGTTTGTATTTTAGTCTCTGTTTCTCTTACTTCCGCCCGAATTCCCATATCTCTTCAAAATCGGTGCGAAGACATTTTTCTCTTAGACTATTATTAGTCTATTCGGAAAGTAATGGCCAATTTTATCATACCACATATTAGTTATGTTGCAGTATATCATATATATTTGTCGAATGTAATTGCACACATTGTGAGGTTAATTATTGTTGGTAATGAAACTCAAATGGTAATGGGCTTGACGTATTGTGAGAATGTCAGACAACTGCATGACATCGCGACTCAGAACGTGGATCCCCAGAGATCATATGCAAAATTTTAGCCAACAAAAAGTAAGATGGCATGACGAGCTAGATAAATCAGAAAGCACTGGCTCTGCAATACCCATGATAGAGAGATTTGGTGAATCTTAGGGAAGGTCTATGTCCAACGACGGGCGTTCAAGAGTTCATGATGATAATGATGATTATTGACCCTCGCAATTTACAGACTTGTCAGCCACTTGACCAGTTGCAATGTTTACCGGATATACCGGTGAACATTACAACTGGTCAAGTGTCTGACAAGTCGGTAAATTGCAATAGTGCTTATAGAATTGGAACTACTGCAGCTAAAGCTGTTACAGGAAAGAGCGTCAGTGACATCAAGCTCAAAAGAGGTAGATCGTGTAACTGCAATGTGTTGAAAACAATTCAATTCAAGCCCAAGGCAAAAATGTAGATGTGAACCCTTCACTGCTTTTCATAGGGATAACTTGTATCATTTAAGATCGCTCAGAAATACAGTATTATTCCTATAGAGGATTGGCGAAGCAGCCATCTTCTATTTTTGACAAAAAGGGCACCGCGGAAGGCACAGATGCCTGTCCTCATAACACTTCTTGGAAAATGAGCTGATGCAAGAGAAGATATACCCGAAATATCTCTACATGCAATTGACAGTGGTCACATGATAACAACGCTGTTTAACAGTGATAATAGTGATGTTTTCGGGAGACATGTATCATGTGCAACAAAACATTACAGTACAATTTGCATCGTGATATTTGATGGCTACACAAGTTCCAGCAACTATTCTAAAGTAGTGGAGCAGCAATATCGTATCCCATCTTTTGTGCCGGTAGACATGAAAGTAACCACAACTCAAACAGCTTCCTTGATAAATAGAAATAACTAATCTAGTCTGATAGGGCATGTAATTTCTCAATTCCAAGGAAACATCTATCTTTGTAAACAACATCATGCAGATGCAGACCACTTGATAGTATCGATGGCATTGGCTGAAGGAATTAAGACTAATCGTGGTGGTAGGCGCTGATACAGACTTATTAGTAACGCTTGTTGCATAGGTCACGCAGGACATGGGAATTCACATACTATGCCAAACAGAACCCACTAAATCATACAGCATTAGCGGAATTCAATCAGCCATATGCCATAACAAGAAACACCTCATCACTATATACACTGTGACTGGCTGTGGAACAATCTCTGCTCTTTTTCGAAAAGGAAGAAGGCAAACATTTGAAATATTGCTTTGGGCCAATGACTGTGAATCATTTGATACATTTTGTGATCCAAGAGGTTTGTAACGGATTGATATCTTCGGTCATTTAAAATAATAACACATCCACTTGACCACACATTCTTCTTTCCAATTGGTTTATTGAAAAAATCATGAATGCTAAATTAATTCCGTCTGGTGAGAAGATGTTCTATTCGGAGATAACACATTTTGCTGAAATACACAAGTTGGATGGTCATAAACCCCATATCTACGGCACCTAGATATTGTTCTAAAAATAGCCTCATCCGAAAAACAAAGTCTGGAAAAATGCAACTTACTTTTCCTCAGATAATTAGCATCAAGATTTTGATACAGACCATCGTATAAGACAATGATTGTGCATCTCACGCCCCTACCTTTACCCCTTTTCTATAAAAGAGGCCCACACGTCTCGATATTTGTCCAGTTCTCATTCTGTGCATAGCAGAATGAGGGCTGTTCCAACAAATCCTTTCACTTACTTACGTGCACATTCATACATACACTAACATACAAACCAATACTTCAATTTCTTTACTTCCTGCGTACGAATATGACCATTCTCAATTACATACGGATATTATCAACATTTAACTACATATAACATTATTCTAAAAAGTAGTAAAACCAAATTAAAAGCATATACTCCTCTTACTTCTTCTGATGAGAATTACAATCGAATCATCATATTTTATACACATTTCAATAATTAAATTACTTATTTGAATCTCTGTTCTTTATCATTTCATTGCATGAACATTTTATCTGCATTATTCTCAGTGCATTACAACTTGCATTTACTATTTTGATTTTGAAATCACAAATCGGTTATGAGCCTTCCTATTTTTCTGCCTACAGCTATTACGGAAAGAAAGGGTCTACTCTTTCTTCTCGCTCTTTCTCACCTATAGAGTTAACCTTTTCTTCATTTTCCTGATCAGGCAGTTGGTATCCTCAGCAGCCTGCCTTGAAAAATTAAATTTTAAGTGGTAGATACTACTACTGATTTCTAAACTTCATACCGAATAGTAAAATGGTCAAACACTTAAGTATTCAATCGGATTCGTATATTAATGATTTGATCAACTTAAAAAAGTAACCAGTACAAGTTCTCAACCTGATATCGAAATTGCTGAAGAGATATATCTATTCGAATATTCCTTTTTGTACAACAGGCAAATAAAAACATATCTACTCTCTACAAACAAAGGCGGCTGCAAAATGCCACTCTTACCAAGTTTACCTCACAGTCCAGGAGAGGTAGGGAAAAACCTGTCCTTCTTGAATGAGACTGGATTTACAATGGTAACATAGGTATGCCTATCGAAACTGATCAAACACTTGCTTCTGCCAGGGTTCTAAATTTGATTGCTTGTAGCTACAAAACATGTTATCCGAAATCTTGTGGTTGCCGAAAAGTTGGGTTACATTGTTCACCGATTTGTAGTCATTGTAATGGCCAGATATATCAGATTGTTCACACAATTATTATTGATGAAAATGGGGATTAATTGCTTTTCCCAAGTTCCAACTGTGGAATGCTTCTTAAACCCTAATCTAATGCATTTTATCGAATAGCCTATTTTCTCATCTTTATATGTATACCGAAATCATCATATCATATCATCGTTTTCTTACAGAAAATATAAAAAATATGATTACTTCCAGCAGTCATTTCGGAAGCTGTATTTGGTTTTAGAGACTTTTCATGAATATGACTCCAATACAATGGATTGAACTTGATTACCCAACCATTAAAACAGGAATTTGCTCTAAAATGAACTTTCTATCTGTGATGGTTGCGAACATATAACCTTCTTTGCTATTTTGTTCAGAAGTGGTAGACATCTTAAACATAGAAATCGACTCCAAAACCTTATTCATATCAGATCTGGTTGCAGTTTTATGACTATTTAAATATTTTGTCTGAATATGGCGGCCATCTTGGATTTCCAGGGAATTTTTAGTACACTGTATCAAATAAATAAATATCTCAGAAAGCCCACTGGAATCTTAGGGGACTTTTAGCGCGTTATCTTATTTATCATGGTCTTCATTTACGGACAAATCAGCTTGTTAGAGGCAAGTTGACAATAGTAGTAGGTTAAGAAATAAGTTACAGGGTTAGGTTATAGATTAGGTTATATGAATAATTGCAGTTTTTGTTATTTCAAACGTTGATGCTCATTTTGGAATAAAGTATTATTTAACTATATCCAAGGAACTCAAAGTGTGAATTTCGCTCTATTTATTCAGCATAAACATTTTCTTTTCAATATTTATTCTGGTTTATTTTAGGCTGTCAAACCAAAGATGGAAAAAAGCAAATTCGAGCTATTCTGTTGTATGAGTTCAAAATGGGACGTAAATCAGCGGACACTGCTCGAAATATCAACCAAGTATTTGGCTACGGGGACCGTCAACAGACGTACAACACAACATTGTCCCTAAAATTTCGAAACGGAGGCAAGAGCCTTAAAGACGTGGACATCCTTCTCTGATTGATGACATCCAGTTTAGAGCCATTCTTGAGGTGGACCCGCACAAAACAACTCGAGAGATTGCAGAGAAACTAAACGTTTACAATTCAACAGTTGTTCGATAGTCATAGTAAGTTGGGAAAATAAAAAAGCCCGACATGTTGCGTGTATCACCCTGAATGAAAATCAAAAAATCTTGCATGTCACATGAATGGCCCTGCAGAAATTGAACGGACAAGCTTACCGCACTCTACCGCACCCAGCTTGCTCACCCAGGCTTCTTCAACGACCGACTACCACTTTTTCAAGTTTCGATCACTTACAACAAGGGGAGTTCTTCAACAATCGAGTAGCAGCTCAAAATGCCTTCGAAGAATTCATTGGTTCCAGGACCCCACAATTCTGTGCTTCCGGAATAAATGGACTCGTTTCAAGTTTGCAAAAATTGTGCATTTTCTGAAGATTTTTATTTCGATTGAAAACTCTTATTCCAAGCTGAGATATACTGCTTTAAAGTTGATAGTGGAAAAAACGTAATTATTTTTGCGACAACCTAATATTTATGCTAAAGTTCTTGGATAATATGTATTTGGCCTTCACGAAGCAGCTTCTCTTTCTTTCCAGGAGCGATTTTGTAACGAGCAGCTATCACGTATGGCAAGCTACCCTATCTAAACGTGAACCGTCGTGATGAATAGCAGCCATCGGCCTCGAACGAATATCGTTTGATTGAACGACGAATTATTTTGCTAACAACATAACTGATCACTACATATATTTATATATAAACTATTCAAAACAGCATTATTAACCTATGCACCATAATTCAAACTCGAGAATTTTTCACACAGTTGCTAATTAATAAATGCTTATATACATATATATATATATATATATATATATATATATATATATATATATATATATATATATATATATATATATATGTGTGTGTGTGTGTGTGTGTGTGTGTGTGTGTGTGTGTGTCATTTGACTTCTGTGATGCTTAATTTAATAAACTGACAATTTGAAGTAAGGTCGAGTGTCTTATCAATATTAAGAGCTCTACAACTGTGGATTGATTTCCCATATAGCACCCCCCTCCCCGATTGCATAAAGAAAAAGAGGGCTGGGGATTCTCCGATGTCTACTTTTGATACCCGTTGCTTAACCTTTTCTCTTTTCGATTTGTCACCAACTTTGCATGTCTCATTAGGTAAACCAGCTTCTTACTATTTGTGCGTGTGATCCATTGTACTTGAAAAAAGAAAGTCAGATAATTTCCTGGCGTCTACAATTATTAACGGTGGACTACAAGACATTTTTTACTTCTCTATGGCCGTGTGTTGCATTTTGGTCGAGCCATGTAAATAAAGAATCCCTCCTTCGAACGCAATGGATCTGTTCTGTAGATTCCATTTCACAACTGCCCAAGATTAGATCATTTCTCGGTATTATTTCAGGTGTTCCACCAGGAAATAGAAATAATTTATAATCCAGTGGATTCTGACGTTTGATGCGACAAGCAAAACTCACCATTCATTAAGAAAAATCATGTTATATTTCGAAACGTCGCTGTCGACAGTCAGACGCATAGCTGGAGATTTGGGAGTCTGGGGTATTGGCACCCTCTCCAACATTAAGAGAGATTTTGTTTTTATTTTGGGACCCGGGCGATTTAAAATTGCCCTCTTTCCCTCCCTCGGTTATGCTCTTGTCGACAGTAGAGACAGAGTGGATTATAAATTGTGTTATGTTATATGGAAACTTATTTGAAATGATTTCCCGTCGTTACACGGTTATATATCATTCAATTTAGACAACGTAAATAGAATAAACAATTAAAGCAAACGGGGGAATCGAACCTGCCACTGGTAGCCGATTCAACGTAACGATGCACTTACCATTCTGCTAAACAGTCCGCCGGTAATGCAAAGGCCAAATAACTGCTTTCAACCCAAATTCTCATCTCGCCCATTTCCCGTCTTTTTTGTGTCTTTCAACGTGACAGTATGTATCTAATAAATGACGACAGGTTCGATTCCTGCAGCATTCCCCATTTCCTTTGTTTATTCGATTTACGTTGTCTAAATTGAATGATATACCAATTGTGTAACGACAGGAAATCATTTCAGATAAGCTTCTGAATAATATAACGCTAATTATTATTTTTATATGAGTGTGTGATGAGTATGTGTGTGTACGTGTGTCTGAATGTAAGTCTGTCTGCCCCCCTCTCTCTCTCTCCCTCTCTCTCTCTCTCTCTCTCTCTCTGTGCATGTGCGTTTGTCTCTGTGTGTGCATGCGTGCGTGTGTCTGCGTGTGGGCAATTTCGGATTAAAGTGAGTGGATATGGTATAGACAAAAAAGAGAATATAGTCAGCATACTGAACGTCAGTCCCTTTTGCAACGATTCCCTCCTCTCTTTTATCCCGCCCCCTGCCATATTTTCTAACTTCTGCTGAGGTTTAGATTTCCATCATCATCATCTTTTTCGCATCCGTAGTTGGACATAGACCTAGGGGCATTAAGAAGCGTAACAAATTCAAGTACTGCGTCGTTTAGCAATCGGAAGAAACACTGACTAAAGGAAGTATTAGCTTTCCCATGTGCTTACCGAGCCACACCTATTTGGTTGTTCAGGCGACCCAAATTCCTATAGTTCTACGCTTTTACTACTTAGCTTAATCTTATCACAATCTTATCTCAAATAGGTAATTTCATACTATTTCATTTCCTAATATAGTCGATAAACAAATGCAACAATTTGATACTGGTCGATTTTCAAGGATTTAAAATATGTTAATCACTTGGGTTTTTTTTATCGGATTTTCATTGCGAAAAGCGTGTACCGACATGCATACATTTCGCTGTGATAAATAAATTTAAGAGAATATGTACGAGTTTGCATTGGTGCATAACAACTTTAGGTTAAATGTGCGTTCCTACAGCGTTCATGTTTAAAACTCAAGAACAATACAAACATTAAAAAAATATCAGTTTATAATGACTGTTTCTCTTCTGCTTTGATTTGAACAAAAAGTTTAGCCTGATTATTTTTTTTTTTTAGTCCTTCCAATTGGAAAAAAAGGTCAGATCGACATATTCACATCACGTACACAAGTCATTTTTCGTTTTATCTATAGAGGATTTTGTTGATATTCGTAGCCCATGGATACCGCTGATTTTAAATTGCAACAATTACTTTTATTTCGTTGAAAATCTTAAATTTCTCCCTCTTTTGTGGTAAGTACCACCAGCCATAAATACAGGACAGAGCTGCAGGTCACTCGTTTGTTCACTGACACCTAATTACAAAAAAGAGTCATGTTAATGTTTCCGGTCAAGCATTAATGTGGGTCATTCTATATTTAAAGGTTATTTGGTTTGTTGGAAAGCTCTTCAGTTTCTTTGAACAGTTACAGAGCACGGTTGGACAAATTTCTTCTTGTATACTATCGTTTACAATTCAAACCTTGGATATTTGAAATATGTCCACTTGAAAAAATAATATTAGGATCTGCTAATGAAACATGCTCGGTATAAAACTATCATTATATCGGTGTCAATATGCTACAATACCATATTCATTCATTCTATATTTTCGAAAGAACTCTCACAATACAGTGGTCAAACATTAGCGAATGCTATAGAAATTCTGCTTTAAGCAGACAAATATTCTTATCTCGTGTTTATTTTCATTCCCTTGAAAGGTTGCTGTTACAATACACCAATAAGTCTGAGTCTCACTTGGCTGCCAAATTAAACAGGCAATTAAATTGATAATTACAAAAAAATATATCAGGAGTTATAAATAAAAACCAGCCTTAATTTTCACTGGCTTTTGCATCGGATTACAATGGTGTACAGCGAATTTTTTTTAACAAAGCTAGCTTCCAATGTCACACAAGACATGAGGCAATACTTTTGTCATCATTTCTGATACAATCCATGGAGACCTAATCATTGTTTGTAGGAATTGTGTTTTTACTGGACCGGCGTGCTAGCCCGACACCAAAGATGGGCTGCCTTTCAGGGCTGAAGGCCTCCAATTGCTTTCTTTTTACCCATGGCTGGTAGAAGTGGGTTCATGCTTTACCTAAGAGCGTTAGTGAGAAGTGGATGTAAATTGTCTGTATCGGCCGCTGGCTAAATTATTCTCAGAGAAAACACCTTTCTTCTTAATAGCGAGTGCAACCAATCAATTGTAATTTTAATTCCAAACCACTAGTTATAAATGAACTGTAAATTTGATATTCAATATTCAGTCGAATATTCTTCGAATTTTAAAAGCTCGAACAAGAGTTTTCAAAAAAATTTCTTATTGAATTTTAGAGATTGTATTTCCAAATTTTGCTCGGACAAATGAATCGCTTCTTCGGAGATTTGATGTTGTCGACTCAACATTCCGGCTGATCCTTTCTGAAGCTTTCGTCAGGTGTACAACCTCCTCTTTTCTCCAGGAAAGAATGGCGACGAAAAAAAGGGTAGTCATTTATAAACCAACCGGATCTATCCAGTATCAAGTATAGGGACGCAATTACGAAGCCATCAAAGTACCCTCGCGATTCCAAAATGTATGCGATAGAGTTCCTTAGTGACTATTTTGCTCAGATAAGAAAACCACATGGTGTTGAAATCCGTACTTGCTTGGCACCTGGTCGACCAGCCGATATGCAGCCTCCTTCAACTTCCTGACAATCCAATGTTCCTAGTCAATCATCTCGGGGTAATTTTTATGATCTCAACCCAGATTTTTCACGTCTCCTTTGGCCATGGCTTTCTAATGTTCACTGACTGGACACTTGGCTGGTGATATAGTTGCATCTATGTACCTAGCGCTGCTTAAATAGATTGATTCAATTAGAGCATAAATGTCGACCTTTTCGTCTTTCGACATTTTTTTTCTTGAGAAAAAAGTGTCTCCTTTTCTAACATGAAATGTGCTGTAGAATGAATCAACTGAAACGTTGTATTGACAGTAAACAAAACAGACGACCTAATGATAGTTGAAAACAACCCTGAACTTTGCACTAGCACCAACGAACGTAAAAGTTAGATTCTTCAAGTTGTATTGTCAATCCCTAAGAAGATCCCCGGTTTTGTAGTTTGATAAATCACAATGCTAGCAATAAAGAATATCGCAGATTAATTATTATTGTGGTCTGCTAACGACATAGCACAGGAAATAATTTCCATCATAAGCAACTACAATTTTTTTTCTCGTTGCATACGTTTTGACGGGAGGTGTAAGAGGCTAATTATATTTATTTTTTCTTGTCAACACATTCGAAAAATTTTTTTTAAATTTTATTATTAGATTAATGGAAGTTTTAGCATCAGTCATTGGCTTGAAAGATTCATACAGAGGCATACAACTTGACACTGAGGATTCATACGGAGGCATTTACTTAACATAGAGATTTTAAGAAATTTGTATGTGTATTACTACACGAATCATTAACTTGCTTATATCATTTAAAACTGCTGATGTTTTTTATAGAAAAGTTTAATGTAATCAATATATCTACAAGACCAGTGAGATGAGTTTACTTACAGGCTGATATACAGCTTACGAAGTATTTCCCCTCTTCCCTCCTCCCTCTCTCTCTCTCTCTCTCTCTCTCTCTCTCTCTCTCTCTCTCTCATCGTTTGCTTTTGTTTTTTTGTTTTGTTTTTAATACTCATGGCTTTCATATTTAAGGGAATTATCTTGAGAGCAACGAGAAATAGTGTCAACGTGCTTCATAGAAAGACTCGACTCACCCCTGAATGATGACCCATTTTTCCCCAGCTACTACAAGAACAACAAAAATAAACAAACAATTCTGTAATGGCTGTCACGCTTCATTTTCACCCAACAACGCGTTCACAGCCATTAGATAACGAGTTGCTTCAATAAAATTCCGTTGAGTACAACAATGCAAAAACCAGTCTGTCTTGTCAAAGCAAATTCATACATCAGCAGTTCTTCTGCCCGGTTGGAACAATCAACATTATACGTGAACATTCAATTTCTATCTACCTGTCCTGTCTATCACACAAATACTGAAGTAGATACAAATCCTTCAAAGCTTCAAGAGTGGGTGAGGAGCAATTTGGAAAAAGATCTTGGTTGACATTACCCAATAAAGCGGCATTGAGCATCAATGGAAGGAAATATGTGAGATAAAAAGTTTTATATGATAGGTGACAAACTTATCACGAGAAAGAGAAATTGTTTCGACAACCTCTTTTAAAGAATAGGAAAGTAATTGGTTACCGTTCAAGTGTAAAACGTTTGTTGAGCATCGTGTTGGTAAGATTGACTTAGATGAGAGAAGAGGAAAAAAAGGGAAGGAGATTTTCTGAACATTTTTTTTACTTCCTGTTTTCTCTCTTACCGCCCTTTTGCTCTTTTCTATGTCTTACTTTTTCATCCATCTCTTTTTTCTTGCTTCGTTTTACTCAGTATTTTCCGTCTTCAAGTGTTCTTTAACATCATTTTTCCCCGTCTTCTACTTGGAGAAAAATAAGAGACTTATGCAGAAAGTTATAGGTGTTCAGTCTAAACACGAAGATGGTCTCCAAATAGCCATGTCTTTATTACTGAAAGTAACTAATTATCATTGGTTAATTGTTGTGCATAGAGCACATAATTTGTTAACGTTATTTACGTTATAAAAATTGTTGACCTTTTTGATAAGTGCATCAACTATCATTCATAATTGAATGTAATGAGAATCTTTAGGCGACAAAGAATTTATGCAATGTTTCTTCCCTTTCGTGAGGAAAGAATAGAAGTGTTAATTCAAAGAAGTAAATTTCTTCAAATAAATGAAGGTACATATGTATTTGGAAGTGGATGCATAATAAGTTCAGTATTTATTATTCGTAAGGCTTTTCTACTTCGTAGAAAAAGGTTTTATGTACTTCCAATTACTTCAGAAAATGTTGTGATGTTATACTCGAAATATCCTGTAGGAGACTGTGGCATTTTGAGAATGTTGGCGTTTTCAAATCTAACGGAGGGGCCTGCACCCTCAATTCTACAAATTTGTGCCAAGTGTAATTTGAGCTCATGAGTAACATAGGACACGTTGTACTAACCTCTGGTGACCTTTGAGGGTCAATTTAAACTCAGGTCAACTTGCATACGGGGATACCTACGATAGATTTTTCAAATTCCTTCGGTAAATTTTTAAAACCATTAGTTTAGTCAATTTTTCAATAAGGCCTAATGCTTTGAATATATGAGTCGGTGTATTATACAATGGCCGATGTAGGCGATAATTGCTTGTGACAGGCGTAGTGTCTAATAAAGTTATGGCGAAGTGGTCCCGTTACTCGATATCCCAGTGCCACCACTTCACCGTAGGAAAGACATTCAAAACACTTGACGACATATGGCGATGTACTCGGAAAAGAGGGTGTAGCTATGGTCACATGATCCTCTTAACCCAATGAGAATATCACGATATTTCTGCTTTCTCTCTCCAGATCTTCACCTTGATTATTTGCCGACCCAAGTTGAACTCTCTTTTCCCCCGGCCACGTAATCCGTCAATCGTCACCCCCAAAATTAGTCGGGGAATCTCTCAGTTCTTTAGTGACATACTGAGATTGGCGAGTGTTTGACCCCGAGTTGTACTGGTCAGGGATCCTGAGATGACAAGCCCACTGGCCAATTCATTAATTGTACATTCTTGCCCACATCCTCGTCGTTTTGGCTTTAGAGAATAGCCCTCCTTCCTCCACTTGGATGATAGACATTCTTTTTTTCCTCTGGTTCAAGTGGGGCTTCTACTGCTATATCAAACTGCTGCCAGGTTTAACTGATCAGAACAAATGAACTCCTTATTAACGCCCAACAAGAGCATTCCTGTTGTATTTGATTTCTCGAATTTAACGCATTGTGCAACAAATTTGGTCATTTCCTTACTGAAATTCGTACATTTTCTACCATCGAAATGCTCTCCTACCTCCCCAATAAAACAAGTCAACTATTTTCTTTATTTAAACTTTTGAAAAATATTATCAATTATAATCCTATCGAACATTTCGCCTACGGAAGGAATTATTCTCTTTCTTTGAATGAAAAAAGTATATGTTTCCTAAAGACCAATATCCTAGCGTGTAACTTTCCAATAAAGTTTTACATTGACATGGGTACCTCTGAGGTAGCCAAGATATCTTTATATATTAAACAATCTTCCCGTTTCCTACCCACCCCCAATTAAGATGTTACCTTTTATCCATTGCTATCGTTCATATGCGTTTAAAGGGAAATTCATACTATCGGACAAATGTATGTTCAGGGATTTTTTTTCTCTAAATCTAGAACTTTTGAAGATTTCTTCCTTGATATGTACTTGGGCATGCTCGTTCAAAAGGTGCATGTTTGGAAGAGGTCGAACTTCATAGTGTGTAGAGCAGCCTGTCATAATAGTCGTGTAGAATTATTTTCCGTCCGTCGTACTAAACTAGGACTACTATTTCGGATACTTCTTTTTAGTGTTGTTAATTCAGATATTTCACATCTAAATTTAGATCTATGAATAAAAAGTGAGAAAATATACTCCTATGTATTCCACATTGATGAAAAAATTATTTCTCATACCTTCTTTTCCGATTAAAAAACAAATTGTAAAAAATTCCGTTAAGTAGAAAATAAAATAGTATTATTCCATGATTGGGTTTGATAAAATAAGAAAAACAAAAGAATTTGTTCATGATGTCGGAAATAGCAACAATCAAAACAGAATTTTTCTTTGAAATCTAGCGCTGCCCCCATATCGAGAACCGTTAGTCCAAACCTCTCCAAACTTGACACTAACATACATATCTGACGAATATCTACTTCGTACCTTACTTTTAACTTCTGTCCGAAAACTATACAGATCGTCCTACCAGATATAATGGCGGGATGTAGATTGCCATTACAGGGACAGCCCACTTTTCCAAAGTTCTATTTTCACCATTTCATACACAATGATCCACTTTGAAGCAAAAATGAAAAAAAAAGAAAAGAAAAAATAAAAATAAGGGTGTATGACGCAAATTCCCAAACAATGTATAGGTATGATGGTTCCTATATTTTCTGTGGGAGAGTAGTTGTTGCTGTTGGTCGTATGTAACGCGAAAATGTTGGTGAAGACAAAGGATTTTGCCTCCACGTGATTTGGTTGTTAATGCCACACGCCGACATCACTAGAGATGTTTAAGAAGGGAGAGAGATATACGGAAAGTGTTTGCGCAAAGTGTGATTGTGGACGCGGAAATTAAACAGAGTAAAAAAAAAACATGTACGTATTTAGATGAACAAATAAAATGTACATTTAATACATGAACATTTATGACGATTCAGGACTGAAATAGGATACATATGAGAGAACATTGATACGATCGTGTCAAGAAGAGAGAAAGATGTGAGCGTTGTGCCAAGCAATAGCAGTAGTCGTGTGCTGGGCGGAGATGTCTGAACTGCTGTAAATCCAAGACTATGAGCGTACCAACAAATGATTATGGAGACCGGGTATCAGTTCACACATCGAACTGCAAAGTTCTGGGCGAAAACACGTCGGACAAACCATTTAAGACAAAGAAAACACCTCCATGTGTGCTTCCCGAAGTAAAGAAAAAAGATGACTGATCATCGTGACCATTGTGGAGTAAAATTCATTGCCATTTCATCTATGAGAATTAGAGATGTACTCGCATTTTGAACTAGTGGTGAAGAAACGGTCGAGTAGCTGTGCGCGTGTGAGATGCCTCGGCATCAGTGAACTAAAATGAGCAACGTTTAGTACAGTGATTGGTCACGGTGGAAAATCGGTGAAGTTCGAATTGGTCGGGAAGCCGGCGAAATGATGCCAATCCGTGAGAGGAGGAAAGAGGGATAGAGTGCCTATTTATTTGCCCTCCCAACAGGGCAAAATGCGATACAAGGCCAAGCTTAACGTGGGAAAATGGAGCAACCGATAAAAAGAGTTCTAGTCGTGGTTGCAAAATCAACCGAAGTCGCGAAAGCGTCAGGACAAGCCCAACGTTTTCCTCTTAGTGCAATGATGCATTGCACCTGTGCACTCGGTCTTGAGCTCACCAAAACACCATCTCCAGCCCATTCAACAGGCAAGTGTTAGTACAGACTCCTCGGACTATGTCGTGGAACAGATACTTTAATCCTTACCAAAAAGGCTAGACAAATTGCTGGAGTTGAGCATACTGAGCATACTAAAAATACTAGGACAAAAGAGCAATTGAACACGTGTGTTCAGGGTTTTTATAGGGAGTCGTCGTTGGAAGTTACGTTTTATATAATTAGCTAAAAGAAGGGTTTCGTATTTAATTCTTAAATAAAATCAAACAAATGATAACTACTAAAGAAACCAGGAAAGTCAAAGAAATATTAGGACAATACCGCTAACATAATAGCGCACATTCCCATCCGCAGCCATCACATTTAGAGATAATGAGGAAATAAGATAGGTTCAAAGTGAGGAAGAATTATCCAATATATTTCTCTGGGGATTTGAACCGTTTCCCTCTCATTCAAGAAGGAAAAAGTGTTGATATTGTTTACCCGATAGTCTTGTCAACATGATAAATCTTTTAGCATTTTATCACAACTCAATAACGTAATGCTTTCATTTTATTAGATATGTGTTTATACAGGACATCTCAAACTTTTATAACATGTTTTACTTGCACCTTTGGATGAGAGGCCAATCTACAATCTTTATTAAGTTAGCTATATTTATTAGGAGAAAATACTTGTGTTTAGTCGCGATGTATCTGAAACTAAACATAAAAACAAAGGATTACTAAAGCACTGTCAAATTTGCAATTTGTTGCTAATCTATGAAAAATTTAAAAGTGCTTATTATAAGTACAATGAAGAAGAGCATTAAGCCATTTTACAATCCGCACCGGATGAAGTATATTTTGGTATAGATATTAATTGCAAACAGTACTTGATCTACCGGAAGGGTGGCGATCCCTGTTTTGAGAAGCTCTGTGTTATAATTTACGACATGACCTTTCAGTTTTGCTTACATTTCTCCCCGGGTAACACTGGATACCCAGCTAACACACATACACACACACACACACACACACACACACATACATGTGTGTGTCTGTGTGATGCGTGGATGTAAGGTAATCCGACAGTATGATGATAGTAATTTAACAATGTGGAAGTGAACGAGTGAAGGGAATGTGTGTTACATCTAAACAAAAATTATTATCAATTATATGCTTAACGCTTTCCGTTGTGTTCCAATCGTTCTCTTCAAACGCTCTTTTGAAATGCTGAAAGCACAGTCAATCGACAGACGATACCAACAACCAACACTGGCTCACCGTTTTACAGTTTAGTATATTGACTCAACAAGCAACAGACTGCACTTTCTACAGTTTTCTGCGTTGCACAAGAGCTACTGAAGACACCAATTGTAATGCATAAAACCTTATACTAATGTTAATGAAAAAAATTCGAGATGTAATACCACTTCTCCCCAATCTTTCAATTCCACATTGCAAATTACTACCGCTGGATATATATATATATATATATATATATATATATATATATATATATATATATATATATATATATGGTCGATGTAAAATCCAGTGCTTCGCGGTGGCTGTGTGAATTACGCGGCGATTTTCAATGTTTGCTCAATGCATTGGGCGTTAACAAGCTTGAAACTTAATTGATGTGTTTGGCATTAAAGGAAAAAAAGCAGAAAATCATTGAGTGAATTAAATATAATGCAAAAATCCTCCCCGAGTTACACTTTCTGAAATACGTACAAATATGAACCAGTTCTACGCTCATTCCCGAGAACTACACGCGTTATTTGTGAGAGGTGAAAAAACTAAAACTGATGTATGCTAATTAGTAAGCTGACGACATAAAATGCGACTGAATCAACTGTTTAAAATGTCGAGATAGTTTGTCCTTTGTGGGTATGTTGTAAACCGGATACTGAGAGTATTGTTTAGATTTAGTCAAATGAACTTGTGAATGAAAGGCGGTCGTCATCAACATGTGCAATTTTCGTTTAATTTTACGACGATAATCAAGATATTACTATTATAAGATAACAATCAAAAGGGAAGAATTGTGTCATTGTTTTAAATCCGAGTGAGCATAGTAACGAATTTTAGCAACCATTTTGATACGGATGAATCGTAGTAGTCTGATCCACCGTTTTCTCCACCATGGAGAAATCAGATATCATCGTTGCGCAAGACGAAAACATTCCGTCAGGCAAGATTAGGAAGAGTCAAATAACGTCCCCAGTAAAAAAGTAGAGCTCCTTTTTTTCCCATAGTTAGATTGAATACGTCCTAAACTTTCCAGTCTTCCGTATACCTTTTTGCCTTCGATAGTGAAACAATCTGTCAATAGTCTGATAATTAAAAAAAACAAAAAAAAAATCAAAAAACGAAATTCTAATATCATCATCATTGTTGCCATCATCATTATCACCATGATATCCCTAAAAAAAATGCGGGCGAAAAGGTGTGAAATTTGGGGCAAATCTGTGTAATTTGAGTAAAACAGCGTGAATTTTCGGGCATACCAAGCCCGCTGCCACTTATAACCAAAGGGTTCCCGTAGGTCCAAGTGATCTGTCCAATACCATTGGAGTCTTTCAATGGACTTGATGATATCTCTGACTCCTACTTTTTTTGTTTTTGTTTTCTCTCTCTCTCTCTCTCTCTCTCTCTCTCTCTCTCTCTCTCTCTCTCTCTCTCTCTCTCTCTCTCTCTTATATTCTGTGTTCTCTACTGATGACCCATTCTTTACGGTCTTACCGAGCAGTCTGTCAAGGATTTACGTGGCTTGCGATACTCGAAAAGAATTGATCACCATTTTACAAAGATGAATCGTATTTGAAGTTATAGTTTAACGGTAGAGCGTCGAACTGCAGCCATCAGAATTTTGTTTCTAGCCCAAATACTCAACATGGGATCAAGGTTGATTTCTTTTCGGTTATTTTTATCTACTACTATTCAACTAATGCGTTTTTACACTGTAGCTGAGCCATTTCAGTTCTCATTCAAAAATCCAATCGTACGACCTTACTGTGCGACTCATTTTGCTCCCAATGCATACACGAAGTGTACTTATTAAATCGTTAAAGGATGCATCGATTTGAACAACGAACGGAAATCAATGTCATATCTGCTAAGAAGTCTCTGACTTATGCTGTGGAATAGAGGTCCAATGTGAAATTTTATGCTCCGTGTCACGTTGTTGATATTCGTTACCATGCTCATTCAGATTTTTAACTATGGAGCAATCATTTCTTCCTTCAACAGGTCTAAATACTGACAAATTAATCAAGTTTGTATTTGTTAATTACCAAATCGGATAAGCACCCTAAAAATATTTTGTTAACAAAAACAGATTCACCTGCCTGGAGAGTGGAGTATATTAGATTCCCATAGCGCGCACGTGTGCGTGTGATAGATAGATAGATAGATAGATAGAGAGAGAGAGAGAGAGAAAGAGAGAGAGAGAGAGAGAGAGAGAGAGAGAGAGAGAGAGAGAATGTACGTTCACCTGCGTTTATCTTCGCAAAATGTGAGAATATTTCGTTTGTGCTCATCGAAGATGAACGTAACTGATAAAGACAATTAGTTAAATTTCGATTTTTATTCTCATCATCCTCATCATAAAAATTGAAAGTTGGAACCTTATAGTCAATTAAGGGTAATGGTGCTCTACACTTGTTTAATGTAACTCCAACAACCCATGTAAAAAGATAGAATTATTCTTCACTGATAACGGGCTTGTCATTAAAATGTATTCTGA
This sequence comes from Thysanoteuthis rhombus, assembly GCA_963457665.1. Classification (NCBI taxonomy): domain Eukaryota; kingdom Metazoa; phylum Mollusca; class Cephalopoda; order Oegopsida; family Thysanoteuthidae; genus Thysanoteuthis; species Thysanoteuthis major. Next base: position 24,216,524 of record OY735208.1, read on the forward strand.
ATATATTCTCCCCCGCCCCTGTAAATATCATACCCTTAGGCCTTCGCCTGGGAAGGTGTCAGTGGATGCCAATGGGTTACAATGAGGCAGTGGATACAATTATCAAATATTTATAAAGCGAAGTGGCGAGTGGTTACAAATGAAATTCCTGATCAACCAACCTGAATCCAGATTCAGGAAGGGGGTCTTTTTCGAATGTTGTGGTTAAGGACATGCCGTTTAATTCCATTCTCTATTGAGTGGACAAGGGCGCTTGAGATTCCAGTTGTTGGTAGGAGTTTTAGGAGGTAGAAGAGGAAATATAAAGAAAGGAATAAATGAGAGAACGGGAAAAAGATAGAAGTAGATAAGTAGTAGTATCAATAATGTCGAATATCAAGGATCCATGACCGTTTCGGGGAACTAGGCTTGAAAGCATTTCTAGGTCCCTAGAACATGCTGATCAAAATTAGCTAGGGCGACCCTCAGAAAAAAAAATTAGGCACAGTCCAAAAGGCACCTCTTCATATCGGCTACCATTTGGCAGTCTTGGTCCGACGGATGTAAATATAGTAATGAAACACAGCATGCAAAGACTCTTAAAATTCATACAAAGCCTCTAGAAAGTGTACTCAGATAAAGATTAATGTTTCCTAACATCAGTATTGTGTTAATAGCTGATTGATACGTTGTATGGGTATACCTTGTTCGAGCCTTCGTATGATCTATTGGAGCCTTTGTATGCTGCGTCAAAGTATCATATTTTACAACCACCGGATTAAGGATTACTGCAATTTTCACTCAATATTTCGCATTTTACCAACAATCCTGAGTAGTGAAGCAAATTTGCTTCAAAGGTGGTTGGAACAATAAAACATAATAAATTTCACCCTATCCTCACCTTATTTGTAAAATGTTGAGCCTTAAGTGGTTGTGCAATACCAAAGTAACTGGGAAATGAAACCATAATTTTATTTTTGACCTGAAACTAATCCAAGAGCTAGATAGAGATGTTGTAGTGTCTTATTTGCTCTGTTGACTACGTGCCAGTTTTATCCCTTGCGTTCGTTCGTATGTATCTGCGTCAACCTATTTGGCAAGCGGCAGCAACTCCGGAAGGACGCATTTTTGTGGCACCAACCTCGTATGTGAACGGAGTTAGACCAGAATATAAAATCACAGGCCAGTGTACAAGAACATCACAGATACCATGTGTGAACTACTAAACTAAAAAATAATAGTAATATTTCAATCGTCTGTCTCTTTTATTTGTTATTATCAACCTAAGGCAATCCCTGCAAATGATTTTTGCCCTAGTGTCAAATAAATTGTATCTACAATCACAAAACAATCTATAGTGACTTTCAAATCTCAGCAAAGAAAAGCTGATTTTAATTTGTGCCGATTCCGTTTCCAATTAATTCTTTATACCGTCTGTCTGTACAGCATCATGTCGAAGTCACTCATTATGGCAAAGAAGAGAAAACTTAAATATGTGATTTATTAACTGAGGAAGGAGGAAATTGCATTCTTCGCAAACAACATTGAGATGAAAAACATACAGATTATTCTGCTACGTTATGGTCTGAATTACAGGAAGTGGCACTGAAGTGGAAGGATTTGTATGAAATTTGCAACATTTACTATACAGAAGATCAGGCTTCAGTATCGAATGGTAAACTGTGGCATACACATTGCAAAAAAGAATTTGCTTGTTCCCGAAAGCTGCAACAAGCAAGAAATCGGAAATAGAAATAATCCCCGGAAGAGAGATTGAGCAATCAGCGGAAATGCAAAGCAGAAAAGGTGATGGTATCTCAATGCACGGTATCATAAGAAACACCTTCACGTTTGCTGTATGTTGCCGGAAGACTTTGAACCTCCTCACTGAGACCACCTCTATATGATTCAATAGAAAGATTCTTGGGGAAAGTTTCAAATTGCTCACTACTTACCTCGAAGATTTCTTAACGAGAAGTAGCACTCTAAAACTAATTGATGCTACGCTTAATCTATCTGCATCAGAAATTAGATATTGTCTGTCTTACTGGAAGAAATGTGACGCATATACATGCATCTGACAACCTTTCATCTGAGCAAGCTCACCTACATGTTCAACGACAAAAAGTCAAAGTCATGTTTACAAAGCACATCGAGACAGCTGTCTTTGATAATGGGAAGTCTAGGACTTTGAAAGGTTGGCTTCAAGATTACACCACATTGTTTCAAAACTTTGCACTCGATGGCAATGGCGTCAAGACCTCGGTTATCAAAGAAATTCTCTTGGTGGAATTTAGCAGTAAAACCGGCTTTCACGATCGCTTTTTAAAGAAAGTTTATGAATAGTTCATAATACAGAAGCAGGGGGAAGTTATCTCAAGGCGGTAATCAATTGTTAGGGTATAGATGATGGCGAATTGTTGAATATTGTTGCTCGAAAAATTCGTGTAAAAGTCTAGAAAAAAAAACTCTCACTTGGTCGCTCTATTTGATCAACTGATAGATAGTGACAAGCCATCACTTTCGCTTCGTAGATTAGTTACATTAGTTCCTAAAACTGCAATCCAGTTTTCTGGGCCCATTGACAATCCAGCCAAAAAAACCATACGTTCAATCCTAGGGCCTTTAATAACTAGAGAGAACACCTTTCCAAACTCAGTTATCGATAACAATGCATGGCCTGACAAGAAGTATAGATGATTGACTTGTTACATTATTTTGGACTTGGCATAAGTTATAAAGATGTCTGAAATCATCATGAAGTATGGGTAAAATATGAAATAGGAAAAAAGAAAGATTTGCCCAGATTAAATAGCAGAGGGATATCCAGCTAACAATACGACTTTAAAGTTAACGATCTAGCAGGTAAGTAACAAAATCGAATAACTTTAAATCTCATCTTTCATCTGTTGGAAATACACTTCCAGTCTCTGAAAGGATAATGAAAGATTTAAGTGTTCTAAATAAAATGGGTGTACAATGACAATATGAGCAAAACCCTGGATGAAGCACGTGCAAAGAAATAGTATACAATGAAGGGAAATCGACTGCTAAGCTTCCATCGGATGAAAAATCCCATTGTGTCTGAGCTCTACATTGCATATCAAGCATTTTGACACCTCCATTACGATACGGTTGGCAAATACTTGACTGGGAAAGTTTACTTATTCAGATCCACTACCCTTCCTGTAGAGATAAAATAACAAAGCACAACATCATAGATATTAATGCCAGCGACGAAAGTGACACTGAAAGTGATGAATCAACAATAGGCGATTGAAGACAGTGAGAGTGAACATTAGTGCAAAGGTGCACGGCAAGACATTGCGTTTGAAAATTAACATTTCAGTTCTGTTATGTTCTGTTCCTTGAAAGAAATGCTCATTATGTTCTAAAAAAACTTTTTGACGGTTTTTTAATGGATTGTTATAGTAGAAACTTTTTATGGTAATCCTTTATGAAAAAACTGTGCCAGTGCCTACTGTCATAACATCTTCACCTGTCCCAAGTATCTTGCTGAAACTCGATGTGCAATGAATACTATTAGACTATAATAATAATAATAATAATAATAATAATAATAATAATAATAATAATAATAATAATAATAATAATAATAATAATAATAATTTAAAGAAAAATAACAATGAATATTAAGTAATTAAAAATACATTAATGAAATTTACTATCAAATATATGAATAATTTGTAATTGTAGCTCATTGTATGCTTTTCAACCCGTCCATAATCTGTTTCCTCAAGTCAAAGTGATCTACGATTTCCGGTAACATCCGGCAATAGATAGCCTTTCTATCTAGGTGTTCAACTGAGATGAGCAATAACATGAATACTTTTACTTTTCGATCGAAATAATCCATGTTGAGAAGACTCACCTGTCCCATTGCCATTCTATATATAATGCAGGTTGAGGTTTCAGTGTTAATGGAGGGGATAGTTACGGTGGTGACAGGCTGCAGCGGGGGAGAGAAGGAAATAGAAGTAGACCATGGAGAAATTTTAGGCTCTTGAAAATGTCATACTCCCTTATCCCTGTGACTAAACAGACTGAACAGACAATACAAAATAAAAATAAAAAAAATTTGATTTGGGCTTCCTATATATAAGAGAGATCACATGCGCAATAGACGCAGGCAGAATACTAGATGGAGAGACGAACAACACAAATTCAGAAAATAATTGCTCTGCAACGTCCACGATAGAGAAGTATGGCGAATCCTAGGAGACGTGTATGTCCAATTATGGACATTAAACGATTGATGATAATGAGGATGATGATGATATATAACGGAGATTTGCTTAAATTCTGTCACAAAGTTTCTCCTTGAAAATTGTTTTATTTCCCACAAATCGTTCGTAGCCTTTTGATATTTCATTCTTTTTAAACTATAATTTCTAAAGAGCTTTGTGATTTTAAAGCTCAAAACGTATTTCTAAGACTGTTATAAAAATAACGTTTAAAATTATCTGTAGGGGTGTACTCTTTTTTGGGTGGCATGGTAACTTCGTTGAAATTTTTAGTAGAAGTGGTAATTTTAATGTTTGTGGGATTGATTAATAGAAAATTGGAAAGAAAACTCAAAAGTGAACTTGAAAAAATCAACTGTCTTAATCGCCTTTTACGAAATCCTCTTTAAAACGCATCTCTTTTGACGTTACGTTTTTTATTGTGAAGTTTTCGTAAGATTATAACTGTTTTTAAAGGTGTTGCAGTTATCAACATTTATCAGTATCCACAGACGCTTACCGTTGAGCGATGATAAGCATGTTTATTTTACAGCAAGACAAGTGAGTTCAAGCCTCACGAGATGCCCTTGTATCTTTGTGTAAGACTAATCTAAGCTCCCCAAATATCTATGAGTATCCAATGAAAAATTATCACGACCACCATTACAACTCCATAACTACAAAATACTTTTAAACATGACCCCCGCCTCTCAGACGTTTTGTTATTTTAAATGTTTGAAGTTGAGAACTGGTACCATTGTACCAATCGCTTGATACTTAAAGAGAAGAAATGCACGGATTGGACAAAATAATGGAAACACGCACGGATTTCACTCGTTGTATTTCAAAGCTCAACGATAGAAGGCTAAAACGTATATTGTCGAAGAATCATAGGAACAGCTCCTGGGCTGACTGCAGAACTTAATTAGTATCTAACAAGCACTGTTTTGACCAAGACTGTTCGTTGACACCATTATGGAGTTGGATACCCTGGAAGGGCTGCAATTGCCAAACCTTTGCTTAAGCAAACATGGAATGTGAAAAGTGGTGTAATGACCATAAGAATTGGACAATGGACCATTGGAAGAATATGATATACTTGGATGAATCTTCCTTCACATTATGTCCATGTTCTAGCTGAGTTAATGTCTGGAGGCAGCCTAAAGAAGCTCATGATCTTGACTGTCTCACTCCAACAGTTGAGCATGGAGGTGGATCTGTGACAATTTGGGCAGCATTATCACGGAATTCCCTTGGTTCTGCATGTTAGGGTGAATTCCTAGGGACTATCTGTTAATTCTGACTGACCAATCGTATACCATGGAACAAATACGCTTTCCTAATGGTGGATCTGTCTTTCATGGTCATAATGCACTCATTCACTCTACTACAGTTGTTTGAAATACATGAAAGTGAACTTCAACTCCTGAATTGGCCTCTGCAATCAACAGATCTTAAATCAAACATCCGCGGTGTCAATTGGAGCAGCAACTAAAGGACTGATTCCCTCCAACGGCGTCACTGACGGAGCTGGAGTAGGTTTTGATCGAAGAATGGTTCAAAATTTCTTTAGATACCGTCCAAAAACTGTATGAATCAATTCTTCGGGACATTGAAGCTGTTATTTATGCTAAAGGAGGGCCAATTCTGTATTAAAAATACAAATTGATTATTAAAATGGTGTTTCCATTTTTCGTTCGAACCACGTAAGGTGTGCTTTTAACGTTTTCCAACCGATAGCTAAGGTTCTCTCGTGCATTACAACGTGACCTGAAAGTCGTTTGACCACAGTTTATCGATTGCTTGATGAAAATTTACCAGATTCTGTCTACAAATTAAGAAAATTACGACGTTTTTACTTTATATTCACAAGAAGAAGAAGAAGAAGAAGCTTTCAAGTCAGGTTATTGTAGTTTTACGCTGGTACGAGCAAATACCAATGTTGAGTATATTTCTTTTTTACAGTAACCTTTTTATGTGTGCTTTCATTATGATGAAAAGTATACCTGCGTATGTAATTTTTTGTACAAAAAAATATCCAGATCTTAGCATTTGTTATATAAGTGTGTAGAGGTGTGGAGTAAGACTAATGGTTAACAACACGGTAAAATAAAACTGTCTAGGGAAATTAGTGTTGATTTTGCTCAAATACCCCCAGGGAAGGTAGTGGCGTTCCTAGGGTTGGGGTTACCCGGGATGATAACTCAGGATGTCATCCTAACTCAAAGAACTCGCCGTCTTCCCTGGATATCTAGAATTTCGGTGATCTTCTCGTAATAAGGTGTACGTACCTCAATAGATGCACAACATTTTTTTATTGAGTAAAATCTGAAGGGATTTCTTTTTTCATGTATGCCCTTCCTGGTATAATTTCTTCCTAGGAGGTTAAAATGTTATAAGACAAGAAATCATACTTTTAGTGATAGGTGAAGTTTTTCTTTTTTCTCAATACATTATTTAAAAAAACACAAGTATATTTTTCTCTGAATTTAAAAACTATTCCTCCTAGTTTTAAAATTCGGAGAAGAATATTTCTAATAAAACGTTTTTGTTAGTACAGGGTATTGGAAGTTATAATCTTATATAGACAAGTTTTCTAGGTACGTCAAAAGATTCAAAGACAGCACCTTTTTTTTTAGTACCTGTTTACCATTGCATTACTATGAATTGTTGAGTTCTGTACAGACTTTCTGTTTAAAGTAGCATGGATGAGATATTCACCTCTGATAAAATACTAAACTTGCGAACATAAATCTATGTTCCCCAAATTTTAGAGGTGGTTACGCGAAAATTACATTTTTATCGCCAATCAAAGATCACCGTTTCCCGCTCCAGTTGCAACAGAATATGAAGAAAGGCGATTAACTTTTCGAGAAAGAAATGAACAACAATCAGTTCAAGATTTTATGTTATTCAAAAAAAATCATAGAGCAA
>OY735208.1:24228680-24793680 GCA_963457665.1 Thysanoteuthis rhombus
TTCCTTCAGTCATTTGAACTTCGAACTTGTGAAGTTAAAATTCACGAACATACTTTTCAATCTACTGTCTTGATCAGCTTTTTTTTTGTTTTCTTTTTTTACATAACTTCAAATATAATAATTTTGAGTAAATACTTCCGTAATCTTATTAAATGTAAGTTATTTAATCTCTTCAAATTTCTTCCTACTTATCTTCGGTCAGGTGATTACAAGAAAAAAAGTATCTAACTTCCTGATTCTTACTTTCTCAACTTTTCATACTTACGGATTTTCTATATTTTGTCTGAAGATCTCTTTCTTAGTGTTCATTTAATTTTTCTTTTTTTTCTTTTTGTATTTTTTCTCGTATTTTTTGCCATATTGTCATATGGAATATTACGGACAGCAGATGAGCAATGAATATGAGTCATGGCAAAAAATCCGACTTTTATTACTTTTTTCTTTCTTCCTCACTCACCAAGTCCTGTGTCTGCAGCTTGGGTTTATTCAAATTTTTTCAAGTATTTCAATTATCTGTCCATTTCTATCTTGTAAATTCAACAACAAATGTAAATTTTAAAACAATAAATCTAATTTAGAGAATTTTGAAGTGTATTTGAATTTTTTATTTGTATTTTTACTTGTATTTTAATCTTAGCCACACTGCCGCAGATAGATACCCTTTTAGTAACGAAGGATATGGAATGAAATATATCAGGTTCAGCAAATGAAAAGAATGCAGTGTATAATTTTTTCTATCTAATCTATCTGAATTCACTAAAACTAGTCCCCTTTTTGTGTAAGTTTTGATTGATTACCAGATTTATTGCGTAAGCAAATACTTTTTACTACAGTATGTCTTTCTCTCTATCCTGGGTCTTTTCGGGCCTTCACCTGGATTTAATAATTCATATCCATAAACATTGATTTCATTTTAACGTTGAAAAGTGCAAAACCAGCTGATGCTATTCTTGTTGATAATCATCTGGGATATTTAATGAAAATCATTAATCTTTAAAACGCACGGCCGATATAAACTCCTTTTTTCTCTTGAGCAATGTCGTCAGCTGCTTCTCCATTTTCACTTGTCAGATTTGTTATTTTTAAGATCATTTTAAATGTTCTATTTTGAATTTTTTTTCCTCTTCCAAATAAGTTGTAGGACTGTAAATAAACCTATTCCATTTTTAGTAATAATCTTAAAATCTTTTGATGAGATCGATTAATAACATTGTTATTTTTTTAAACTCGAGGTAATTTTCAGGTGTGGTAAAATGTTTGTTCTAATGCTCTAGACATCTGATTTTTTTTTGTTTGGGTGGGGTGTCTCCTAATAAACAAAAGGGTCACTTCATTTCATTTTTTTTTTCTCAACATAGAAATTATTTGTGCCTGAATATTTTTTTTCTCATCCGATCGGCCCTTATCGATAAGCACCTGGATGACATCTCGAAAATCTCACTTCTGCTTGAAATCAAAGTTAATGCAAGCGATATTTGCATTTTAGGGAGTGTTACTTTCTCTATCATTATTGGTTTATTTTGAGGGTTGCTGTTGAATATTATTGACAATGAACGATATCATATCGTCGATATGGAAATTTGTATTCGAGCATTTATACTATTTTCTATTCACTTTTGTACATTTACAATTTGCAAACAATTACTGGAGAGAGGCCCACCTTTTTCTTGACTTTCGTAAATAAATAAATAAATAAATAAATCAACTCAATTAATACGTAGAGGACACTGTTGATGGCCTTTTATTGAAGCCTTCTTTCTTATTGGCGTGGCTGTGAAGTGGTCATGATTCCGTTTTCTTGATCTATGGATGGACGTCAGTCGATGCGATGTATACATTTATCAAGGGTAGATGAGTACTGTAAGTGTCATCGCCTGACCTCAAATTATGGGTTCAGTCATTTTCTCTTCATTGGAAATATTTCTGATAAAGCATTCTCTACCTTTTCTTCACGATGCAATAGATCTATTAGTGTGGCTAGTATTATTGTAAGGTGTAAATAGATAAATAAATTAGTGAATAAATAGATTGATGAATAAAACGAACGGAAATTAAAGGTTATTGCTCGGCAGAAAAATAAATGTCTGCGACCTTTTTGATTTCCAATTTTTTTTATACTCCGTAAAAAATAATATTGAAATTTCGTCTTTGATTGTTAGAATATGGATATTTCCTGATTGATTACCAGACGTTTCATTGAAACTTAGATTTTGATGTTTATTCGCTTAATTAATGTCTACTGCCTGTAGGTTGTGACTTTTACGCATTAAAAATCATTTAGATCAATTTGAGAGATGTTACCGATGCATTGACTTCATTTAACACTTATCTCCAATTTGCTAATTAATCATGAAGAAATAACATTTGACAAAAATTCTTCCGAATCTTGAGAAATGTTGACTATATGCATGGAGTCTTATTGACACTGTTAGTGTCGTAGAAAGATATTCCAGCTTCTAATACGTACTTTGCAACTGACTTGCATGTATTCCTCATGTTCCACTGATAGAGCGAGTCATTTTTTCTACTTCTAAAAAAATGCTATTGTAATAAATTATGTCAGGCCTTGATTGTCCCTTTAATATTTTTAAACATATACTCTAATTTTCCTGGAGGCGACAGTCAACACTTAACACTACAAGACATGGTCTTCCCAATTTTCTACAGGGTGGTTCGAAAGAAAGTCTACCACTTTCTCTCCCTCAAATTTACGCGGAAGAAATAAATGATGCTTTCATTTCCTCAGGTAGAACCAACTCTGGTCACCTCTCAGTCGGTGCCCGTGCTATCGTGAGGAAACAGCAGCAGCAGCAGCAGCAACCCTGATGCCTGCTACCTTAGCGCAATGCTACACTACTTGCCATCAACACTGCTGTTGATAAGACCAGTGCTATAACATGTAGATTGTATGCATCCAGAAACATTCGTGATTTATTTCACTACACAATTATTGTAGAAACAGTAATAAAAATACATATTTAATATACTTACTGATGGAATCCTATCGTAGACTTAAATGCCAAATTTAATTTTTGTCTTTCTGAACATCACATGACCTTCGTTTCCTTCGCAAAAAAACGTTTTCGGGGATATGGCTTGTTCAGTGCTCACATGAAACCGCTTTTTCACCTAGTCTCTGCACGAATGTGAGTGGAGGGGAAGAAATGACTGAATGAATTCCGTTGTAATTAAATTTACATAAGGATTAGAGAAACCAAAATAATGCATGAAAACGTTACTTACTGATTTTTAAAAGAAGGTCCTATCAAAATAAAGTCTAATTTTATTTCAAATGAATGAAGCTATTCAGGAGAGAAATTTTTAAATCTGATAATGATTGATTGTTAACTCTATCAGTAGTTTGTTTAATTATCAATGGATGGGATACATTCATTCTCTAGAACTCTCAGGAATGAACTAGGAAACCTTGTCAGTCTAATCAGTCATTCTTTTTTTCAGTTTGCTAGCTCCGTTAGCTATGAGGAAAATAACCATCTAGACCACCTGCTATGATTAAAGCTTGTCTTCAGCGATTTTTTTCAATTTCAATAGATGTTAGTCTTAAAAAATTGCATTTTAAAATTGAAATAATTTAAGATTTGTAATTTTGAAAATTGTATTATCCATTTGGCCTTCTACATCCATCGTTTATTTTAGTTCAAATTAGGTGTTTTTTTCTTAATGTCGATATTTTAAAGTGGTAATTTAATGTTTAGAATATTTAAATTAAAAAAAAGAGAAGTTTAAATTTGTCTATCAGGGGCTTGAAAGTGAGCATTCCATTGTATTATATTTGTTTTAGTTGTTGCTATGGTATGAATGAACAGCGAACACTGACTGAACGATGTTTGTAAAAGAAGTATTGTATCATTGTAGGCAGATAGTAAAGTAGTATAGCAGTTAGTTGGTTGTTGTGCTAGTGGTGGTCGTCTCCAAACATTCCCTGATCGAACGACTCCTCATCGACATCACCATCACCATCACCCACATCTTCTTCATCCTTACTTCTCTTCTTCCTTTACCATTTGCACTACCACCACCACCGCCACCGACGTACTGTGTTGTACTGCTGTTCATGTCTCACCTCCACACTATTCTGGTCAGTCTTTAATCATGAGAGGATACAAAGGTAAGAAAGAGATACACAGTCCACTGATTATTAGTGGAGTTTTAACTTGATTGAACGAGCATGTCTCTAAAGCAAGTAGTAGACAATGGCTCTGCTCCCATGGTTTAATTTTGGTGCGATGTAAAAATGATCACTTTCTCTTGAGTGCCTCTCAAATCGCATCTGATCATGACGATGGTGATACCCCGTTTTCTATTAACACGTTGTTCGCGTTTTCCTTTTGGTGGTAAAAATGTCTAATATCGTTTAAAATGAAAATCATATCTTGAAAAACTGGATTTAAATTGATATATTTTAATTTCTTGCTATGCTTATCAACTATGTAACGCCAGTCAATTATTGTGTAGGTAGAGAAGGTGTAGTAACATTATCACATGCTTCTATTGAAATTTGCTATTTTTTTCCCCTCTTCGTACGATTAATTGAAAACTGCAAAATGCTAATTTGACTTTGGTGTTGTTATCCATGCACTTTGTTGTTATTTATATATCTTAGTTACTGACTTGAGATGCAACTTGACTCTTTTTACCCTGTTCTCTAATCTCTAGTTGTTTATCTGCATGTATTTGAGACTTGAGATGTTTTTTTTTGTTTTTTTTTTAATGCTTATTGCTACAATTATATTATCTATTCCAAATTGTGTACAAATGATAGCAGTACAATCTGTTATATGAACAAGAAATCGTTTCTCAAATTTAAGAATTTCATTTTTTTTTCTCTTGAAATTCTTCGGAACATCCGAGCTCACTTGTTAGATCATTAAACGAAGCAAGCCCACTAACACGAAAACTATCTACTCCATTTTCCATTTCCATCGTGAACAGCTAATTTCGTGTGGTTCCTATCCAATGGTTGTTATTATTCTAATCATTATTATTATCATTAAGTGGTTATTTAACGTTTACTTGTCTGCTACATCACTTTTTTTCTCGTTCGCCCTCCCAACTATCCATTCATTGCCAACAACAGCCATTCATTCATTATTGGGCTAAAAACGTGTGCTTCACTTCCTTGTCACTCGCGACTGCTCTTTGCTTCTAATTTCTTCATTCTGCTACTGCCAGCCTGTGATGCTGTGCAGTGCCTTCTCATGTGCCAAATAAGACCACCACGCCCAACAAATAAGTTACATCTTCGATTCTTCCATAATTTACTGTGATGATAATCCTATGAACGAGAAACAATAATCATTTATTAAGGCTTTCTTACTATGTACAACATAGGAATGTACGTGTTATCGCGCGTTAGTCTATTGCTCTGATGATGATGATGAGATCGTTTCTCTTCTTTCCGGAGCACTTGTCGGCATTTCCTTGATTTTCAGTATCTCTTTAAATTTGATCTTATACGAATCGAATGATATATTTGCTTAAATTTGACTTGGTGATTCAAGTACTAACCTGTTCATTTCAACGGCAGAAAAATGTCCATTGAGTGCCGTTTTCAACTTTATTGACTTTATTTTTTTCCCCCAAAATTAAATTCACTTAATTAGCACACGTGCTTTTATTCATTTTTGTTTGTGAAAAGAAAATTAATCTTTCTCAAAATCTTGGCATATTCCTTCCATTGAGGACTTGTAAACTTACTGTTTAGTATCTACCATGGATTCTCTTGTTGCCAGTGCTACCCATTTACTTACGCACCCGATGAATAATTAATATCCGTACATTAAAACCCTCACTATCATTCGCCATAAATAAATCTAATTTGCTTTGTGCTGCTTTTTAATGGACTTTTTGCTTCTTTTTATGAGTGATTAAAAATTCTGCCGTTTGCACATCTATCTTGCCATTGCAATCGTGGAATTACCATTTTTTTAGTTATTGTCATAGAATTGACACTAAGTTGTACTAGCAGAAGCTAACCGGTACATTTTTGCCTTAACTTTTTCTCTCGTAAAAAAATAAATCCTGACCTCTATACCTCTCTAAAATACAAGTATTCATTCTTGACAATAAAACTATGATGAGCTGGTTTATTGATCTCATTGTATTTCAGTATTTTTATCAAAGAGTATTTTGGTGGGGCAACATGCCAACATAATGGATGGACGGACGGAGAGTGGTCCTAGCTCATGCCAGCATCATCAGTAATACACCCCACACTACTACTACTACTACTACTATTAATAATATACCAATACTTACTACATTAGTGCATGCTGCTAGCCTTGGTTCATCATTCACTAATGCTGTCTATATATTCCAGTGATGCAGTATCTATGATATTGCTTGTACCGCATTCTTTCTGTCCCCCCCTTTTTTCTCAACAAAACAACCACAATATTTCAACCAAGGATTATTGTATTGGTTTGAACATGATTTTTGTTCAACTAATTGAATTTTTTTTTGTCTTTACTGGTGCTAGTAGTATTGATAGATATAATTATATTATTTATTTTTTCTCTCAAATATTCAATTGTTAATCATTTTGTCTATTCTTGAACTTTCATTTCACCTTGTAGAATGCCCTGCAGTACACTCATGAAATATTCACTTTGGTGACTAGCTCTCATAAGTGAAGCTGAGGTTTAAGGGACTAACTGAATTAACTTCAATGGTGATGGAGAAAAGACTCAGTTGTTTCATTATTATCTGTCTGGCTAGGCAATTTGAATCTTCTGCCAAAGCCAATACATGGAAGATGAGTTCCAAATGATTTTCTGTCAGTGTGTAAATAAATCTATGGAAATATGTTGAATAAACTTCCATAGATACATATATTATGGATGTTTTTCATGCACAGTCCGATGTGAATATCTATTTGTATCTGTACCTTTTTATAGCTGTGATTTTGATTTCCCAACATATGTGACCATCAAATTAGGTATAAATTGTTTCCAAAATTTTATCTGTGGAATTTTATGGAACTAATTAAAAACACTTGGTATTCATTTATTTCATTTTTGGCATTCATACTTTAAAGAATGATCCTATTCTCTTCTATTATTGACTTGAATTTTTCTAGCTTATTTATTTCCCTGTCACCAATTTCTCTGTATTTTCAATTTTCTCCCCCTGTCAAAAGCCAAATATGCCTCCTTTTAAATGCTTGTTCAACTGCTACAGATCTCAACTTGTTAGCTAAAAATGCTTCTAATGAATTCAAATCAATTTTCTCAAGTGAAATATTTTGTATATTTTGGTCATTTCTTCATGAGGAAATTATAAAATTGTGCAAGATGACCATTTTACTTTTGTTTGTTAGCATTTGTATTTAACCAGTATCTCTTGTGCTCAGGTGTCTGTATTGGCTAAATGTACTTGTTTAATGGTTGAATTCCCTGAATATCTCATTGAAATGGATCTTAGGATAGTCAAATTTCATTTTCAAATAACTTATTTATAGTAGCCAGGATGATACAAGTCTATTGTACTTTATCTTGTTCTCCCAAAGATCATCTCTTTAATAACTAAAGCAAGAATTGATTTACTAAATCAATTTATATTCAACATAGGCATATCAGTAATGCCAGAAATTGGCTCAAGTCACCGTTGAGTTCTGTTTTGATTTCACTAGCATAGATAATCTATATGCACATTGGCCATTTTTGTTAATAGTATTATTCAATTTATTGTTTTTCTTGTTTTGTTTTGTTTTTTTCCTTCGTGCAAGCTTGTTATATCTTGCTCTGAAAAATTGATGAGAGGTATCATTGGCTTCCTTCAGTTTCTTTGCTGATAAATGAAAGTAGGGATAGGTACCTCTAGGTGTAAGTCACAGAGCATTGTATTGGATGCTTCTGATACTATGTGATACATGGTCAACTTTGAAGAGAATATATTTGATTTCGGAATCTCTAATAGTAAATTATTTGAGAATTTATTGAAGTTTCTCTATGAATGGAACAATAATACTACTCGTTTTCAGTCTTGCTTGTATGACTGTTTTTCATCAAATCCTGGTGATATGGTTGAAGAATTTGAGATGAGAGGTGTTATCTTGATTTGATAAATCTCTCACACCAACCATGCAGAGTGATTGTGGATACTAAATCGTTTTAAATTTTTTGTTTTTCAAAGGTAAATGGTTTTTCAAAACATTTTTTTAAAAACTCCTGAGATTAAATTGCATAATTGAAAATGTGTCTACAATCATTGTTGTTGTCACGATCTCTGTATAAAACTGGATTGCAAAGTTGTCAGTGACTACTTGCAAAGAATTAATAAGAACAAAAGCCCTGAAAGGTTATTTACAGAGGACACTGCAAAGCAAGGTGAATATCATTATTTGATATCTAAATCTGTTATGTAAAAAAGCAGTATACTAGAGTTAAACTAAAACAATCTCAGATGTAAGAAAAGTTGATTGGAAAAATGCACTAATTCTTTGTCAATTGATCACCTAATAAATGGAAGATGGAAGTGTAGAGAATTTCCATTGTTAAGGTACTTAATTATCATAGAGAACTGGTTTCTGTTGTATCCATGCAGTTCATTCTTGAGATGAATCACAGCTCTATCTTACTGTCAATTTTTGCAGTAAGCCTTCAATATTTCCCAGTATGTTAGCTAACCTTGTATTAATTACTTCATTGTTTGGACAGCAACATCCATCCCTGGTTAACTGCCAAAATATGGAACCTTTGTATAAAGGCTGGCCCTCTCACCTGACAAAGTTTGGTATTAATGATTACTAAATAAACACTTTCATCAGAAGCTTTTGCATCCATTTCTGGTGACTCTTTACCATTTGTCAAACTACCACCCCCAATGTCCACCTCTTGTGCTAATGCTTCTACTCCTGCCAGACCTTGTACCAATCTTGCCAGTTACAAAGAACAAACTACTTCGAAAGCTTAATTCCTTGTTTTGGCTACTTTCAGCTCTGACATGTTACTTGACTGCAGTGACTTATGATTGTTTGCCAAGTTTTTTTCTGTTTCTATAGAATCAGAACATTGCTGAGAAAATACATACTTTAAAAATGTATTCTACCTTTGTTTTGTTTGCGCTAGCTTCATATGTTATGAAAATTGAGAGTAGTTTCCAATATCAATAGTAAATTTTGGGGAGTCATCACCAAGTGACATGGTATGTTTTTTATGATATTTTGTTCTCAGACCATCATCAGGGGATCCATTTGAGTACTTGTGGTATTTTTCATCTTTGTTCTACATAAGTTTGGACTATAACTCAATTGGTCTTGCTCTCAAATTTTGTAAGAAGCAACAAGGTGTGTGAAATTTCCTATGGTGTTTTTTTTTTTTTTTTTTTTTTAAATTTTTTATTTTATTTTATTGCATATTAGAAGGTTGTGTGTGTTGAATGAAATGAAGTTCATTCGCAATCACTCTCACCTGTTGTTTTGATGTTTACTTTGTCAATGAAGGAGTGTCGTTTACCTGACCATTGCAATTTTTCCCAGTTGGAAAATGCTCTGTGGATGATAATCAGATGATTATTTTCATACAGTGCTTAAAATATCACAGCAAAAACAAAGCTCAGAATAGCAGTCCAAATGAACTTGTGAATGTTTGTCATCTGCCAAATTATGAATATGGATCGCTGTCTGTTTATTTATGGCTCTTGGCTTGAAACCACTTCCTGCTCATTTTACACCCTTTAACTATAAAATGTCTTCTTTCTAAGTGGATCATTAACTTGGCAAGCTATTTCAAGGAGACTTGAGTATGGTTGATTCTTACTTTCTTTTGATATAGTTACTGTGACACAAACTATGGCTCTTTATAGGGAGGTCTGCTGGCAGTTATCACCCTAGTTGAAACTGCTTCTCAGAATATCATTAACTATTTGTATTGCTTGAAATGGTTGTTGTATTTCTTTCTTTCCTTTTTTTTTTTTTTTTTTTTCACCATCACTTTATGGCAGGAGCTCAAATCAAGTCTTTTTATTTCATTCGATCCACTTTATTATCATTTTTTTTTTTTTCTTTTCTTCTTGAATTTTATCTAGATCATTGTAGAGAACTTTTCATTGTTGATTTCAAGATAAAAATTGCCTCATTTATGATTGTCATTAAATATTTTACCAGCTCACATGTACACCAACGTATCTTATATGCTGGAATCAAGTGGCATGGTATTTTTCTATAATAGCTGAAGTCATTGCCTCCTTTTAAATGTATTTAATTATTCAAATATTTCAAAAATTAAGGCTGATCATATCATGTATATTGGTCACAGAACTGCCCTATATCTCTGAAACTATCTGAGATAAAAGCATACGGTGTACATTATTTGATAACATGTGTTTTGAAGATTGCTTTAGATTTCAAAAAGATAACCTGACCCAGCCATCATGCTTTTTGAAGCTTAATAACTTGGTAGTTTTTAGTTGTTGGGGAATTATGGTGCTTTTTCAGAAAGCAATTCATTTTTGGTAATCCTTTCTTATATGGTTTCAAATTACGGTCATTGAAAACAGCATACAAACATTATATATCATATCCATATAAGCAAGGATTACCTCATTTTTAGTGATTTCAGGAACTGATTATTTTTTTGAATGTTTTTGCCAAATGATAGAGCAGAAAATAAGTGGAAATGATAATCAGTACCTGATCGCTGCAGTGCAATGGAGCCAAGCTATGACACCCCAAATAGTTTTGACCCAACCTGGCCTGTTTTTTGTCTTTATTTTTGTTTTCTTCCCATAAAACAATAGAATATGAAAAAGTATGTAAAAAAAACAAAACAAAAGGAAAACAGTCTGTGTTGAAGTATTTTAAAATTGTTTCAAAAGATAGGATATATAACTATCTATGCTAACTGTTGATAGAATTCCTCAAATTCCTACGTTTCATGATTTAAATGATACTTTTGATATGATCATGTTTCATAAATAGATTTATTTATTGGCAAAAAACTTAACTATATTGAATTATCAATTGTTTATTTTTTGACTTGAATGTAAGTAATACAAAGGAATCATTCTTCATCATTTGTAAGAATGAAGAAATTTCTTGCCATGTATCTTATCAGCTGTTCTAAAGTGGTCAATTGTTTTTGTTAGGCTGTTTTTATTTGTTGATATTAAAATTTAGAATTAATGGTAGATCAAAGTTTAAATCCTGAAATTATTTCATGAACTCAGCCTTTTTTGGAAGCCAGATAAGATCAAATCCACTGTTAAGTCATAGCTTCCTCTTCTACTGATTTGGTTTTGATGACTCGTTCATTCAGAATGTATATTTGAACAGTAAAGTTATTATATAACATAATTGTATTTCTAAGTTTCTTCATCAGTTGATTTCTGAGTAAAATAGAATTACTTTTAATTGTTCCTCAACTAGGAAGCTGATTCATTACTAACCAATCCCTATAAATAGGCTTTTTATCAATCTCTGTTATAGCCATAAATACAAACTATTCAATTTTTGCATGATATCAAACTGATATTCTTAAATTATGATCACTGCATTTGCAAACACAATTTAGTTTCTCAGGAATATGTGTATACTTTTTTTTTCTTCTTTTATTGTAGAAGATATCAGTTTGAAACTTAATTTATGATTTCTGAGTAATAATGGGAATTATTTTGGTTTATATTAGGGATGGTAGTATGATGCCTTGTTAATAAATGAAATTGTTTCAATGTTTGATATGATATTTTACTTGTAATAGGAAAGCTAAGATTCATGACATGGCTCTAATGAGATGTTAATCAAACTGCTGTGTTGTTTGATGCCTGGTAGCAGGTATCCAAAGAATGGTTCCTTACATTAATGAAAACTGGCTCACTGACAGCAACTCATTGAAATCGCCAAAGTTGCTAAAGGCTAGAACTAGATTTTCTGGCTGCTTTTTTGTAATTACTAGCGTAAAGTCTGCCTTTGGTGGCCATTAAGCTGAATTCAAGTCACTTCCTATTTATAGAATCTATATTGAGTCATTCCATATCAAATCACTTTGAGCTCCCCAGGTCACTTTCTCAGTTTCTACTGAAAAAAAAAATCATGGATGCTCCTATACCAAGATATTAGGTCTGTATCTCTAATGATTTTGGAATTAAAAATCTTTGATGTGGCATGTACAGCTTTGGATCTTTGACTCTGGCCAACTGTTTCTGTAGTATTCATAAATGTAATTAGATCAGGTGTATCCCTTGTATCCCTTGTGCTTTTCCTTTTACAAGGTTCTGAAAATGGCTGCAAATCCAAAGCCTGAAAAGACGACGCCCACTTAGCTTCTCCCTCAACAGTATGCTTGATAATGCACTTCTTTTTTTTTTTTTTGTGTCATTCATAACATAAGTTATGTGTATGAAATGATCATAATTATTACTCTTAGAGGAGTGTTAGAATGATTATCTATAATGTTTGATTCTCAGTTGTCCTCAAATGGCCTATTTTCATGTCCTCATTTGACCATGTGGGCAGTCAACTAGGATTTTCATATTTTTGCTGTGTCATTCTATATATCTGCTGATAGGGCAAGAGTTTGGTACTGCTGAGTTTGCTCTTGGAGCACTGATATATCTAAATTAGGCAGGTAGGGTGCTAAGAAGATCTTGGCTTGAGAAATGGTGTCAGTTCTTGACCCAATCCATTTTCAAAAGTTTTGTCACTGCTGGAAAGAGTTGTCTTCAATGCTGTATGGTATAAATTTGTTTTAAAAAATTGCTTTTAGTTCATTCCTTTCTTGGTCAGGCCAAGAACTTATCAACATTGAAAACAAGACAGCTCAACAAAAAAATTATAAATCTAGACGGGAGCTCGGCAACAAGACTTGATTTTTGTGAGATCAATTTTTTTTTCTCCTTTTCTGTGATCAATGATTTTTTTTTAATTGATCTACCTGCAAATTGGCACAATGCTATGTAGAAAATCACTCTCTTTTGCGAAGTGAGTTAGGCCAAGAACAGACATTGTTTCTCAAGCCTGGAACTTCTCAGCCCCCCCCCCCTCCACACACACCAGAAAAAATATTCATTGCTCCAAAAGGAAGCTCAGCATTAAACTTGTCAGATCATTTTCAGATATGATTTCATTGTAAAAATATGAAAATGTTTAACTATCCATACTCAAATGAGGGCATGAAAATAGGCTATTTTTGAGGACATCCCAAAATCCAGCACATTTCAATTAATCATTCAAACATTCCTATAACAGTAATAATGATTACTTCATACACCTGACCTATTATGTTTTGAATGATGCAAAAAAGTATGAGTGCTTTATCTGGCATACTGTGTGAGTGGAAAGCTGGCATTGTCTTTGCATGCTTTGGATTTCTTGGCCATCTTTAGAGCCTTGTAGTGGAAAAAGTCTATAAGGTATACTTAATCTTTTCTTTTTCTGTAGAATTAAAAAATGTTACCCTAGTCACAAAATTTCAAAGCTGTACATGCCATATTAGATAGAAAGGTTTGTTCAGCAAAATGTATAAAATAATTTTTAAACTAAGAGATACAAACCAAAAAAGTAAGTAATACTTATTGGTTGAATGAAGTTATCCGCTTACCTGGCTTTGCAAAAGTAATTACCTTTGGCAAGAGGTAATTCTTACAAGTAGTAACCTCTATAGCATATTCTTATTTCTATACTAGGTGAAACCCACCTTGGCAAGTGGTTTCCAGCTAGTATGCATTTTGAATGGAAAGTAATGATTCTGTTCAGCATTATAATCACATTGTAAATAGAATCCCTCTTCTAAAACCCTAAATTTATTATTTTCTCAGAACTTTTTACTTTTAAACATTCCCCTAGGCCCATTGAGTGTGCTTATCAAGTTTGGTTGAGCTGCACTAATGTCTAAGGGGAAATACAGTTACAAACATAGCCTGTTATTTTATATAGTAGAATACAAATATGATAAATAATAGAATGTATACTGAACAAAAAGGGTTCAGTTTAGCATAATAGTTATATTGTAAATAGACCCCTCCTCTAAAATCCTTACAAAAATTTTCTCAAAACTTTCCACTTCAAAATGTTCCTGTTGATTATGAGTGCCAAATTTGTTTGAGCTGCGGACACTGTGACCCAGCCAGTTGTTTTATATTATAGATATATAAATAAAAAAGACTCTTTAAGATCATGATTTATAGTTGCATATCTGCCTGCAGTCAGCTAATTGAGGTTTTAAAATCAAGAGGTGGGTAAGATTACCAGTTAAAAATTTTTCTCAAATGTGATTCAAAATGTTTGCTTCTTTTGAAGCATTCCATATACCTGAAGACCCATAAATTATAAGATATTGATCGTTTTGTCTTGTCTGTATTCTGTTCATATTTTATAGCTTACAAATTGTTTATCCATCTTGGCCATGTATCCATTTCTGCTTGGAGCTAATGCCACTTGGCTGTAATAAACTTAGATTTACTTATATGGTAACAACCACAAAGCATTTCCTAATAATGCAGATTAGATTGAAGCATTTATCCCTTAAGTGAGAATGTATTTGTTCTGTATTGGATGAATGTCTATTATTTTTTTTTTCCTTAAAAACCAATCAAAATTCAATGAACCATTAATAAAAATAACTTGGTCTGTTTTTGAAGTCCTGATTTGGAAAAAAAAATTTGCTATTTGTTGTTGATACAACAACTTGAGCATTACTTGGGTAATTTCCATCAACTGTGTCAAGAATTAATTGCAAGTGTGCAATTTGTGATATGGCATACCTCTTACTATGTTAGTCCTCAGCCGCATGATTGTTTTTTATCTTAATTAATATTCCGCCATGTCAAGGATAGCATAGTTATTAGATTCTTTTTTAATTAATGATACAATCCTTATATGCATGCAGTTTGAGCAGAAATATACACCTGGGGATATTTAACTCTAGGATATAGGTTATCCAAAAAATTTGACTGTTTTTGCTATTAGTTGGTATTAGGAGCCTTTTAGTTTCAACTACTTTCATTCAAAAAGATTGCTCTTGATTGGATTGTAACAGATGTCATTGTGCATTAAAAAGAAATATTTTGTCAAAATTTGGGTATTTTCCTTGATTGACTCTAACATTTAAAGATGGAAGAATATCATGCTGTTTCTTATTTTAAGAAAGCTAAAAATGCTACTCAAATTCACTAAGGATTCATACAGTCTATTGAAAAAGTTGAATGATCAAACATGTGAAAAGTAGTCTGTCATGCTATAGAAACCCCCTGAACATGGGCACAGCCTAACCATATCTGGCATGCATACACAATGGACCTAGTAGAAAAAATTGAGAATTATAAAAGGTTTTAGGGATGGGATTCTATTTATAATGTAACTGTAATGCTAGGCTGAGCCTTTAATTTCTATTTCTGTTCTTTCAGAAGGAAGGAAAACATAGGATGGTAATGGTCATTAGAATAGGGAAGAGCTTGAAACCTACTTGAGCTGCAGGTCACACTAGCAAACAGATGCTTGCATTAAGATAGAAATGGCAAAATTAACAATAGTAGGGATAAGATCCTATTGAGAATAACTGGAAAATGATACAAGAACCTTTTTAGACCTCAAAAATAAGAGTACAAACAACCAATACTCTGATTGAGAACATATTTATCAATAAGACTCATCAATAGATGTAGTTTTTGCACCATGAAATATGAAGAACAGGAAAACCCCAAGTGAAGATGGCATAATGATTGATCCTTTAGAAGATGTGGGAGATGTAGGTCTATTACATGACTATTCAGGGAATATTTATGAGAAAAAGTGCCCCAAAACTTTTGTCTAGGAATAGTGATCCAACTATGCAAGAAAGATGAAAACCCTGCTAATTATTGCCCTATTACTTAACTACCTAACATTTACAATCTGTTCTTGAAAATACTTATGAATAGGTTAATACTTTTGGATGAAAACCAACTGTGCAAACTGGCAGGTTTTAGAAGTAGAAATTCAATAATAGACCACCTATACACATGAAACCAGATACTCAAAAAAGACATGAGAATACTACAAATCACTTTGTTTTGCTTACAAAGACTATGAAAGAGTTTTTGATTAAATAAAATGCATGATGAGCTCAATGTGAGAACTAGGCATAAATGAAGTTTTATATAAAGGTAATTGAGAATATGCAAAAAAGGCGCTGCAATGATTTGACTTCATAAAGATACTAGCAAGATAAAGTTTGGAAAAGGTGTAATATGAAAGAATATAATATCCCCCAAAATCTCTGCAGTGAGCCTTGAAAACATACTGGGAAAATATGGGAGTAAACATACTGAGAATATTTGAGCTATGTTTTATGATATTACAATAATATAGGAAAATATTGAAGATCTACAAAACATGTTGAGCAACCTAAATAGAGAAAGCCAAAAACATTGTGTCAAAGATGAACAGAACAAAGACAAAAGTAATGCTCAATGATAAAGTCCTGAAAAAAAAACTGTAAGAATAGATGGTGAAGCTTGTCCAAGTGATAAGGTTAGGAAAAGTCCATGAAAATGAAATAGCACATAATGATTGGCTAGAAAATATTTGGTACCGAAAAGTGTATGCAACCAATGTATAATACCAGCTATGACATGGGTGTGAAACCTGTGAACTTACAAAACCACTTGGAATTGCACAAAGGGTAATGGGAAGAACAATGTTAGCAATAACTCTTACTGATATAAAAAGATTGATATAGATCCGACAGAGGACCAGGGTAATTAAGTAAAATGGAGATGGATAGAGCATATAATGAGAAGGAATGATGGATGAAACAAAAAGCTAAATGATTGGTGCCCATGGGACTGTAAACACTGAAAGAAAAGACCGACACAAGATGGAGAGATAAGTTTACTGGTAAGATTTGCACAAGCTTACCTGTCATGTAAGAAGATGGGAAAGGCTTTTGTCCAGCAGTGGACTCATAATTCATGATGATGATGGTACATACCTTTTATGTTTATACATAATTCTTTAGGGCTCAGAAGTGATGTGAAACTATCTCCCCTTTAAGGAGTCAAAAGTGATGGGAGACTTTTTTTTTTTTTTTTCACAGGTCCGAAAGCTTTAGTCCTCCCCAATCCCAACTCCCTTGTGAGATGGTGTTAATTTATAACTGAGTTCATCACATTTGTCCTTCGTAGTGGTGTGGTATTCAGGCAAGATTTACCTGGAGTTGAAGAGAATACTAAATTGATAATGTTTGAGCATGGATGTTTGTGTCAACCAACATGCTGAGAAGTCATATCACATCTTTGTTCTGGATTTTCTGTATCTGCATATAAAGATATATTTTTCTTTTCTTTTAATAATTAAATTCTGAACAGAAATCAAACAAAGATTTAGAGAAAACAGGTCCTGATGAGAAGTTTGTGTGTGTGTGTGTGTGTTTTTTGTTTTTTTTTTTCCGCTCAAAGTCCTTTCCCTTTCCAAAGTTTAGAGAGGTATAAATTCTGAGAAAAAATTTGTTTTTCTTTTCTCAAAGAAAATGTCTGAGTTTGTTCTTTTGCATAGAAAGTTCTTGATTTCATTGATTAGCCTTCCAAAATATAAATTTTCCTTAGATTTTGTCACCTTTTTTTTTCTATCCTTACTGGGGAAAAATATTACATACTTTCAAATCCTTTCAATTTCTTTTCTCTTTCACATGCAGAACAAAATTGTCTGTTTCAGTCAATCTTCCAGTGGTCAATGTAGCACAATTCGTTGTATTCCTAAGTCTACTTTTTAAAAATTTATCATGTCTAAACAAAACAAATTTTCATACAGATCACAGTTGATTTAAATTATTCTTATATTTTATTATTTTTTAAATTATTATTTATATATTCATTCATTTATTTATTTACCCCCCCCTTTTTTTTTTAATAACTTTTTAAAAATTGTAACATTTGTCTTGAATGGTAAATGCAAATTAGAATTCTTCAAAGTCCAGGGGGTAATAATTCTTCTTCAAGTTGAAAGATTATTTCCCTTGCGTCCTTAGATATTTAACCCGCTTACCTCTATTAGTTGAAAGAAAAAATTTGGACCCGCTTAGTTATGTTAGTTGCATTGATATGTGACTTGCTCATAAGTCAACTTATTCAGGCTCGGTTTGCATAGAGGTGTGCTTCAAATTCTCTGGCCATTTTGAAGTCGCAATGAGGTCACAAGACTGTTGAATTTGCAATAAATGAAACCCATATCTTATAACCTTGAAAATAGTATGACTTCTTAGAAAATGAACTTGAATCAATCCATTTATGCCCTTGCTTTGTAACCCTTTAAAAAAAATTCTGGTCTTAATGAGTAGGAACAAAAAAAAAAAAAATCATAGTGAACCATATTTCTGTGATTTGCAACTTGAATGTGTTGCTATGTTTTTTTTTTTGTTGTTTTTTTTTTTTTTTTTTTTCAATAAATTGTGATTGATGAAAAGTGGATACTTTACAAAAATGTGGAATGTAAGAAATCATGGGGGCAAGCAAAATAAAACTATACTCTCGATATGAAAGACTGGTCTTCATCCAAAGAAAGTGATGCTGTGCATATGGTAGACTTGGAAATAATTCCTCTGAGCTCCTTCCAGAGAACTAAGCAATTGATTTGAACAAGCATTGCTCCCAATCAAATGAATTGAAGGCAACAGCTGATAAAAAGTATCTGGAATTAGTTGATAGAATATTACACCATGTCTATCAGGATAATGCTATATCACATGTTTATTTGGTGACCAAGCAAAAATTATTACCATTTGACAAGGAAGTTTTGACTCGCCTGCTGTGTTTGTCGGATAATCCACGTTCAGATAGAATTTCAATTCTCTGAAAAATTGCAAACGGCACTTGGAGCAGTTTTTTGCTTTGGAAGAAAAAAAATTGATTGAAGACATAATTATGAAATTACCTGAAAGATGACAGAATATAGTGGAATAAAATTGTGAATGTTATTCAATTTAATTACTGTTGGAAGAGAAATTCTTTTTTTTATCAAACAAACTTTTAGGCCACCCCATACATTTAGGATGGACTTGTAAGATTCATTGTCTTGAACAATTTCAAAATTAACCATAAAGTATCCGTTAATGTAAATTGGATTTATTTTGCATTGAAATAACCTTGTAATGAATTGTTTATTGATAAGAGAGCCAAAAACTGTTCTCTTCCCAGCTGGAGGTTCAATTTTCTGTATAAAGTAATAATGTAATTTTTTCAATCAAGAGCCCAGCTGTTAACAGCTAATTTTGCAGACAAAGGAAAAGTGCTCTTATAATATAGTTTTATTTATTTATTCATTTATTTATTCATTTATTTATTTTAATCAAAAAATTTTTTAAATACACTGAAGTGAGGCTGATGTTGAAAGGTCAGTGGGTTGATCCGTTGAAATCTGCAATCAGTTATGTTAAGTTTATCTTCCTAATCATCAAATATATAAAGGAATCTGAAATTCTTGGTCACAAATGGGATTTCAAGTTTGTGACTTAGCTACAGTAGTGAAGTCTAGTTATAGTTTGATATTTTTCTTCTGGTTGCAGAGTTATGCATCAGTTAAACAATCACCTGCAGTGGAATATTAAAGGGGTTTCAGCCTGTGATTATATTACTGCATTAAAATATTGCTTATACAAAGACCATGCCTGTTTGTATATTTATTTGCAGAAGTAAAATGATATTTTGTTATACATAGTTAACACTAAGGCTTTATTGTTGAGCATTACCAGAGGATTGTAAACACTTCCCTTGATATATTCACATTGCAGCTAGGTCTTTCAATTCTCATATTTGGTGATCAATGAAAATATGCTCCAACTTACATACATGTGTGTGTATGTTTAGAAGTAGAAAAGCCCTTTTATTGGGCTACATTGAAGTTATAATGCTTTTTCTCTGGTTTCAAATATCTCTCTTTGTCTTGCTATGTGTGTGGAGAGAGGGTAAGCCAAGTTATATATTATAATTTTTTCTTTCCAGTGTGTCACTGGTTCTTTTGAACTTACATCTTACATTAATTCTTCCTATTTTAATGGCACTTTTCGCAATGGCTTTGAAATCTCTTATTGATTCAAAGCAAGACAACTTTTCGTAAAGATCTTCTCGGAAATCAAAGTTGATGGAACATGTGGCCATTGATTCCCAATTGATTTTTCAAACAGTTTATCGATTTGTTTTAAGCACCTATCTACCTGATAACTGCTTAGGATCATGTCGTATGACCTGATGAGTATAAATAAAATTTTGAATCCCCCAGTTGCCAAATATTGTAATTTTGTACAAACCCGATCATGCAAATTTCACTTACAACTTATGCAACTAAACTTATAAGATATGCAGTTTTGGCTCCACAGATGATTGTTTGTGCCACATGCCTATGCTAAAATGACGTCTGTGTTTCAATGACATTAGTCCCCCCCCCCTCTTTTTTCCATGCACACGCAGTTCTTTAGATCTGGTTCTACTATGATTAAAATAGTTTCAACTTCATTGCTAATTTTTCATGTGTACTTTGTGGCTGGATGAAATATACAACTGTATTAATGAAGAAAATAGGTTTCAGAATTCTCTTTGTCAGTTTTGTTTAATCTTTTCTTACTTTGTTCCAATGTCAGAAATTACTTCAGCAATATTATTGTCTAAACAAAAAATGCTAAATTTTTTTACACTTAAGTATTTTGAAAACTTGTTAAGAATTTTTTTTAATTTTCTAGCTTTAGTGCTAGAATTGTTTCATTCATTGGCTATTGCTTTCAGTAATTATCTAAAAAAGATATGAAAAAAATAGTTTTTAAGATTTCTTTAGTTGCACTAATTTTGCATTTGTATTGGAACTCACATTTCTTTATCAGCTCCTGGTTAATAAAATTCCAAGCTCTTAATATTAAGAGATAGTGTAGTGTATCAAAGGATAGTAAAAATAGCCAAAATCTTGTTTATAACATTTGAGAGATTAGATGAGGCAGTGATTTATTTTTTGTATGATATCTTGCTGTGTATATGGGGAAACTTCCTGTGAAATGGACTGATGGTGCCCGCTCCACCCTGCCAACTTTTTTATTCATAACTATTAGAGATAATATTTATAACAAAAATGTATATTTAGTTTTGATTGCAGAGAAATTGGCATCCCCATCGCTTAGGAGTTTTATGTGTTGGCTGTGCAGCAACAATTTCATGTAGATGGCCAGTAAAACTCTCTTTATTACATGAGGGTGCATAAATGTAATATATGCATCTTTTTGTTCTTCACAAATGTTTCCAATCTGCCAGAAACCCTAAAAAAACACAAGCCAAATATTGACCTGGTTGCACTCTCAGCTCTCTTCAGTGGGCCTATATTAAAACTACAGACTTTTCCAGGATCTTTATCACTTGAAGATTTCGACTGAATAAGACCTGGTTGGATTTTTTTTTTCTTTTTTGTGTTACAAGTCATGGTGTAGAGGATAGATTTAAGAGATTGGTAGCTCATGCAAGCTTGTAGAAACTAATAAATGGTCAAATAATCACTCCTACTGACCTTGAATTCTCCCAAAATGAAGTCCATGGAATTACCCTTGTTTTTGTGTGTTTGTATCAAAAGAGATACAAGTTGAGTGGGAAGTACAGGAAATATGATTTCACCTAGGACATACAGCTGTTGGAACTCTTGGAGGGGGGGGGGGTCATTTTGTTTCTATGGATCGTGAACGGATTCAGATATGCAGAATCTCATGAGACACAACTTCTTTTATAGCAAATGTTAGAATCAACAGTGACATTGATAGAAGAGGTGAAAGTTTTAATAAAATATTCTATTAGTTGTCATTTCTGTGTTCAGTTTTTTTTAAGCCACTCCATACTTTTAGGATGGACCAGTAAGATTTATTGTCTCAAACAATTTTAAAATAAACCATAAAATATCAGTTGATGTATATTGGATTTGCTTTACTTTGAAATATTAATTGTTAATGTATTCAATCTTACAAGATTGAACAGTAGCTTTTTATTTCATGGTTTTGTTTTTAAAATGGAGTAATAATGAACTCTGGAGTTGAAATTTCATTTGTCTGAAAGTTAGCATTTAAGGTGACCAATCCATTCTCTTGATGAACGGAATGTGATAAAAACGAGCAGAATTTTGCTCTAATTCTGAAATTAGATGAAGTTTTATTGCATAGAAATTCATCAAACCTAACGTGATTATTCAGATTCTACTGAAATGTGTTATGAAAGTCTATTTCAGATCCAAAGAATGATTGTAACACTCCCGAGAAAGAAAGTTCAGTAATTATTTGAACTACTCTTGTATGTCATTATGATAGTAATTATTCGAACAGGTACTAGAGCTACTTGGAAATACTAGCAAGGGATAGTAACCTTTTAAATGATTGGTTTTATATAACTGTCTTGACATGGTTATGGTTCGGTAAATAACCTCTTGCTTTTTTGACTATCCGCTTCATTGAACAATCTAAATCCATATGTATATCAGATGGAATGTCTGACATCACTGAAATGACCTCAGTTGCAGGTTTGTTTTTAAGAGACCCTGTTTCTATTTTTTGATTTAGATTGTCTATAATTTACTAATGTAGATTTACATGCTGATGATCTTTGCTATTCTTTGTTCCTCTTTAGATATTAAGCTTAAGCCTCAAGTTCTACCTAAGAGAAAAATACGAAGTGATTTTATTGATTACGTATATCATTTATATATATCTAATTTTTTATTTTTTATTTTTTTTTATTGAAAGTCCATCATTCTTTTAATCGTTTAAATGCTCAAAAGACACAGCAAAATGTATGGGCCCCTGCCCGCCTAACTAGAATTAGAATAATTCAATTAATAAATCATCATAGTGTCTTATGTTTTGTTTGTTTAGAACAGGGCCTTTCAAATTTTTGTCCCTGTCACTTTTCTCATTTTTTTTTTTTTTCATATCTAATATTCCTTCCCATCAATCTTGATGAAACTAAAATGACATTTTACTTACATCATTTCTTCAATGTGACCCTTATGTTTCTTAGCTTCTACTGCTAGATTCTTAATATTCTTATTGATATATGTATTTGCATTAATCATTGCATTTTATTTCAATAAGTTCCCCTTGGATGTTCTCACTTGAAGAAAAATCCATTTCTATGTGACAAGCTATTGACTACCTCTGCTTATTTTTCGCCCTCTTGGGGGATGGGGTGGGGTGATATCACCCATATGAGTGACTGATTTAAAGCCTCAACTATCTGTTTGAATTGTAAAGAAAATAATTCTTGCTTGTTTTGTAAATGATGTTTAGCAGTTTACATGTGGGACAGTCAGAAAGGATAGCTTTAAAAATCGTGTTTTTTTTTTTTTTTTTTTTTTTTTTCTATTTGTAATACTACTTGGTCATTTTTTTCTTAATGTAAGATTTTAAAATTTGAGTTATGGTACTCCACCAATTTCTAGTTGAAATATCCGATATCAATCAGTTAGAAAAATTGAATTTTGTGTTGCAATACTGAAATATCGGATAAAAATGAAAAGGCTGCTTTTCTCTTTATCTAATCTTTTCTTTTAATATTTGAATGCTACAGCAAAAATATATCTGACAGAATGTTCTATTTGAACCAATAGTTTTGGTAGTTCATGATGTACCTAACCTTTTTGTCATTAATAAAACAAACCTCTAGATTGTTTAAAAAAAAAAATAACAAAGTGTTTGAATACCTAAAAGGCTCAAATTTCTATTGTGTGCTTTAGATCTTGACTTCATTCACTTGTAACCTTTTACTCTTAGCTGTTTCCACTAAGTGCACCTGCTCTGATCTTGAAATCTGAAATGCTTGTGAAAATTAAGCAAAAAAAAACATAACTTTGGATTATCCAGCTTTTGTATTTTCTTGGAGAAAGTAAACTGGTACTGTAATACTCAAGCTTGATTTAAGTGTTAATGTTGTCTTGTGAAGGGCAACAGAAAAATCAAATCTATTTCTCTTCTGGTTTCTTTCCAGATGCAGCTATGGCAATAGCATTTCTAGATCAGGAAGTTTTGGCACTTGGTATTCATTCAATGTATAATGTATCGAATATCTCCTAATCAAAAACAAATTCCTGTATCCGCCCCAAAGCTTCATCACTTCTTTACCCCATGGCTTATCATTCCACAAAACTTCATTGTAATTTATTGATGTCCTGTAGACAGACAGCAGCAAATGGGTGGGCAGAAAATCTGTTGTTTTTTGTTCTTTTGTGTGAATTTCTATGTTTGTTACTATTTTCCCATGTGATCTCTCTAAGTTCTCAAATCTTATGGAAGGATGAGCCACATTGTAAGGAAGAAGTGATCAAATTTTTCTTTTTTTGTTGGGTGGATCCTGGACTCTATTTCTGATTGAGATTTTTATGCATTTCTGTATATGCTCCTGTCTGTCTGCACGATATCTCAAAAATGTCTATGGAATTTTGTGGAAGGATGGACAATATGCTATGAAAGAAATAATTAGAAGAAATGTACATTCATAGTCATCTATTATTGAATCTCTTAAATCATGGGATACCCACCAAGCATTTTTGGACACAGTGTTGGCATACTTGAAGATTTGTCACAATCATTTTTAGTACCACTTTCTGTACCAGTATTTCCCTTGGACCATGGACTAGACCAAAAATAACTTGGTCAGGAAACTCTATGGTAGAATTGAAAACTATTCAGGCACTGGTTTGATGGAGGTTCTTGCTGCACTTATTATTTAAGTCATTTCCTTCTCAAAATGTGTTTTACCTTTTCTTAACAACAAGAACAGTTTAATTTTGATTTGGATTTATTGTTTGCTGATAAAAATTTTATTGTCGGATGATTTTGGATAGTGACTGTTGTGGAAGTATATTAATTGATCCTCACTTTTCAGTTATTTTTCTTTCTGCATTCATTTGTTGTTAGTTTTACTTGTGAATCCAGTGTTGGTTAATGTAGATTACTCAATTAACAGTATATCTTACACATATCTGAGTGCCATTGTCCTAAAATTCAGTTTATAAAACTGACAGAAATGCTGTTTCAGCAGTCAGTTTTCTACTTTGAGCCTCCTGAATACTAAAGTTGTACAAATAATTCTAAATTCAAAAGGTATTATAATTCTGTGATGAGGAGAGAATGTTAATTACCCTACTTTCTCTTGCAACTCTTTTGTTAAACTCCAGTTCAAAACTAGAGTTGACTTTGTTTTTCTACCATCAACAGCAAGGGTCATCACCTAATTTAAAGGAATAAACTCTTCATTGTTTATCTGCCCTGTCACATTAAATCCAATCGATATATAAAATTAACGTTTTCCAACTGTGATTGGAAATCACAAACTAAGTGATCAGCAAGTGACTTTCTTACCAATTAAACCAAATTGACTGAAATGTATGAAAATTTAACAAATATGCAAGTGCTTATTTTATTCTAATGGATAATGGATTATAAGATGAACATTTTCCTACCATAATCTGAAATCAAAACCAATTGGCTCTCTTATGGACCTAACTATCAAACCTTACATGAATTCATGTAATAGTCGGGCAGAAGGTATAATCTACTTAACACATTTTACCAACTCTTGTTTCTCCTATTTTTCCATTTTTATAATCAATTGGATAAAATTAAAGTTGTTACCAAATTTGAAAATTACTTTTTCACATCTTTATACTACATTTGAAGGAATCTGTATGCACAGTAGTTACTAGACAACTGGCCATTGTGCAAAGTTAAGATTAAGCAGATATATTTGCTAGCATGAAAGGTAGTACAATGCAAAGTTTGGACTTGTTTGGATCAGCAGTTTTCAAAAACTCTAATGAGAAAAATGAAAGATTACAGGTTTTTTCATTCTGTATCATCTCCTTTGACTTTTACTCTTTAAATACATTTTGGAATGGGCACTTCACTTGAATGAGTAGTTACAAAGATCTGGCAGCAATATGGTATATACAAGAATGTTCAATCAAGTCGCTTACCACAGTACATTTGACAAATTCATTTCACCAATTTTGAATATCATAGCTTATTGCCAACTGTTCCACAAAATTGGAGATACAGAAACGTCAGGATTGAATGAAACGCTAGTGTCTGGAATTTTGATACTCTCCTGTCATATCCCCAAAAGTTTGATTGAATTCTGAAATTTGGTTGAAGGATGGGCAACAAGCTACAAAAGAAAGTTGGAAATTTGGGAGCAGATCCATCTCTGATTAATATTCCTATGTCTTAGCTAAATGTCAGTGACTACAAAATAATTGTATAAATTCTGTCTACAAAATATCTCTAAAAGTTGTCAGTGAATTTCATAGAACAATAAGGAAAGAAGTGGTTGGAATTTTTAAGTGAATCCATGCGCAATTACCTTCCCCACATAGTAGTTGTCTGTCTACGCTATATAATATCTTCTAAATCTCTATCTGGACACAAGATATCTGCAAAAGTTCTCAACTAAATTTTGTATAAGGGTGAACAGTTGTCAACAGAAGAACTAATTGAATTTGGGAGCAGATCCGTCTACAAATATCTCTTATGCTGACCTATCAGTCAGCACTGGTATTTCATTTTAAAACAAGGGTTTGTGATATTTGATTGTAAATTGCTCGAAATGACTTGCTCCGAGGCATATTGTCTTTTTGTAGCATGAAATTTCCTTTCCAATGATATGCTATACATTCATATTTGCTGAAAATGTTCTTTTTCTAACTGGGGTACCACAGCAAAAATCCTTGAAAAATGGTGCTAAAATGTTTTTTTTAGCTGGTCTGGAATTTTTACCCAAGATATTCTTATTCACTGAAGGTTCTTCCTGCTGATGCAAAATTTCTTATGACGGTTCTATTACAGCACCAGGGCTATCCTGGAAAATGCTCCTTGGGTGAGCAAATTTTTTTTTTTTTTTTCAGCAATGCTGAGATCCTGTGCTAGATGGTTCTAAAATGAACAGCCTTCAATGCAATTTAGTGAACAAAATATACACAATATATATTAAAACTAAATAAAAAATAAAACATGTATCAAAGTAGTCTTGAAGGGTTGTTTGCAATCAAAGAGTTTTTTGGACGTTTGAACTGTCTTGTCTGTGTTAACACAACAAGGTATGGAAATCCAGGCCCAACGAGCAAAGAAAAGGAAATCAACATTACCCGAATCCTACTTTGAAGCGTGGCTTACACTGGAATATTCTGACTACTACCATCATTGGAAAATTCTGTTATCACCATCACATTTGGATAATACATTTGAAGAAGGACATAGAGTGGATAGGCCCAAACTCTAAGAGTACAAGCAAGGAGTTCAATTGTCCGAAAAACTCTTTGAATATATATCAATTTCACTTGTCATTTTGTTGGCATTATCACACAAACCTTTAGGGCTTCAGTATATGAGGGAATGACAAAATACGAATGTGGCAACAAGTTCAGTGAATTAATATGTAAAGATCAAGATAAAATTGGATCCAAGAGTTGGCAAATTTTGCAAAGTACGTTCAAAATTTGTACACCTGCCGCCTGATTCTATCAAATACACAAGAGCCTATTTCTTTCTAATCAATAGATATGTATACTTATTCTAAAAATATATATTGTAATAATTCTATATTTATTTTATATACAATACAATAGTTGCAGTAATCACCTTCAGTTGAAATAGAAGTACCTGAGTGTAGTTTGATTCTGCAGCAGCCAGGGTTATCACTGCTTTTCTATGAACATCTAGATATTTCTTGAGTGAACATGTTAACTAGGTAAATAACACCAATTTCTGAGGATATAGATATTAAGCTCTTCCTGAAGATAGTCCATAGCTTCTTGGCTAAAAAAAAAAAACAAAAATTACTGGGTAATTTGTTTCCTTTTTAAAGATATTATCTCTGTTTGGTTACTTATGTTATGAATTTGTGAAAATGGATAAAAAAGGCACATGTATAAACTATTTGGGTAATTACCTAATTTGAAAATAGTTCTTGAAAAAATTCTTTATTTTAGATGCTTTCAATCCATTAGCCCTTCAAATTATCCAGAAATTTTTTAATTAAAGGTTTCATTAGGGGGGTTCTACTCACAAGTTAACTATAATGCTTAACTGGTCACTTATTTTCCACCATTTTCATAGAATTATGGTTTACATGAATTATCCTGTCTTTGGTCAAATTTTACTTTGTATGAATTCTCTTTATTACTTTTATTTAAAATGTGGCTTCTATCAAAATTTAACATGGTATGATGTAAGCTATACTTCAGTGAAAATGGTTGAAAGATCCTAGTATAGCATTATAGTTAGATTAATGAAAAAAACCCTCATAAAACCTTTGGAAAATGTTTTCTAATGAAAACAAACAATTTTTTTTTCTTTATGATTTGAAGGTCTAATGGATTGGAAACACTTAAAAGTCAAAGAAAAACCTTTTTTTTTTTTTTTTAAGAGAACTATTATACAAATATGAACCAGGAAATTACCAACCACCCATAACTCAAATGTGGGTTGTATCTGTGAGACTCAGAAAATGTCTTCTGAATTCATCCTCAGAAACCAAAATGAAATGAATCCTAATTATAGTTGTTCTAGTGTTTTTATAGAAGTGATATTTTATAAATGTCTATTCATGCTTGTGTACATATGCTCCTTGTGTTTATCATGTATACGTGTGTATGTCAGGATGGCCAACTTGGGTGTGATTTTTTTTTTTTTTTTTTTTTTTTTTTTTTCTTCCAATTTTTCATTTCTGGAAGTCATTAAATTTCAAAAAATTGAAAAAAAACCCAAAAAACATCTCGAATAGCAACACTGGACTTTGAAACATGAAATGTATTTTTAAATAATTCAAGTATTGTTAACACTGAACTAACCCCCCCCCCAAAAAAAAAACATCAAAATTGGTAACCTTGGTATATATCTTCGTTTAATAAATGATTATCATATTCCCTTAAACGTTTTTGCAGTTTATTCACGCTGAAAAAGTTCTCTAATGTTAGTATGTGAACAAATCAATTCCTACATGTTCTTGTTGATGGACTGAAGATAATGGACATAAATGTTACTTAACAAATAAGTACACCAATAAATCAAGATGGCTGTTTTTCATAGAAGATGAATTTGAAAAAATTTACAATTTTTTTTAACAACTTGCTTCAAATTAACACAATTGTAGGCTTTAAGATTTATGCCATCTGCATATTCTTTGATAGCCAAAACTGTAATAGATGCAGAGAACCAATCCAATGTTGAGATAAGATTAATCAAAATAAAAGTATCTTTAGTAGACAATGCTTCATTTCCTTCAATGCGTGGATCTTTATATTTCCATAACTCCTTCAGTTCCTAAAAATGAAGTTTATCCTGTTTTGAGTGTTCATTTATGTTTGTGATTAAAATGATGTAAATTAAAAGACAATTCAGAGTCAGCCATTAATTGAAACCTTCATATTTTAAGAAAATCTGTTCTTTCCAGTTTGATATAATTTCAAGTAATAATATACCTATAGAATGAATTTATTTTGATTTTGAGATGGGAGTAATTCTAATTTGATTATCATGTATTCCTACACCTAACATTCCAATATGTCTAATTATCATCAAGTGACTTACCAAACTTACAATTTGAAGTGATTTTTCCTTTACCCTTACTGTTTCATTCTTCATAGTTCTCAACTTTTTCTCATCTGCTGGCCCAATCTTAAAGTTGAAGGGCTTAACTTGATAATTTTACTATAGCAACATTTGCTATGTCATCTTTTCTATTAAAATATCACTTAAGTCTCCAGTAGTCCAGTATTTTTGATTACTTTTAGCAATAAAGTGTTATGAATATCTTGGGGAAATGAAATGATTGTAAAAAGTAGGCTTCATTGAATGTTGATTCATTTTGAATCGAACTGTTGAAAATGATCATTTTGAAAGAATTGAAAAGATTTTTTCACATGAAATAGTTGCTGACTTTGACTCTTGTCTTCCGCATTATATTCCTGTTGTATTCAAGGGTTGGTTACATGATGTGCCTCTTTTTGTAAAAGCTTCATAATTAGAATAAACATCAAAAAGTATAGGTATTCCTTGATTAGTGATTTCCTGTACCATTCAAAACTGCTCTGTTGAAGGTGAATTATAATTAAATGTTTTTTTGTTTTTTTTTCCAATCTTTCACTTAGTTACATGAATTTGTATAGCAATATCTTAATGCAGGTTTTGATGCAGTACAGTTAAGTGAAACCGTACTATTCAAGGAATTACTGTGTCTGCCAAATGCTGACCATCATTTTCAGTTTTTATCTATTCTGAAAAATAAATCAAACTTGTGTTTGACATTTCATTTTCTACGTTCTACTTAGGAATGTGGGTGAAAAATATAGCCTTTTGCCTTTATAGACTTTAATTCAATCTTATAATCTGAAAAGTCAAATATGTACCAGTTGAAATGTAGAATCTAAATCCAAAGAAGGAATTTACTGTTTCTACCATTAAATTCTCTTATAACCTTCAAATGATGTGGAACTGTCTACTGCTTTACAGCCATTTGGTGCAGGATTAGATTGTCTCTTTCTCTCTGTGCCCCCTTTTGTCTCTTTCTCTCTGTGCCCCCTTTTGTCTCTTTCTCTCTGTGCCCCCTTTTGTCTCTTTCTCTCTGTGCCCCCTTTTGTCTCTTTCTCTCTGTGCCCCCTTTTGTCTCTTTCTCTCTGTGCCCCCTTTTGTCTCTTTCTCTCTGTGCCCCCTTTTGTCTCTTTCTCTCTGTGCCCCCTTTTCTCTTTCTCTCTGTGCCCCCTTTTGTCTCTCTCTCTCTGTGCCCCCTTTTGTCTCTCTCTCTCTGTGTCCCATTTTGTCTCTCTCTCTCTGTGTCCCATTTTGTCTCTCTCTCTCTGTGTCCCATTTTGTCTCTCTCTCTCTGTGTCCCATTTTGTCTCTCTCTCTCTGTGTCCCATTTTGTCTCTCTCTCTCTGTGTCCCATTTTGTCTCTCTCTCTCTGTGTCCCATTTTGTCTCTCTCTCTCTGTGTCCCATTTTGTCTCTCTCTCTCTGTGCCCCCTTTTGTCTCTCTCTCTCTGTGCCCCCTTTTGTCTCTCTCTCTCTGTGCCCCCTTTTGTCTCTCTCTCTCTGTGCCCCCTTTTGTCTCTCTCTCTCTGTGCCCCCTTTTGTCTCTCTCTCTCTGTGCCCCCTTTTGTCTCTCTCTCTCTGTGCCCCCTTTTGTCTCTCTCTCTCTGTGCCCCCTTTTGTCTCTCTCTCTCTCTGTGCCCCCTTTTGTCTCTCTCTCTCTCTCTGTGCCCCCTTTTGTCTCTCTCTCTCTCTGTGCCCCCTTTTGTCTCTCTCTCTCTCTGTGCCCCCTTTTGTCTCTCTCTCTCTCTGTGCCCCCTTTTGTCTCTCTCTCTCTCTGTGCCCCCTTTTGTCCGTCTCTCTCTCTTTCTATCCCCCCTTTTGTCTCTCTCTCTTTCTATTCCCCCTTTTGTCTCTCTCACTTTCTATTCCCCCTTTTGTCTCTCTCACTTTCTATTCCCCCTTTTGTCTCTCTCACTTTCTATTCCCCCTTTTGTCTCTCTCTCTCTCTATTCCCCCTTTTCTCTTTCTCTCTGTGCCCCCTTTTGTCTCTCTCTCTCTGTGCCCCCTTTTGTCTCTCTCTCTCTGTGTCCCATTTTGTCTCTCTCTCTCTGTGTCCCATTTTGTCTCTCTCTCTGTGTCCCATTTTGTCTCTCTCTCTCTGTGTCCCATTTTGTCTCTCTCTCTCTGTGTCCCATTTTGTCTCTCTCTCTCTGTGTCCCATTTTGTCTCTCTCTCTCTGTGTCCCATTTTGTCTCTCTCTCTCTGTGTCCCATTTTGTCTCTCTCTCTCTGTGCCCCCTTTTGTCTCTCTCTCTCTGTGCCCCCTTTTGTCTCTCTCTCTCTGTGCCCCCTTTTGTCTCTCTCTCTCTGTGCCCCCTTTTGTCTCTCTCTCTCTGTGCCCCCTTTTGTCTCTCTCTCTCTGTGCCCCCTTTTGTCTCTCTCTCTCTGTGCCCCCTTTTGTCTCTCTCTCTCTGTGCCCCCTTTTGTCTCTCTCTCTCTGTGCCCCCTTTTGTCTCTCTCTCTCTGTGCCCCATTTTGTCTCTCTCTCTCTGTGCCCCATTTTGTCTCTCTCTCTCTGTGTCCCATTTTGTCTCTCTCTCTCTGTGTCCCATTTTGTCTCTCTCTCTCTCTGTCCCATTTTGTCTCTCTCTCTCTCTATTCCCCCTTTTGTCTCTCTCTCTCTCTATTCCCCCTTTTGTCTCTCTCTCTCTCTATTCCCCCTTTTGTCTCTCTCTCCCTCTATTCCCCCTTTTGTCTCTCTCTCCCTCTATTCCCCCTTTTGTCTCTCTCTCTCTCTCTTCCCCCTTTTGTCTCTCTCTCTCTCTCTTCCCCCTTTTGTCTCTCTCTCTCTCTCTTCCCCCTTTTGTCTCTCTCTCTCTCTATTCCCCCTTTTGTCTCTCTCTCTCTCTCTATTCCCCCTTTTGTCTCTCTCTCTCTCTATTCCCCCTTTTGTCTCTCTCTCTCTCTATTCCCCCTTTTGTCTCTCTCTCTCTCTATTCCCCCTTTTGTCTCTCTCTCTCTCTATTCCCCCTTTTGTCTCTCTCTCTCTCTATTCCCCCTTTTGTCTCTCTCTCTCTCTATTCCCCCTTTTGTCTCTCTCTCTCTCTATTCCCCCTTTTGTCTCTCTCTCTCTCTATTCCCCCTTTTGTCTCTCTCTCTCTCTATTCCCCCTTTTGTCTCTCTCTCTCTCTATTCCCCCTTTTGTCTCTCTCTCTCTCTATTCCCCCTTTTGTCTCTCTCTCTCTCTATTCCCCCTTTTGTCTCTCTCTCTCTCTATTCCCCCTTTTGTCTCTCTCTCTCTCTATTCCCCCTTTTGTCTCTCTCTCTCTTTATTCCCCCTTTTGTCTCTCTCTCTCTATTCCCCCTTTTGTCTCTCTCTCTCTCTATTCCCCCTTTTGTCTCTCTCTCTCTCTCTATTCCCCCTTTTGTCTCTCTCTCTCTCTATTCCCCCTTTTGTCTCTCTCTCTCTCTATTCCCCCTTTTGTGTCTCTCTCTCTCTATTCCCCCTTTTGTCTCTCTCTCTCTCTTTCTATTCCCCCTTTTGTCTCTCTCTCTCTCTCTCTTTCTATTCCCCCTTTTGTCTCTCTCTCTCTCTCTTTCTATTCCCCCTTTTGTCTCTCTCTCTCTCTCTTTCTATTCCCCCTTTTGTCTCTCTCTCTCTCTCTTTCTATTCCCCCTTTTGTCTCTCTCTCTCTCTCTTTCTATTCCCCCTTTTGTCTCTCTCTCTCTTTCTATTCCCCCTTTTGTCTCTCTCTCTCTCTCTCTCTTTCTATTCGCCCTTTTGTCTCTCTCTCTCTCTCTCTCTTTCTATTCGCCCTTTTGTCTCTCTCTCTCTCTCTCTTTCTATTCGCCCTTTTGTCTCTCTCTCTCTCTCTTTCTATTCGCCCTTTTGTCTCTCTCTCTCTCTCTCTTTCTATTCGCCCTTTTGTCTCTCTCTCTTTCTATTCGCCCTTTTGTCTCTCTCTCTTCCTATTCCCCCTTTTGTCTCTCTCTCATTCTATTCCCCCTTTTGTCTCTCTCTCTTTCTATTCCCCCTTTTGTCTCTCTCTCTTTCTATTCCCCCTTTTGTCTCTCTCTCTTTCTATTCCCCCTTTTGTCTCTCTCTCTTTCTATTCCCCCTTTTGTCTCTCTCTCTTTCTATTCCCCCTTTTGTCTCTCTCTCTTTCTATTCCCCCTTTTGTCTCTCTCTCTCTCTCTCTTTCTATTCCCCCTTTTGTCTCTCTCTCTCTCTCTTTCTATTCCCCCTTTTGTCTCTCTCTCTCTCTCTCTCTCTATTCCCCATTTTGTCTCTCTCTCTCTCTATTCCCCATTTTGTCTCTCTCTCTCTCTCTCTCTCTCTCTCTCTTTCTATTCCCCATTTTGTCTCTCTCTCTCTCTCTCTCTCTCTCTCTCTTTCTATTCCCCCTTTTGTCTCTCTCTCTCTCTCTCTCTTTCTATTCCCCCTTTTGTCTCTCTCTCTCTCTCTCTTTCTATTCCCCCTTTTGTCTCTCTCTCTCTCTCTCTTTCTATTCCCCCTTTTGTCTCTTGCATATAGATCGGCTTTGATTGTCCTTGGTTTATTTCACCCTTTTCCTATGCATCTCATATCACATATTATTTCTTATTGAATCATAATATTCACTTGCACATTAATCTGACTTTAGCAAATAATACATAATCGCGTTATAACTTCTTTTTGTATGATATAAACTGGAGTTGTTGCAACCATTTGAATTTACGATTGACTAAAACTAGCCCTTCAAATAATCCAAAATATTGATTTTTAGCTGCTGTGAAATAATTTTACCAAAAAAAAAAACTTGGCAAAATCTTATGCTTTTTATCTTTTTAGATAAACAATTTTCATCTGTCAATGGAAGGCAAAAGAGAATTATCTAAGGAAAGTTAATGGAATCTGAAAGCTTGCAACATTGATTCAAAAGAAAAACAATTCAAATTTTCTTATAAGAAATGCGTGTCACTTTTTGGGGAATGAGATAGTCATTCTTTTTCTGTCTGGTATGTTTTATTCTTTCAGGTTTAAACAAATTGAAATACTTCCCTGTCACTCATGTATTACATGAAATGTTTTTCTTTGCAATTATAGAGTGAGCCATCATGATGTCATGCTGACACAATGCTGCTCGTTCTCATTATCTTGACCTTTACAATGGCAAATATACTGGGTTTGACGGGGTTGCAGGAGGGGAAAGTGAAGGAATGGGCAAGGAAGTTCGTTCGTGGATGGAGTTAATTGATGCAGAAATACAATCGTTTTGTCTGTAACACTCACTCTCCCTCATAGAAGACGGAAAAAATTGTTCCTCTATTTGCTGTTTCGTCGTTGTTTTATTTATTTATTTTTTTTTCCTGAGGTGTGTGTGTGTACATATTTATATGGTAAAAATAGGAATTACTGTTCTGTTGGTGTGGTGAAATGAAATCTGTTTGTCTTATGCAAATAATTAATCTTTATGGTACGATTCCAATTTTTGTGATGAATATACTTTCTATTCCTGCTATGACTGTATAATTTTGTTTTTCATTTTTTTTTTCTTTCATTTTTTTATTATATGCATTCAACGGAATTGAAAGTTGAACCTTTTTGTAATACCCTCTTCTTGGTACTTTCACTACTAACATATCACTTCCACTTCTATTTGGCTGAGTTAGGGCCAAGATTCATAAATGGTTGGCAGTTGAGTGACGAGTAATGCTTAATTTGGTGTGTGAAGTCAGTTGTTTTGAGTGACCTAATGTAAGTTAGGTATTATGATTGAAGTAACCAGAAGCTTGTTACCGTATCAATTGGATACAATTGTGTTCACAGTAAACAAGTGGTGTCCCCTCTAAACAATGAATACTTCATTACCATTCTCCATACATATAATAACTTGAGGAAACCTATTAAACAAATTTTTACTGTCCAGTTGTTGTACTGATAGCATAATCTTTTAATTTTCTTAGAAACAATTTTGATGTAGAGAACAACAGCAGTTGTGTTGTTGACCCCCCCCCCCCTTTTCTTTTTCAGTACTAAACCTCTGTTTGTATTTGGGTCACTGCATATTTGTTTCATCCGGTGTTGTTGATATCTTTATATGCCTGTTTTGTTTGGATGGTTAGTCATAGGTTGGATTTATAACATCTCGATAGCATCGTGGAGCCTCTCATCATAAGTTGGGGAGAAAAAGAAGCAAAACAGATTACGTAATCATAGGGAGGAAACTTGGAATTACTCTAAAAGCTCAACTTGGATATACAAAAAATGAATATGATAAATCCAGTCGAATGGATCATGGGCTCTAAGTAGTGATTCCACATTCTAGAGCCAACAACATTCAACAAAGACCAGAAGGTACACGGCCAAAACAAATAAATGAACACCTAGACAAGAAAAATAGTCAGATCATATCATTGATACCCCCTGTTTAACAAAATTCAGACAAAATATGTGATAAGTAAAATTTTGTATAGAATAACTATGGTCATTGTGATAGAAATGATCATTTATTTTAAACTAATGTGTATGGCTAAGTGTCTGATTTTGTGCAGGTAGTATTGTTTGGAATCAATGTTGATGAGCTAAGGAAATACCATTTGCTAGTGATGTGTTTGAAAATTTCGTAAGAAAAAAAAAAAAAAAATCAACTTTAGGATGAGTATACGGTTCCATCCTACTTTTATTCTACAACTACAGGAAATATATTTGTGGTTTTTGTGCCAAAAATTAAACCATTGCTTTCAGTTGATATTTGAACAATTTTTTTTGGTAAACTGAAGTGTATCTGAGATTTGCCTCAGTTCCAATGATTGAAACTCAAACTTACAATGTTCAACTATGATTTAAAGATGTTCTTACAAAATTAAACAGGATATCTATTTCAGTTTATAGATGAAGAATAGTAATAAGTCTTTTTGCATATTACGTTTTAGTTCAAGAGAGCTATTAATTCCAGAATTATATTATGATCTTTTAGAGTGGCCAGTTGACATGTTTTGTGAGCTTGGTGAGCATTGTTAAATTTCAATTCAAAATTTTCCTATGTAAATACACCCTCATCAGAGCTATGTGCCAATGCTTAGAATTCTATGAATGTTTATTTTATCACCCACATAACCTTAGAGGTTTTCTACCTATGTCTAAGTACTTATGCTACAATTAATTCTGACTGAATACTCTTTAAATATCAACTATTAATTCTTTGAACATATTCCTTTCATTTTAATTTCCATTGCTTTTTCATCATTACTCAGATTGTCGCTGTATGGTCATCAGTAAATAGCATAGATTGGGAATAGAGAATAAGTTCTAGATGAGACTTACACTGACTTCCCAAGATAAAAGGGTATGTATGACAGCTGAGTATATAGTTAGATTCGATCTTCTGCAACCGTTAGCTCTCGTAATTCAAATGGTATAGCAGCTTTTGTTCATAGACTGGTTTCTTAAGGTAAGAGATGTATAGCCTATCACCGCATAAGTCTTTGTCAATATTTATC
The DNA here is from genome assembly GCA_963457665.1 of Thysanoteuthis rhombus. Classification (NCBI taxonomy): domain Eukaryota; kingdom Metazoa; phylum Mollusca; class Cephalopoda; order Oegopsida; family Thysanoteuthidae; genus Thysanoteuthis; species Thysanoteuthis major. Next base: position 24,265,626 of record OY735208.1, read on the forward strand.
TAGAACCTGTTCTCCCACATTTAAAGCCATCATTTTCTTATGTTATGAGCAGAATAACATATATGAAAATGACAATTAGAATGTGCAATGGAAAACTCGAGAGATAGGTGTTGCATCTCGAAAAATGGGTGGCATTCCTATCGAAATGCATCGAATTGTGCCCACGGAATAATGATAAAAAATTTTGAGATGTAATGCCCATCTCTTGAGTTTTTCACTCGTCATTTTCATCTACATTCTATCGGATCGCTTCTCATCCACAATATATATATATATATATATATATATATAGCTGTTTCGTAATATTACGACTCTTCAGTGTGGCTAAAGATTTGATACCCACCTAGTGCTGCCAAGCAGGATTGAAACCTTCGCTCGAGACCCAGAGTCCAGTGTTATATATATATATATATATAAGCCTGCCTACTTTGCTCCGACCTCTATTCCAACTGATAATTTATGCAACTTTTGTACAGTATATATAATAGATTTGTAAACATGTTAGTCTTCTCAGTTTGATTCAGTTGGTAAGAGTGCCACCTACCGATCACTTGGTTTTGATTTTTAAATTGTGGTAGGGAAATGTTGATTTTGAAAACGATCGGTTTGGTTTAAAGTGGTGGAACAGGCGAACAGTGAAGAGTCTACTCCCCTAAATAAAATGAAAATTATTCTTGTTCCTACGGTAGAAAAACAGTCAACTGCAGCCTCTGACTTAGATTGGAGTTTGATGATAGTATTTCCAAACTAAGTCACATAATTTTGGGACACAGAACATTTGTACTGGAAGATCACAAATTACCTTACTCTAATGGAGTTTACTAGGATACTAAAAATGCTCATGTGACATTATTTCTGAATTGGCCAAATTTTTAGTAAATGATGAATTTCTTGAATACTCACATGTAATTAGTCAATAGGGATGTGACTACACACTTTATCAGAATGCATTTAATTCAGAAGTGAATTATGGAAGCTGGGATTATGATAATTGAATCTACCACTTTTTAAGCTTTACTTTTTTTTTTTTTCCCCTCCCTCCATTGTTTATGTATAGGTACATGCAAAACCAACTAGACATTTTTTGGCTTAGTGTTTTTACAATTGATTTGTTCAACATGAAAATCCGATTCCTGTTGTTTAGCAAATGAAACCAAACTTCTGTGAATAACTTTTGGTTCAGTTGTATTGGGGGAAAAAATCAAAAATGTTATTGCCATATAAAAAAAAACAGTCATAATTCCTGGAAAGAAATTTGAAAGTGACTGCAAGAATCAGTATATTGTGAACTATTGAGTAGTTTTAAAACCTTGTTGAATCAATTATATTAGAATTTTTACTACATCATTATATCGGGTCACAAACTGCACTGTATTGGGATGTTTATATCAATATAATAAATGTCTTTGATATACATGTATATAAGAAAGTCCTGTGACCCATGGGCTATTAATAGGTGTGAGCACATAGACCCCCAAATATAATCTTTCAGTTGCTAATCAACCGATTCTTTTTTTTTTTTTTTTTTTTTTTTTTTGCATTCTTCTACTTGGTGCCTTTTAAGGATATCCTAATTCAAAACCTGAATTTTGTCTTGAAAAATTGGTTTGTAATAGAGAGTATTTGAAATTCTTCAGAGCTGAAGTTTTTTACCACAGCAGGTTCGTCATAAGCATAATCTCCCCACCCTGATTTGTGTTTTGGAAAAATAAATTTCTCAATGATGCAAAGAGGAGTAATCGAAATAAAGCCATAGCTTTGTATGATGGATGGAAAGAGGCGGTCCAGTTCAGCAATATAGTCACATCATAAATAAACCCCCTGCCCCTAAAATGTGTTTTGGAAGAATGATTTCTAAGGAGTCGAGGGAACTAACAGCAATACTTTAAAGCCATAGTTTAGTATTATATGTATTGTGAAGTGCCATTTTAATATAAAAAATAAAGTTATATTGAAAACCAAAACTTCCGAAGAGTTGTAAGGACAAGATTCCAATTCTGATCAGAACAAAAGAATTCTCTGATGTTTTAAAATTTCCAAATTTATGTGGGCATAAACTCTTGGTCCAGTTCTGCGATGTAATTGTATAGTCAATTGATCCCCCCCCACTTACCAAAACTAAATGTTAAACCACCTGGATTCACTTTATTCTCTAAGTTAGAGCATCTTGAAGATAAGGGGCTAAAAAGTTATCTGTACAATGTGCTGTTTCTGCTGGTTTGCATTAACATACACACAGAAAAACTATCTCTAATGTAAAGATGTATAGACATAAACTTTTACCTTAGAGGCTTTGCAAAAAGCATGTCATGGTTGTGGGTGTGGGAAAATTTCCCACACTCAATACTCTGCATAATTGCTATGATTAAAGTTCTGCCACCGAGTTCCACATAATGCCATTGGTCTCTGAAGGCCATTTATGATGGTTACTTGGGGGCATCCTCTGTGTGTGTGTGTGTGTGTGTCTATGTTTCTCCCTCTCTCTCTGTCTCTATCTCATATATTCTCTTTTCTATTACTTGCCCTTTGTGCTCCTTTGAATTTCTGAGCCCAAATCCTTTTTGTCATCTAAACAAGATGATGCAGCAATTTAAGCTGATTGTTGTGACAAGATTATCTTTGTTCTATATTTGTTCTTTTTTTTTTTCTTCTTTTTTCTCTTCAATGTTTTTGGCAGTTGCAAAATTTCATGGAAGCAGAAAAGAATTCACACCTTGAAAATTGACTATTAGAAAGGAAGGACAATGTAGGTGTGCACACATCTCTATATCTTTATATTTTGATGCATGTGGCATTCATTTTCACATATATATCTCAATATCTATGCAAAGATCGAGGACTTGTGCATGAATACAGGATATTCACACAGGCCATTTGTGAAAATAGTGCACATGTTGTCTGCACAATATATGCTATGAGATATATATATATATATATATATAATCGCATTTTCGTATTTATGGTACTTGGCATAAAGTTGTGTGAACCTATATTTGTAACACATGCTCATCCTTATTGCACACTTAAAATGATACACCTGTAGTGTGTTCAGATATTTTGATGTGTAGTATTGTGCTTACAACTGGAAAGATGGTCCGTTTTATGCAAATATGTGTTATGCCTGGAGAAAAATAACTCAAACGGAATGTCTTCCTCATATCAGTCATCCTCTGGAAGCCAACAACACTAGATTAAAAAAAAAAAAAACGATTGTTGCAGTAGAAGCCTACCTGCGCCATTCCATCTCATTTACCTTTGTATTGACACTCTGCCTATTCCCACCCGCCTTTGTCCCCCACCCCTCTCTCTCTCTCTGTCTTTGTGTAGAGAGAGGTACTGGCTTAGAAATGTTACTTTATTATCATTATATCCCTTTTTTTTCATTTTTTTTTTTTTTTTTTTTACCTGCTGTAACAGTGAATCTGATTGCTGTATTGAGGAGGTAAAGGTGAGCAGAAGGGAAGGAGTAGTACGGGAAAGCATTATTATTGATTTTACTTGTTTCTCTCTCACATTAGAAGCTACTCAATGCAATGCGCATAGACATCACACCAGTTCGTTCAGAGAGCCAAAGTACTTCTTACTCTGTTTTAAGTAAGCAGTAGATGTGAGGTTTTCATTGTTGAAATTTTTCAAAATACAATCTTATCCCCACCCCTTGGCAGTCGTCAGCTTAGTTTTCCGCCTCCACTAAAGAGTATATATGATAATGAGGTTATATGCTCACTACCCCAACACTCCTACACGCGTACAACTGCAGAAACTCCTAACATTGCCTAACCTACTGATTTTCATTTGTTAATCTCCCCACCTTTCTTTCTTGGTGCTTGTGTGGTGATATTCGATGAACTCAGTTAACATTGGACATGCGAATGCATTGGCTTGTGTGTCATATCAGAAAGCCGAGCAAATGAGACTGAGTAATATGAAGTCTACATCAAATGAATATAATCATTGCTGGAAATTACTGAGTGTTCTAATAACTGATATCGGATAGAAACACTGGTAGAATTCTAATCGGTGCATTTCATGATTGATCCTCGAGTCTTTAGTATTGGAAAGGTGATTGCAGGGACTTTTTATTGTGAAGAATGAGGGCTGGTGTCTAGCTTACTTGGATATAACTTTTTTGTTAGTTGTTTCTAGCTGCCACATTGACTTGGTTCCATATTCTTCAGTTTGCTCTTATTTTTCCCTTTGCCTGTCCATTGTCATTAATCAGTTGTTTTTTTTTTGGCGGCGGGGGGGGGGGGTCACTTTTTAAAATCTCCTTAGTCATTTTTTTCTGGTCTTGTAGAAAAACTTGAATTAAAACTTTTACCCCATTTCTTTTTAATGATTTAAAAGAAAAAAATAGACTGTTGATTTACATTTTTTTTTTTAGCTTGCTCAATTTTTAGTTTTATTTAGTGTTGATTTTGAACTTGACTTATTTCAATACAATGAATATTTTGTCTATGATCATTCAAATCCAATAATTTCAATGTTTACTGTATAATGTAGAAAACAGTGCTGAGAATATTTGATATCACATGAATTTTATTAGTATTTAATTTTAAAAAAAAAAAATTTTTTTCATTATCAAATTTGATATGCTCTTTCAAGTTGGTCAGTGTATTTTGCTTTTTTTATTTTTTTCTAATTTTTCACCTATTTTTTGATATGCATGAATGAACTTATTAACTGCTAGCAGTTGCAAATTTGGTATTTCCAAGGTTGGAATAAGTTTTTACAATGACAGAAAATTTAAGATGGGAATGGAAACTACTTTGGGTTAGGCACCTAGTTAAGATCAGATTAGCTCACCTACTAATGGTTTGTGAGACTACCTTGATGAAAATGTTTTATAGCAGGTACCCAACCGGTGAAATATGTAATGTCCAAATCTTAGCCCAGATTTTGAAACATTAATATGCTCATTTTGAGAGAAACAAAAAAATTGTTAATTCTGATGAAATATGCCTTTTCTTTGAAAAAGAAATGAAAAAGTAACTCCCCTGATGGTTTTAAGTATCACAAATAATTTATTTCATGTAAAAGATGATAGACCAAGAGGATTTTTGACAATTTGTTAATTCTTGGAATATTTTCATCCTGAATTGGATTTAGTAAGACTCGCTGGAAGCTTCCTCTATATGTTAGAATTGTCAGCATAAAAAAGCTTTGATGTTGGCATTAGCAAATTTGTCATCTGCTTCATACTTGTATGAACAATCTTAAAATCTCCTCCAGCTGATCATTTGTAAGCTAGCACCATGTCCTCCGTGACCAGAGAATCCCTGAAGGACATATTGCAAATCCAATGATGGCAATTTGCACAAGTTTTTAGTCTGGATTTACCTCATTAATACCATGTTCACCTGTAAAGGAATGTTCAATTCACTTTGGCATTTTATCAGGTCTGTGTTTTATTGCACAAAAAATATGTATGATGGAAACTTGTTGGAATTATTGGGGTTGTAAATTCAGGCTAATTATTTTGACATGTAAACTTCATTTAAAGCAGTAAATGATTCTGTTTATGATGAAATTAGGTTTGAGCGTATAATTTTTAATTCACCAAAATATTTTGGTATTCATTTACATGAATACTTCTATTTTTCCCTCACCCATCTTAAGCCAGTTTGTGTGCAAAGGTGCTATTTATTATTCATACATTTAAGGAAGCTTGAGAGTTAACTCTCGAGGATAAGAAATGCATAGAATTTCCTTCAGCTAATTCTGACATGGGAAAACCAGTTTCTACATGCTGATGAAATTAGGAGCCCACTTTGACATTTTTTTTTACCGAGAAGAAAAATACTTTCTCGTACTAAACTGATAAGATTTTCAAGATCTGCATAAAAACTTGATCCAAAGAACAAATTTCCAATGCAGAAGTTCCCATTATGGAATGGTGTCTAGTGGAATATACAAGAAATGATTTGGTCGTTGTTGCACCAAACAAAGTAGTAGTTTTTAGATCCATAGTGACTAAATATATAGAGATATTGAATGAAATTTTACAGGACTTCATTTCAGACCCCCCAAAATATGTAAGCTGAGTTATTGCAAAAATCAGAGATTGGGGACTATTGACTAGACATTGAATAACCCTTATGTTTCCTACATTATGTATAAATAAAAATACATAGGATTGTAGTTTGTTTGCACTAATGTACGATAAAATTAATAATGAAGAATGACTATATCATTTTATATTTGAAAAGTAAAATATGAGTAAACATAGAATTATAATAGGTTAAATTTATTTGCATATGAATAAACTATCAGACTTTATCTAATATAAAAACATAAACTGCTCAAAGAAATCATAATTAAAATTTGAATTACAAAACTTAACTTTAAGTAATTTTAGCCAATGCTAATATTAAAAAAAATCATACCAAAAATAACATTTAAAGAATGCTTCTGTACAGTTCTGTAATATGACTAATACAATTATCATACATGATAGATAGCTATTTTTTTTCATTAATGCCTGCCATTTTTTTCACCATTACAATTTTCATATAACGCAAAATATGCAAACAATGAAATGCAGATCATTAAAGTTCCTAAACCACGCCATCATTTAAAACCAATTATACAGCTGACAGGCCAATTTATAGCTATATAAAACATGAAACCTGAAAGAACCTCAACGATGACAGACCAATAAGTCTACGGAACTGCATCTACAAAACTTTTCTCAAAGATCATCAACCAGATCACAAAGGCTAGATAAAAACCAACCCCGGGAGCAAACTGGCTTTAGAAGAAGCTACTCAACCATGGACCATCTCCATTCAAAAAATTGTCTAAAAGAGAAAGCAGCAGCATATAAAATGTTACTTGCTGTAGCATATATTGACTCCAAGAAAGCCTTTGACTTGGTTGAAATTCCCAGAGCCATCACTCTACTAGGTGTAGACACTATATACATCAGTCGTCATCATTTTCAGTCTTTTATCATCTGTCGTTGGACATAGGCATTCCCCAGGATCTGCCACAATTCTCTATCATGGGCATCATGAAACCAGTATTTTCTGAATTTGTCTAGTTCATCTCTCTATCTTGTGTTCTGTCGGCCTCGGTTTCACTTGTGATCTCTGGGGACCTATGTTGTGTGTTGTGTTGTCCATCGGTTGTCTGCCATTCTTGCAACAGGAGCTGCCCATTGCCATTCAAGTTTTCTAATAGATTCTATGATGTCTCTGACCCCTGTTTTCTTCCTGATATATTGTGCTGTCTTGTCATCGCTCTGTGTGAGGTTGAGGATGATTCTCTCATGCATACTTCTCTGTTTGTGGGTCTATCTCTTGGTTAGGTTCCATGTTTCAGCTCGATAAGTGACTATCAGGAGGATGCATCGGTTGCATAGTCTTCATTTTAGGATTATTGGGATTGTCTTACTTTTGAAGGTTGAGCTTGCTCTGCCAAAGGCTTGCGATCCTATGGTGATTCTTTGCTTGATTTCATTTGTGTGTTTCATAAAGACTTGTTGACATAGGTAGATGTAGTGGTCTACTTTCTCTAGTTTTAGATTTTTGATTTTGACAGTTATGTCTTTTTTTTATCATGTGATTGCTGTACGTGACTTTCGTTTCACTGAAGTTCATGTGTAGGCCGACTTTCTTGCTGTCTTCATTTAGTTCATCTTGCATTAGTTGCAAATTTTGATTCCTCTATTCTCCCAGTCCAGGTTTCGGAAGATCATCTTAAGGCAAACTGTGAAGAGTTTGGGTGTGCTGGTATCACCTTGCCTTACTCTTTTTTGGATCTGAAAGGGCTCCAAGTCTTTATGTAGCCTGATAAAGGAGTTGCTGTGATTGTATGTATGTTGCAGCACTCTGATGTATACAGGGTGTTCACCTGGTAGAGTGATGGCCTTCATAACCATGGGAATTTCCACAGTCAAATGTTGTATTCTGCTGCTCTCTTTCAGCTAATTTATTGAATGGAGATGGTCCATGGTTGAGTAGCTTCATCTGAATCCAGCCTGTTCCCGTGGATGGTTTTCATCTAGTGTTCTAGTGATCTGGTTTGATGATTTTTCTGAAAAGTTTGTAGATGCAGTTGAGTAGGCCTGTAGTTGTTGAGGTTCTTGGGGTTTGCTTTTTTGTGTAGAAGCATTATGATTTCTGTTTTCCAGTCTTTCGAGACTCACTTTTTGACATAAGTTGAATAGAATAGCTAATTTTTTTATTGATGATCTTAACAGATTTTTTTTCAAGTAGATTGATGGTCCAGACCATCACAGCAGTTCCTTTATCAGGCTACATAAAGACTCTAAGCCCTTTCAGCTCCAAAAAGGAGTAAGACAAGGTGATACAGCTCTCTCTGCCTCGATGATATGCTGAAACTTAGACTGGGAAAATAAAGGAATCAAAATAGATGGCAAATATTCTAGCAACTTCAGATTTGCAGATATCTTTTTTTTTCTGGCAGAGAACCTACATGATGTTCATCTAATGCTAGGTGAACTGAATGAAGAAAGCAAGAAAGTCAGCCCTCACATGAACTTCAACAAAATATAGATCATGTGCAACAATCACGTTGGAAATAAACACAACGATCAAAATTGAAAAAGCAGAACTGGAGAAAGTAAATTGCTACATCTACCTAGGATAACAAATCTCCATGAGACCCTAAAAAAAAAAAAAAAAAAGAAAAAAAAAGGAAATCAAGTGAATCCCTCAGCACAATATATCAGGGAGAAAAGAAGAGTCTAAGATATTATAGAATTTAAGAAAACTCAGATGGCAATAGGCTGGCCATGTTGCAAGTATGGCAGACAACCAATGGACATCACAAGTCACAACATAGACTCTGTGAGACTACATGGGCAACTGAGACTGGCAGAATACAAGATGTACAAATGAACTAGACAAATTCAAAAGGTTTTGGCTCAGCACTGCCCATGATAGAGGTTTGGTGAATCCTAGGAAGGTCTATGTTCAACAACAGATGTTAAGACTTATAATAAATCACTTGCTGTTAAACTGAATAGTTAACTTATGAATTTAGGGTTGGCTTGTTCAGGGTAATCCTCACTATACCCTTCCACACGAGCCATTTGGTGTTGAGCAGTTAAGTGGCAGAATTGAATTACTTAACTGTAAAAAGAAAAAAAAATGGTAAATTTAAAAGCAATGTGTGAATAAATGTGGATGCTTTTTCAAAGGAATAACGTTGCTAAGAAAAATAGACAAGTTTATAATGTTAGAAATGAGGATATCTAGAGTATAAAAAATAATGAAGATTTTGTATGTCAAGAAATATTGGCTGAATTCGGCAGAGACTAAAGACAGTTAGCAAAACTTGTGCCAACCTTTGTATAAGCAGGATGTAAAAACGACGTACAAGCAGTCCGCAAGATTCATTTGTTTGACTTGTACTTTTCTGACTTTCAGAATCAACTGCCCAAATTCAGTTTCAGTACTTCAAAAATTCAGATAATTGTACACATTTTACTGATATGCATTAGACCATACATATTTATGCTTTTATTTCTTCATTTTCCTCATTTTTAAGGGAACAGTATCATAAAATGCTCAAAATATATATTGCATACAAACATTGCTTGTATGCATTGTTGGTTTGTCTAAAATAGGCTAGCAAATTTATTTGTAAAATTGGAAAATCATCTAAATACATGGAATATTGTCTCCAGATTGAAATCCATGGGTAAGCGCAATGTTCCATGAAGCTAATCCAGGAGAATTGTCAAATCACTTTTTTCTATTTAAAATACATACTACATATATTCCAAGTTTTTATGGGTTTAAGATGTCACTTCCGTGTCCTCCTGGACTTTTCCCCACTCATTTATGCTTGTAAGCTATCTAATGCCATGCTACAGACTCCTTTAACAAGTGAAGTGTGGTGTTCTGCTATGTCTTGATAATGTGTACGTGCGTGTGTTTTTTTTTTTTTTTTTTTTTTCATAAATTGATCAGTAATCTAGATAAGACAACTGTACAATTATATTGATGAATATATATATATATATGTCCTTAATTTTCCTCATTCTGTATCAAGGGCCAGGTGAACATGTGTATTATATCACAGGAAATTATTCTAATGACTCTACAGGGGATATAAGGATTGAAATAAGTGGATCTCTTATGTTTTGATTGTCACAATCTCCCAGAGAAAACTAGTGACTCACATGGGAATGGAACTTCCGAATTGATATATTATTTAATCATTTTTAGTCATGGAAATTCAAGGTTTCTACAGATTTTCAGGATCACAACTAGTATGAAAGTAGAGTACTGCCTCTTATCCTTGTTTGAAGAACAAATTATATACCCTCCATCTTTGAAATAATGGTCAGACTGTAGCAGAGACGAACTGTAACAACAGAATAAAACTAGCCATGTGTCCATTGATTCCAGTCATTTCTTACTAGATTTCTTATATATTTTGATCAATATCATTTTCTGGAGATCCAGGTGGAGCATCAAGAATAACTATGGACCATCTGACTGTGAATTCCTCATCAAAAATGTCTACAAACCATCCCTACACACTGGATAAAAAGCAGCAACAGATCAGTGATCATGAAGAACCAGTGCTCTTATTCAATAATCTAAACTGTTTAAAAATATTATGTGAATTGAAGTTGGATGGACTTTCCATCAACAGATTTTCAAGTTTTTTTTCTTATTGTACTTGCAGGCATCTTATGGGATATTTTACTGTTACAATGATAATGTGAAGTAATTACTTCCTTGGCTTTTTTTTTTGCTTAAAGCCCTCTTGGATGTGCTATATGAGAATCCTTTTTTTTCTTTTTGCTGTATGATGTGGAAAGTCAATCTCACAGAATGATTGTATCTTCTTAAATGACTATTCCCCATGCACTCTACATGACTGGTGCTCCTAATTGTTCTCCATTCCATAACCAAATATCTGCTATGTTTAAGACAGCTGCATGTAGTTGATATGAAATTCTTACTTGGCAATCTCCAGATCTATATTTGTCCTCAGTTTGAAAATTAAGCAACAGGGGTTAGATGGAAGAAATACTAGTCAAAAATTGATAGTGGTTAACTATCCATCCAAGTCATTCACTATGATCATATTATTTCTATATAGAACCTGCATTGGAATCTTTGTTCAAATTACAAATCTTGGACTCTCTTTTTTTTTTTTTCTTTTTTTTTTCCCCGTCAATTGTCTATATGCTTTTTTCCTGAATGTTGGATTTTAATCACTCTTCATTTGACACTGATAAAAATTGTTGGAAGAATAGCTAGGCATACTATTATACAGTTTTATCAAATGCTGGCTGATCCCCTCCCTCCCTAGTAATGAATGACAACAAACTATCTTATTTTTGTATATGTGAACATTCTTGTCAGCCAAAATATGAACAAAATCTTAAGACAGGCTTTTTAGATTTATGCTGCATTAAATGTCAATGGAACAATATTGAGGAAACGGTAGGCTTTGTGAAAATTTACTCTTAGAGGTAACTTTCCACACTTGCTTACCACACCCCTTTCCCTAGTAAAGATCTGAAAAAATTCTATGGTATTTTTTGTCTTTTAACACAGTACAAAGTAAATTGATGCTTAGAGCCCACCTTTTTCAGTCATTATCAGTGATTTGATAGGAACAGATAAATCCTGAGTGAGCAAAGATCTATCTGAATATAATAGAATTGTCATGGTCAAGTGGCTATGGTCATATATTTACAAGAATCATGTAGCCTGAAGGTGTTTGTGTGTGCACTTGAGTTTGATAATTGCTTTCTTTATGGTTTTTATCTTCTTTTTGAGACATTCTTATTTTTTTTAAATTTATTTATTCATTTTTTTTTTTGTTATCTGATTTATAGCATTCTTTTTTGGATAAGAAATTAATTCTATGGTATAAGAATTAGTTTAGTTGCTAGCCGCAGTTCGGAACACAACACTGTCTGGTTGTTTGGAATGAATGCCTATTAGAAAATCTATGTCCCGTTTCCAGTCATCTTAGTAATATCATTGGTGCAGCACAAAAATAGATGAGGAATGAAAACCTTAATCCATAAAATGAGGATTCATGTCATATTCTGCAAAGTGTTGATTGTTCACTAGACACTGGATTGATGAATGGGCATTGTTCAAGAGACTATTTTGTAAGCTCTATGAAAATTAAGCTCAGGAAAAATAATTTTTTTTTCATAAAGAATTAGGCTGAAACATTTTTGGTGCTTTAAAAAAAAAATGATTGATTAGCTCAGAATTAAAGTAACTGCTCATTTGGTGTATTCAAATCTGATAGGATTTGATTTGGCTAGCAAGGTATTTGAAAGATTGGTCCAAGGTCTTGACATATTCATCCTGGGTTGAATAAGGCTCATATGTCACACAATCTTATTATATACCTTGCTATTTTTGTCTTGTTTTTCCAGTCATTTTAACCTGTCTTTATATAAGCTCTGTAGGCTGAACTATTTGCAAATATGTCAATGGCAGCTGTTAAAATTGTCTTGTATTGGTTGTTTTAATGTCTAAGGCTTTCTCTTGCAAAATGTGATGAATTTTCTGATTTGGGAAGGAGACATTCTAAGTTGTATTTGTATTTCTGCTAGTATTCATACCCATAGAGACACTTGGATACTTATCCATATCATGCACACACTTGCACACTATACTTATCTAATATTTGTGAGCAGGATATTCATAAGTGTTACAGCTCTTAATAATTACTGTCAAATCTTTATAGCTAGTACCCTCCAACCAGAAGTGATAAATCTTCAAAATAGCTTAAATTTTATATCCAGTTTATCTAAAATTCATTAGTTTAAATAGATTTTAAAAAATGAACAAAAAGCTAACTTTGAAGTGTTTTAAAAAATCAGTTATGCTAATTTCTATCATGATGTCTGAAATTCCAATATGAATTATGACTCAATGGATTATTCAAGCTAGTATTCTCCTGCTTAAGATTACAGGATGTGACATGTTCCTGAAAAGAACCAGAATTCACTGGTGGAATTGTAGTGATCAAAGCAACACATAAGGATCCTTATGTGGTAGGTTCCTAGAATAATCTATTATGATGCTGATTGAAAATATATTGAATGGCTGTTATGCATAGATTTCTCAACCGTCAATCGTAGTCAGAATTTCACTATTTCAATGCAGATTTTGTTTTCACTTATACTGAGTATCATGAAAGACCTGAACCATGCATTTGAAGTTCTTTCCATTTGCAGTTATGTAAAATGAATGCAGAACACTTATGAGAATGGAGAATTATTGTATTTTGCCACAGATAGGACTTGCTCTATTAGGTTTTTAGTAATATATATTTTCTAAAATTCCATGAATCGTTGAACTAGGTTGATATGTAAATCTCAAGCTTGATCACAAAGTTTACTTCCATTGTGAAGGGTTTGGGGTAATTGGAGTGTTTTTTTTTTTGTTTTTTTTTACCTATTATTGAAAGCACGTCTTATATGCTGCAAAATATGGTAAATAATTTATCTCAACTCTTTTTGCATCTTGCAGTGTGTAAAAAGCATTCAATTTAACATTATTAAATCTATTTTCTTTCGTCCCCCTCTCTGAGAATCTGTGAAGGTCAAGTGTCTATTTTTGTTAGATTTTGATTTTCAGTTTTTCACCAAAGATCCATTTGTATGAGAGTTTAAATATGTGTGTATACATTTTTCAACTTTGTGAACAGTAATAATACTCTCACAACCTAGACATGTGGAAATTTCACAAGTGTTGACAGTTGAAACTATCCATTATTACGTGCCTCTGCTCTTACCTATGCCTGTATCTTCTCATTCTCTTATCCCTTCAAATCTTCATTGCTGGTCCAATTTTATCTAAATGTTATATAAACATAAATTAGTTTCATTTGCAAAATTCTTTTCTACCCCCTCAGTAAATTATATAACTTTATCTGCCCTCTCCCTTCCTACGATCTTAGAGTTTCTCTCCCTTCACTCTCTTCCTACGTCTCAGTAAACTACCTAACTTTCTTTCCTCTCTTCTCTTTCTGCCCTCTTATTAAACTACCTAAATTCTTTTTCTCCCCATTACTCTCTCTACCCTTTCAGCAGACTGCTCAACTTCCTTTTCTCCCCTCCTAATTTCTAAATAAGGAATATTTCAAGCAGGTCATATATCAATTTTTAGTAATATAAGATTTCAAATTACATTATTTAAAGTAATGAAATAATGTATACTGATTTTTGAGCCTTTTGTTTATTTGTGGCACCTCTTAGTAAAAACTGCAAGGTGTAGTTAGTGATCCAATATTCTGCAAGTGGATTGGGGAGCAGTCAACTTGAAAAATAGGCTGTGAGGTTGACCTTTGAGATCATTAGAGGTTATATCTTATTTTTTCATATATATATATATTTATTAGTTATTGTGTCATCCACAGACGGCTGTTTCGATGTATTACATCTCCTCAGTGTGGCTATAGACTTTTCATTATCCCATCCATGAGGCAGAATTGAAACTTTAACTTCAGACCCACGGGCCGATATCCTATTTCTGGACTATGGAACTGGACAGTCAGTAAGGCTGAATTTAAGCAATATATTTGTTTAGACAGAAATTCCTCATCCACCAGAGTGCTCTTTTCCTATGGAAGAGCATTGCATAAGCTTACAGTGGATGAGTTACCTCACTTAGAGAGTGCTCAACCCTGAATATATATATATATATATATATATATATATATATTCAAGGTCATCATAGGTAATTTCTGGTCATCTTGAAACAATTTTCCCTGTTTTGGGCCACAACTTAGCGTTTATGATGCTTAGATAGGACCTGGAGGTACATTTTTCCATTGCAAAGTTCATGTGCTACAAAGTTAATAGCTGAAGTCACCAGAGGTTATTTTTAGCCAATTTTGAAGTCCTAACACAGAAAAAAATAATACCTATGTTGTAAGCTTCGATGAAAATTCTGCGTTCCAAATGCTCGTCAAAAATTGACCGATGAAAATATAACCGTAGATTGTGACAATGCATATTGATTGTACTATCATGATTTCTTACACTGTAATATTCACCTAAGATCAGCTCCCCAAAAATATTTTCCCGGCCCTCCTTTACTTCATATGTATGTTGGAGATGTATATTTCTCCTTCCATGAAATTTTTTTTTTTTTTTTTTTTTTTTTTTTTTGCTGTATTCTTATTCTTATTTAATTTTCTTTTCTTACAATCCAATTCACTAAATAATTCGACTGCGCTGCTGTCATTGTTCTGACTGGAGATTTCAAATTTTGCCATGAATGTTTGAGAGTTGACCTAATGCCGATGTGTATTTATATATGATATTAAATATTACAACATGCTTCTATTGTAACACTTAATATATGCAGGAATACATACTCAACTCATGTGACATGTCAATACCAATCCATTGTAAGCAGTTTTGTTTATTGAATTATACATGATGATTTAGGTTCAATTCAGGCACTTTGAAATTTCTTTTATTCTAATCTTTTCTAATGACTCAACACACTTTACTAACATGAGAAGCAAATGAAGGTTTAGAATGTGGCCTTATTGCTGAAGTGTTTGGTTCATTTCAAAGAAAAGGAAAGGCTTGGTGTATATTTAGCTATATCTTATATTCTGGTTTATAAGTCTACCCCAAACTGAGGTGTCAATTCAAGTTTAGTCCAATGTTGACTCGATAAGTCAACTCTACAACATAGCTCGTAGGGTCTAAACTCAGTAATATGATCCATTTGAGGAAAATACTTGATGCTTAAAGTCAATTCCTGCACCAACATACATGGTATGTTTATAAAATTTGTCAAATTTTAAATGAATACCATGCAAAATGTAAGGAAACTTATTTATAAATGTTGTAAGTAAGTTTGAAAAACAAAAATGTCATTGATTTTGGTTATATTTCTATGTATATTCACATAATTCGCAGATCATTATTCATTGTAAGATAAAAACTCTGACAGAACTAAATTCACCATCAATCACCATAAAATGGAAATTGAGTTACCTATAGAACTGTTGCAATGACAGAAATTTTGTCCTTTGTAGAAAAGTATACATTATTATTCAAGTAAAAACATGTTATATATATATCACATACCTATCAACCTAGAGGGATGAAAATTTGAACATTCACTCCTCATGTCTAAAGAAATGATTTGAGAGGGGGTTTAAGTTCTCCTAATGAATAGGCGTTTCTTTGTTTTATTTGAAAATTCAGACTTTTTAGTGATCATGGCCCAAAAAAAGACAAGAAAAGAAACTTACTCATCCCTCTTTTTCTTTAATTCTTTTAATTGATCAACCCCAACACTGCATACTGCCGAGAGATGTTGGGCACATGATCATTTCTATTGGGTGACTAACCAGACATGTTTTATGATATTACTTCATTCACCGTTGTTATGAATAAGGTAATAGAATATTGAACTGAACTGTTGAATGTGGTACTACAAAGAATTAAGGCAGGTGAAGATCTTCTGAACTGAAAAGTTTATCCATGACAAATTGATAATATAAACTTTCAAAGGATGGAGCCTATCATTGCAGGTGGCTGCAATAAGGAATCCAAATTTTCTGAGCATCTTGATGCTGCAACTAATCTTTATTTCTCTACAACATATCTGGGTCTTTTTATTACTTTTATTATTATTTTTGTTATGAGATCATTACATCCTATTCTATTCTATCTGAAAAGTTAGTGAACCCAAAATGTAGCCAAAGTGAAGAATATTTCAATCAAACTGTGGACTGGTTTCTTTACTAGCACTGTAGATGTAAAAAAAAAAAAAATGATAGCATTATTTATGTGTAGATTGGCACTTTTGTCTTGGAAGAGTGTAGTATATGTGCACAAATCGCAAAGCCATCACTTTGATATGTTTCTCTGAGAAAGACATTAAGATTGATCTGAAGCAACTGCGTTATTATTGTTGATGCTTGATATTTCAATTTAACTGTGTGAACCAAAGTTGGAACCTTTTTTGATAAGTAATTTTTTCCAGTAATTTATGCTCATGTTACCTGGTAGGACCAAGAAATCTTGATTGAAGATAATGAAATTGACAACTGATGAACAAAGTAACTAATTGCTGATATTTATTGTTAATTTAAAATATCTATGGAGAAAATAAAATACAAAAAAAATGTATCCGTTTGTTGCATTGATATTTTGAATAGTAAAATGAAGGATGATATAAAAAATAAAAAATATAAATATTGCAATCAAAATATGATCTTCTAATGATATCATCTCTGAGATTTAGAGGTCACAAATTCACTAAAAGCATGAATTATGTTTTCCCTATAATTGAATCTTTCTATTAAGAATATGAAATTCAAATTGTCAGGTCTATACGGAGGATGCTTCAAGATTCTCTGAGCCTAAAGTCAGCTGATAGATGTAGGTTCCGATTCAGTTCCTGTCGGGACAATTTTTCCAGCTTGTAACCTTTCCTATTGCCTTGAGCTGATGTGATCAGGTTGCTGTTGAAATATTTAAGTCTCCAGAAAGTGCTCAAACCAATGATTGTGGGTTGTTGGACTCTGTTGTTGATAATTCTTCATCATTGAGAACAGATTTGGGCGTCGCCTGACGTTCAATGATATCCCAAATGTCCAGACCTAAACCTATTGAACAAATGAACAGTCCGCATTGTAAATGCTTTGTTGATGTTATCAGTACCTTGATCAGCATTATGTCCTGATTTGAAATTGTTCTTGAAAATTGGTCTAACTTCTTGGGTAGATGTATGTATATAACCCATCAATGATTTCATCATAGGTGTGTCAAGGAGGGTTTGAAATCTGAGTTGTCTTCTAGACTGGTTGCCAACCATGACTAAACAGCATTGTTTGCCCAACCATCATAACTGAACTCAAACTATTATTGCAGTTGAGGGCTCAAAAACCCTCAATAATAATGAATCATGTTTATATTGAATCTGGGTTTGGGGGGGGAGGATTTTGTAAACATAAGGAGTAAATGCTTAATTTTTCAGCCCTCTAGCTCCATTGATGCAGCCGGTCTAAATCATATGTACAAAGCCAGCTTGTCAGACCAACTTGACAACTGAAGAAACTGATGTTGACAGTTTTAGTTGTCTGTTTCTTCAAAGAAAATTCAATTATATTAGAAAATCTTTTAGCATTATACTCGGTGACGTAAAAAATTCTTGTGTAATAAATTGATAGCTTTTTGTACAGAGCAATTGAACAATATAGTATGGTTGCTGAAATCTATCACTTTATATTTGCATGAAGTCAACAAAGAATTCATTGATTTTTATTTTTTTGATTCAATCTAATTTTCTCAATAGATTAAAAAAATATATATATCTTGTGGATTATAGTTATCATTTAAGTTTATGATGAACACTGACCTGATGAGATTATTGCTTAGTAATAATGGAAATTATAATGAAGTATTGGAACTTCTGTTATGATTTTCTTTAGAAACAATGGCTATCTTAAAACTGGAATTGTTGATTTTTACAAGTACTCAACTGAAGATGAAACTTTCCCAATGTATATTGCTATGGGTACAGCTGGAACTATTATTGATTTATTGGTCAACACAATTATTGCTGACTTATATCTGAGACTTCCTTTTGACTAATTTGAGAGCAGCAAACTCAAATATTGCATTTTTTTTAATCTATCACATCAAGTTTACTCCCATTCTTGGTCAATCGCCATGAAAATTACCAGATGATAATGATTTCCACAATCACCTCAATCCTATTATTCTATTTAGAATACCATTCCAACAAACAATACCATAAATCAATGTTGAGATTAACAATTATATCAGTTAACTATGACATCTGGTCAAAATATTGAAATAAGAAAATATAAATTGGTGCTTGAGGGAAATTTTTCATAAAAAATGGGCACACAGTAATCCAGAATAGGGACATAAGGATTTGAAGTCCAAGAAATTCAATTTTAGAATCACAGCTCTAAAGATTCAGTTGAAAAGTCTCGCGATATGTGTAAATAGGATCTATGTAATTGTCAGCTTTTTTGTTTCGCTGGAATTTTTTTATCACAGCCACAAGAGAATTCCATGCTCTTTTCTCCTTATCATTCATGGAGCTTGTGAAATGTGGATATCTCATTAGTTTTCTGATTTTTAGCCTGTCAAACTTAACAGCTTATATTTTTCCCTTACTGAGGTGAGGAATCTTGTGCATGTGTACTTGAAACAGTTGCCTTCTCTGCTTAGAGCTTTAACACATAGTTTCATTAGAACTAGTTTAATGTGAAGCAGAAACATTAGTGGTTGGTTTATAATATTTCTCTCTCTGACATTTAAACATATTCTCATTGACTTCTGAGTCCAATGCTTGTCCTTGTTGCAGGACTTGAATCTTTCACTAAGTCATTCAATTAGGCCTGATTAAAGATCTGAGGCCTCTTGGTTGAGCCACATTCTTCAAAATCCAAATCGAAATCATGTTCGACCATATCACCTACCATGTCCTCCTTTTCTTGAAGTGAAGGAAGCCCTTGAAAAACTGGCAAAGGTATTTCCTCTAAAGCCCTGGACGAACTGTTTAATGCAAGGTCCCCCCCCCTTTCTTCCTATTGCAACCCAGTCTTGACAAAGTAAAAATAGCAGTCATCTACATTTTATTTTATTTTATTTTTTCAGTACTCACCCTACCATTGGAATGCCAAGCGTCAGTTTTTCTTGCTTTCCCTTGGTCCACTGTCATAAACTTTCAACACAGTTTGCATACTTGATTTAGAGCTCAAGACTTGTCCTGATTTTAACGTTTAACTTGAAAGTAAGCCAAGTACAATTTCTTCACCAATATTCATCCTTTGATTGGATACTATAAAGTTTCCAAAAATAACAAAATGCATCTGTACTATTCAAACATTTTCTTCGTGCAGTAGCCATTATCTGTAACAGGAAAAGTGAAAATATAGTAGATACTAAAATAAATACTTGCATTTGTTCTAAATGATGACGGTATGTTGTAGGACAAAAACATGACATGACATGCAAAAAATCATTTGAAATCAGCACCTCAAAATTAGTTGAAAACAAGTGTTGGATCTTAGCAGGGAAAAAGTGAAAAATTTTTGGCCAGTAAATTAACTATGTAATACACATTATAATCTTTGACATATCATGAGGTTCCTGGTTTGTTCTTATAAGTTTTGAATATATAGTGTGTTTATATGAATGAATTACAATTCTACCTAAGTGTACAAGTTATATAAAGTATATTTGTCTTGTTATTGGTGAATGATGAAGATTGTTTTTACTAATTCTGTTTTTGTAATTTATCTAATTTGTGACTTTTGGATTAATATTGCTACGCATTCTCTATCAGTTTAAAAAAAAAACTTTTCTGTTTGAGGGTTAGTCTCTTGGTTATGATCCAAGTTTCAGTTCCTTAGGTGACTATCAGGACATTGCATTGGTCTTCTTTTTGGAACTAATTTTCTTGTTCTTGAAGATTGAGCTTGCTTTGTCAAAGGCTCACCATCATATGATTCTTTGATTGATTTCATAGAGATTAGTTATGCTAGATCGCTGTAGTGGTTTACTTTCTCCTATTTAGTGTTTTTGATTTTGATTATTGATTGTTAAAAATCTCAAATGGCGGTGGGCTGGCCATTTTGCAAGAATGGCAGACAACTGATGGACATCATGACTCACGACATGGATCCACCGAGATCACATGCACAACCGAGGCCGGCAGAATATTAGATGGAGAGACAAGCTAGACAAGTTCAGGAAGTACTGGCTCCGCAACACCCATGATAGAGAAGTGTGGCAAATTCTGGAGAAGGTCTATGTCCAACGATGGACGTTAAAAGACTGATGATGATGGATTGTTTATTTCCAGCATGTTTGTTGCACATAACCTTTGTGGTGCTGAAGTTCATGCGAAGGCCAACTTTCTTGCTTTCTTCAATTCGTTCATCTAGCATTAGTTGGAGATCCTGAAAGTTCTCTGCAAAAAAGGTGTTGTCTGCAAATCTGAGGTTGCTCAGGTATTTGCTGTCTATTCTGATTCTTTTGTTTTCCCAGTTTAGGTTTGGGGATATCATCTCGAAGAAGGCTATAAAGAGTTTGGATGAGCTGAGTTCAGTGCTGAAAGGGCTCAGTCTTTTTGTAGCCTGATAAAGGAGCCTCAGTGACAATATATATGTTGCAGTACTCTGACATAGTGTTTACACCTTGTGAAGTTATGGCCTTGATAACTTTGAGAATTTCCTCTCAGTTGGTCTTCTTAAAGTCGATAAATGCTGCCGGGAGTGGCATTTTATATGCTGCTGCTTTCTCTTCTAGTTTTATTGAACGGAGATGGTCCATGGTCGAGCTCATTCTTGTGGTTGGTTCTCATCTAGCATTTTTGTGAATTGGTAGGTGATAACTTGAAAAAGTTTGTAGATTTTTATATGACATCATGATGATTGCAGTGTTTCAATCTTCTGAGACTTAGTTTGAGGCATAAGTTGAAAAGAATGGCTAGTTTCCTAGTGATAATCTTACCAGCTTTTTTGAGTAGCTTAACGGTGGTGATATCTCCTCCAGGGGCCTTTCCTTTCTTTGATTGTTTGATGGCTTTCTTTTACCTCCCATGGCGTAACTTCTTGGAAATCCTCAAACTGATTGCTTACGTCTTGTACATCCTGTTTGTTGTTTTACATTTCTTGTCTGGAGGTGTAGTTTTTGGTAGAATCCTTAGGCATGTCCGATCTGGTCCCTGTCTGTTCTTAGGTCACCTGTTTTGAGTTTTGCTAATGGCTTTGTAGCCCCCGACCTTCCTTGAGCATTGTTTCGATGATTGCTGTCGTGTATCTTGTCATTTTGTTTCTTTCAGATAGTTTTATTTAGTTTGTTTACAACAATTTCCTCTTGCTGTTATCGATGGCTTGAGATTTCTGCGTCTTTCCATAAGATTCTTGGTTTCATCTGAGATTTTACTGATGGATTGAGTGTTCTTCGTTTTCCCTTGTGGTGACTTCATTTAGAGAGGCCTTTGAATTCATGTTCTTTTCTGGTTCTGTAAGAAGTCTATCTGTTTTTTAGTTCAAGCTTGAAGAAAAAAGTGAGCTCTTTGGTATGTTTAGTAGTTGCAGTTTGATGTATAACATTTCCCTGTGTTCTTGGTATTAGTTAGCATTTTACATCTTACCATCCTGTGGTTGCTTCCTATGTTGGCTTGATTTAGGACCTGGATGTTTTTGACGGTGTTGCTTTTGTCCACTAGGATGTAGTCTATTGTGTTGTTGGTTTCATATTTTGGACTCTTTCAAGCCCATTTTTCATTGGGTTTCTTTTTGAATGTGTCCATGATATATGCTTGAAAAAAATTATTTATACTTGTCATTCAGAGTGGATAATTTCTCAAAATATGCAAAACAAAATTCTTTTTTCTTTTTAAACCAATAGGAAAATAAGAAGAGCTTTTGCTTAAAGTGGTTTTGTATTTGATAAGAATTGTTGAGCAAATAAAATTGGAAATTGATGTATAGTCTTCCGTCTCCTTTATCTTAAAAGAATAGTATCGACCATGGCATTTTCAAATGATCAGTATATGTTTTTACTGAAATGTGTTGGAAACAAGCTTACAAATGTTTTGTGTATGTATAAACATCAATTTTTTTTTTCTTTTCTTTTTCTTTCTCTTTCTGTTTGAATATCAGTTGGATTGAATGATAGATAGTTCAGATCAATATCATTTTGAACTGTGGTTGGTTCTTCATAATCAATTGGATCTCATGAGAAGCTCTTTATTTGGGATTGATGTATGGAGCAACTGGCCACATGTTATTGATTAATTGATTGGTTCATTGACTGACCAACTGGTTTATTATATCTGACTATCAGAACATTTCTTGAGCGGCACTGAACAGTAAAAACCAGTTACACTCACTCTCTTCCTCCGGAATGCATGAGCTAAGTGTGTGTGTGTTTTTTCCTGTTACGAAGGGTTCCTTTTACCTTAATTAGTTTTCTTAGTAAAATAATGGTATGCTGCTTCAAGCAAATAACTTTTGTTAAATAGAAAAATATATATACATTGGATGAAATTATGAAGTATTTGTCTGTAACATTTCCCTATTACCATTATTGCTTATTACGTTGTGATGAGATCTGTTATTGAAAAAGAAAATCTTTTTGTTCAGTTGAGAGTTTGAAAGTTTATCTGTGTTTCCTATTTTTATTTTTCAAGTTTTTAGTCTAAGGACACAGTTTAATAGTTATATTAATTCAAGTAGATATTTAGCATAAATACTCTCCCTTCTAGACTTGATTCTTTTGAACTGATATATCAGACATTATACCTATTGTAATCATTTGTGTGCTTTGAATGGCTATAGATATCATGTATGAGCTTCTGCTCAAATAATGCTGCTTATAAGTGTTCGTAAAAGAGGAGTAATGAAAACTATGGCTTTTAGTGTGGGCTGAAATGTAGCTCCGGTGGGGTCCTGTGGGAATTTTTAATTAGAATCATGAATCCTCAGGTGTTAATTTTTTTTATCTATTTTTTCCAATTTTCTTCTTTGGCCCAGTTGGTATTTTGACCAGATCTGCAGAGGCCTGAAATATTGTAAAATACCACAAAGCATTCAATTTATGACATGGCTGGGTACCTTTAAGAAAAATAATTCCCCCCCCCCCCGCCAGGTTTGGTATCTTGAGTGCTCAATAACAGACCAGAAATCTAACAACTAGAAAGGTATAATTTTCAAGATGGCCACTAAATCCTCATAATGCCCATTCACCATAGACAAGTTTTTCTAATTTTTTTTTCTTTTTTTTGTATCCAGTATGCTTGATAACATAACATCTTGAAAATCATGCTTTTCCAATGGTTAGACTGCGGTAGACTTTTAGTATATCAATGTTGAGAAACCATGGGGTGGGTAGATTGTTTGTGTTTTTTTTTGTTTTTTTTTCCAAGTTGTCAAATCTGTGATAATGATGCTGTATTTCCTAAGTCCTATTCATACAACACGTTTGTACTTATTCCCCTGTTCACTCCTACATACATGAATAGATGTAATTTGTGAATCCATTATAGACACCTTTTAAACCTCTTATATTTTATTTCTCTCTCGTTTCACAAATTGGAAGTTTTGCAATGTCTACTCTGCATATTTATGACATTATTGACACTATTACTATTCTTGTAGTAGCTGAAATATGCATGCAATTATGTATGGTTATATTTAGTACATTTGTAAACATGGTCTCTGTTTTGGATAAATTGATTTGAAAATGTGCCAATTATTTGAAATATTTTTATATAAGAAATCTTTTTAGAATGTGTCCAACTAGAGCAGAATATGCTGGTGAAATGTGTTCAGTATTGTTTTAAAATTGAAGCTTTTATTTAAAAAAGAAATTCTCGAAAAATCTGGAATTAATACACTTAGTTGACAATTCAGTTTCCCAGTTTATTGGAAAATCAACTCTGATGAAATATTTCCTGATTTTCTCCTTTTATTTTTATTTTTCATGAGATTCATTAATCAACATTTGGTTTTCACATAATTGAGACTTAAATTTCCCAAATTATTACGACCAAGTGATCATTTCGCATCTAATGAAGAAAAATAATGAAAAAATTTCAAGTAAAAGTACAATATATGTTAGTGTATAAGTCAATGCTTAAAATACTAGTTAAAAACTATAAATACTGAATAAATCAATGCTCTCTGAAAATAAAAAAGTTGGGACAGCACCATTTCCATCAGTCTGTCTAATCCAGGGGTTTATATGGATTGACTTTTCTTTTTTTTTTTTTTTTTTTTCTTACCTCTGGAAAAGTTGATTCATATGCTAGCTTTTGGAGCCATTAATCCAGAATAGTTTATTTTATTTTAAGCTATAAAAAAGACTGACCACTTGATTATTTCTATGGTTATTTATTAAGCATAGTATGGCACAAGGCTACAATAATTAATAGATTTGCCTGTATCGTGAAGAATTGGTCTGTGAGCAGTAGGCAACCCTTGATCATTTTAGGGTTTGCATATATCTGTACATAGAATATGTGAAAACTAATGTTTTGAAATAAAAGTTATACTTACAATGCTTTAGATTTCAAATGACATTTTCAAATATTGACTTGATTCTTAATCTCATCTTTGTATTCAGCTACAGTTGGATCAGTACATTTACAAAATGTCATATTTGATAGTTAGCTTGAAATATTGAGTCCTGGATTAAATAAGAAAACAGTATTTTGTAAATGTGGTTCTTCTAATTTGCTTTAGCAAATAAAAAATTTAAATCTTTGTCTAAAATTCAGAAAGTACTTTTTAAAAACGGAATTTGCTTAATTGTGTTAATTTCTACATGAGAAAATTTCTTTTTCTTTGTTGCTTCCTGAATTGATACTGTGATAGATAAGAGCCTCTTCTAATTGAGTTGTGTATAACTAATTGAAAAAACAAACAAAAACATTGATCATTATTAAAAAGAGAAAAGCTTTGAAGAGTTTGAATCATTTGAGTGTGTGAAATTGACTCTTTTGATTCTTGTACCATGAAAATATTGATATAAATATGCCTACTTTGTTAAAATTGTTATCAGTTCAGTAGTTATTTTTTCATCCACTTGGTCAAGTCATTTTATTCGCTCTTCCTGAATAGTGATCTCTTTAAACTGATCAACATGTACCCATCGCAGAATTTTAGCTCAGTATAAAGAGATTATTTTCGATAAGCATTTCTTTTCTGAATAATAAATTTTTTCTGTAGTGAGTTAAATCATAACTAAGAGCCTTTCACTTTTGGCCCTGTGCCAGATTAAGCTTCGTAAATACTATTTTGATCATGAATCATATATTTGAAAAATATTACAATTCTAAAAAGAAATCTAGATTTGAATTTCTTAATCTTATATTGGAACATTTATGAAAAGACAACGTAAAGAAGTTTTAATGAGTAAAACAGTTTTATTTTGATGAAACCCTACTTCTGGGCTATTTTTGCAACTATCGTATCAATGCAGCTTAGTTTAAAAATGAAAAATCTTTAAACATTAGCTAACATTTATTTTTCTATCATCCCAGCATTACTATCATGTCACATATCTGGCATTAGACATAAAAACTTTGGCTTCACCCCAACACTCTAACTCCTTGGCAAATGCTTACAAAAAATCCCACATATCCTCTCTCTGAACAATAAGACTTTTTGATTTGAACCTTTGTAGGTTGACTACTGAAGAAGTCTATCCGTATAGGTCTCCACTGATACATGGTTCATTATATGATGCAGACAGAAGGTGGATGCCTCTATTTTTACTTATATTTCGGGCAACCTGTCCTGAAAATTATGAGTAATAGTTGTAGTAGTAATAATAATAATAGTAGTAGTACTGGTAGTTTACCTTTAAAACTGTCAGGTTGGGTGCTATTTCACTGCACCCTGAGCCAGCCCATTTGATAGAGCTGAAACAACTTCCACTCCAAGTAATCAAAAGCAGCATTTCTGTCAATCACTGAAAAAAAATTTTTGATCTCCACCCACTCACTATCGCCCTTAGAAATTCAGATACTGCATATCTAAAAGCACTGCAGCTTACAGGTTGAAAGTATCAAGTCATTTTAAATACTGGAATTGGGTTTACTTTGTAATGTGTATGTTCATTGAACTTTTGAAAAAATCTTCGATATGCTATTTTGAGAAGATAGTTGAAATTTTTTTTGAAATGTTGTATCAATTTATTTTTTTTGTTCCTGTGGATGAAATAACAAATTTTTGTCTACCCCCCCCATTTCATTAATCTTAAAGTGAATCAGAATGTTTTTAACCAAAAACATTGATCAATATGCACTAATTAGGAGTTGACAGATTGGCTGCAGCTGTGAACTGCGTTGTTTCTGGCTACTATTGATAGAGAGCAAAGACGCGATAATTATCAGTTGTAATAAGTTTCAAGAGCTTTTTCTTGGAATAAACAAAATTGAAGAACTAAACTTGAAGAGACTTAATAACGACTACATCCATATTCAATTGTCTAGAGTGACCCTCCCGATTGGTTAAAAAAAAAAAAAATGAGGCAGTTGAGCTTTGTGTGTGTGTGTGTATATATGTATGTGTGTGTGTGTGTGTGTGCGTGTATGTATGTATATGTGTGTGCGTGTGTGTGTGTATGAATATGTGCGTGTGTATGTATGTGTGTATGAATATGTGCGTGTGTGTGTGTGTGTGTGTGTGTGTGTATATTGTCTTGTGTTTTCTACCTGAAAGTAGACAGCTAAGTAAGCAAGTAAGTAACCATCATGGTTTCATGTTCTATTCCAATTGTAGATCTGAACATTACTGTTGCAAATATCACAAATTTCCAAATGATACCATATCATCCGTGGAAAATACTAATTATATATTCATATATTTTTGAAGAAAGAAGAAATATAAAACTTGTTGGTTCAAGTACATAATTTCATTTTACTATTGGTTTTTTTTCTCAAAGATGGTAATTATGATTTTGAACTTGTTTCCGGTTGCAAAATTTACAAGATCTCCACCTTCTTGCCTTATTTTTGGATTTACCTTATTATGTGTAGTTATTTTGGTTGTCTGAAAAAAAAAACAAACAAACATTTGAGAATGTCTTTTTCCTTTGTTCAAATCTCACTTATATTTTATATGATGTTAGCCATCTTTCACTTATCAAAACGTCTAAAAAGGCAGCACTGGTTATTGTGGCTTGGTTATAATGCAGTAGCCTTTCTTGGATTCCAACATCTATGTTATAACAGAGTTTTGTAACTATTCTCTTTGATAATTATAATGGAGCATTAAACTCATCTTTGGCATTCTTTTGATCTGTTATTTTTGAGACTTGGTTGATAGGACTGTTCATATCCCAAGTATTTGTCCATACAAAAAAAGTGGTCTGTAATATCAAATATTTTTATGCCAGAAAATTATTCATATCCATGTGGTTACCATTACTTGGCAACTGCCTTTTAAAAACTTGGGCGAAAGTCTTTTGATTGGAGGAAAGAGTTTGGAATCCTGAGCGATATTACATTTAGTTTGACTGTTTGATATTCATTTTTTTGGGATAGATTTGGTGTTAATGATTTAGAATCATCTTTTTAACAGTATTAATTGTGAGAATCCTTGTTATCAATGTTGCACTGTCATAGACCATTCAATTTGCAATGCCACTTAATTTTGGAGAGCTGGAATTACAAATTGATTGGTCTATGACTGTGCAAGTGATAATAGAGGTTTACTACAGTCAAGATATGCACCTAATTGATCTAGAAAATGAAATCAAAAACAATCGACACTAGCAAAATGTGAAGAACTAATCGAACTTAAGAGTAAACCTCTCTATGACTTTGAAGACAGAGTGGTAGGCTTCAAAGCTCTTTCTGACTGCATAGCTAGTGTCACCGTACAACTCTCGAAGAGGTACAAACTGAATATCATCCAATTTTATGCTCTCACTTCGCTGTCAACCGAAGAGGAAATAGACAAATTCTATAATGACTTCAACTCCCTACTCCAAGATACCAGAATATACTTCAAGGTCATCATGGGAAATTCCGACACACAGGTAGGATAAAAAAATGAACGTCGTGTTGGCAAGTTTGGATATAAAGTACGGAATGAGAGAGGTGGAGATCTTGTAAATTTTGCAGCTGGAAACCAGTTCAAAATCATAATTACCTTCTTTGAGAAAAAACCAATTGAAAAAAGACTTGGAAGAGCCATACCACGAATGGGATAGACATCGTAATGGATAAAAGCGACACAATCAAAGACCTTCAAGTCCTTAATAAAGTCAACATAGGAAGCCACCACAGAATGCCCAGATATAAAATACTAATTTACACCAACAGAGAACACGGAAGAATGTTCCACACCAAACTGCAACTACTAAACAAACCAAAAGAGCTCACTCAATCCTCCAAGCATAAATTTCTCACTGAACCAGAGGATGACATCTACAAACTCAACAATAAAATAACAGCCTCTCTAATAGAAGTCACCACTATTTTTGAACTAGGAAGCACACAAACTATTAGTGAAATCTCTGATGAAACCAGGAATCTTATGGAGGAATATAGAAACCTCAAGCCATCGACAAGAGAGAAAATTGAAGAACCCATACTAAATAAAAAATAGACAGAATATCCTTGCAACCTCAGATTTGCAGACAACCTCCATGACCTTCACATGAACTTCAGCAAAACTAAGGTCATGTGCAACAATCATGTTGGAAATGTTCTATCATTCATAAGATTTTAAAAGTTTTTAGGTGCTGACCTTCATCAGAATCTAACCAGAATGCATATTTGATTTCTCCTTCGTATGAATCTTTCCCTGTAAGATTTGAAGTTTTTTTCATTAATATGCTTCTTTTAGTTGAGTTTTTCAACTTTACAAATTCTGACTTCAGGACCTTCTTTCTGTTGGTTTTCCTACATATTACATTAAATACAAGAATCTTAGTCTGTAGGTTGTTTTCTGGTCTCTCTACAGGCTTCTATAATCTCTGAGCTCCCCAACTAAAAAAGGATTCTTCCAGGAACCTTCTTCTGTTCGTATTCTGTTGTTTTTTTCCTCTCTTTTTCCTCTTGTTACTTGGTATATTAAATAATAGGAATGGAGTCCTTGATAAAATTCAATGCAGGTTCCAGATCTTTTCGTGTGCTGTGAGGCCTCTGACAATGGTATAACTTCCAGTGTATCAAATTTTCATGGTTCAGGACACCCTTTTGTAATCTGGCTGGATTTCCCATGCTGGTTTCTGTGAATAATTCCATCAGATATGCCTGAAGCTTCCTCAGTTAAAATGACTACTATTCCAGGTTTTGTTGTCACACTGATCTGTAATGACCAATTCAGTTGCATATGTAGAAGCATTTCATCACAACATAATGGTAGCACTATGTTGCCATTCTTTCCACACTTGTAGCAGTGGACCTGTCTAGAGATGTAATCACTAGCCACATGGCCAACACGGTGGCATTTGCTTGCCTATTAATTTTCAAGGTTCTAACCTTCCAATTTTTGCACTTGTAGATCATATAATCCAAGTTGACATATTGGCAGCCATGACATTTAAGATCATCAGATACTGTGGATTCTGAAAAACCCATGATAATACTTCTTTTTGTGTCCCTGCTTTCTTTCTGGTGGACATACTTCTCTGTTAGGAAATCTTTTAAAGCAGATTTTGCCTGGTGTTTAGAATTCATTATCCAAGTTTTATGTTTTGGTTTTCAATTTCATTTCTAGACAAGCTTCTGAAATCATGTTTCAGTATTAGTACCTGCACCAGCTCCCTAGAATCCTTCACTTTTATAATAATGTCACATTGGTGCGTCTGTCTCATTTCACTTGATCAGAATTATATGGCTGTGGTTCACTCAGAATGTAAACAATGGCCACACTACCATAAATCCATAAGCTCTCTCCAGTCTAAGGGTGATAACTCAATACTAAAAATGGGAATATGTACTCAGCACAATGATACTTTCAGACTGGTATCTTTATTTCAATTGTTTGTATTACAACATTTGTAAATCTAGAAGTTATCTATACAATATAAGTGTAAAATTTATTCCTTAACACTCAAAAAGTATTTAAAATACATGAGTAGCTTTTGATATTTCAGAATGCAGCTTGTTATATCAGCCAAATATGTTTTGATTTGGGATAAGTATTTTTGTATGGATTACTTTTGCTTTAAGAGGAAATGAACTGAAGTAATGCCTTTTTCAAAAAAGATTTTTTATTCATTTAAAGGTATTCTCCACTTTGTGTATTGATATTTGCTAATATAATATTTAAAAAAAAAAAAGATAAATGAAAAGTTGGTTATTTATTTGACTGAAATTTAATTATTTGCAGCAAGTTATTTTCTTAATCTCACAAAAATGACTGATTTGACAATTTGCTGCTCATAAGATTTTATCATCTACTACAAAATAAGATTAAATCTTTTCTCTTTCTTTTTCAAAAGCACAAAAACAATGGTATAATTTCCATAAATCAATTTCTGACTAACAGACAGGAAATTTTTCTCATTGTACTACGGCCTAGTTTCTTATACTTAATACACTTTCACTTTAGCTAGCTCAAAATGAGGCAAACTTCAATATATATATATATATATATATATATATATATATATATATATATATATATATATATATATATATATATATATATATATATATATATCTCTATTAAAAAAAAATAAATTTTTCCATTATATTTTCGGTGCAGATAACTATGTATTTAGTTATGTGCAATTTTTTTTTTGTATTTGAGATTAAGAAATGTTATACAGTTTAAAAGTGCTTGATAATTCATTATTCAGCATCTATTATCATTTTAGTAAAAAGTGTAAAATAGATCATCAAAATCACTTGGTTGTGGAACTATTGCATATTAAGATCATTTAAAGGTGAATAGTGGTTAAAATGTTAATCTAGTTTTGTCATTTAAGGATTAAAGATTCAAAAGTTACTGATTTTTTTTTTTTTTTTTTTTTTTTTTTTTTTTTTGTTTGTTCATTTTTGTTGCAGTATAAATCTATGAGCATTTTTCTTCGATCATCATTAGCCTTTTAGTATTCATCTTTGGACATAGACCTTCCCCAAGGTGAGGTTGAGTGTGATTAGAGTTTGTATAAATATCATCCCTTTTTGTATGACCTTCAAGAATGAAGGTGAAAACTTTGAGTTAATCATTTTTATTGGTCTGTAAGATGAAATAAATAGGAAACCTTGTTGTGTAGGAAATGTATTCACTGAAGTCTGCCTACAAATATTAGACTAAGAGGAAAATGCTTTATGGAAAATATCATAAAATGATATTTTAAAGAAAAAATAGTTTCATTAAAAACAAAACCATATAGTGTTTTTAACTTTGAAAATATGAAGCATATATAGCTTGCCAGATAATCATATGAACCATATCTTGAGTAAATATTACTGGAATTAAAGATACTTAGAAAAGAGTGGCTAAGTATGATGTCATGACCACTCTTCTGGCTCCACCTGGGGAAAGAATTCAAACTGAAATTTTTTTTTTTCTTAGTCTGCAATTAGTCTATATTGGTCATTTAGTTTATTGTGGATTTAAAAAAGTCATTTTTTTTTATCCATTTTTCCCATTGGAATTTTTTAGCAGACATCTCAAAGCAAAGCAAACTGCTATAGTTCAATGTTTTGTATCTGACTGCTATCACCAATCAGACTGTCAGTGTTGCAATTATGACAGATATCCTAATGATTAGAAATGGTCCTGACATTGGAAAATATTGATAGGCTAAATGTGATACATCCTTATAACTTTGAAGAAATATTTTTAGGCTAAACTGTAAGGGCATTTCTGGGTCTTAACAACCAAAAAAATATAAGTGAGCAGAGAGTCTGTAAAGTGTGTTATGTTATAAAGGAGTCCTAAATTTTGAGGAAAAATAAGCATATATATATATATATATATATATATATATATATATATATATATAAGAATGTAAATTTTTTACGAATTTAGTGTACAGCTGAATATGATAAATGTGTCTGACATTTCATTAGTATTGTTTGTTTTTTTTTTAGTTTTTTTTTTTGTTCTTGGACAACATTAGTCAAAAATTATTTTATTGTAATTATCTTTGTGTTAATAATAAGGAAGTTTTCACTTGGAAATTATATCTTTAAATGATGTAGGCTTGGATAAATCTGTGTTTCAAAACTTGAAACCTTATAACGTGAAGTTCGCATTCATTAAAAAAATATTGGCTGCAACACTCAAAATTATAAAAATAACAGGTCATTTCTAAAAATTCATGATAAAAATTCAAAATTTCTGTTCCAGTCTATATATTTTTATAATTTATATGAACTTCACATTAATAAAACCATGTATTGTCACAAGGTTTTTTGAATGTTAAAAATTAAAAAAAAATTTTTTTAAATACAACCGTAATATAACTAGGTCAATTGAAAAATTCTAAAAATCAAATTAGAGTTTATAAAGAAAACAATGGAAAGATAATATTTTCTGTTGAAAAACAGGTACCACACTTTGATTATGGACTAATCGCCGCACATAAATGGACCACAAAACTAAAATAGTGCCACAAACTTCCTTATTTACTGAACAATCTAAGGCAAGGTCGAAAATAGAATGAATGGCATCAGAACTGCCTTTTGGATTTGTTTTTAAATGCAGCAAACTACCAAATAAACTTATTTACCAAATGAGGGATAACCATTGAGGATAACAAACCTTTGAATTTAATAACACCCCCCTCTACTTGGGGGGGGGATTACTTTGTTTTATCAAGGGTTATCTATATATTCGCTTTATTATTTATTTGTTCAATTATCAAAAATATCTTTTTGTTCCTTATGTCGGTTTTTAGAATGATTCATCTTTTTAGTTTTAGAAAGGGGTTCTGTTTACAATGTACCTTGGACCTTTACCTTCTGTCCATTGGATATAACTTCGTTGTGTAGTATTCAGTTACTTCATCAACTTCATGGATTGCACCCTTCTGTGAAGTTTATTTAAGCTTTTTTTTTTCTGCTTTTATACAGCAGTCAATGCTTCCAGATTATATATTTTGCTCCAAGCGTCATTCAGAGTGCAACTTTCCTCAATAGCTGCTGCTTATCATCATCAATAGACCTTCCTCGGGATTCACCACACTTCTCTATTGTGGGCATTGTGGGGCCATTACTTTCTGAATTTGTTTAGTTCTCTGCTGGCCTTGGTTGCGCATGTGATCTCCGGGGATCAATGTTGTGAGTTGTCATGTCTTTCAGTTGTCTGCCATCCTTGCAACATGACCAGCCCATTGCCATTTGAGTTTTTTATTGGATTCTATGTCTCGAACTCCTATTTTCTCCAATATATATTGTGCTGGCTTGTGATCTTTCCATGTGATGTTGAGCAGGATTCTTTCATGTGCATGGTTCTCAAATGGCTAACCTGGTTCATTGTTGTTGAAGATCTAAACACTCAAAATTCAGAAAATTTATTTGCTTGAGTTAAGACATGTTTTGTGTTAAAATAAATCTTTTTTTTTTTTTTTTTTCAATCATTTTTCTTTTATTCATTTTTTTGAATAATCATTTGATGCCTAAAAATTTCGAATTTCCTGAAAGATGAAGGTAGAAATGCATTTTCATCTGTTAAACATTTTACTTTTATCAAAGAAGCCTTGATTTTACAAGGGGCATAATTGAATTCTTCAAAGCCATAGTTTTATATAACAGACAGAATGTAAGGGTCCAGTTCAGCATCAGTTACATTGTGAATAGCCCTCTCACAAAGAACTTCAGAAATTTTTCTGGAAACTGACAAATTTCCAAAAGAAATGAAGGCATTATTAAGAACAGTTGGAATCACTTGAACATTTTTTTTAATAATAATTTAGCCAGTTGGTATTTTTGAAATCTTGAATATTTAAATGAATGATTGGTTTTATTTTCATCTCATCACATATGTACTGAAATTATTTACCCTGTAGTTATATGATCTACATTTTTTTAGCTCCTCTGGAATTCCTTTAGTGGACGATCTGAAATTTTTAGTGTCTTTTGGAAAGAGTAAGAGAGAAAGAATGTCACTGTAATTCTAACGGGAAGTTGTTGTTTTTGATTTTAAATGCTATGTTTTTTATTTTCATTGTTTGGATTCAGATTCATTGAAATGTCTGCATTAGTTTCATGTTAGAAAAAAATACTGAAAACAAATCTTCAGATTTTGATTGCCCCAAAATTACATTATGAAAGGTAGATTTAAAAAGCTCTTCTATGTAAAAACATTTTTATTATGAATATAATTTAAAGAATCCTAGATTATGTAGGTCTGTAGTTTTCTTCAATCAAGTTTATATCAACCCTTGTAAGCGAGCTTCTGATCTACTCAGATTTTTTACCGATAAAACTTGTTTGAGCAACAAACAGAGAAAATGAAATCTCAATTCAAGTTCCTCTGATGACTCATGTGTTTGGTGTTTGAAATGAGTATAAAATTTAGAGTTAATACATGATAGTGAAATTCAGCAACACGTAGTTAACGTATCTCAAATTTGGGTAAGCAAAATTACTATACTCTGTCTGGGTCATTTGGAAAACTCCAATTCACTCTACAAATTATAAATAATGAAAATCTGTAAAAATCTTGAATTCACTGAGAATAGGTAGGGATGTTTTTAACGAAGAGAGATCGGTTATTTAGACCATTCTTATACTTATGCATTTGATTAAATTACAAATAGATTCATCTTATATTTATGGATGACAAAAAATAGGCCTCTGGTGTGTTCAGATCATAAAGTTATGGATGAAAATGTCTTTTTCATGGTATGATTTGTCTGTGTTCGTATTAAATTAGCTTTAATAGTGCTCTTGTATAGATTTGAAATTTGAAGCTTTATGGTTGTCAGTGTCTATTTCAAGATCAAATTTTAGCCAACAAGTGTTTGTATGCAAGTGAGTTGGCCTTCTTGGCTTATACTGTCAGGTGAGTAAGGTGTTTTGTTTCGTTTTTGTATGGAAAGTAAGAAGCTCTGAATCATTAAGAAAAGTATGTAAAGAGGATGAAAGACAGTGGGTGAAGAAGAAAATAAAATCTAAAAATTCAACTTGTTCACCAACTCCACTCATCGACCTATCCATTTTTCAATGACCTGGCTTGGCTGACACCATTAGCTCAAGTAGAGAAAAGAAGAGGTCAGATTATGTTGCTGTGGCTTTTACAAGCCTCATTTTTATGACCATGAAAATGCACAGATATATAGAGCTGTACCTATTCTATAGCCTTTTGAAGTTGGTTGTTATAGATCTGATGTATCCTATAAATACTTATCAATAAATTGCTTTAGTGTGTGTTTATACATTTCTTAGAACCACCAAGAAAAAATTCCCCCATATTCTGTCGAGGACAACTTTTTAAATGCAAGTAAAATTCAGAAAAATATGCCATAATGTTTTGTTCATGTGTTGTTGTATAACCACGTGGAAAATGTGTTTCAAACATGGCACAAAAGTTCGATATGAAGCTATTGTGCATCGTGGAACACCTGCATGTCTGAGGGGATGCTACTGTGAATTGAACTGTATGTTGCAGAATGGCCTTGAAAAAATAAAGATGAAAGCAACATGCAAAAACAAAAAGCCAGACAAAGATTTGCCGTGGGGAAATGAATGGTTTAAATCACACAGATGTCAAAAGAAAAATTTCAGGAAAAAAATTCCCCCCTATACATAGTTGTACTTGTAGTCCTCTTGCTTCTTTCTCTGGGGTAAAAAGGACCCTAACTTCATAGCTAGATCCTTTACTACTATCCTACTGCCTCACTTGCCTTTGTTGCTTACTTGCTACCTTATCTTCACCCCCCCCCTTCTTACACACACTTTCCGACTAGCTGGATGCTCAGGGGAGATGTGACTGCTCCAGTGTCCTTGTTCCAACTGCCACCATCCAATAGAAATTCTCTGTTGTCAACAAGGCATCTTTGCTTAAAAAGTCCACCTATGATATGAGAGAGCTACTTCTAAGTTGTATGCTGATTTGGCTAGGTGAGTCAAAACTCAATATGAGGGAGACTGATAAGCTGATCGACCTCACAACCAATCCTTGCTGAAACTAATGATCTCCTTTGTTCGATGAGCTAACCTGTGTTTTGCTACAATATGCATCAAAAGAATTGAGATTTTTTTTTTTTCTGATATTTAATGTTTGGAGACTAGTGCTCTTCAAGCTAGCCTGCCACTTGCTAGTTTAATAAACAATAGCTCTCTGACATAAATCATTTCCAGGTAAGATGAGTGGTTTTTCTAATTGATTCAAAACTTAGTTCAAGATATTCAAAATCATTCATTTTTGGATGTATATACAGAACTTATACTTAGCAGATTTTAGCTTTAATGAAAAAATGTTGAATTACACAAGCCCTGTCAAGTGCATTTGTTTCATAACTCTTCATTGATATGACAGAGCTTTCATTATTTAATTATTTCTTCTGTAGGCACTGATCATCTGCTCTGATCAAAATTGCATTTCTTTGCAGGAATTGCCTTGTTCTGTTTTTAGTCAAATATATTTTTCTCAACTTTTTAACCGAGGATTTTCTTCATCTTTTTACCCACATGCCTACCATAATTGCAGCACTGATGTTCTTGTGACTGGAGCTAAGAACTCAGAACTGTTTCTTTTGTGTAATAGAATTGGAATCTGATGTAAAATTTCAATAGCAAAAACCACAGTTTAAATTCT
The DNA here is from genome assembly GCA_963457665.1 of Thysanoteuthis rhombus. Taxonomy (NCBI): domain Eukaryota; kingdom Metazoa; phylum Mollusca; class Cephalopoda; order Oegopsida; family Thysanoteuthidae; genus Thysanoteuthis; species Thysanoteuthis major. The sequence continues at coordinate 24,302,844 of OY735208.1, forward strand.
CTGGAGTCCTCCTTTCCGTAAAGAGAAATTACCAATTTTTCTTTGTCTTTTGTCAAGAGAAAGATTTAGCATTTAACTGTTTGCTGTTCGGATGCAAGAAGTCTACAGTTTTAACCAAATGTTTTTTTTTTTCTCGAGTTAATCTAATGAAACAAAAATAAATTTTGACATATGCTTGGAGAAACACTTTCATTATAGACCATTTGTTAAAATCTAATCAAAGGGTGTGCGCAGTGAAATGATTAATAATGAATAGATCAGTACTTATAGAGGAGAGGCACATATGGCTTACAAATATTGATTTCAAGAGAATTGTGTTTATTAATATTAGTGTTTGATGTTACAAAACCCAGCCTTTTATTCTTTCTTAGTAACAGGTTGCAAGATTGGTTAAGGTAACAATATAAAACACATTAATGATTGATTATATTGTTTATAGTATATCCACTGCCTCCCACATCACTCCAAGTTATTTGGTTTTATCCTGACAGGTCTAGTATTATTGAACCACTAAATTTTCCATTTTCAAGCATTTACATTGATCAGTCAAATATACTTTTCTACCAGTATCTGACCTCCTTTTATCAGCCATGAAGAACTACTTCATATATTGCTTTGTGTTTGTGTTTGTTACTCATAGTGGCTGTGTACAATTTTTTCTCCCCTTGGTAACTGTTCCCATGATAATTGTTTGAAATAGTATAATCATCATAATTCTATTATTAAATTGACTTGAAGATGTATCATACCTTTTTGTAAGTGAATGGTACCTTCTTACGCAAAAGTAACTTATTTATTGATCACCCCTTTTTTCAAGTTTTCTAATTTATCACACCTGGCATGTTATGTTGCCAAATAACGTTGGTCATGTAATGGTTTATATTGAGTGAATAACCAGACTTGTTTGTATGATTTATCAATGAGTAAATAATCCCATTTTTATGGGTGCTCTGTTAGTGAATACTGAAATACCTCTATTAGTGTGGGGTTTGATGCAGTATGGCTAAGGTATTACTGTACAAATTAATGTAACTAAGTCTAAACTGAAAAAAACATTAAATTTTTAATAAGACCTTGAACAGTGCAGTGTTGAACAGTGTTGATTTTTATCCATTATCCTCACTTTACCTCTTTATTTTTCTGTGATTGAATCGGTCTATTTGGTTTCATTGCTTAATTTGAATGTAATAGGATCAATAAAAGAGAGGACATTTGGGTGGATTGTCAGTAATCTTCTGTGAAATATTCTCATTTGGTACTCTGGATTTTTAAAAAATTAGCTTTCTTCTTTCCTGTATGATTTGCTTTATTGTATTGTATACCTTTTCTGATTATGTGTGTTCATAGATTATTGCGAGATTTATGATTTTGTAAATGTCTCTTCTTACTTGCTTGAAGATTATTATTCTTTGCTTGATCAAGAAAACAAATAGTATATACTATGAAGAAAACTTGAAAATTATGGATATCTTTTTATAGGTGTATTTACAACATGCATGTTGTAAGATTTTAACATTAAATAGATTTGTCTTCAAGTTAAAGTCTACCTCTGAAAAACTTGATACTATGTGTCTATTATATTGAAGTTGATGCAGATAGCACACAAAAGTTTGAAGAAATTTCCATTCTTCATTCACGCATGTCAGCTATAACTTGGAATTAGTTTTGAATGAAAATACAGGAAAGATATCAACCAAAACTGTTTATATAGTTTTTCTTCAGTTTTCAAATATAAAAATGTCTTTGTATGATTGTGTTCAAATACATTAGCATTAAGTAGATGATTGTTTCTGGATTTGATTGTCCGATGGGAATACTACCCTCTGGTTTGCAGTTTTATGATATGACAGTCTTTACCCCCAGGCTTTTCAGTATAAAAGATGATTAATACTGTTTGACATGTTTCTGTGCTAATTTTACTCTTTTATGTATCTCTATGAATGAAGGTTGCATATTGATTTAAATAGTAAATGACCTTGATATACTTCCAAATAAAATAATTTTTTTTTTCTGTCTTTTCAGGTAAGCAAAATTGAGAATATGGTGAATTGGTAAGCTATCAAAACTAACCCACTTTCAACCTTGTATTGTGTTTTCCTTTCTCGAGTCTTTTATTTTTAGATTCATATATTATTCAATATTCTATTGTCAGTATATATAAACATTTCCTCGCTTATATCCAGTGGTCTCTTCCTTCCATTTCAGCTTGTTTACTGGATATCAAATAGTCATGACACCTCCTTTAATATCCTCATTTCAGCTGGAATTTTTGGCATAACTTCAAAGTTGGCAATAAGTTTGAAGACTTTTTGACTTGCAAAAAAAAACCCCATCTGATTTGGGGAAATATTTTTAGGTCAATTTAGTCGTGTAATAATTGATGTACAGATACTGTAGGATTGTAAATTATGTTGAGATTGACAGCAGTAGGTATAGCATGTGAAATACCTGCCCACTCATGGCCTAAATCTTGTTAGTCATGTTAATGCAAGAATAGTTTCTTGTAAATAACCAATGATGAGGTGTGGTAACAAATTGTTGATTTTGGCTCTCTGTCTCTATTCATTGTTTTTCTCTTTTTCTTTCTCTTCGATCAGTAGTTAGGTGCTAGATAAAGAATATTGAAAGTTTTCATCATTGGAATTCTCACTTTTGAGTATCGTGAAGTTTTGAAGGAGATTTGCACAGCATCTTTTCCTTTTTCTTTTTTCCATCCCTCCCTCCTACTGTCCATTATCATTGTGTGTACCTGAAAAGATCCTGGTCAAGATAACTGGCAATGAGGATAAATGCAGGCAAAGTTAGATTTTACCCAACTGTTATTTGTGATAGAATTTTAATTTGGTTTCTCTGTTTTATTTTCTGATACAAACTCATTTAGAAGGCTCCTCTACAACTATGAGGACATAAAATTGCAAGGGCTTGGTTTAGTTATCTAGCCTTTCAGTGTCATTTGATCACTTTGGATCAAACAAAAACATTTCTGAGCATATCTCTCTTTAGGGATTTGCTATTTGTAAGTTTATGTCAACTGACTTCATAACTCTGGGTTAAACTAAGTTTGGAAACTGGAACTGCAGGTAGTAATTCCTTATTGGAACAATGGGTAAAGGGTATGAATGGAAAACAAAGCCCCAGAGCAGACTATTGCATGTGATAGTATGCTATCATTTGATCATCGATTCTTTATAATTCTCTAAAAGTGGGTGTAATGACTCCTTCATGATCATTTGTAGAAGGAAAAGTTTACATCATATTACCAAAAATTATTACTGTAGAATTATTGAAAAGTATTGTTAAATATGCATATGAAAAGATCTCTCTCAATATTGTGCTTTCATTTATGCTCTTTGAAGTATTACAAATGGTAAAAATATCATTGTAAAAGTTCATGGTTTATATTATAACTGGTTTGGTTAGTCACTCTATAGAAGCAGACATGTGACCAACGTCTCCTAGCAGCATGCTGTATTGGGGGTGATCAATTGAAAAATTGGAAAAAAGGGTTGATCAATGAATAAGATACTTCTATCATCTTTTTTGGCTGTGGTCACTATAAAGTCTGAATTTTCAAAAAACAAGCTGAATGCTATCTTATTCCAAAACAAATCTTTTTTTTTTTTTTTTTTTTTAGGCATAAGTGTTTTATTTTCAGCCCTTTGGCTCCATTGGTGTGACCTGTATGCATGATATATACATTACAAGCTAGACCAACTTAAACTCAAGAAACCTTTGTTGACAGTTTTGATTGTTTCAAATTCGTGAATTGTTGATCTGTCTGTCACATCAAGGGTGACCACTTAACATAATTGCTTTCAGATGTAATACAAAATGAATTCAAGAATTTTAGTTAATATCTTATTTTTGCCTTTTTGAATACTGTGTAAACTTACTGACACACAGATTTAGATATACTGTTAGCAAAACTATGGGTATTCACTAGATTGGATAATTTTGCTCTACTTTGGTTTATATTAAATGTTGATTTATTTAAATGCTTAGATATTTGGTGAAAAACTGTTAAAATGTGCTACTTGCTTGTAATATCTGAGTAAAATTTTATGATTTGAAGAGAAACTGATAAACTTTAATTTTGTCTCAAATGTATGTTAAGGCTACATGAATATGTTGGAAATTATGGATCTAGAGTAGAATCCGGCCCATGATTAGATTCTAATTTGAGTCAAAAGCACCAATTTTTCAGATTGCACTGTAAATTTAATTTGATTTTAAATCAAAACAAAGATGAAATATAAAATTCAGACCTCTACATTATCTTACATAGTTAAGGGGGTCTGAATTCTACATGTCATCCATTTGATTAAATCTAACTACAATTTTAAAAATGTGTATGTATGCTGAGATTTCTTGCCAACTCAACCACTGGCCATTGTATGAAGTTGAAATTTGCCAGATATATTAGTCAGCACACTGTGCAGTATCTTGTTAAAAGTTTTTTTGATCAGCAGTTCTTGAGAAATTTAAAAATAGAATTTTTTAAATTGTGGATCCCATAGTTTCCATTATCTCCCTTGATTTCCACTCTTTAGAATTATCTAAATTGGCAGTACTGAAGAGAAGTAAACAAAATACTTTGAAGCTATAGTTATGTATGGCAGACTGAATTATGACAATTACGGAAGGCTTCTCCACACACCATAAAATCTGCCTCCTTAAAAAACATACACCTCTTGAATGGCTTATGCCCTAGTTGAATTAAATTTTGAATCCTCTGTAATCTGGAAGTTGGCACTTTAGACTTCAACCACTTTTGGAGTCAGAATTCCATATTAGATCCATAAACCTTTATATATCTTTTATGTCGAATATAAAATAATTAACTGTAGCATGAATTTTTCTTCAGAAGAGCACAGCATTAAGTAATGGAAATTGATTGTTAGAATTCAATGATTGATAGAAAGTTCTGTTGTATTGACTGAGGATAGTGTAGTAAAAACAAATCCAGATCAGAACATTCATGGCAAGAAACAATTATTTATTAATATGAGTGTATATGTAGGCGAGGTTGTGCGTGTTCTTGTAAGTAATGGGTCGGCAATGTCTATTTCTTTTAGTAGAGACTGACCTGTTATTGTAAGAGTTCTTTCATGTGAGTGACTACTGACAAATGTCAGGTTTGGACAAAATGAAATGTTTTGAACTACAAACTTTAAAACCTAATGGGGGAGAAAAAGAAGGTATCCAAGACATCCTAGAAACAATTAGGAAAGTCAAATGGCAATGAGCTGGTTATGTTGCAAGAATGGCAGACAACTGTTGGACATCACAAATCACAGAATATGAGATGGCGAGACAAACTGGACAAGCTCAGAAATTATTGATTGGCTTTGCGATACCCACAATAGAAATAGGGTGAATCTTAGGGAAGGTTTATGTCCAATGATGGATGATAAAAGATTGATGATGATGATGAACTTAGCTCCAACACAACTTTCAGTCAAAGTAAGCACCATTAGAATTGACACAATGTTGGCAATGATCCAGCTGTGAAGTTATTCCATCACAGTAAGAACTTGTGTCACTGGAGTTGAGAAGCTGATGGAAGGCATTTTCAACTTGGTGTCCATCCGTGTATAAAAAGTAGTAATTGGTAGGAGACAAAGTCTATGAATAGGGAGTGTGGCGTAACCTCAATGCCTAACTGCACCAGTTTTTACTGGGTGGTTTGTGAAGTATGAGGTCTTATACTATCCTGCTGCAAGATAGACCCCCCAGGATTTGCTAAAATGTTTGCAACTTTTGATGCTAGATTTTCAGATCACAATAGAACTGTTCTACGATGATCTGACCAGGTTTGTAAGAGGCTGTAATGGATTGAAGATTTGGTTATGGGAAGCAAGTTAATGAGATCCAGATATCTGGAAGCAAATTTTTTGAATTGATAACACCCAATCCGTTTTGAAGCTGACTATGAGCTGAAAAGTTAATGTTGCAAGTGGGTTTGGTAGTGCTATGCCCGACTTTGAACCCTGGAGCATAATGACACAAAAATCACATTTATTCATCTTTGCTTTGATACCTTATATAACCACAAAAAATTGAAAGAAATGGAAAAAAAAATGATTTACACACCCAGAAGGAAATGATGCAAAGTGGTCCCTTTATTTTGTTCCCACATAATATTTTCCAGAAGGCTTACATCCAGGGTTTACCCGAGTATACAAATTTTTATGAGGAATCAGAAATATCAAATTGTGAATAAATCAATTGAAATACAAGGTATGTAATCTTGAGAAATTACGAACCAATTATTAGTGAATTGCCAAGGCTGAATCCTCACTGGCACTGCTTATGATCCATGTGCCAGACTCCTTAATTTCCAATATTGGTACCAAATTAGGAACAAAGGATAGCTATGATTTTCAAGACCTGGTGGGTCTCCAGACAGAAAATAAATGATAGCTTTGTATAACTATGGGTTTTTGTTTTTTTTTTGATGTTTTGTCTTTTAGGCAAAATGAGCATTTTTCCTAATAATCAAGTATAGGTTCACAACCTTTTGTGTGAAGTTTTAGAACCAAGAACTCCAAATCAACAGTTTTTGCATTGTGATGACAAATCAAAGAAAAATATAAAAATTATACGATGTATTAAGAAATGGATATATATGAGCCAACTGAATGATTATGAATTGCACTATATAGAAAACCTTATTTGAAATGATCTCCTGTCATTGCATTATTAATGTATCATTCAAACTAGACGATGTAAATAGTGTTTGTTCTATCTACATTGTCTAGTTCGAGTAATACATTAACTGTGTAAAGATGGTAGATCATTTCAAATGAGTTTCTAAGTAATCTAATCCATTTTTCTGGTTGAAAAGTGAGAAAAAGTATATCCCTGGTATGGGATATACCTACTATGTTTAAACTAATTAATAATCATAATGAACTAAGCAAAATGGATTATACTGCAGCCTGATTCTTTGATTGGGTGTTTTTCATACAATCTGCAATTTCATGTCAATTCTCCCCACAAAATTCCAGAATCGTGGACTTTGACATTTATATTGAATCTGATATCCTTGAAGAAGATTCAATAAATGGTGTCATGAATTAAAAAAAGTATAATCATGCAATTAGAAAGCATGTTTATATGATGCATCAAGAATAGCATATGAAAACTTTTTCATGGATTGATTATGATGACAGTGAGATAGTAAACACCTTGATTAATGAAATAAAGGAATTCAATGATGAGCTCATTCCATGCAGCATGGATAATTTATTGCTAAGTCTAGATTTTGAAACTGTACAAAACCTATAGAATAAGTTCTTAGATCATCTACATCATGATAATGGAGAACTGTTTGTCTTCTAGATATTTTGTGTTGATATGGTAGGTATTTTGCTTCATCTCTTATGTGCATCTTATGAAGGAACCTGGACCCTCCACTTATTTGCAGTTAGGCCATTGATCCTGTAGTGCTTTTATTATAATAATGTCAATTATGTAAGTTAAGACAACCCCTGGAGTGTATGAAAATTTCATGAAAGGACAATCTCCAATTCAAATGTTTGTAGCAAACACCTTCGAATGCATACCTATTGATCTAGCTACTGAAGTGACGGTGAACTAAGTTATAGAGAGGTACTTTGATTTAGTTTCAACCAGGAGAAGTGAAAAGATATTACATAACTGCAAAATATACAAGTACATTCCTACATCACTTGAGAAATTCTGTTGACTCAGATGGTTCAAGCTATCTTTATTCAGATCTTTTACAACTAGAATGGAAAATGAACATTTTGTAACATCAGTGATGAATGTTATCAAAAACTAGATAGGTCTTTTAATAATCACATCTATGTGAAAGGTAGATGCTATTGATGTGGAAAGGGACTCAATGAATGCACTTATAACTTGAAAAAATAATCATCAAAATTTCAAGGAGACTTAAAAATATTCTGTGACTATGTAATTTTATCTAATTTTTGAACATTCAGTTCAATGTGCAAGAAACCAATCAAATGTAAAGATTAAACAGTAATATTGAAAGCTGATTGAGCATTATTTGATAAAATCATTATAACATCAAAGGTCTGAATCTGACTAAAAAAAAATACAATCTCACTTTTTGGGACCACTACCATTATCTTTAGCAACATGTGAGGGACCACTTCACAAGACTAATAAAGCCACTTTAGAGGGCAATTTGCTGAAGTATATACCCACTGCTGAATCTATTCCACAGCACTCTGCCACAATTAATGATGGTGTGCATTTTGTACAAAAGTTGAAATGTCATCGAACAAACTTTGGCAAAGTTCTACATGATCTTAAAAGGAGGTTTAGGGAATCAAAGAATTGATATTGTATTTGACAGATATCAGGAATTATCAATTAAAAATAGTGAAAGGCAACTGTAATGATTTTGTAATGAAAGTTACAGATAATCAATGGAAAAAGTTTTTAGTACAAATAAGGAACAAAACTAGATTCATTTCATGCTTAGTGTTTGAATGAAAAGACAAAGTACATAATAATAAAATACTTTCAACCTGTGGAGAAATCATATCCAGGATATGTATGGATTGAGAAGTACTCCTGAAGAAGTAGATGGTCGTTTATTACTACATACTACTAATGATGGATACCAAGTTGTATTATTATATCCGACAGATACTGATGTTTATATCTTATGCTTTTCATTTCAAAAATGCATCAAAGCACCAATGTTTCAGAAATGTGGATCCCAAAATGACAAAACTCCTTCTGAGACAATAGCAGGTTGTTGGATAAGATGTTCGTAGGGCCCTCATTAGACTGAGTGCATTAAATTACTTCTGCAAGTTAGGGAAATGTTGCTGCACTGAAGATGATTAGTTAAGGAACACATGAAATATTTTCCAGGTTGGGATCAGAACGGAACCATTAATAGTAGGATTGAAAAGTTTTACATGCAACTTATCGTTGCAAAATGAGAAACTGAAAGTCATCTGTTGCCACCATTCTTAGACAGTTTTTAGAAACCTGCTGCAAAAGTCTTGAAATTGACTCCAGCATACTAATTCTAATTTGAAGAGGTTTGAAAAGAGGAGTTCCCCTATATTTTATGACATTCATTGAAAAATTCCATAGACAATCACAAACGGTTCAAGAATCAAACACTTAAAGTGTTCGAAAAAAATTCACCTTTCTTTTTAAGACATACATAACGGTCTATAGACTAACTATTTTTTTCAGAACCAAATTAGGGGCAGAAGAATTTTGGTAATGTAGTGGGATCCACTACATTTCCAAAAACCTAGACATAGAAAATAAATGATAGCTTTCTTTAGCCGAGTTTGGGTTTTATTGTTATTTATGTGTTTTTTTAGACAGAATGTGCATTTTCCAAATTATCAAATATTAGTTCACAACAGCCTGTGTATGAAATTTATTTTTATGACTTGGAACCCCAAAACTAGTTTTTACTTATTTGTATGACAAATATAGAGAAAATGAAAAAAAAAAAAAAAATTACGTGTGATTTTACTCTCCCAGCACCATTTTTGCTATTTGTAACCCATTTTTCAGGTTTAAATGTGAAAAAAAAAGTACTTGATATTCTTTTTACATTAAGTCCTGTCAAAAGAAATCTGGAAAAAACAGATCTCATAGTCAGTGTATTTTTTCCATTCTATTAGAAACCATCAACTTTTAGGTTTCTTCAATTTCTGTGTGAATTTTGGCTGGCTGTTTGTGTGACTTGTAAGCTTACTTTATCAATATATTTACAACTCCCCCTTGTAAAACCTGAAAAAATTTTTCCAAAATGCTAACAAATTTTTAGATGGTTTTAAGGTCTAATTGATTGAAAGCACCTATAATTGAAAAAAATTGAACATTTTCTTCTAGATGACGCTACTCTCGTCACACAAATCTTAACCTTGAAGTAAGTGTCCATTTATCCGTAGATGACTCTGGTTAGGGTGAAAAGTAACAGAAAAAGTCACAGGAAGAAAATTTATTATATTGATTCCCCAGGTATATTTGTCTATTTATTTTTTGTCCATAACACCCCTAATGTATTGAATAATGGAAATATTTCAAGACGTTCACAGCATATTAACTCACTATGTGGCATACTAACTGCTAAAAATGAAATGAATTGGGCATTATTTCATTAATGAACGAAACTTTTATATCAGTACTGATATTCAACTAGTTATCTATATTTTTTTTTCTTTTTTATCTGTCACCAAAAGGATTACATTTATTGTATTACATGTCATAAATTTTTTTAACATGGGATCAAACTTATGATTGGAAAAATATTAAAAAACTCGCTTTTAAAACCTAACGAGGACTTAACAAAATATCAATTTATGCCTTCAATTTTGATGGTACTAGTTTAGAGTAATAAAATGAATGCTTTGATATATAGATGTGGTCCTCCCAACAAGCGACATAAATAGAACTCATGATATGATGAATTATTGAAAGTGACATTTTTACTACAACTGATTAAACATAACTAAAAACTCAAGTGACTGATTTAGACTTGCAAATCAAAACTAGACTCTTTTGGATTTTATTCAACTTGTGTCAATAACAGAGTAAAGTCCCAAAATACTGGAACGCGGCATTCATAATGCTTCTACGTGAAAAAGGAAACCCCAAAGACCTCAGCAACTACAAGCTTAGAAGCCTACTCAACTACATCTATAATTTTTTCTTAAAAATCATCACCAACCGGATCACTAAAACACTTGAAAACCAACCATGGGAACAGGCTGGACTTAGAAGAAGCCACTCGACCATGGACCATCTCCATTCAATAAATCAGTTGAAAGAGAGAGCAGCAGAATGTAAAATGCCACTCGCTGTCGCATTTATAGATTTCAAGACGGCAATAGAAATTCCCATGGTCATGAACACTATCATGCTATAACTTGTAGACCCTGTATATGTCAAAGTACTGAAACATATATATATATAATCACAGCAACTCATTTTTCTGGCTACATGAAGACTTCAAAAACAAGATAATCCCAAAATCCTAAAAAGAAGAGTATACAACAAATGCATCCTCCCGATAGTTACTTATAGAGCTGAAACGTGGAACCTAACCAAGAGACAAACCAGTAGACTGAGAAGCATGCAACGCGCACATGAGAGAATCATGCTCAACCTCACCTGGAGAGATCACAAGGCAGCACAGTATATAAAGAAAAAAACGGGAGTCAGAGATATCATAGAATATATTAGAAAACTGAAATAGCAATGGGCAGCTCATGTTGCAAGAATGGCAGACAACCGATGGACAATACGACTCACAACATGGATCTCTAGAGATCATATGTGAAACTGAGGCCAACAGAATACTATATAGAGAGATGAACTAGACAAATTTAGAAAATACTGGCTCCACGATACCCATGATAGACCTTCCCCAGGATCTGCCACATTTCTCTATGTCCAAAGACGGATGATGAAAGACTAATGAAGATTTTCATTAAATGAATATCTAAAATGTTTCACAGAAAGATATTAATAATTTTAGGTTACTAATTTACAGAAAAATAATGTTCCTTACTACTTGCCATTGATTGAAACTGACAACAGCATCAAGTTTACTGAATAATCCTTCAAATCCACCATAATAATTCATTTAAGTTTGTTTTAAACTAACAAAAGCTGGTTTCGTTCACTGGAACAAACATCTACATATCAGACCCCAATCAGACATAAAATTTCTAGCCTTGTAGGTCCATTGGTGCAGTTTGTACGTATGAAACATACATTCACACATACATACACACATAGCCAGCCAGCATCACCTAAAAACTGGAGAAATCTTTGGAGACGGTTTTGCTTGATGGCTTCTAAAAGTATCCCATTTAATCTAAACTAGTTTTGTGTATATTATTTGTTTGGTATAATGACCCTAGTAGCATTAAAAAAGGTAGTTGTAATTTATTTCAAGCAACCCTCATAAGTAGTTTAAAAGAACTGTGGACACCCGTTTTACCTTTGCTTTGCAAAATACTGTTTGTGGTAGCTTAATAAAACAAATGAAATATATGAAACTGCTGTATTAATTGAATGTGTCGTTTTCTTAGTTTTTCATGTATCATTTTTATCCCGCACCAAAATCAGGAATACTGTAAATACTGGAATCAAGTGAACATTAAAACATGCTTTTACCATTGACTTACAAGAAAATATTCCTGAAAATTTCAATAATATTGTGGACAGGCATTATGAATCTCATCTTTTGCAAAAGAATCATTGATTTTATGAAAAAAAAAAAAAAGTAATATTGATACATATTTAAAATGATGAACTCACAATCAAAGGTAAAAATGCATATCTATTTTATTCATTATGTACATATTCTACCACCTAACTGGAGTAACTGAAAGAAAAGACCTAGGGTTGATAGATGAGCAGCCTAACTTCAAACATGTAGAAGAAAAGATCAAAGCAAATAAGACGCTTGGTATAATCTGCAGCCCATTCTAACACATAGACTCCATTATATTCAAAATGCTTTACAAAATTCTGGTCAGATCACATATAGAATATGCAAGCATTATCTGGTATCAACACGCCAAAAAATTTCATGTATTAGAGGAGAGCTAACAAGCTACTGCCACAGCTAGAAGACCTACCATTTGTAGACCAAGAAGTGACCATATACATTCATAAGATAACGGACAACAGCACCTTCGTATTATAGACAGATTTATAACATTAACATCTTTCATATTGGATGAAATGGTAAACTCTATTTCTATGAACATGTTCGAAAACAACCCACGAAAAATTTGCTTACAAGTATAAAAAAATGCTGAAATACTAATGTTAAATCTGTTGGATGTATTTTCAGTTAGTGATTTGTAGATGCACTAGCATCTATAACAGTGATCACCGTCACAGACTGACAAATTGACATCGTAGATGCCTTACACCCTCTCTATGAAGCATTCCCTCCCACTCTTTATATGAAATAGAAAATGCTTGTATTGTACCATTTGCCATTACTGACTGACTAACATACTGAAACAAAATTTTAAAGGAGGGTGTTTGGAGTGAAGGCTTTTATTTTAATGGATTTTCCTAGTGCAAAAAGAAATTCTCAGGGAAGAAAAATATTGTTAGTACTATTGAAACCAGTGTACACAAATCATTTTTCAAATGCGGTGAATCTTTGTTAAAATTTGAGGGGGTGTCTATTTTAGCAGATTGTCAGTTAACCAATGACAGGCGGTAATACTGTATATATATATATATATATATATATATATATATATTTGATATTGGAAAGTATATATACTTGCAAGTCTCGTTGATTAATTTTATGCTCTTTCCAGGTGTATTGCAATAATTATCTTTGAAAGATCGATAATGGTTATAACTGCAAGATAATAGCATAATCTTAGGCGTAACAAAACTTCAAAAAATATTTTTATGTACTGAATATTTTTCTGCAGATTAAGGTTTGTTTTTGACTAAAATTTTGATTCAGCCATACTTGATTGATCTGTCACCAGAAAAATAATTTTCTACGATATTTCCTTCATTATTAATATAAGGATTTATGATTAAATCAATAAATTTCAAGTTACAGATGTTTTCATTGACACTTGTCGCTTTTTGCTAAAAGTTCAGGAGTTGCAAATATACACTGAAAATGAAACATCGTATAAGACCTGTATTTTATTTTTGATATTTATTTACCATGTAACATGTTAATTAGTTCAGATCTAATTTAGATCTGGCTCCTCTGAAAATCCTTGAAATGTTATGCTCTCTTATTTCTAAACATGGAGAAATAATTGTTGTAAAAATTTTGAAGTGGTCCAAATATAAAATACTACAAATGATGAGGTTTCAGGTTGCTTGCTCAACTCAGATTTTGACTATTTTATCCTATATCTAGCTTAATTGGGGTTCATTTTAACAAGGGTTCACTGTATTGTAGATTACCTCTGTAGAAATGTATATTTTGACAAAAAGAATTCTGATGAACAAATTCATTACAACTGGTAAAGAAGCATCCTTCTCAACAGGGATGGAAATGGGGTGGGGAGAGCTTTACCTACTTCTCTCTTTTTTTTTTTCTTATTTTTTATATTCAGTGTCTACTAATGGAGACAATACTTGGTTCCCAAAATCCATTTCCATCAGTGCTTTTTGAATGGTTTGGGTGACTATTTTAGGGAGAAAATAACTAATTTTGGATAGTTTTCAAAGTATTTTAGAGAAAAAATCAATAGTGGGCATCAATTCCTGATTTTATTTATAATGATAACCTAGAACACCATTATCAAAGTTTTATTCCATTAATTTATAGATACTGATGTTTCATCTGTCATTCTCGATGGGTAAGTCATAGAAAAATTATGCATTCATACACTTTTGAAGCCCCCCCCCCATTTATAACAAAAATAGTTATTAAAAATTATTAGTACTCTCATGAACCAGGAAACCATTTCTTTTGTAACTCCCAAAAACTGCTGTATAATTCATTAAAAAATAACCAAAATTAAATATTGAATGTAGGTTCTTGGAAATTTTTCCTCAAGTATGTTTGATGTATTCTGGATGTACCTTTTCCTTAATTGTATATATTCAGCTTTCAAAGTTTGGTGATGTGCATTTCTTTATAACAATGAGTTTAAAAATACTTGAATCCAAACTGTATTAAGTTCTATTTCAGAACTTAATTATTAGAGTGAGCTAAAATAACTGAAGTTCTTCCAGTAGAAGACTAGTTTGGATTCAGGTAATTTTGGATCTTTGCAAGAAAAAAAAATTCAGCAATGATTTGATTGTTTCATCAATTTATAGCAAGGTGTTTTTGTGTTGTTGCTGAACCATCAATGTTATGAAGAAATCAAATTTTTATGTCCAGGCTTCTGATTACTGTAGATGTGTGGTTGCAATTATTTTTGTATATACATCAGCATATTTTGTGTACTGAATACATAAATGATACAGATGTACTATAGAAACTAGTGCATATGTGAGCATGCTAATAGCATATCTGTGAGAGTGAATTTTTGTACCTTTTTTATCTGATATTGCATTCATTAGGGGAAAATTTTATTTACGTTTTGAAGTGTAAATTTTTCAGCCTTTCTTGGTATAGTTGAAAAACATTGTTTCAGCTGATCCATCCTATAACCTTCTTCAAGTATACAATCTATACAAAATAGTAATGTCCACCAATTAGTATATTGGAAAGTAGAAGTTATAAGGGGGGTAGAATCTTGGCGACATGGTTAAATCATATCTTAAAGTTCCAGATTGAGAAAAAAAATTGTTGCCAGTTTTTTTCTATGAACTTTAAGGACAGCCATTTTTGAAATTCTGTGATTATATATTTCTTCCTGTTATGACTTGGTCATTGTGGATGGCACTGACCCAAAATTTTATCATTTCTTCCATAGCCTATTGCCCCCCTGCCTGCCCACAATTTTTTGTTGGGAACTTTTGGAAATATTGCATGGATGCAGGACAGAAAAATATCTTTCAGTCAAGAACAAATTTATGGATTCACACCAAATTTAATCACTACCTTCCCTTGTGGCTGACCTTTCTACAAAATTTCATTGAAATTCATTGATGAATTTTAGAGTTAAGTATAGATAGACAAGAGCAAATATGAAAAAAGAGACATATATAATAATTAATGATTGTGTCATTTACAGACAGCTGTTTCGTAGTATTATAACTCTTCAGTGTAGCAATAGACAATCCAATATCCCTTCTGTTTGGTGGGGTCGAAAGCTTTGCTTGAGACCAAGGGGCAGATACTCTACCTCTGCCCTATGTGGAATTGGACGGTCAACAGGACTGAATAAACCATATATTTACTTGCGCAGAATTCCCCATCATCCAGAATTCCCCATTCCAGATATATATATAAATCAGTCCTTTAATGTCCGTCATTGGACATAGGCATTCCCCAGGATTTGCCACAATTGTCTATCACGGGCATCATGGAGCAGGTATTTTCTAAATTTATCTGGTTCATCTCTCCATCTTGTATTTTGTCAGCCTCGGTTTCGTATGTGATCTCTGGGGATCAATGTTTTGAGTCGTGTTGTCCATCGGTTGTCTGCCATTCTTGCAACATGGCCTGCCCATTGCCATTTAAGTTTTCTAATGTATTCTATGATGTCTCTGAATTCCGTTTTATTCCTTATATACTGTGCTGTCTTGTAATCTCTCCATGTGAGGTTGTGATTCTCAGTTTGCGGGTATGTCTCTTGGTTAGGTCCCATGTTTCAGCTCCATAAGTGACTATCGCGAGAATGCATTGGTTGTATAGTCTTCTTTTTAGGATTAATGGGATCGTCTGATCTTTTTTATGTTGAGCTTGCTCTACCGAAGGCTTGCCATCCTAGGGTGATTCTTTGCTTGATCTCTTCCTCCTTCATGGGTTTCATGGAGATTCATTGTCCTAGGTAGATATATTGGTCTACTTTCCTCAGTTTTGCATCTTTGATTTTGACAGTTATGTCCTTATTCTCAATGTGATCATTGCACATGATTTTTGTTTTACTGAAGTTCATGTATTGGCAAACTCTCTTGCTCTCTTCATTTAGTTCATCTAGCATTAGTTGGAGGTCATGTAGGTTTTCTGGAAAAGGAAGATGTCGTCTGCAAATCTCAGGTATTCCCCATCTATTTTAATTCCTCTATTTTCCCAGTCCAGGTTTCGGTATATCATCTCGAGGCAGGCAGGGAAGATTTTGGGTGAACTGGTATCGTCTTGCTCCTTTCGGAGTCAGAAGGGATCAGAGTCCTTACGTAGCCTGAGGAAGGAGTTGCTGTGATTGTATATATGTTGTAGTACTTTGATGTATACAGGGTCAACACCTTGTAGGGTGATGGCCATATATATATATATGATTTTTGTATTTGCTCCTGTCTGTTCCTGTAATATCTCTAAGTTCTTCTAAATAAATCTCAATGAAATTTATGAGCAATAGGTTACAGAAGTTGTTAAATTTTGGGATGAATCCATGCACAATGACCTTATCACAATTGGAAAAATTGTACATTCATAGTCATTCATTTTGAATTTCAAAATGGCTGCCCTTACAGTTCATGGGGAAAAACTGGCCACAATTTTTTTTCCTAATTGGCATAGTTTTTAAATATGATTTAACCTTTTTACCAATATTTTATCTTCCAAGAATAACTTGAAAACTGTGTCAGAAACTGATATACTAAATACTGTTGAACAGAAAAGAATGATTGCATGTATACTGATCAGACTAACTACGAAGCAATGCCCGTGATGCACACCCCCATAATTTTTTTTGTAGGTGTTCTCCAATCCTTTGTTTGCTAAGCAAATAAATCTACACTGGTCTGACTTGTACATATATCTGCAAAGTTGATGTACACAACTTCTTTCAATTTTCTGTGCAGGCATATTCCCCATCTATTTCTTGTACCTTATCTGAGAGGGGTTGATGTGATCCATTTTCTCTTTAGATATAGTATGCCATTCCTGGTTCCTACTTGATCTATGCATACAGCCTTCCTGTGTTCTTCGAATCTACTTTTCAGGGGTTGGCTTGTTACTTTTTGATATTTTCTTTTCTACATTTGCATGAGATGTTCAGTGGAAGACCAAGTATAGTAATTATAACAAGTACAAAGGATTTATAGAAAGTATAACCTCAGGCTAGTTTTCAAAAGCACTAGTATGCTTTGCAACCTCCTTGATAAGGTTGATCCTCTGATAAGATTTTAAAACATTTTTGCTATTAACTTTGAATCCCTTATAAGTATTGAATTTTGATTTTATTGCTGTTGGCAGTGTATAAATATCTTAATTATAAACCTTGTTTCACTCTAAACCTTCTTTGTTGATGTGTGTGTTTTTTTTCATGAAAATTGAGATATAATGCACTTGATGATGGATAGATAAATTTTTAGGTTTTATGAGTTGGTCCAGTCGAACAAGTTTTTAAATTCTCCTAAAAGCAAAATATTGAAATAAAATTCCCAAGTAATTGCATACTTTTATAATTTTGAAATTAGGTTTTATTCAATATTTTTCTGCCTTATCTGTAGAGAGAATTTTGTCTGAATTTCAATTCATAAGGAAATATTGGTATCTTCAGACAAGCAAAAGCATAAAAACATGAATTGACTGTATCGGCCACTCAAAAGTTTGAATGAATTAATTACTTCAACCCATTTAGATTTTTAATCAAATTTAGGTTTTACATACCTGCTGTAGTCTATCTATTACTTGTTTGATAAGCGATTTGTTTAGAACCACTGATTTTAATGTTTTTTCATGTATTTTTTCTCATTTTAGTAATAGGTTTTATTTTGAATTTCATCCCAACTTTTACTTGAGATTCTGATTTAGCATTTTTTGTTTGAAAAGCCTTTTCAATTTACTACTGCAAAGCTATTAAAGGGAAAACAAAGAAGTGTAACAAAAATGAAGTATAATCATGTTCTGAGAGATAACTCTAATTGAAAGATGTATCTATGTGGTATCCTCAGCCAGAGAATGTCAACTTGGGAGATCATTGCTTTCATTTGGTTCACTTGAAATCATTGGTTATACTGAAAGACTTCTGAAGCCATTGCTACTGGCTGAATTCAGCTATTGAGTTATTTCTCAATGCTTATTCATTACTAAGTTTGATCAATTTATCCTTGATTATAAGTATTTCATTGTCAAGAAAATATTCATGTATTACAAATAAAATCACCTGTTTTCAAGCTAGAGCCTTTATGTAATGATCTGAACAATTCAAGAATATTTTGCTCTGCCAATTACAATTTGGTTGACTTGTCATAAGCAGATTTCAAAGGTCTTACCCTTTCAAACATCAAATTTATCAGATCTGCTCTTTTCTTGTTTGATAGCCTACTAAGCTGCATTGAAAACGTGAAGCAAATTTTCTTTTGTAGATGGTTTTAATTTTTTTCATTTTCATGTACTTAATTCCCCTGATAGGTTTAATGATTCATTTCAGGAAACAGTTTATCTTACTGTATGGCATGGAATTCGAACCTCCTGTTTTTGTCCAAATAACCATGTGCTTAGATATTTGAAGAAGTTCCTTTTGCAGAACCTACATCTTTACAATTGTAAATTTTCCATGCACTTCAGGCCAGACATCTTGAATAACCAGTATTCCAAATTGCTCTGCACACCATGACAAAAAATCTGATATGTAGGTTGCAAGTGGTTCAACCAAATATCAATGTAATTCTTGTTGGGCAATCTTCAGTCAGACTCATACTTGTGCACTATTTTGAAACTGAACAAATCAGAATTCCCTTTGAAAATTCCAAACACACATCCACCATCCGAATTGCCCATTGCTGTCTTTACTACACATTAACCAATTTCTTCTGGCTGCTCTACCATAGTAACTTTGGTGATAAAGATACCATCCTGCAGTTTTGGGGCTAATTGTTACGTACTCTGCCATGTCTGTAGCCTTGCAATAGAGAATTTTTTCAATTTCCCATCTTGCCACACACAATTTTCAGATGTAATGATTTCCTTCCATTTGTGGATTATATAGTTGCATACTTTACAGTTTGAAATGGAATTCCCTAAACTGCTGTTCCCTTACAGCTATAACTTTTATATTGGGTTATATATCTGCTACAGGCATTCAAAAATGTATTTTTTAAACTTTATAGATGGTCGAAATAAGTACATGTTCAATCTTGAGCAAATTATTGAAATATTTCTGGTTCAAGGTTACCACAACCAGCGATTACTTGAACCACTGGTGTTTTTTTGTTAGTTGTATCTTTCAAAAAAACAAAGAAAAGATGCTCAGAATTGAAATTACATTGCTGGAAAAAAAGAGTGTCTTAGTTCTTTGGACAACTAAATATTCCCATCTCTTGTAACAGTAGAGATTACATTAAATTTAAAAAGTGGCCCAATTAACCCCATTTTACAGTATCTATAAAGTTTGATGCAATACATAGGATCAATTATTCACTTGACATAGTCATATGGTACTAGTCACAGAAAAGACATTACAATGATTCTACTGATTGGATCAGCCTAGTCTTTGGAGTACAGGTGATTTCATTTGCAGCACCTTGTGTAACAGGTGATTCCATATTTTTTTATGTGCGGTGATGCTCTCTAGTTCTATCCTTGCTAAACAAAGAAATCCACTCAGGCCTGAATTAATGTCTTTCTGTTGGGCTAATATACAGGACATCCTTCAACTTTCTTACCATTCTGCAATATTTTCTATATATTTGAACATCATTCCTGAGAGGGTGCAGTGATTTCTTTTCCCTTCAAATATGATCTGCTATACTAAGCATCTCTACTTCCCCCTTAGATATGACTTAATTTTTGTTCTGTGAATCTGAACTTCTGGGGATGGCTATTTTCTTCCATATCTTGTTCCACATTTACCTGTGGTGTTATGCAATCTATTGTCTACAAGAGAAGCAAATGAGAAATGATTGTATAAAATCTGATGCAAATGGGATTTTATATTTTCCTATTGAACTAATTCTTCTTGCATTCCTAACAGAAAATATATTGTAACAATGATTTGCTCAAGATTGAACATGTAGTTATTTGGACCATATAACAGAAAGTAGATTGTTCACTATTTTTCGATATCATAAACTATCTCAATCTTATTAAGATTACTCTGCAACGATTTCGTGATGTAATGGACAGAACTACCAAATCTCTCACAATCGCATGTTATGAATTTGTATGAATCTCCTGCATTGAAAAAAATATGCCTGTAAAAATTTCTTACCTCCTATTTACTGACCTACCGGGTCTCCTGCACTTCATGGTTTAAAATTAGGTTAAGATAGGTTTTCATTACATTGAAATAGCTGTTTTAAAGCTCCAATAATTTGAAATATTCTCCCCCCCCCCGCAAATTATAGTTGGGGGTGAGGGGGATTCCTTCCAGAAAATTTCCTTCTTTGGCAGGTCTGAATGAGTAAGTGCTTGTTTAGATTTATGAGAAGTTCCAAGATTAGTTTATTATGTTGATGAGATCAGCTGTGTATTATCTTCAGGTAGAACATTGTCCTATTGGGGATAGTCGTGGGTAGGGGCAATTTATTTTTCATTTGCTGGCAAGCTTTTGGCTAGTATTGCCAAGTTAGCTTCTTTTCTTTTTTTTTCTCCTCTCTCCATGTAGTTGGCTCTTTTCAACCTTGATGGCTCATAATTTCAGTTTTACTTTTTGGCCTTTTTCTGGCTTTTTTTTTATCACCTAGATGTCCTGAAGATATCATTTCTTTTTTATTTGTGAATCATAAAATGTATAAATATAGAAAAATCATCGTTTACTGAGATACTAGAATTAGCTTCACCTCAACATTTTATAGCCTATTTACTTCCAATTTACAGTATAATTAAATTCATAATTGTGTAAATTTTTAGCCATGTACACACTATTTATGAAAAATATCAACACCCTATTTTAAAAACATATCTTTATAGTTGAAATCGATATTTCAAAGTTATTTCTTGATTTTGCTGGAAACGAAAAAGCAAATTATTGCCCCCCCCCCCCTTCCTGCCCAAAAGAAAAACAGATTTTATCTACCGTGTTGAGTTCGGCCGTTTACATATTATCGGCAAAACAAACTATCCAACATTATTTCGATGACTAATAAAACTTTTTTAACCAAAGGAAGTATATTCTTCAAAAGATGGAATCGTTAGAATATTTAGCTTCATTGTTATTTAATTAAACTGTGCAACAAAACAAAACTACAGAAAATGCCTTTCTTTACCAATCAGGGTTAAAATCTTATCAGTGCTACAATTCTTTTTCATCATTGGAAAACCAGCACCCATCCCCCCGTTGTACAAGGGAGGAATCCCTGGAAACTTGACCATTTCACAAAATTTCCGAATGCAAAAACCATTATAAACTGGAGATACGTTCCTGAGGAATGGTTTTGCCCCCAAAAGTAATTAGAGCAATTGGAAATAGGCATTTATACCCACATACAGTACAGTGCATAAATAATTAATGATATACTCAGTCCATGGTTTACGTGCAATTTGTTCTCATGAATGAACTGCTTATAAGGCAATGTTGCCAAATTGGCTATTTTCGGCTATATCTGGCTGATTTTTTTCTACAATTTTCATTAATAATTTGAGTTTTATCATATAGCTCTTTTATTTGATAGATGTTCTATAAATAAGTGTATATACGTGTGTATACTATATTTTTAGCGATTAAGTTAGATGGAAATAGTATCATTTAGCCCTTTTCAATATTTCAAAGACAGTTGTAACGATAAAATAACAAATTCTTGGCAACATTGAAAGCATGTTTGTTAACCATGTGTTTGAGATATTAATGTTTTGATTGTGAATTTGCTACACACCCCTTCCCCAATGATGTTTTTAATGGCAAGTTGGTTCCCTTTCGAAAAGGAGTAGATTTTTGTAAACAGTTGTATGTCCAATTTTTCACCTTCGCTTGATGGATAAACCTTCTCTATTGACGTTCGCCCCCCCCCTGCCGCCACAATGGTGATCATTAGGTATGCCATTTCCTTCTCCTTTCCATTTTTTTAATACTAATCTTATTTTCTTCCTAGCATTATATCCTTTTGTTTGTTTTCCTTACCTTCCTTTTTTTTCTATCTCCCCCTTTTCCTTCTCTTCTTCGTTTTCCCTTGCTTTCTCCGTCCCACTGGTGATGAGTGTATATTTCAATTTCCCCTCTTCAGTAGGCAGATTGGGGGGGGGGGGGTAAATGGCAATAATAACTATCTCTCCGGTTTATTTTCATTTTGATTCAACTTTAATCCCTATAGAATTCGTAATTTAACAGAAGAAATTAGCCCAATATTCTTAGCTAATCACGTCATGTTTTAAATTGTGCTTTTTTTTCATTTTTAAAAATATTTTTTTCAAATTACTAAATTGCAGCATGAAGCTGAAAACTAAGCATATCAAAATAGTGTACCAAACTGACTTATATGGTTCATGTATAGCTAACTCTGATGTAACATTACATTTCAAGTGAAAAATAGGGTTAGGGTTCCAGAAATGTTTTCTTGACATATTTCTAACAAAAAAGACAAAATTTCTGTAAAATAATACATGAATTATGCTGTATTCACGCAAATATTTGTAAAATAACTGAAAATTCCCGAGCAGAAATAGTCTAAAGTATACATATCTTTAAAGTAAGCTCTGAGGAGGTTACAAAATGGAAGAAATTAGTCTGCTCCGACTCGGGAATAATTTGATAAATTATGAAAATTTTGAGTATTTTTCCATGCATTTTGACATTAACGTAAAAATCAAATGTTACTTTTTGAACCTCATAGCCTTGATAAGGATATGAAAACTACATAACACTTAATTTTATTCAAATCAAGATTTGAAAGGTTCCTTTGGAGCTTTCTTCATAGAAAAAAAGTTGATGAATTTTTCTAAAAAAACATCTGATTTTCACGTTTTGATGTGTCAGGCTTCTGAAAGAATTTTCAAAGTATATAGGCCAAGAGCATGTTTTGTTATGGATATTCCGACTCTTGTTCATTTTCTAAAGTCATCCATTGAATTCCTATTTTCTTGTATATCCCCCCCCTGCTGTTTAGTGTCCACGATACCCTGCTTGTGGGTCACCCTGACAGCTGTGCAGCACTGATGACAAGGACTGGACAATTTTTGCTTCTACCCACACTTACGCATGAAGGGCTCACATTAAGCCAAACTTGTCGCATTTGTCCTCGTGGGGGAAACAAATCAATAAGAGTTTCGAATGTTAAGATTAAAAATTAGATGGTAAATTGCTAGCAGATACGTATACAACGTAAACTTCGTATGTGACTGTTGGCTTCTTAGTTTGAGGTGACTCCACCTCGTCGGTGGCCTAGCTGCTCCCAACTCCCTGCTTGTGATAGTTGAAAGCGACTTAACTGGCACGGCTGTTGAACTCTGTCCAGAAGTTAGTCGAGTCCTATGTCTGTGGTCCCTCAATCCCCTTCATAGGGGGCACTGTAGCTAAATTTGGAAGTAGTTACAGCTTGTCGACGCATAGTGTAGAAATAAGAAGGAAAAGTAAAACTGGATGAATCTTTAGGGAGGAAGAAAACAGTAGCAGTTCATGATTTTTAAATTAGTATGATTGACGGATGACAACTTAGTTTCAAGATTTTCTGCCACTCACGCCTTAAAGTGTAGTCTTCTCAGAGTCGCTACCGAAGTCAAATGAAAACAAAACGTAATATTTCGATTCTGACTTCGTTTTTCTCAAGGAAGATATTCACAGCAGTCCTCTTCAGCCAAACCACGGCAAACGAAAGAAGATTGAAACCCAAAGCATATCCAATAATATATCAGAGAGCAACGACAGATATATCGGATGCTTTCTTCATCTACATACAAAAAGGGTCCAACCAACAATATCACTGTCTACGTTCCAATCTTTCCTATTATGCAACAATATTTTGTCCCTTTGTTATCTAATGAAACTCTTCTGCATTATGATAGTCAGAAAAAAGTCGATTTGACAGAAAATGAGAAGTAAAAATGAGACTAATTTTGTGATGAGAAAAAAGGTATTTGCCGTTTGTATTCCTCTTATTTTTGATGTGATGTGTGTATTGCAAGTTAAATCTTCAGTGTAAGCTATATTTTTATTGTTCAATCACAGAATAGTCCATTTTGAAGCATAGATTTTATTAATGGTTATCTATCTTTTTGTGAAAATTCGTATTAAATTTCTAATCATCTCTCCCCACACAGTGACAAGTTGTTTCCTACTAGTAAGTGGTTGTTTTCAAAGATAGAACTGAGCAATGGAGAAATAAAACCTTTGATAAGAATCTAAACATGAAGCAAGGTGAAGTGCTTAATAAAAAATTTGCAGTCTTTATTGTGGGATAGGTGACACATTGGAAATTATGCTTTCAGCTAATCTTTTGAATCAATTCCCATATGAAAAACTTGTATGCATAATTTCCAATTCTGTGCTGAAAACTGTTCATCATAGAAATGTTCTTGCATTATTTTTGTTTCACATTTGATTGATTAGACATATTAAGAACTATCATTCAGTTTTGCTTGACCTCTATCCTTTATCACGCCATAAATCCATTATGTGAAAATTGGGCCCATAATTAGGTACCAAGTCGTGAGTCAGCGTTATAACCAATTTTCCATTTTTATTTTCCTTGTCCCTTACTTGAGGACCGACCCTTGTAATTTGTGCAAAAATGAAAATAAAAAAATGGGGTGGGGTAAGGCCAGCCCGGCAGGAAAGCGTAAATAGATATAAAATTCTTTTAAAATTGTGACTGCTCACTCACCAGAAAGTTACATTTTGACAGAATTTGGTTATATACATGTATAAGATTTTTCTGAGTTGATAAGATTAGTCATCTTTTTAGCGGGAGATGGAAGAGAAAAGGGTAATGAGTTCTGGAATGTTATCTAATTCATTCCCTTTCTACAGTTGGTGTAACCAGATTCAGTGTATAGTGTATTTTTTACTATTTTTACTTTTTTTGACATTTGTTTAGCTGTTTTTATAATTTAGCCCTTCTTGTCAGTCGAACTTGTGCTCAAAATATTTTTTGAGTAGGCAACATTGACGTGATTGACCTCTCTAGTTTCAATACTTCTGAACTACTGATGACCAGATTTAACAATGATGGGCCCAGTGAATGACATTTATTAGGGGTCTTTCTCTATTTATATTAAGTTATTTTGAGAGCCAAATTTAGTGTTAAGTAAATTGGGGCTATGGTCAAACTACGTTATGTAGGCTCTACTCCACAGACCTGCAGTATCCATTTAATGATAGTATCATATTTTAGTACCTATTGTTTCTATATTTAAAATATTACTCTAATCTTTTGATTATCTTTATAAAAATTGTCATGCTCTGCAATTTTTTCAGTTCTCTTGCAAGATATGCATATTTTCAGCTTTTCACTTTCTTGGTTTTACTCTGATGATTTGCAAGATCAGTGATATCCACTATCCATCAAATTTTCTTTTGTGCCATGTCCTGTCTATCTTGGCTGGTCTTAATGTAATTTCTAAGCAAATTGTTCTGGGCTGCCATTAATAAGGATTGTTTTTCTCTTCAAATATCCTCTACAACCATGAAGGTGTTGCTTCATCTTCGATTATTTTGTCTCTTCAAATATCCCTGCTGTTGTTTTTCTTCTTTTTGACTCCTCATTTTAGAGTTGTCTCCTCCCACATTTGTATTGTCAATTTTATTGTGACTTCTGGCTGTCATGACCAATTTTTCATTACTTTGTCTTGTAGAGTCCAATTCCCTTGATGGAAGATTGAACACAGTCTTTAATTCTGATCAATATCCTCTCTTTCTTTTCCACATACTTGTTCAAAGACCGCCATTAAGATCAATGTTAAGTCATTTCCTTTGTACCGAATTAATATTATTTGCACCTAATAAGGGAAACTATTGTATAATTAGTATTAATTATCAGCAGCTGTTTAGCTCAATGGTAAGAGCAACACCATGTTGAAGCGACTACTATATATATATATATATATATATATATATATATATATATATATATATACACCCAGATATAATGCGTTCATTATAGCACTGTGTGGTGCAGTTATAAGAAAAAATTATGTAAATGATTCAATAACTTGTCATCAAGTTTAATGGCTGGTGAAAATAGCCCTAATGAAAGATTTTCTGTGGCTGTGTTTGTCAGGGCTCAAAATTAACACTGTCCCGTCATCCTAGGGGCAGTGAAAATGTTTGAAATGAAGAGATCTTTGGGATGAAAGCAACTTCATTTATTTTTTGTTTTTTTTAAACTGCTGCTTTACCAAATAGAAATAGAAAACTGAACTGAGGTGGAGGAATATGAAGAGTTAAATAATACAGTTAGATTTAGTCTCGGCAGTCTGTCGCAGTCAAAGATGAGCCCCCCCCCCATCAGCCTCTCATCATGAGTATGGCAGTTATATACATGAATATGATTATAAATTGCGTTTATATCATATACAAATTCTTATTTGAAATGATATCCCATCATTACACAGTTGATGTATCATTTAGCCTTGACAATGTAAATAGAATAAACAATTGAATATAATGGGGCTACTGCAGGAATCAGACACACACATACTGGCTGGGGTACCCGGCATTGTGCGGGAAAGGAAACCTTGATTTTAACAACGCATGAAAACAAAGGATATTCCATGAAGATTTAATAAAAATAGAAAAAGGCAGGTATACTTGATCAGTGGATTTCTAATTACAATGTGAAAATAAAGCTGACCCTAGCTTTCCGTCTATTGCACCACTGTCAGTAAGAAGAAATACCTCACTTTCTTTTATGTAGTAAAAAATTTGGTGGGTGGATTTTTCACATATAATTATGTTTAGAGAGTCTTTGTTTTCTCCAATGATTGTGAATAGTCTTATTATAAGTGGAAAGTTATGATCCTGTTCAGCATTATAGGTACATGGTTAATAGAGCAGCTATCTAACCCCAAACCTAAGACTTTTTTCTTTCCCCTCTCCAAGTTGATACTTTGCCAAAGATAATGGAAGTCCAATTGTAAATGGGGAGTGGGGGGAAAATCTCTTCCGGAAAAAATTATCAATCATTTTTTTGCTTTTACGTGCGAAATGAATTTTAACCTAAAAACAACTAAATAAAATAAGCTGAAGACAAATAGTAGTCAGAAATAGATAATGGTTGGTAATATTTCATTAAAAAAAAAATTAGACAGTAGTCCCTCTAATTACATCAGTGATTAGGGCTCAGACCCCTTGCAAAATTTCAATTTAGTAAAAAACTGGACACCCTGCTAAAGTAGAAAATCTATTATTGTAATAATAGTACTTTATTGAATGAAATATTTGCATTACCTTATAGTTAGCCTCTATAAAATACCTTAATTGTGTTGTTCATAAAAGGTCAACATGTACAGAGAAAGAAAAAGGATACCTATACAGTTATCCCTTGCTATTTGCGGGTTTCCCATTTGTAATTTCGATAATTCCTGGTTGAGTTTTGAATAATTCAATTGGAAGTTTTGCGGGGTACCGTGAAAAACTACTCCATAGAAAATATGCTGTGCAGTATTAACAAAATGTAAAATGTTTAGGACATCATAAATGCTTAGGATTAATATTAGTATTCATGATTTATCTATGTTGACAATATGATCTTAGTTGAATGGTATTTTAAGCATCAAATTTTTTCCCCATTCACCATACCGTAAACAAATTTATTTGTTAGTAAATGAAGTATTATAAATCATCAATATTTTTTCTTCTATTTTTATGATACATCTGAATATTTTTGTTGATTTTTATTAAAATTTCCTCAGACTGGATCAATTTTTAAAAGTAACAAAATTTTTTAGATGAATGTAAATAGCATAAAAACGAGTGATGGAGTGTTAATCACTATGCTGTAGTTTTATGAAATTTATGGTTTTAATTAACTGTATATTTATTTACTAGTCTCTGCCATGGCCTTTTTCAACCATCTTTCTGAATGTATTGCTATAATTAAATTTCTTGGAAAGTTAATTTTTGATTATAACTGCAAAATAATTATATGAAAAATGTTTACATTTTTATTTGAAGAAAAAAAAAAAAAAAAAAAAAATTGATTCCACCATAATTGACAGATCTGACATTAGGAAAATGAAGTGAAGTTTTGTAATTTAAAATGTTTACTGAAGGCTTTACTATTATCATCATTTATTTGTACATTGACTATTTCGGAACAGTAAAGTGTTTATATATGATACAAAATTTATGGGTTTTGGGGACTGAAAGTGTTTGGGTAGGGTTTTTTTAATTTCTTTTTTTTATGCGTCAATGCATCTAAGACTCTTTTCCGATGGGCAGTCCCTAATATATTACTACTACTACCACAAATGTTGAATTAATTTGAAACTTGATCAAAACCTTTGGGTGAACCCTCCTCATCTTCCTCCCTCTCCTACTACCACAACTATTAAGAAATATCAATATTCCTTGCCTTATCTTGTTCAATTCATATGAAAATTGATCCAGACCTTCAGATGAACCATCCTCATCTTTCTCTTCCTACTATCATTGCATACAGTAATCCTAATCATCAATTTTCTCAGCTATATGATGTTGGATTGACATAAACTTTGAACCAGATCTTCAGGTGAAGCATCTTCTTAATCGAGGTTTGACTATCTGTTTTCCTCTCCAGAAAGAATAAGGACAGCTAATAATTCTTTGTAGTTGTAAGAGGATGAGTTGCGTGTAATGCATTTTTGTTTTCTTATTTCTTGAACGAGCTTTCTAGTGGTAGGACAAATTCTTTGTTTGAGAAAGATTACCATTCCTTTATATATCTCTTGACGAGGCCAGTTTCAGCACTACCTGTTGGACCAAATATTGATGGAAAGACACTAGCAAGTTGGATTTCAAACAAGATGTTGGCAAGCTATCCAGATGAGCTCATTCCTGAATGCCTTCAATCTTGACACAGGCTCTATGTGCAAGCCTTTATTGGATGCAGTTATATCAAAGACCATAAGATTTCCTATGTACCATTGTCTAATAGTTTGAAGGCATACCTGGATTTGTGCTTCTCAAGTTCCCAGCACTGTCTTTGAGATACTGAGCAGATTACAAGTTGTGATGTTCCAGATTTTTCCAACACCTGTTTGTCTTGACATTTTTTCAAAATATTGCTTCCTTCTCTATTTTGCCACACTCTCTCATCTTGAGCAGTGGTTATTTCATCTTGCCAGTCATGTGGCATAGATTTATGCCCTCACGTTGCATGCATGATTTTCATTAATAGGTATAATCATGGCATCACTAGCTGCAGTGTTAAAGAGTGCCTGGATATTCTGAACATATCTTCATTTTATCACTGTCCTGCTGTCTTGTTGTTCTTCCTAATTGAATTGTAGCAGTCAAAGAGCCTCTAAAGTTTCCTGCTGCAAAAATCAACCCATTGTTTGAAAATCTAAATTAGTCATCAAATAAATTATGAAGGAATATTTATACATCTTAATTTACTTAGATAAAATTCACCGCATTTTTAATGCAGATAAAATTGATAATTTTCTATTTGTCTCGTTTTTGTTTTCAACACTTTCAGTGGTGACATACTTTGAAAATTTATATGATCTGAACAGATCTCTTATATTGATAAATAGTACCTTCACAAAACTTATTTAGAATTAAATAGAATTAACATAAGCCTCAGAACAAAAAAAGCATTTTTAGTTTTCTGCCTACTTTTGATTAATTTGGTAGAACTGCATGCTGGTAGTGACTTTTAAATACTTATCAATTTGGCTGAAATTTTGCTCACAATATTTACACATAAGGACAAAAAGCAAGCTTATGGAGGATTTCACCAGGTACACATGAATTACCTCCTCAGCAGTTCTATCATAGAAATGAATACCATAAAAGAGTCTCTGATCAGGAAAAAAACAAACGTTAAGTTCACGGCACCAGAATTCAATACCTGGTTATGCTGTGAGACAATTATTGTGAGTTCAGTGCCTAGTTCTGATAAAGTTCTTATGATGATGGAGTAAAGAATTTTTCAAATTTCTTAGATTACCTAAAATGACAGATACCTGAAGGTCAGAGAGTGCAAGAGCCAAAACATTCTGACTATAGCCACCAAGATAAGTACAGTAGTCTGAATAGGTTAATGTATTATAACTAAATAATCCTAAGAGTTTATTCATCTCTTACCCTTAAAATAGCATTTTGAATTTATATTACTTCTCTTTGTATAAATAACTTGAATAGTAAAATGATGCTTAAATATAAATTTACGTAGTTCTTCAATTGATGAGTACATCAGTAATTAAGGCAAAATTAATTGCATGTGAAGATTACTAAAGTTTGCTTTCAGGCATTTACTTTTTTTCATATATATATCTATACATTTTGATTTTGTTGGATTCATCAATACTATCAGAATTTGTCTCATTCATTTCTCCATCTTGTATTCTGCCGGCTTTGGTTGTGCATGTGATCTCTGGGGATCCATGTTGTGAGTCATGATGTCCATCGGTTGTCTGCCATCCTTGCAACATGACTAGCCTATTGCCATCTGAGTTTTCTAATGGATTCTATGTTGTCTTGGACTTCTGTTTTCTCCCTGATATACTGTACTGTGTAAGGTGACTATCGGAAGGATGCATTGGTAGTTTACTAGTGTTTCAGGACTAATGGGACTTTCTTGTTTATGAAGATTGAGCCGGCTATACCAAAGGCTTGTTATCCTAGAGTGATTCTTTGCTTGATTTCTTCTTTTGAGGATTTCGAGGAGATTCATTGTCCTAGGTAGATGTAGTGGTTTACTTTCTCCAATTCTACATCTTCAATTTTGATCATTTTGTTCTTATTTTGAATGTGATTATTGCACATGACGTTTATTTTGCTGAAGTTCATGTGTAGGCCGACTTTCTTGCTTTCTTCATTTAGTTCATCTATCATTAGTTGGAGGTTGTGTAGGTTCTCATCAAAAAAAGGATGTCGCCCGCAAATCTGAAGTTGCTCTGATATTCACTGTCTATCATGATTTCTTTATTCTCCCAGGCTAATCTTCTGAAGACCATCTCAAGGCAGTCTGTGAAGAGTTTGGGGTGAGCTGGTATCACCTTGTCTTACCCATTTTCCAGCTGGAAGGGCTCCGAAAATATATATAAACTATTGAATTATCACAAATGGCTTTTTTTCTCATAAGTCCATAGAGATTTCAAAGTATTGAAATGTTGTTGGCTCCCGATTCTCTTCCCCTCTCTGATACTTTTCATCTGATCTCCACACTAAGAATGGAATATAGGGTCATTCCATGTCAAGTAGATTAATGGTCCCCACTAGACCATCTCTAATTTTACTCAGATTTTGGTTGTATGTTTTGGGGATTTGAAATGAAATCTTTTCAAATTTTAGCTCAATACCTTGGTAGCTCAGCCAGTATGGATCCCAGACCAATGACTTTTTGGTGTGACATTTACCAAATTTTTTTCATCATTTTCAACTAGCCACCATTCCATAATAGGATGGTTCATTGAACTGCAACTTTGTTGTTAGGGACAACATTTTATAAAGATTCTAAAAATGTTATCTGTCTAGCTCTAGAAAATATCCCTCCTTCAGGAAGGGATGTCAAAGTGGGCTCTAAATTTCATTGGTATTCCTGGGAAGCCATTTTCAAGTAATCATAACTTGTCGTAAGCTGTGACTGGCAAGGAAAAAATGTCCATGCACTACAAATTGCCACCATCTGAATCTTTCTAGCATTTTAACATCCATAAAAAGTGAAAAATTACAAAAGTGTACCATTTGTAAAGGTATAAATGAAAATTATAGGATCAGTTCCTGACAAAAAACATTGAAAAGAGAATGTATAAAAATACTTGTGATTAGTTTTCAATTTGGTAACTAGAGTCTTTCATGTTCTAATCATAGTGGAAATGTCTAGTAATGCTGACAGATTGGAGTAAATATTTTACTGATAAAAGCACCTCCTTCCTGCCCTCTGAAACTATAGACTCAACTGAAACTAATCTATTATTTTTCCTTTTGAAAATAGTTTCATAGTAATTCAAATATCTGAAATTTTTTTCACAGGTTTTATGTTGTATAAATATAAATGTGAAATTGCATTTGTGTTCTTGTAACCCAGTTTTAACAAAAAATAAAGAAGTTATCCCTCACATTTCCCTTCTTTTTTTCCCATTTAATTTAAAGAAAGTCCATATACTTTTTAGGTGAAATTAATTGTTTTATTGTTAGTTTTTATTCCTCCCCGTCACAAGATGCATGGATTTCTACCCTAAATTGATAGAAGTACCAGAAAATTCTAGAAGTAGCCGGACAAATTTTCAGAAATGTATGAAAAAAAGAAGCCAACCCTTTTCAAGTAGCCTAATCTGGCAACCTTGACTAAAGAATTAGGAAAAGTATAACATCTTAGAAAAACACTAAATGCTGAAGATTAATTTTGCAACTATGAAACATTTTTGAAAGATTTACTACAAATCTTGGCATTTACAGATTTTGATCTTATTCAATCATACTAATGACTATCTATTATTAGTGATCAAAGTTTGGTGTTGCAAGATGATGCAAAGTTTTAAAGTGTGCTTCAGATGTATCATAATGGACAACCGTTGTCATTTTTTAAATCTTGTATGTCGTTTGAATCATCATTGCCAATGTTATATCACTTTTACAGTGTCAGTGTGTCTCTGATCCTACAATGTAATAGATTACTTCTTCCGGTTACCTTGCTTGACGGATAATTTACCTCTCAGAAAAGATTATTCATGTGAGACTTGGAACTCAGTTGAGTAAGTGCTTGTCAAAGGTGATGTCACGGTAACAATGGCTCCAAGGAAGCTTTCATCTGATAATGACCCAGGATTCAGCCAGGGTCCTCCTTTTTTCAAGTAGTACCCAGCCTTCATTTATTTGTCCAACAATTATGATGGAACTGAAAAATGATTGCATATATTCTTATATACCAAATTTGTTTGGATAATCTAATCTCTTATTCCCATCTTTGACTCTGATTCCTTGTGCAGCCCTATTTGGCTATAAAATATAATATCCGCAAAGAAAAAGTCTCTTAGCAGTGTAAAGCAAAAAAAATCTTATGTGGGTAGTAGAATGAATTTGCTGAAATGTTGTCACTATCGAAGATAGAAAGAAGAGATTAGATTATTTAGGCAAAAGTCCATATATTAAAGATTCTTCTCAAAGATAATGCATATATATATATATATATATATATATATATATATATTTTTTTTTTCCATTTCATACAAAAATAAAATTTAGCATGTTGAGAAAAAGCATTTTTCCATAATTAATTTTTGAAGTACATTGCAATGAATTAAGAGAGTACGAACATGGGCAAAATTTGATGTCTGTGGGATTATTTCATGAGTTCAACTACTGGTGTTGTGAACTGTAAAAACTTTTCCGGATATAATGAAATTAAGAGGTAAAAAAGAAAAAAAATGATTTGACATTTTCTTTTAATTTAACTTTCAGCCTGAAATATCAAGTTGCAAGATCAACTTCAAAGTATATAAACATTTTGAAAATAAGCTTCTGCATCCTTTTCCTCATGTCTTACATGAAGAATACTACTTGCTCAACAAGATTTAGGAGTTAGTTGGTACAGTCAGTTTTTATCTCATCCTGACCTTGTTTCTTTTTCAAAATAGGAGTACATATTATACGTATAAATATTGTAATTATGATCAGGAAAGCTATCTTGAGAATATTGCTCTTTTGCTCTTTGAAAATGATTTGATTTTTTTTTTTTTTCTTTTCTCCTATTCATTTTGAGTTCCTCAATACTTACCAGAGGTTTATGAATCTAAGAGTTGATTAGTGTCATCTTACAGAAAGCCATCCCAAATCTGGTCCATTCATCTACTTGTATTTAAAAAGAGAAATGTGAAGTTGTGTGGATAGGATCAGTTTATCCTCTGAATTCAGTATAGAAGTGAGAATATTCTTTTCAACTGATAATTTTCAAATGACATCGATGGTATTCATTCTGTCAGTATATTTGTTTGATTTTTTTTTTTTTTTTTTTCTAAATGAAAAAAAAAAATGTAATTTGAACAGAATAACTTCATGCTAGCTTGTTTGACTCACACACATATACTTTTGTGTGCATATATGGAAAGTTTTTATAAAGAGAAGAATGTGCTGAATAATATTTTAAGATTCAATGAAATGAATAAAATGCCTGTATAGTTTAACAAATTATCTCAGCAGCAATTACAAAATGGTGTGGTTGCAATAATTCACAAAAATCATTTCAGTACATTTTTCTGACCTAATTCATGTCATCTTGTAAAAACCTATACTGTAAATGTTTTTTTAGTTATACCAATTCACAAAATTGCTCTGAAAAATGCAAGATACAAAAATGCAGGGAATCTTCACTTCAAATTTGATATAACGCAATGCATGCCAAAACCATAGAAGTGAATCATATCATACTTTCTATGTAAATATAATTTGACCTGCAAACTTATTTTTCTTTCTAAAAATAACTAGCATTCTCAGATTTGTGAGCATATAAGATGAGTTTTAATGTTGGAAATAAGATTCCAAAAGTCAGCCGCATAAGATTTACATTAAAAAAAGAATCACTTAGTTATAACATAGAACAGTAAAATTGAACAATCTTATTTTACGTAGTTTAGTCTCATGTGGGTACATGCCATGATAAATAGCCATTTTGTATCACTGCATTAACATTATTTTATCTATTTTATGTTGAAATATTCATTATCAGTTAAAGTAAAATATAAGATTATGAAAAATAATTTCATAAAGTATAATTGTTTGTATTTGATTTTTTTGTGTGATGTAACTATCTGTTTAAAAAATTTTTTTTATCATTTCAGACGCCCACCGGGCATTAGAACTCTTGGAGGATTATCACAGTCGCCTCACTAAACCACAAGACAAAGCTCTAAAAAATGCTATAGAGCGTGTCATAAGGATTTTTAAAAGCCGTTTATTCCAAGCACTCTTAGGTGAGTCTTCTCTTTATTTACTGATACACTATATGATTGATTTAGTGGTTTGTATGTTTATAACATATAATCTCCATATTCTTATGAATGGAGATACTTTTAATGACCAGACCATTTTAACTTGTAGATTTTTCCAATCAGGATATGACGATATTTGTAGAAATAGTGATTGTTGTGAAAATTAACTGGATGGAGTTGAACTTCTCTGACGTGAGAATTTGTTGAAAAGCCCAAATTTTCACATTTGATCTGATGAAAGTAAAATGAATTTATTTGCAAACGGTGTCATGTGAGTTTTTTTCAAGGAAATACTGTAAACTGATAGCTATAACATGGGGAAGGTAATGGCGCCTGGATTTGCTCCAAAATTTTATTTTGTTTCTTCCATAGCTTATTGCCTACCATATGGACTGATTGAAGTCCTTTTGAACTATTGTGTGGTGCAGACATTTAGCTAGTATATGGAGAGAGGTAATTGTGCATGGATCTGCTTAGAAATTTTCTGATTTCTATCATAGCCTTCATCGAAAATCATAGAACTTCTGGAGACAGACTGAC
Organism: Thysanoteuthis rhombus; assembly: GCA_963457665.1. Lineage (NCBI taxonomy): Eukaryota > Metazoa > Mollusca > Cephalopoda > Oegopsida > Thysanoteuthidae > Thysanoteuthis > Thysanoteuthis major. The sequence goes on from OY735208.1 coordinate 24,338,932, forward strand.
AAATTTTCAAGATATTGTATGATATGGACTGATAGCTATAACATGGGGGAGATAATTGTGCATGGATCTACTCCAAAATTGAACACTCATTTTGTGGTCTATTGCCCACCCTTCCACTACATTTCTTTGAAATTTGAGAACTTTCAGAGATAATGTGTGGACAGAGAATTAAGGGAGATATTTTGCTGTCTGACTGACAAAGGGAACATGATCGTGTATGGATCCACTCAAAAATTTCCTGACATTTTTCGTAGCCTATTGCTGACCCCTCAACAAAATGTGAATTTCGTTGAACCTTTGGAGTATAGTGGACAAACAGAGGTTTTAAAGATATTTTGTGGTGTGGATAGATAGCTATCAATATCTTTAAAACTTCTGTTTGTCCACTATACATTGTAGAGGACATAAGTGCATGGATCCTGTCTTAAATTTAATCACTTATCAAATCCCTTGCCCTTGAAATTCCATTGAAATTCATTGGTAATTTGTGGCGATATTGTGTTAAGAGGCATAACTTTTGGAGGGATGTTGTGGTTACTGGCATCAAGCTAGGTCAAGGAGATATTTTCATGTGGATATACTGACTTTCAGACTTTTGTAGGCTATTACCCTTGCTTCCACAAAATTACATTGACATTCTTGGGAACTTTTAGAGTTATGTGGACAGAAAGTGCAGTATCAGAATTTCAGTTTAGAGCATTTGATTTAGTCCTGGTTGTTCTTTCTGCCAAAATATTTTAATCAAATTTTGAGGTAGGGTGGGTCATAGGATGCAAAAGAAGTCAGAAAACTTTTGAGTGGATCCATGCACGATTATCTCCCCTATCTTTTAGCTATCAGTCCACATGAATGTTTTATTATAAAAATAGACAGCTCTGCCAACACCATCGTCAGGTAGTAATAGTGCATGGATCCGCATCAAAATATGATTAGATCTTTCATAGCCTGTTGTCCACCAACTTTCATTGGAATTCTTGAGGGACCTTTTGGAGGTATTGTGCTGACTGAAATGAAATTTAGGCTATATCATGAGGTTAGGACATGACTTTGATGTTGAGGAGTTAATTGTGCATGGATTTGCTTAAAATTTTTTCCTGTTTTCATAGCTCATTGTCCATGCCGCCACAGAATTTCATCGAAATATATTGAAAGCATTTGAAGGTATCATGTGGATAGTCATGACCATATATTTGAAAGTAGGGGGGTATCTCTTATCAAAAATGTCTTGATCTGCTCCCAAATTTAAGCACCTCTTTCTTACCCCATTGCTTGCCCTTGCAAAGAATATTATCAAAATCTATTCATCTCAGGTAAAAAAGCAAACATTTGATTGTAAATTTCTCAAAATGACTTGCTCAAAGATGTTTGGTACTTCTGTGAACTTTCAGCTTGAAATTTCTCTTCCAGTGATATACTATATGTCCATATTTAAGGAAATGGAAACTTTTTCTAGTTAAGGAAAAGAAAAAATCCGTTATGAAAAATGGTGCCAAAATCTTTTTGCAACTGATCTGGAATGTTTTTCCAAGAAATTTTTACTCGCTGAGGGGCAGTCCCTGTTTCAAGTCCAATTGGTTTCCTTAGTCAACTTGGAAATCTGGACTCTATTGGAGCATAAAGACTAAGAAAATTTGACATATAACTTATCAAATACCTTTCTGCTTCCATGTTTCTCTTTGCAAACCTTGTTCATCTGATCTTGAACATTCTTATGTGGAGGAGGAAGAAAGCTGAAACAATGAGATCAAAGTCTGGTTAGCTAAATGTATTTGCTATCTGTATACTTTGTGCTGGACGATGTCTGAACTATACTTGCTGAAGCTTATGAAATTATTGGAAATCTTTCTTCTTCAGTCAATTAAAAGCAATTGACTGTAATGAGCTTAGTCAAAGGTGTGAAAAGTTCGCTAATGCTCATCAATGAGATCTTGATTTCAATGAATGCAAGCTATTTAAGCATAATGAGGAATGCAAGACTCTTCCAGACTTGTACAACAAACTCATTTCAATTGAAATCTGTTTTCCAATGTTGAAATAGCATTCAGAATAATCATGTGCATGATGGTGACAACTGTATCGGGGATGGGGGGGGGTCATTTTTGCTGCTCCATGTGACAACAGTGGTTAAATATGCTTTCTCTCATATTCATTGGAAGCAACATCATCAAATATATAGACTTTCTGCCAATTAGAAAGCAATTTTTTTCATGCCACAAATTTCTTAGTTGCAAAACTTAATTTCAATATGTTGTTTGCAGTATATTATTTCACCTTAGGGCCTTAAATATTTTTAAGACGTCTTAATTGATAGGATTGAAAAATTTTTGCGAAAGAAAATTAGTTAGAACTTTATATTATTTATACTTGAAGGTTGAAGTATTCTTACTTGCATATCTTATATCAATATCATGTGATTTTTGAAAGTCCTGAACCTATTAAGTAGGTGCAAAAATAATTGTGGTTTTTAACCAACTTGGAAGCAGTATATCCCGGCTCAAAATAAGTTATTAATCACAATAACCTTCAAAATCTACACATTTTTGCCCTCAAGAAAAAAGTCTATTTATCCTGGAAGCATATAAACCTGGAGTTTTGAATACAATAAATTCTTTGAAGGTGCTGCTTGGTTTGTTGAAAACCTTTTCTTGCTGGAAATGGTCGATGTTTAAAAAGGTGGTAGTTGGTTTTATGAGATAGTTTTGTAGTCTAGTTCATTTTATTTCTGTAGGTCATTCGCACAACATGATCAGTTTTTAAAATTTCCAATTGGGTACAAATATCAAAAAGGTGTTGAATGGTCAATGCTTAGTTCTTCTTCAACCTCTTAAGCTGCTTGGCATGGATCTGCCTCAATAATGGCCCTTAATTGGATGTTGTCAATCACCAAATGTCCAAATTTCCTTGGCTTTTGACTCTGTTTCAAAAGTTCTTGGAACAAGGTTGAGCTGCACATTCATTGACAGTCGTCTGACCAAATACTTGACTGATATTGCCAGCAGTTTCTGCTGCTTTACGTCCCATTTTTTAACTCTTACAATTGCTTGAATTTGTTCTATTTCCTCCTTTGATTTGACAACCCTGAGCAAAATAGAATGAATAGTTACAAGAAATCGTTCAACACTTTGAAATGGCATATTCCATGAACATAGTTGACTAATACTTTACTTCAAAATAAGTGACCTCTAAATGCCAATTTAGTGTAAGGTCAACTTTGGCATTTTCAAAATAAACTAGGATGGCTACACCATAAGGCCTACAAATTTGTGTATATATGAAACCTAATCTGAACATCTAGAATAGGCAATGATTGAGTCAATTTTGGCATTTTGAAATCTGCGCACTATTGATATCAAGATAACATGACCCCAGGATGAACATACTATAACTGGCAGTAACTTCTAAAGGTCAACTTAGGGTCAGGTCAATTTTGGCATTAACAAACCTAGAGAAAGCTGCACCATACAAACTGGGAACTTGGGTTCATGTTCTTGATTTGAGGATGGACATAGGAGAGAGGGTACTGACCTCTGGTGACCTTTATAGATCAGTTCAAGTTCAGGACAATTTTGGTGTTTTTGAACCATCTGAAGGGTTGAGATCCCTACTTCTGGTGAAGGCTAGGTTCCTCCAGCCATTAAAAAAAACTCCACAAACAGGATTTTATTTCTTTTAGATAAATTTGGGCTGTTTTCTTTCTTGCAAATAGTGTGGGTTTGATATAGTATAGTCAAAGTGTTGCTGGACAAATTAATGTAACTAAGTATTTACTGAAAGAAAACCCCCAAAAACAAACATATCAACAGTACAGAAACTTTTGGAATAAATTAACCATACTATTCAGGGTATACCAGTAATTTTTTGTCGCTTTATGAGGGTTAACAATTTGATTTAAAAAGATTTATTTTTTTTTTTTTTTTTTTTAAGTATACCAGCTTAATCATCTGTTGGTTGCAGCTAGTAAGATCAATAACAAATTTTGGCAATTCACAAACTGAAAACTTTGAGTTCAAATTTACCAGTGTCTTCTTTCGTCTATTTTTTTTCTTCAAATGTAAAACAAAATACCAAAAGCAAATTTGTTTAGAATAGAAGAAAATAATTTTGATATTAGTTTCTTCTTCAATTCTTTTTTTTAATGATTTAAATTTTATGAAAATAGATGAAAACATTATACTTGATTGAATACTTTCTTAAATCCTAGAATTTTGATCTTCTTGGTTTATTTCATACAAATGGAATTTTGATCATTAGCTATATTGAGTAAGCCTTTTGATGAAAATTCTGTCCCTTTCCTTCCTTTTATCATTCTCTTTTGCCCCTTTTAATTCAACCAAGTCAATAAAATCAATTTCAAATGATCAGAAAAACTTTTGCCCAGAGGATGACAAAACGGACGCGAGAGGAGAGAGAGAATGGACGTTGCCTCTCTCTTTTTCCCCCCTGGTGCCGCCTCTCTCTCTTTTTTCCCCCCTGGTGCCGCCTCTCTCTCTTTTTTTCCCCCCTGGTGCCGCCTCTCTCTCTTTTTTTCCCCCCTGGTGCCGCCTCTCTCTCTTTTTTTCCCCCCCCTGGTGCCGCCTCTCTCTCTTTTTTTTCCCCCTCTGGTGCCGCCTCTGCACTTTGTTTGTCCTAACATCATCTGGAAAAGTTTTCTGGGAGCACTCATGCCATCTTTCACCATATACAGTCCCAGATGCTCCACTGTCTAAGATCAGAGACCCCGAAGTTTAACCCCCAAAAAAGCATTGTCGGTTTCCTGACTAATCAGTATATGAGATTCATTTCTATATTCTACCTGACTGTCATCGGAACTTCTCTTGTTATATTGTCTATCAGAGCGCTGAAAAGATTGTCTACCTGACCACCCACTGAAATACACTTCCTCTGATGTCTCTAGTCCTACATGAGATTTTGAACTTATTTATTTGGCACTTGTCATTGAAGGCTACATCCAATTCTCTCCTAATCTGGATTGTTGGACTATTTCAGTCAGTGGAAGTTGGACTGAAATATCATAACTTCGGCTCTTTTGATATGGCTCCACAATTCAACTTGGTCACTGTGGCCCTAACTAGCCTTCTATCCTCTGTTGACAAATTGGCACTTTTTGATGTATGCCAAAACAAGTTTCAGTAGCTTGATGCTATAGTTTCTAAGCCTGGCTATCAGGTGGTCAAACTCAATCAAATATTCACTTACTGTCATACAGGTAAGTTTTTGATATTGCTTAAAGGCTTCATAAGTCATAAATGCAGATTGGTTTCTATCTTCAAAAAATATTTCCAATTTTGGTATCGTTTCTTGTCTTAAATCAGCTCTCTTAAACCCATTTCCAATGTAGCTTCTCCTCCCAAAGTGAGAAAAACAGTACGTGCTTTTGTGGTTTTATTCAATATTTGTAGCCATTTTCCAAACTTACATCTCGTCTCCATATGTTCAGCTGAGGTGGGGACCAAGTATTTCAAAGACATTTAAGAGAAAAAAAAAGAAAAAAAAGTCCGTCTTGTGGTTGAACAACAGTTCATGTATCAAACAAGATGTCTGCCCTTCCACTTCCAGCTTCCACGGGCAAATAACCCACTTCTTGTTTAGACACTCTCCCAATCAAACTAGTATTATTAATTATGATCCGAGTGGCTGACAATACATTGTTCACTTGTTTTGGAGAACATTAATACCAAACTTCAACGTCTTTCAGATTTTCCTCTTCCTTTTTATGTTAGATTCTTCTCTCGGCCCCTACAATCCTGCTTAGTGAACAAATAGCTTCTTGGATCTCTAGATGCTTTAATGCAGATTGGTTCTGTTTATGTAAACCACTGAGGAAGGAGGAGAAGGTTGGATGTCATTATTTATCAATAGCTAAAACTGTCTGGCTGAAATTGGCTAACCAATCTAACTTTCCTCTTCCTACTACTACCACGACTTGTAATGCTACTTCTACTTTGTTAAGAATCACTTTGAAATTGGAAATCACAGACATGGATATAAGAATGGTGGACATATCTTTGAGTTTATAGTTCTTGTTTAAAAATTCAAATTTGAACACTTGATAAACCCTCATTTTGGAAATCTTCACTTCAAACATGCAAATCAAAAACTACAAAAGTATATTTTTTTATCAAATTTTCAGCTTTTGTTTCACCCTATTAGATAACATTGTTGAATTTTTATATACAAACGGATGTAGTCACTCTACAATGAGAATAATATATATTTTAAGACAGAATTTTTCTTAAATTTTCAAAAAAATATAAACAATTTGGAAAATCACTCGCCTTAATTCGTGAAATTAGACTTCCTTCAACAGTTTTTTTTTTTTAATTTTTTTATTTTATTGCGTTCTTCTTTATTTTCAACGAGAGATAAAGGAAAATTTTGTTTTCCGTGAGAGAATTTTTGCACAGTATATTCTTTATTTCTTTAAAAAATACTTTCCTCAAGAAATAAAGAAATGAAAGTAATATTAAAAAAAATGATATATACAACTCACTCTGATTATAGATTTAGTTAGCTGAAACCGATGAGACTGGATCGTTTTTTGACATTCAGTTCTCTACGCCTGTTTGCGGCAGTTCGATGACTTTTTCTCGATCATGCAATATATACATCACAAACACATGCACACACGTACAAAAATACTAACCACACACATACCACATACTCATGTCTACACATGCTCATGCCTGTCATGTACTCGCATGCGTATACATGTTAAAGTAGGCAGGTGTGTCTGTATTTTGCATTAATAATGAAATGTTGCTCAATGACAAGTCATGCCGCAGTTGGCTACTGATTCTGATCCATTCTGCAGTACGTATAGTTGATACACTTTACCACATAAGTATCGGAACAATATTTAAATATGATCCACTTTTTATTTTCCTTTATTTTTTGGTTTCAAACTCGAGTTTTATTCAACCTTGCCATAGCCCCCTTCCCATTTTTTACCATCATCAACTTGAAAGAACCCCCCCAGGAGATTTCCCGTATTTCAGCAAACCAGTCTGCAGCTAGATGTATGTGCTGTAAGAAAGAACACATGAATTTGAGCTGCCAACTGAAGATGGCAGCAGTCACATCCCCTTGTACACTCTCAAATATGAACTCTTGTTCTACTTTGCTTAGCAGTTATTATACTCAAGTCCATGTGAATAGTCTGAAGGCATGATTCCCCATGAATTTTTTTCATTATATAGCAAGTGATGTAGGCTAACAAGGATTTTGTGAAGGTATATACCACCAAGACAAGTAAGTGAAGGGAATGGGTTCAGCTGAAAGCTAGTATAATCTGATAATCTGATCTGTATATTACCCTCTTGCAAGCAATGTGAAAGGCTGATATTACCTGGACAAGTCTATCAGAATCATATGTTGGGGGTGAGGCCAGGAGAATTACCTTGTGTGGCATGGGGGTTACTGATGTGGACATCTAAGAAAGACTTGGTATTCAAGCCAAGGACAGATCTAATATGAATAAGTTCATGCTGGGGTTAGTGATGAAGGAAAAATGTTTGAGTTCCCTGCCCTGTAATTTTTTTTTTCTGTTTGCCTCATTTAATAGTAGGAATTCCACCCACTTCTAGTCTTCAGCAAGCTTCTTTTTGGTAAGGATGGTATGTCAGTCATTGGAGGTCATGGTGGTGGCAGGGCTTTGAAAAAGTGTGCACTGCCCACTTTAAAACAAAGCCTGAACACTACTTTGATAGTTTACTTTGTTTTTCTTCTTTTTTTTTTCCCTCCCAAAAATTGGTGTGAAGTGAACATTTGAAAACCTAGGGCTACCTGTATAACCAGGAAAATCATACTGTTCATTATATAGGTAGTTTCATGACATAGTTCATCTTCTAACAAGACAGCTGCTATGGAATAGTTGGAGAAAATAGTTTTTTCTGTATTTGTGTATAATGTACAAGTTTGACTGGCATTTATCCCAACTGTACATTTTCGTTTTGTCTGTTTTGAAATCTCAAACCGACTTGAGGATGTATTAAATAAATGAATATTAAAAGCTTGGCTGTGGTGTTGGAAGCTTTTTTATTGGACTGGAAAGTCTTCACCTCTCATTGATCTTGTTCCCTGGGTGAAAAATGAGTTGACTTGAAACCAATATAAAGAAGGCATCAAATACAATATCATCGTTTTCATTTATTTAAGACTATCATATTATCAGCATTTTCCCAGAATTTGACATCAATGTATTTTGTAACCATTTCTGTAATATGTGAAAATATTTTTAATGTATGACAACAATAATTTTAAGTAGCATTCTACAGACCTGACAGATTTCACAGCTTTCGTCAAAGGCTACTTTTCTTTGTCTTCTATTATACATACTAAAACTGTAAATTGAACAGACCACAGAATAAAAGTAAGCATTTATAAATAAATCTACTGAATCAGATTTGTAAAGGTTTTATTTTTATTCTCTTTCTGAAATTAATACAGTGGAAAGATGTTAAGTTTTCTCTCTCTCCGAAGTTTCAATTCATCATGCTTTTTCATAAATTTTTAGAACTAAAATCATATGATGAACAATGCCAGTTCAAGTTATGCTAGTTTGTAACTGCCAATACATTTGTGATAGAATGGTTTGAATGAATTCACTGATACATTAAAATAAAATAAAGGTCAAGTCAAGACATTTCTTGAGAAGCTAGCAAACTCAAATTATCCAAATTGAGCATTAAAAATCATTTAATCCAGCTTAGTGATGTTATTTGCTTTGATGTCTGATTTCCATGTACAAAATCTCTTACTGGACCATTTTTAAATGATCTGTTTTCGAAACAAAATGTGATGGTCGTTGATAAGTGGATATTTTACAATATGGAGTGCAAGAGATTGTGGGGTAAGCAAAATGAATCACCAATAACTACCAAATATGCTGTGTATATGGTGTGATGGGAAGAAAGTTTACCACTATGACCTCCTTCTAATTGATTTGAACCAGTACTGTACCCAATTAAACCAACTGAAGGCAGCAATTGATGGAAAGCAACTTGAATTAACAGTAAGGACATATTCCATTGTGATAATAATGCTAGACTCTGTTTCTTGGCTGGTGCTGCAAAAATTATTACTGCTTGTCACTCATGTCATACTCACCAGATATTGTACTTATAGCTTATCATTCATTCCAGTCTTTACTGAATTCTCTTGAGGAAAATATTACAGTTCCCTTGAAGACTGAAAAAAAAATCTAGAGTAATTCTTTGCTGTGATCAAAAAATCTGGGAGGATTGAATTATGAAGTCGTCAGAAGATGACCAAAGATAGTGGAATTAAATGAAAAATGTCGAATGGGTTTTTATTTTCACTTGATGAACTGATCAAACTTTTTATATCATCCAATATATTCCTTGAAAAATATCTCCATTTAAACGCTAAAGGAATATGTATTAAACAAAGATATTTAAATGACATTGTGAGTAATTTGAATTTGAATATTCTTTAAATTCACACAAAATCATTTTGAAACTATTAGATCCTCTTTTATAAGTTATTTTCTTTTAATTCATAAAATGTATATTCTATCTCTATCAAATTATGTATTCTATGATTTTTGTAAACTTTTCAAGCATAAATTCGAAGTATGTCCCTTGTCAATGCATATATTTAGTTGTGTTAATACAATTGACTTCCTTATTTTACATGACTAAATATAAAGAGGGCTTGATGAAAGTTATTTATTCAATTGAGATTTAGTGTTGCTACGTCTTATAAATAAAAAGAATATGAAACAAACGTATTTTTAGATTCATTGGCTGATAATACCCACTCTTGACACTATCCAGCTACATTGAGCCTATGGCCATAAAATATTAAATCATTTCTTGACTTGTGGTTTCATGGCTGTAGACTTCATATAGCTGGAAATAATTGACTGGAGGGAAGGTATTTTCAGCTAGTATTGATATTGAAGGTAAATTTTCAAGTGAATAGGCACTTCTTACCAAACATTCATTACAGTTCATGGTTTAATTTTCTAACAAATTGAAATATGAGAGTGAACTTAAATAAAAAAAACATTTTTTTCAAGTTTTATTAACTGCAGATAAATTTTATTATCTTTCTCAATTCAAGTAAGTCATAGTTATGATTGTGACTTTTTGTACTTACAAAATGTTACAATTCGGATTCGCTTTAATTTTATTTTTTTGGTCTGTTAATTCTTTAATGACAGACATCCTAACATTTGAAGACCAAATAAGTAATTTTACTTGCTTCAGGGAGGTAAATTATCGTCAAATATAGCTCAATGGGTTTTGGTCAAAAATTTGGTTTAGTTTACATTACATTTTTTGTAGAAAAGAACTTTTATTTACCTTTCTATGAGTATTGAGAGTAAAATTGAACCCCTATCAAAATGAATCCAGTGAATGTAAAAAAAAAGAAAGAAAAATTTGATTTGAACATGTTTAGTTTTAGTCATGTAGAGATGGCAATGGGCTGGCAATGTTGCAAGAATGGCAGACAGCTGCTGGACATCACCACTCATAAGTTGGATCTCCAGAGATAGATCATATGTGAAAAATACAGCTGGAAAAATATAAGATGGTGTGATGAACTAGATAAGTTTAGAAAGTAACGCCCATGATAGTAAGGTCTGGAGAATTTTTGGAAAGGTCTGTGTTCAACAACAAATACTAAAAGGCTGATGATGAAACAAAATGATATGGCTGTTGTCTTCTATTTAGAAATTCATAATGCTAGTTCTTGTAGTCTTGAAAATGCATTTTTTTTGTCTCAAGATATCAGGGGATTCATTAAAAATTATATTCTAAAACCATCTAGAGTGAGATATCTAAAGCCTTCAATCATTTTGGGGGGATAAAACACAATTATCTGGGAGAAATGTGATAGTGAAGTTAAGCAAATCTTTATCATAAGATATAGTTTTCATAGTCAGAAATGTTTTTCAACTTTTATGTAAAGTACGGAACGAGAAAGAAGATCTTGTAAACTTTGCAACGGCTAACGGATTCAAAATCATGAACACCTTTTTCAAGAAGTGACCCATTAGGAAATTGATTTGGAAGAGCCCCAATCACAAAACAAAAAACGAAGTAGACTATATCCTAATGGACTAAAATGGTATCATCAAGGACTTCCAAGTTCTAAATCAAGTCAATGTAGGCAGTGACCACAGAATGGTTCAAAGCTATAAATAAAGGCCTCTACTCAAGACGAGAGCAAATAACCAGTATGCTCGAGGAAAATGGGAACCTAACAACAGACAGGGACAGGATTGTCAAACATGCTAAAGAATTTTACCTAAAACTTTATTTGTCCAAACAAGGACTACAGAACAATGAACAGGTTAAGCAAGAAGTGAGCAATCAACTCGAGGACTTACCAGAAGTAACCCAGAGGGAGGTGAAATAAGCCATTAAACTGATGAAGAAAGGAATGGCCCCTGGACCCGACAACATCACCTTCAACCTTCTCTGAAAAGCCAGTAAAATCATCGTTAGGAAACTGCCCGTCCTTTTCAACTTGTGTCTAAAACACAGTAAAGTCCTCCCAGTAGTCACTTATGGAGCTGAAACAAGGAACCTAACCTAGTAACAGATCCGCGATTTGAGAACCATGCAACCTGCACATGAAACAATTATGCTAGGCCTCACATGGAGAGATCATGAGACAGCACAGTACATCCAAGAAAAGACAAGAGTCAGGGACATCATAGAATCCATTAAAAATCTCGAATAGCAGTGGGCTGGCCATGTTGCAAGAATGGCAGACAACTGATGGACATTGTGACTCACGACATGGATCCACCGAGATCACATGTGCAACCGAGGCCGGTAGAATATGAGATGGAGAGACAAGCTACACAAATTCAAAATGTACTGGCTCCGCAATGCCCATGATTAAGAAGTGTGGCAAATCCTGTGGAAGGTCTATGTCCAACGACAGACCTTAAAAGACTAATGATGATGACGATCTTTATGCATTAATAACTGTGCACTGATGAAAAACATTTCTCCACTTATAGCAACTGAGCATTACTTGTTTATTTTAAAAAAAATTTTTTAATTGAATTGAATGTGGTCCCCTCTTAAAATTGAATCTTTTCTTTTGAAACCTTGAACAAAGCTTGACTCCTAAATTCACAAACAGCTTGGATCTGTCAGTGGAACTCTTCCATGATTAGTATGAAAAATGATGGAACTGTTCTGTGAATTGGATGAAAGAAAATTTGATTCATCTCTTGGTCAAAGGGATGTAATTTCAAATAAGTTATTTTCTTTCACATTGACCTGTTTTCTTTGCTTCAATTAAAGAGTTGTTTATAGAGGTTCTTTCATATATATATATATTTTTTAATTTGGTTTTTAATGAATTGGACTTGTGGAGATTCATTTATGAAAAAATCTTTTAAATTACCACACAGCTCTGTGTTCAGTATTTTAAAACAACTTTTCACTGAAAATGTCAGTGTGTATTTATATGTATGCTGACGCAATTTTATAGTATTTATGAAACATATATTCTGAGATAAGTTGAAGTAATTAAGATGAGGTATAGCATAAATTTTCGATAGAATATTAAGAATAATTTCTTAGTGGTGTCACTCATCACTTGACCCAAAGATTAAACCTGCGACTGCCAGACAGGTCTTAAATTTGTGGGTCAATCTGATGGTAGAAATATAAACTCATTTAATGTTCCTTTTCTGTCTTGTGACTAAAAGGGCCCTTGTTATATCATTTTTGCTAAACTGTGCATCTTTTCAGAATAATTTCCATGACTTGATTTTATTAAAGTTATTCTGAATAAAATTTTATGCAAGATAATGTAAATTTTATTAAAATAGGTTGAAATTTTGTCCTCAAATACAACTACTCTTTTTCTTTTTTTTCTCCAAACATGGCACCCATAGACTTATTCAAACTTTTGGTTAACAGCCAAACAACTACAGCTGAACAATTGTGCCAGGAAGATATATTCCTGTTACCTTTGAGCTATTTATTTCTGAATCTGATTCACTTTTCAAAACTTTTTCATTGTTAACATAATTAGATTTTTAGCCTCAAAAATCATTCCAAATTATTATTAACTAGCTGAAATACACAACTTATTGTTGGAGTTATTAGCTAGTTCCCATGGACTGACAAGGATCGGGGCTCTTGAGCAAAAAGGGCTATTTGTGCCATTTGGTACTTCAGGACCTTTTGGCCCTAAGAAAACAAAGCTGTTTTCTGAAGGATATCTTGAGTCTGTACAAGGGTTTGGGAACTTAAAAAAAGGTTTTGAGCTCAAGAATAAAGAAAGCTCTTGAAGACCCCAGAATCTGGAAGCTCATGAATTGGAACTTTCAAAGGAAAATGCAGTACTAATAGTAACAATAACATGATCTGATTATGCGAATTGACAAGTGCCTAATAGTAAAAAAGAAATATCACTGGACTTCATGTATCACGAGATGGGTTCTTGGTGGATTTGACATCACCTCCTGTGTTGGCTTTATGGAGTTTGTTCCCAATAGGAGTATATGAACCCTCCTAGAATTGAGAAATGTATTTATATTTGCAGTGTATTTCACTGCAATTCACTTATAAAAAAAATTGACTTACTTCCAGTTTAGCCATGGTACACGCCCTACTCTGATAACCACAAGAAGAATTTTGTCAACTCAGTAGCTGGCACCCCCCACTCAGACACATGCTGTAGAAGTTATGTGGAAAAAAAAATTCATTAGTATGGTTTGGGTGCAATCAAAAATGCTTCCATCACATATTGCTAAATTTCTGTGGTCTCAGAGATGGGGAAGATGTCCATGAAAACATAATAGTACATATTGCAGAAATTCATCGTGAACCTTAATGTTTGTTTTGTTATAAAATTGAATTAAGATAGAATAAAAAATGTATTTCTATAGATAGCTGGAGTTTTTTTGTTTGAACAACCTGTTACTGGTTACATTTACTTGCTAAGTTTTGTTGAAATAAATTATTAAAATGTAAAATAACTTCATGAAAAATCATGCATCGAATTATTGTTGTTCAATTGTTATGGGCAATCTTTGGATTGATACATTTCCTCAGATTTTTTGAATGACCATTTAGAATTGTCTATTTTGAATGGCTAAAATTAGCTAGATCTTTCAAAATATAGCTGAAATTGGATAGATTCCATTTCCAGGTAAAAGTATGTATTCCAAAACCTCGTACAAAGACTCCAAAAAGTACAAATATACAATATTTTGATAAGATATTAATGTTCACAAATAACATTATGCTCAGTCCAAAGATGCTCCATACAACGTATTGATCAGTCATCAACAAAAAAAATTAAAAAAAAAACAAAAAAAAAACAAACCTTTGTTCAAGATATGGTTGGTAAACCCTCCAGCCATCCATCACCACACATTCATTTCCATACAGCAACAAATTCATCTGAAGTATTGAAGTAATTTTTCAAGTGTAAAAATCATTTTCAATGATATGGTTACCTGGAAATTGTATCTAGTCACTTTTAGCAATTCAAAATGGTTATTTTCCTCAGATCTAGCCTCATAGCTATTCAAATTGACTTATTCTCTTTTTCTGCATCCATTTAAAACTTTCAAAATCTACATAAGTTCATATTTTTATGCATGTAAGTTTGTTCTGTTTGTTTTTTGTTAATTTTAGAACAAACATAAAATTACAATCTTCCATGCCTCAAAACATTAACTTTTAAGTAGATTTTGTAAACTTTGAATGAGTAAAAGGAAAAAAAAAGTAAAATTCATGGATGGAAAAATTATCTGAATTTTTTTAGTTCCTTTCTTATCGTAACTTTTATCCATATAAATTAACTTCATAAAGAAAAATGAATGAAAAATATCTTTATCTGAGAGAAAGGCAAAACTTCTCAGGCCTATGCCATTGTGGAAAAACGATTTTGCATAAAAAGTAAAATTTGCGTATCTTTTTACGTTCATATACCAATACATAATGTTGTCACATTTACATCATTAAAACTGAATTCAAAGCCTTTTCCAAAAATTTGCCTTATTCAATGTGATCCAGGACAGCGTTCTGACTTGGCTACTTCTCACTGCTAGTGTTAGTGATAAAAGGAAATTATTGCAATCAAGTCAAGTTATGTCATGTCATTTTAATGCTCTGTTTGCTCAAGTTCAATTCATCGGATAATATTTCATTTTTGACTTGATGATTGTTCTTAGTTTGAATTAGTAATGATCAACTTGCACGGGAGAGGATCATGCTTGGTGTCAAATGGAGAGATCAAAAGATTGAACTAAAGAAAAACGGGACATATCATAAATCAATTAGAAAACTTGAATGGCAATGGGCTAGTCATGTTGCAAGAATGTCAGACAACTGCTGGACATCACAACTGACAACATTGATTCCAGAGATCATTAGGGAAATAAGATGCCGTGACGATTTCGACAGGTTCAGTAGATATTGGCCACATGACGGAAATCTGGTGAATCTTTAAAGGTCTATTTCCAATGAGAGACATAAAAAAACTGATGAAGATTCTTACTTCTTGCATCATCATTCGCCATTCCTTTCTATCTATTTTCTTGTCTCCGAAAGCTCCTCTTTTGATCCCCCCCATCCTCCTTGATTCCCCCCCGTCCTCCTCCTTGATTCCCCCCCGTCCTCCTCCTTGATTCCCCCCCGTCCTCCTCCTTGATTCCCCCCCCGTCCTCCTCCTTGATTCTCCCCCCGTCCTCCTCCTTGATTCTCCCCCCCGTCCTCCTCCTTGATTCTCCCCCCCGTCCTCCTCCTTGATTCTCCCCCCCGTCCTCCTCCTTGATTCTCCCCCCCGTCCTCCTCCTTGATTCTCCCCCCCGTCCTCCTCCTTGATTCAAATTTAACGTTATGAAAATTGGGGACTGTAGTCAAATTGCGTTATGAGCAATTCTATGTTATATCGGGTCTACAGTGTATATGAGCTATTGCAAAAGGTCTACCTGGTGCCCCTAATAGTCAGTCTATCATAAACCGATAAGAAAAATGTTTTTAAAACTATAGATACTTTAACTTTGTCCAGCACAAGGCTAAATTAAGAACAGTTGTGCAGTACCATTCTTCCAAGTGGGTAAGGTTTATCTGCCTAAAAAATCAGTATTTAAAATCCTAGCTTTTACTCCTTGAGGAAGAAACATTTCCAAAAATTTGATCCAATACATGATCTGAACCAATTCAGTAGTATTCATGTAAAGTAGCATTCTGGATCTGAAATGGATTCCAATCATAACTTTTCCTATTGAATAAATAAATCCTAATCTCTGGCTATTCTTCTCTTGAATCTTGTATGCCATCATTATCTAAAGGATGAAAAGGATGTACACTGGAATATGTTATTTTTGGTTTGCTATTGAGTATCAAATGAATCCAATTTTTCTCTGCACAAATTTTTTTTAGGCTAACAACTTGGTACTGGTCAGACTTGATAAGATTTTGTTTCCTCTAAGCATTTAAAAAAAAATGTTATTCAAGAATACAAACTTCTCTTCATGTGTATGATGGATCTCAAGCTTTTTTTTTTCAATGTTCTTGCTCACTTGCTATACATTCATAAACTCTTGGTTGAAGTTTGTTCATGGTGGAGATGATTTCTGGTTAAAGAATAAAAATATTAGAAAAATATTAAGAAATTATTTTTATGAAACAGCTATATAGCATTTGAAATGTTGGTTATATTTAGTGTATTTTCATTGAGAATATCCAACTGGTTTTGACAAACCAACTAAGGCATGTCTCCCTTGATGTGTGGCTTCCCCAGGGGTCTATTTTAAAGCAAATAAAGTTGATTTGTAATCAAGTTGATGGATATTTTACACTTTTTACTTGAGTTTTATGAATAACTAAAACTAATGATGATATTGAAAAAAAAATGTATGAATGAGTTTGGTGCTAACCTCTTCAGCCTTATAGCTTTATCATTATTTTAATGTCAAATTTTCACTGTGGTGCCCTATCAGAATTTTTTTTTGTCTGATATGAACATGTTTTATAGTATTGGGAAAGAAATTCCATGCTGAGTGAAGTTTACGGGTGTATCCTATGCCTCAATGCAAGTCATTTTGAGTTATTTACAGTCAAATGTCAAACCTTCATTTTAAAAATGAAACCCTCTGTGTTGACTTGTTAGTTAGCAAAATGACACTCTGCAGAATTTAAAACATCAAGAGATTACTTACAACTCTTCATTACATCAGCCGGCAACTGTGTCTTCATTCACCTGATGGAACAATATGGTGGCTTCCGTATGGGATGCTGATAAAATAAATTCTCCTGTGTAAGGGAGATAATTTGATACTAAAAATTGGAATATGTACTCAGCAGGACTGTTATGATGTAGGGGAGATAATTGTGTATGGATCTGCTCCAAAATTTGATCACCTCTTCCAGTTTCATTTGAATTCTTTGAAAACTTTTGGAGATATCATGTGGACAGAACTTTTGGTGCTATTGTGTGGTTGCAGACAGTTAGCTCAGATGTAGGGGAGATATTTGTACATGGATCCCGTCAAAATTTCCATGACTGCTTTTGTTACTTATTGCCCTCTTTTCACAAAATTACATTGTAATTCCTTAAACTTTTGGAGATATTTGGACTGAGAACTTCGAGAGATTTTATGGTTGCATACAATAACCTTGAATATAAGATAATTAGCTTAATACCTTTGGAATTATGAAAAAAAATTTGAAGATATTGTATAGTTTAGACTGATAACTGTTATTTTGGGAAGATAATTGTGCATGGATCCACTGGAAAATTTTCTGATTTCTTTTAATGCCTATTGCCCAGCTTTCCACGAACTTTCATTGAAATTCAAGAACTTTTGGAGATATCATGTGGACGGACTGATGGAAAGAACAGTATCAAATTTAAGATATGAGTATTTTATTAAGTCCTGGCTGTCTCCCCTATCCATACAATGTCTCAAAATATTCTCAATGAAATTTTGTGGAAGAGTGGGCAATAATCTCTGAAAGTAGCCATGAAACTTTAGAGCAGATTAAAGCACAATTATATATTTTCCATACCTAGTTCAGAAATAAAAATGATATAGAATACATATCAATTTATTTTCATTTAGTCACTCTTCAAAATCGTCATATTGCTGGAAGGTTTTTAATCCTCTGTGACCAGTAGATTTATATTTATGTACAAGTGCAGAGCAAATAACTAAATCAGTCAATATTCCAACATATTGATGAGTACAAGTTTCCCTTCCTCTCTGACAGTAGAGCATTTCTATAAAAACCTTTCATCAGTCAAAATGGCATTAAGCAATTACTATTATTTTATATGGGGAAAATATTTGATTGATTCAGATCCCCAAAATCATAGTGATAATATATTGGGTTGAATTGCCAGTGGTTTGAGTGGTGGGAGGTACAGGACACTGATGTGCTAGTGAGATTTCATCAAAGTAGTTCTCTCGTAACAGCAAAAAACAGCTCCAAATCTGAGTGGTATGTGTTAACTATAGCCATTTTCCATGTGCTCATAACATTTTTTTTTCCCCAATATCACATTCAAGTTGTTATAGGCTATCAACCTTTTCAATGGTGCAAAATTCAGCGTGGTCTTATTTTTCTCTAGGTCAAAACCCATTTTTACTGGACTATATCATAATCAGTTGCAGCTGAACTGAATCTGCCTCGGTTGGAATGACTTGTCGGAAAATCTTCTCAATAATAACAGCAATTGTATAAAAAGGCATTAACCTCTCAATGGATTCAGATGATTACTTTGATATAAAACAATAAACATGTTTTTCTAGCTTTTAATTTAAAACATTCAAATATTTAACAACCTTTTTTTTTTTCATTGATTTGTTGTTTTTGCCTTTTTTAGTCTTGTTAACTACTATAAATGTTGGTTTCAGTTGATGTTTTCAAATAGCAAATATCATTAATGGTTTTTTTCAGTTATCAAGTTGGCCTGGCTGGCTATTTGTGCATGTCTAGGCCAAACAATTGGAACTAAAGGATTGAAAATGTAAACAATTACTCCTTGTGTCTAGAAAAAATATTAAAATTCCCTCTGTAATAAGGTTTTTCTAGTCTATTAATTGATCACCCTAAGATGACATGCTGCCAAAAGACATTGGTTACATGACTATTTCTATCATCAATTCTTACTAAAGCTGTTAACTTCTGAGTTCTGTATTTCTGTAATGAATCTGTATTTGGTATGTAGAGAATTAATCTGACTTTGAATGAACCAAGAGATGTTGCAGTTACACTTTTTTTTTTCATTTTCTTTTTTCCAACTGTCTACATGTTTGAATGATATGATCCAATCATGCATGCATGCTTGATTTGATAACTATTTGATAAAAGGTATGCAATACTATTCAAGTGAAAACATCATTTAAACATTGTGATTTCATCTTCATAACTTAAAGTTTATGCAAAGTATTTAGATTTATATAGCCTAAATATTGATTTCTTGAAATTTTTCTTTCAGATATTCAGGAGTTTTATGAAGTAACTCTGTTGGATGACTCTAAGACTACTCAACAAAAAACTCTGGAAACATTACAGATTGCCAGCAAATGGGAACGTGAACCTCCAATTACAAATAGCCAGCCAAAGTTTGATGTGAGTGCTACATTTCTTAATTCAATTTTAACAGTATCTCTCATTAAAAATCTCCTTTGCTCTTTCTTCTTTCTGCCACTTAGAGATGAGCCAACATTTAGCTAAATCAGCCTTTTACATATTCAACTTAATCTGAAGTATATTCAAAATTCATTTACAAACCAAAACATCTCTTATCTTGGGTATAACAGCTGCTTTTAGTTAAAAGGGGCTTACATGATTTATAAGTTTTTTGATTGTTTTTTTTTTTTGAATTTCCAGAATTAGAATTTGAGGAGATATGTTTTTATATTGGTTGTATGATTTTGGACCAAAATTTTTTATGTGATGATTTTGAAATTCAAAAATATGCAATTAACCTTTTAACACTGTTAATAGTTTAATCTGCTCTTTTTATAAGTATAAAAAATTATGGAACTGAGAGATTTTTTTTCTTTTTAGATTTAGTTGATTCAAGAATACTACAATTATAAGAACCAAAAACATGCAACTTGTATTTAATGCAATATTTCAGTCTTTTCCTGATCAATTCTAAGAAAGAATTCTGTCTTTTCTGAGACATTTTAAAATTCCTTCTTAAGAGGTTTATATTTCAAATACTGATTTTGAAATTTTCGTTTAGATTTTTTTTTTTATATCTATTGATTATGAACAGCTATCTCTTATTTAAAAAAAAGAAATATAATGAAATTGTCTCCTTATCAAATTTTTATATATTGATGACTATTTTAATCTCTTCCTTGATTTTAAAGATTTAATAATTAATCAATTGTAAAATTCTTATGTATATATTATTTAAGAAATAGATCTCAGGTTTTTTAAGAAAATTATAGCTCTTTTAAGAATATTTTCAATTTACTAAGACTTGTAAAACAAACAGCTCCTCTCAGAATTACTAAGTTCCAGTCTGTTACTCATATTTGCCTTCACACAACAATTTACAGCACAACTATTGTACTATTATAGACATACAATTACTTCCAAACAATGAAGCAGTTTTCACTGTTTATCCTTATGATAAATGTTGAGCTATTCAAAATAGTATGCTGATAAATAATTCTGTCTTGCTCTGAAGAAAATATCATCATACCACGTTTAATTGCAACCACAAAATGGTAGGTAGGTTGCAACCCAATTTCAATATGTTACTAGGTTGCACTCATCCTCTAGCAATAAAATTATGATGATAGTAATATAGAACTATTATCAAACATCTATTGAAACATTCCTTCAGTGTCATATTCATATGATTGATTTTTTTATATCGAACAGTTTAATCATTTGTCAAGTGTTTTTCTAATCAAGTTAATTGGAGTCTTGCAGCTGCTGGAGCATTTGATGTGGACTATCATAGATACTCACAAATATAAAGTTGAGAAAAGGAAAGCAAAATGAGGATTTAGTTTTATCAAACTGTAAAAACTAGTATTTCTTTACTTATTGAAGTTGGTATTCATTTCACTCCTCATTTACTTGCGAACTTCTTGGAAGAAGTATTGAAAATTCATACTTGTAATATTTCCCTTTTAATATCACTTTTGCTTTCAAATCAGTTGCTTGATATTTGTTGGTATCTAACAGACAAATATTGACAAATGAAAATAGGTGTTAAGATATCCATGAATGTACTGCTGATCTTAAATGCCTGAACATGAGCATTTTTGTTACCAATTTTTTCAACTGATTGTTTCTATATTCTTGAATCTAAGTGAAGAGTCAAGTTAGGTTTGTTGCTAATGTTAGTTTTCTTTAAATAAGATTTTTATATTTCTGATTAAAGGTGGGGAAGATAATCAGTTTGTCAAACGATATTTTAATCTTAAATCAATCATTCCTGACTAATCTGAATTTTCACAGCATTTTAATATTTGATATATGTTCTTGTATATTGGACATTGACTGTCTTAGTTGAATCAGAATCTAAATTCCTGATATCTCAATCTGTAGGGCTGGTAAGCAAATATAACTAAATGTTTATTTGAAGAATTTCTCCATTAAATGTTTATCTGGTGTCATTCAAAACAATCAAACCTCAGTTATACCTGGAACTAGCAGCCAAGTTTTAGTTATGTACCATGATCAGAATTCATGTATTTGTGCTTAAAAAAAAAAAAAAAAATAACGGTTTCCTACCGAACTCTTTTTTGAATAGTATAAAATGGCTAGTATGAACCAACATGCAGAGTTCTGCTATACCTACGCATAAAGTAACTGTTGGAGGTCAAGTGAACAACTAAGCTTGAGTGGCTTACTTGGTAACCTATTCTCCATCTCCAAGAAATATTGATTACTGAAAGTAGAATATAAACATTAGCTCTAACAGTGTTGATGAAAGAAATGTCAGCTACTTGACCTCTACAAAGACAGTGGGTAGAAGTGATGCACTGTTAACCCTTTGTGTATGCTAGCTTATTTTAATTGGTTCTTCCTTCTAAAGACCCACAACTAAGTCTGCTATTAATTCTGTCACTTGGTGTTTTATTTTTTGTCATTTCTTGGTTATTTTGATTTTCACCACTTTTATGCCAACCCAAAGAAACGTCACCTTTCTTTATTTATGTTTGATTTAGCTGGCTTTTTATCTTATCATTTCCAAGGAAAGTGGCATGTCTCTCTTTTTTTTTCCCTCCACTGAATTCAAATTTTCAAAACATTTTTTGTTCCCTGATATTTCAGTGTTTTGTTTTTAACTTCTTTCTAATCTAAAATGCCTATATTTTTTATTTTTATCTATTTTTTTTTTTGCTAATTTACCATTTTAATTGGAATTATGTGTTTGATTTGCTACAATAATATCCAAGTGGTAGAATGTTTGTTTTACTCTATATGACCAGAAATGATATTTCTCAACATCAAGTAATATAATCAGTATTTGTACTATTGCATGGAATTTTATGGAGTAACTATAGGAATATGATTATACTTTTCTGAAACTGCCTTGATGTATCATATTATCACCCAAGCAGACTTGTTGAAAAAAATCAATGCCTATTGAATTTTGGTAAGCTTGTGCCCAGGCATAGTTAGACTTGTAGATTCAGTAGAATTATAACTTAGTTATAATAGATATATTATTATAGATTTTGGTAGAAGACAAAATTTTGAGTTTTTAACACCTTTCATGATGATCTTGTATTCTTTTCTGTTCAGAATAATGAAAAGAACCTGTGGAAAAGAGCGTTTCATCAATGAAAAAAAGAATGAAATATTATCTTCAATTTTATTTAAAAACTTTTTAGATAGAGCATTTTCAACTTCTATTAAATTTCACTAGTATTTCTTTCATCGTAATTTCAGTTGCTCTTTATTGTATCTACTCAGGCTGTCATTCTTCAGCCATTAGTCAACAGCACAGATTGGAAATAAAGAATAACTCTCACAGATGCCTTTACCATCAAGAAACAAGTCTATGAATAACACTTGGTATGTGGAGCTACAAGAGCTATCAATGGAGAAGATCAAATATAACCATGGGGACTTATTCCTTATCTTCCCCAAACACTTGGCATCATCATAGTGGTACCATTTAATTTTATTAGACGAGGCATTGTCAACCATTATTGTAGACTATACAATAATCTGTCGCAATGAAAAGCAACTGAAATTAAAATTAAAGAAATACTGGTCAAAAACTGATGGTTGAGGATACTTTCATTTTTTTCTTTTATTTCTTTTTTTTTTTTTTAGATCACAATAATATTACTATTAATATTACTGGAGTATGCAATTGAACAAAATATGAGATATGGTGGTTCTGAGTGTTTAGGTTAGGGAATAACTTTATATGGTTAGATTTGATCATCTGTACCATTGACTCATGTGGCTCATACAGTAGGGCAGCTATTAGGCAAGCTCCTCAAGCTAAGAGTGATATAAGTTTGAGTCTTGCCTAGTGTCTTCTCTTCATTTCCAAACAGCACTGTTTACTAACAGCCGTATAATGACTGTCTGATGTCTTGCAATGGTATGAAGGGAATAATAGTAAAACATGAATAATGAGTAAAAGACCAGAATGTTCTTCGTTCTGAAAAACAATTATTTGTTGAATGTTTTCTCTTTTTAAAACAGACAATCAAATGGGATTGAATTTGGTTTATGAATTATTTTCAAATTTGTGTGACTGATGGTTGTCTTAGAGCCATTGGTACATCCCTTCAGGAAATAGCATAAAAGCAAATGTTATCAGTCCATTTTTGTATGTCTGGAATTTGCAACATCTCTTAGATTATTAGTTGATGGTAAGAGGGATAAAATTTTGAAAACATAACAGGAATAATTTAGAATCCCTTAGTATTTATTTTATTACAAGAGTCTGGAATGTCCCAAACTCAGCTGTTTGTTTTTTGTTTTTTTTAAAATTTTTCAAAGTTTAATTTTTCATTTATCATTCTAGTAATTAGGCATATCTTCCGAAAATGTGCTTTCATTCTCAAGTGACTCTCTTATAATATTTCAAGTGTCCTGTTTTTATTGGCTTGCTCTAGGATATTTCACCGATGTACAAACATTTTGTGAAAATTTTCAAGTATCAAGGAATATTTTCTATTTTTCCTTATATCTTTTGTACCTTCCATTCTTTCCTATGGCATGTTTTCTTTCCCTTATGAAAATGCTGTTAAATAGTTAATAGGATGCAATCAAGAAAATCCTGTTAATATTTTTGCACATACTCTTTTAATCAGAAATCTTCATGTGATTTATCCAACCCTTGCCCATCATATCTAACAGATTATATGCTTTAAAAAGTGTAAACAAAAGGAGGTTCATAAATATTGAATATAATGACTGAATCTTCAAGTAACTTATTATTTGAGATTGGTAATCAAATGGGAATATTGTATCCCCGTAATTTTGTTCCAGGGAAAAAAATTGTGATTTAATGTGCCTTTTTTGTCTCAGCTCTCTTCATATATGAAAAATTGAATGTTTTGAAGATATTTAAACTTCCTGCAGTTTTGCTTTTCATATTTCATTCTCTGATTTTCAAACATTTCTAATCTGAACTAAGTTCTCAACAAAAGAAAAGATTCGCTTTATTTCTCTTTTCTTTTGGATATTTAGAAAATAATTTTGCTATCAAAATCATTAGTAGTTTTTCAAACTGAGCTTAGACAATTTTAGACCATTTATTTTTTCAAATATTTTATTTTAGTAGATGAAGCATTATAAATCATAATTTTTTGTTACTGTTTACCGTCATCCCAACTATTGCTTTTTATCACAACTAAGCTCAGACTGAGTACTCTCATATTCCGTCATAGAGAGTTATGTTTACGATTCTCTCCTGGGATTTATTCTTTATTCTAATCCATACTTTTAATTTATTTTCACTACAGAAGAGTACCCAGCCTGTGTTTAGTTGCGATGAAAAGCAACACCTATTAAGATGAAGTTAAATTGTAGCAAAAATTATAAACAATTATTTTAGACATGTTCTCAATGAAATGAAAATTCAGTTTAAAAATAGTTGATATCATGAGATAAATGACTGTAGTTCACTTTGAATGTTTTGAAATTCCATTCTCTGTCTGTTTTATATTTGATTAATCTGATGAAGTCAATGCAGAGGAAGAATACATTCCAATTTATAGAACACGATATGCTCTCTGAACATGAAAATCGGTGAAAAGTTCACCCCTATCCACAGATGCTCATTCCACTAAATTTTATAACATGCTTATCACACTAATCTGGGTTTTTTTGGGGGGGGTAGGGGGTTTGCTTTAAAAAAAAAAATGAGGCATGAGAATTGATACAAATTAAAAATTGTTTACATTTTAGAGACTGTCTTCCTTCTAACCATTAAGTTTCAACTTTTGTCTGTTGAGGGAAGAATATATTACTTACATCAGTATGAATCTTTCAAGAAGGTCAATAAATAAAGTGTGTGTGTGTGGGGAAAATTCACTAATTTTACAAATGAGTTGAGAATTTTTCAAATCAATTATTTGACCTTCCAGGAGGAACTTATAGTAAAGGATTATCTTCCAGTCTAACTATATACACAGCATCACCTTCTTTGGATTGAGCATAATGTTAGTGGTAGTATGTATTGGGTGGCTCTTGATCTCTTGAATATACATAGGTGATAAAGTGGATACTCTACAACTATCTGTCATAGTTTTTCAAAAGTGGAACATTTTTATGTGGAAGCCACACATCGAAGTGACTAACCCACATAACCAAGCTGGAGCAAATGATTTTCAGCGCTTTGATTTGGATATTTTGAGTATTGTATAACATTGATTATTCTCAAGTAATTTCCTGATTTGATTGCCATCACAATTAACTAGTCTACCCAACCATGGAACACCATTCCATTAGAAATCTCCAGCAAGGAACTTCACTTTTGATCATTCACAGTACATTCTCCATTTGCTTCAGATATTTTTCTTTGCATTCGTTGAATTTTTACATTAAATAAAATGAAAAAAAAAGCATAATATTCTGTAAATATTACTTATTTACTTCCATCTCCATTGTTAGAATCGATCAACAAAAATACATAATTTCTGACACGCTCCTAAAACCATTTAATGACGAAGACAGAACTAACTTTTTTTACCAATTCATTATTTTTGATCCTCAAAATTATTTCCAGAGCTTTCAGCATATGATTGCTGGAAAAAATTTTTTTTTATGTATTAGTGATCCCCCGCCACAGTTTTTTTAGTCTCGTGTACTGTTTGGAACTGAGAACATTCAAACAAATTTGAGATATATAGTTATATTTTTTTTACCATTTTGTTTTGGCAGACTAAAACAATGTAAATTCAGTGTTCTTAACAAGAAAAATAGATCATTCTGATAATTATATTTTGGTATGGTCTGCTAATTGTAAAAAAAACATTATTGATGGTAATGACACCATGTAAATTGTCACTTTGCCAATTCACTACCAAAATGTAAAAATATAATTGTCTGCCAGATACTTTTATTTTTTTCATGATAACAGTAACAATAAGGGTAACGCTAAGGACAGTAATGCTAATGCTAAGGACGGTAACGATAACAACAACAACAACAACAACAATAATTAGAAGAATAAAAATCTGTACACTTCAGAATACTAAAGAGGATATGTAAAGTTCCTAATTAGGCTTAGTGGTGATGTGATGTATGAATTGACTAGATTTTCATATCAGCATGCACAAAGCCATTGAGCACCTTCTTTTTTTTTTTCTTTCTTTTTAAAGTTCATTGTAATGGAATGGGGGAAGAGAGATAATTTCTTGAAGCTTTTGAATATAGCCTGCTTTGGTATTTAATTGCTGATACAGTGTATGTTTAAATTAACAGTATGAGAGGTTGAGTAATAAATGGTTTTAGTTATCTCCCTTAGAAACTGTTACCTGTGCACTTGTCTGGAAGTGTGTATTCCATTTGCTACTCTCAGAATTTAGTTGTTGACTCTAAGTTAATTAATATAGTCTAATCATTTGTAAATCATGTATTCATACTACCTTATTTCAACCCCCGGAGATTTTTTTTTCTTCTTAAATTAGGGTCACCTGACTTGCTGACCCCAACATGACACTGTTTTTTTTTTTGTTTCAGTCTATATCTAGAATTATCTAGATTTTCTTGCTATTTATCTAGAAAAATAATTGATATCATCTTCAGTTGCAAATTTAAAAATTTGTTTCAGCTAAATGAAAACTGTTCTGAAAGTTGACGTATCTTCAAAATTTTGAAGCTTAAATGACTTAGCTTATATCAGAATAGAGTTTGATCCTGAAGCAACCAGCATTGTTTTTGTTTGTTCTTTCATTTTTATCCAAGTGAGCAAATTGAAAATAGTGGAGCTTGGGTATCAATCTAGGCCTATACTTTTCTGTAAGAAATGACATCTGCTGCAAGCCTAAACCGAAGAAATGAAATTTAAAAAATATTTACGCGAATATGAAACAACCCAATGAATGTTATAGGCCACATTAAAAATCAGGATCCCCCCCCCATTTCTATGGGAAAAAAAACCCAGATAAAATCATAAACACTAAGTTCATTTCATGATTCCCATCGCAACTGCAGCTAAAATGTAATTTTAGAACACATTTGATATTCTGAAATCAAAATTGAGCGATCCATCTAAAAATAACATCTACCACCTCTGACGTTTGACAAAAAGCGACAAATCAAAAGACGAGTCTGAAACTTGTAACCTATCAATTTTATCGTAATGATCTTTCTGTTGTAGAAAATTATCAACTAAATATTTTTTATGTGGAACAGATTCGTTTAATCTTTTTGTATAGTAGAATGATTTCACAGCTACCAGTAGTGTGGCAGGCACCATTTACTTTTCAAGCCCAATTTATATTGGACTTGATAAGACCTACTTAATAAATATTCAATTATTGTTTAAGATTATGCTCAAAACAAATCATTTCAAAGGGAGCAATTTTTTAGAAATTGTTTGTATTACTATGGAAAAAAGTGAAGTTTGTAGTTTGAGTTGATAATGAATTAAATGGGGACTACAAATTCTATTATCCCTATGTAAAATAATGAGCATAATATAAAAAACAAACTAATTCTAATAAACTAAAAACAGAAAAAAAACCCTACAGACACAAACACACCATTGATAAAATCCTTATATGAAATAATACATAAACAGGACAGTAACTATGAAAAATGGTTGGGTGTAAACAAATCAAATGTAGATGGTGGTTTAAGGGGCACTGTCATCTCCCCAATGGGGTCCAAGGGCAAAGTCTTTTGATAACTGTAGATATAGCTGTTATATTTATATGGCAAGTAGGATTTAATAAAAATATGATATTGGCTCCATGATAGTAAAACATTCAAATCATTTTTTCAAGCTATTCCTGAAACGATTGAAGATGGATTATAAATGATGACCGTGACAGGTTAGTCACTATCACTTATCATTTTCTTCAGATTGGGGAAGTGTGTACAATGCTTCATCTTCAGGTGAAAAATCCATGAAACAGATTTTGCCATCATGAATTTATCATTCTATCTATATTTTCATCTTCCCAAGTTTAGGGAATTCAATGTTCCTATGATGTCATTAAAAAAAAAAAACAAAAAAAACCCAAATCCACTGATCAGCAATGATTTTATAATTGATCAAAGTTATGATTTCTGGATAAGCGAAAATTTTAATCACTTCAATTAGGCTTACAAATCTTCTCAGAACTTTACTTTTACATCATGCTTCTGTATATGAAATGAGGTCAGATTGTTTATTTTCATTGTCTTCAAACGTATAATAGGGCATATCTAATCCTAAAATTTAGTGGAGGAATCAAATAAAAGCAATGATTTTATTACGTTGGCCAATAATAAAATACTGCATTTATTTGATATTTCATTTATCAATCTTAAATAATATATATACCATACAAATTAAAATCTGTTGTAATTCTTGAATCTTATCAAAATGGCTCAATTAATGATGGTGCACCACATGTATGCATGCATTTCTGCGTTTGTTCAGAGTGTGTGTGTGTGTGTACCTTGCATTTTCACTGAAACGTCATTCAATGAAAAGTGCCACTGATCTGCCATCACTTATTTTCTTTTTTTCCTTTCACCTTATCCTCTCTTCCAATTCTTTGTCACCCATTTGCTGTTGTCTTTCTACTGTGTTGCCAACAGTCAATGACCCTATGCAATACACCAATAGTCTGTAATATATAAAGTTGATGTACTTTGCAACATAAGTATCAGAACCATATTGAAATATGATTGGCCTTTTTTGACTTTTTTTTTTTTTTTTTCAAGTGTTGTTTGGCTTCATAGTCAGGTTTTAATTTGCCCACCTTGTCATAGCCTAGAAAAAAAGAGGATATATTTGAAACTGGGTGGGAAAAGTCGTGCACCCAAGAGTTAGAATATATAATCATAACATTAAAAAATGAAAAATATCAATGGTTGTATTAAAAAAAGATTTTTGAAAATAATGGTAGTGATACTGCAGCTGGTGCACTTAAAAGGGGTGCTGGATGGAGGGCATCTAGTGAAGGCGATATAAAACTGGTGATAATCGGAAAGTGTTTACACTTGTGACCCATCAGAATTTGCCGTAAGAAATTTTTTTTCCTAATTTCCACACCAATTCTAATATTTTTCTCATAAAATGTAAATATAAGAAATCCGTTGAAATTCTAATTGACACTACAGACCAATTTCTCAAATTAAAAAAAAAAAAAGAAGAAATGCTATAAAACTGAAATACTTTTTTCTGAAATTAAATGTATACTTTTTAGTTTTACCATAAACTTTTTTGGGGTGGGATCAAGATTCAGATAAGTTGGGGGGATTTGAAAAGCGAACATTTCACAAATTTTAAAAAGTTAGAGAGCATCAAATTACTTATCTATTTTGCTCTTCTCAAGTAAACAACACATTGTTTTTGTCTGAAATATTATATTATCTGGTGATTTCTATTTCATCATCCTTATTAGGTAAGTGTTTGGTGTACTTTTTTCTTGCATTCTTTTGTTTTGTATCGAGTGTTTGTAAAAAGCACTTGACAGTAAAACTCTTCTTGGTACAATGTAGGGAAGGTGGACCCTATTGTAAAGTTTCACATCTTTGTTTACTCAATGATAAAAATTGTGCGCAAGTAATGAGAAATAAGAGAATTTATGAAAGAAAACAAAATTATAATTATTTGTTATAACCGTAAATATTGATTGATGGATAAATTGATTATAATTTAGCAATAATACTGATAAAAAATGATAACATGAAAAAATATTAAGTACTCCATATTGAATTAAATAAGCTTGATAAAAAAATTTCATAATTTTGGGAAAATACCGCTTCAGAAAATGAACAAAAAAAACTAACACAAAATTGTGAATCCTCCCACTCCACCACCCCTTCAAAAAGAATATTTCGGAAGTTTATTTTCAGAAAGTAATTTGCTTTCAAATGAGTGTTCAGAAATATTTAAATTGATCCATACTAAATTTTCATGATCTTGGAAAAGTACCGCGTCAGAAAATTAACGAACCTGTCTGATAAGTCACTCAAGAGGAACTGTCATGTAACCAATGTCTTTTAGCAGTATGCCCTGTTGGGGATGATCAATTAAAAAATAGTGAGAAAGGATTATAAGTGAATAAGCTATTTCTCTTGCCTTTTGTTGTGCAGTGATTAACAAAACTGTCCAAATCTTTAAAAAAAACAGTATGCTACTGGACACAAACTAAGGGATCAATATCGCATAAACATTGCAAATATTGTCAAACATAAACTAAAGAACCAATTATTACTAATTTCCCCCTCCCCCAAAAGAAACTATTTAGGGGTTGGGGGGACTTTGGAAAAAAAACAAAACAAATGCTTTTTCTAGACATAATACAGAGTAAATGTTCAGCCCTATAGTTCAATTGTTGCTGTCTGTATGCATGATACGAACACAGCCAGCCAAACCAGCTTAAAAACTGAAGGAACCTACATTGGCAGTTTTGGTTGACTGTTTCTAAAAAAAAAAATGACGCAAAAATGGGATCTTATTTTCAAAAACTAATAAACTGAAAATCTTTCTACTATCACATTCGTACACACAGAAAAATTCAGTGTTGTGTTTTTTGTGAAATGAACTTTTTTTTTTTTTTGGTTTGATTTTGTAAAAAAAACATCCTTTTCTCTCACTCCCTCTCTAAGCTAAGCTCTTTCTCTCCCACCCTCTCTAAGAATGATACCAAGTACATACTTGCTCTGCAAATAAGCTTTTTTTCAGCAACAGTCAAGTGACAGCCAGGCATAAGAAATGTTTCTAATTCAGCATAATTTTAAATTGATGCCCTCCAAAATACATAGTTGGGGGGGGGGGATCTATTGTAATCGACTCATTCCTTTTGTGTATCCGTAGTTAATTTGATAATGATTAAAAGTTATGTGAACTCAAAACAAACGAATGCCTTTTTTTAGTAAATAATGTTTATTCATATTGATATTATGATAGTAATTTAGGTAAGTGTTATGAGCCAGTTTTCAGGTGGAGAGGATAAGGAAATGAACCTGGAACTTGTATTAAAAACTTTTGTGTTCCCATTATTTAAATCTTAACCAATTTTTTTTTTTTTTCTGTTCTTTATAGCAAATTGTTTTGCAGATGTTTCCTCAAACAAATAGGAATTTTTCAGTTTTCTGTACTTAGAAAATCTCTTGTTCTGTGAAGATTGAAACAAACTGTTCAGGTTTTAGTTTCCAATATATATGATTAAAACCAACTTATTTTGACAATTCAAACTCTTTTCATCTTCAATGTAGTCACAATGTTTCTAACAATACGTATTACATTATAGTTATTGACACAGTATGATTCAGTTTTGGTATGAATAGGTCATTTGCTACCTCTTGAAATACATGTTCAGGGATAAACCCATCAGTCCTGGCTTCAATGCACTCAGCAAGGCAGTTATATCAAATGCTCCAGAGGGGGGGGGGGATCCATCAGAAAATATTTTGTAAACTAGCTGAGTGATACTTGGGGTATGCTGCTGATTGTGTTGAACCATATTAAATTCCATGTCTTGCCAAAAATATTTCACTTGACCACTTACAAACACTGGTTCATCTACACATGTACTTAATTTTTTTTATTCTTGTTTGGAATTATTAAATCCTCTTGAATGTTAATTATAAATAGATGCAGTAATTGGAGTTGTATGTCGGTCTTATAGCATCAGGTCATCTTTCTAGATATTTGTAATGTCTCCATTTCGTCTTCATATTCTGACAAAGTTTAAAAAATAAAACTGAATTAAACCCCATAAATTGATGAAAAAAAGAACCAACAAAAGAACACTCCCATCAAGAACACACCCATCAAAAATCAAGAGTATTATGACTAAAGACTCCATTGGTTGTATCTAGCAATAGCCATACCTTATTGTGATTCACCAAAGCTTTAACTCAGTATTTTTCTGTTATTTGTCAGTTTTTTTCCATTTATAAGTAAGGATTATAGGTATTTTATCTAATACAAGGTTGTTAGAATTCTAGAAAAGAAAATATTAACATTTCCTTTGTGTTGTGCGAGTATATTTACTTATAAGGCTTGTTTATAAAAATGCTGAGCATAATGAATTACCCATCACTCTGCTTCTTAGTCTCGCTTCTACAATTACTGTGGTATTACAATCATTCCCTTCAAATATAAATGTAATCCTAAATATAATCATGTTGGCTTGACAATGTTGCTTATTATACAGTATGTATAAAGCTGATATTAGTCCTGTGAACTCCTGACACTTTGAGTTTATCTATTGGTTGTATGACATTTATATACTCAGTTTCTGTAACATTACTATTTTGTTTATTATGTTACTATGTTTTTAATTGCAAAACATTTTGAGAAATTGATTTGTGTTACAAAATAGATGCAACTTATCTTCCACATTTTGTCAAGCAATGAGAAAAGGTATTGGACTGGCCAAAAAGTTTGTATGGTTCATTAAGTATATATAAAAAAAATAGAGAGGTAAATATTCTTTATTTTCAACATCTTTATTGAATTGCATATTTACTGATCGGTTCTAATATCTCCTGTCATCTTTCATGCAACCTCATGATTCCATCCTCCTGGAAAGTTTTTATCTTTCTTAGCAAAATAAAAATGCTCTAGGTGCCTTTTGAAGTCTTTCTGATGGAATATTACTCTTTCCCCGCCCCCATGTAATTCCATCTATTTCATTGATTCCTGCCTTTAATTTGTAATAGTACTTGTTTGGATCTATCGTTTGCTTCTCCAAAAGGAGCCTATATTAGCGTACACTCTTCCAATCCCACCATATGCACAGCATAACTTCTGAGGATGGAGACTGGCCTTCATTACACTTAGTGGTGATTCAATATGCTTGCCCCCACCATCTCTTGTGTTCCATATTTTTGTGAAGTATTCTTTTTTGTTCTCCCATCATAATTTCTTTCCTAAATAAAACATTTTTGTTGTATATAAGTAGTGAATTATGCATGGGAATACAGTTTTTGTTGGTCAACTCATGTGGATGCCTCACCTCTGAGTTACCAACATAATCAAGCTGGTGAAAATGATTTTCAGGGCTTGATTTGGATATTTTGAGTATGTTGGCCATCTCTTGCATCATATAACGTGTATTAATCTCAAGGAATGTCTTGATCTGATTGCTATCAACCATCACTGGTCTACCTGACCATCTTCAATGTTAAATTGTGTATTTTCGTTGATTGATTTTTGTGGTCGATTCCAAAAAATTTTGTCATAAAATACTGTAGACCTATTATAACACAGAAGTCAGGATCCATAATTTTGCACTGTGTAATGAGTGAGTTCACATTGTAATGAATTTTCCTTTTTTTACAACCTTAATTCAAGTTTTCCTTTTTGCTGCATGAAAAATGCTGAGCATCATTTCCTAATCCTGAGTGAAAATAGTGTAAAGTTAAACAAAATAATCTATTGCTTCAAGTCCAACAGTTATTTGGGCAGAAATTAATGGAAAACTGTGGGCGTAAGGTGAGGCTTGTCCAACAGGAAGAAATATAAAATTTTTTTGGAAAATCCTATTTCACCAGAAAGTTACATTTTGACAAAACTACGATACATACAAAGCAAGTGTCAATGAAAACTCCTTTTGATAATGTGTTAGTAATCTTTTGAAAGGGCGTTGAGTTTTGTTTGACTACTGAAATGTTTTTATTGAATTCATTTTCTAGTGTATAGCATTTCTTACGAGTCTTTCTATTTTTGCATTTAGCTATTATTTTGAGAGCTAAATTTAATGTTTTGAAAATTGGGATCAATGCTCAAACTGAGTTATACACAATTCTGAGTTATGTTGGGTCTACAGAGAACAATCAAAAGCAATCTTTTCAATGAAGATAGTTGAACTAAATACTCCCAATGCCATAAAGAAAAAAGAAACAGAACTAACTTTGGCCAACCCAGTATAATCAATGAAGGCATCTTTTTTGTTTTATTACCTACATAACAAATTTTGATGCACACTTGTATTTTTTTCCCTTCATAAATCATATTCAAACTCATGACTTTGCATTGTTACTTCTCTTGTGATGTAAAATTGGTTTGTGAATCCTGCCAACTCTTTTCATCATAAACACTTAAAATGGTTTTAGCATTTACTGAAAAGTGAGGAGTACAAACCTTGAAATAGCCTAACTTCTTTTGTTACACGCTATGTAAAGAAGCATTGTTTCAAGGGGAAAATTCAAGGGGCCTAAATTGAGAAGAAGGATTAAACATTTCATTTCAATTTGATCAACACAGAACTTTCAAAGATTAAAGTTATCTCAGTGAAGCTGTTATATAAATAAACTAAATTTAGTTGTTCCATATGAAATATTATCTGAATTCTGTTGAGAATTCAGAAACCCTCACCTCAACCCAAACACAACAATAAAACATGAGCACTACTTAAATCTGATGGTCTGCTTTCACGCTTATGCTATCAACACTAAAAGTGAGCTTATAAATTCTCAGTTTTGAGAAAAAAAATCAATATTTTAGTAGGAAGGGGTTATACTGGCCAGTGTGCACCCTTCAAAAACCTTAACGAAGAGCACAGAAAATCACTTGTGAAAAAATAGTACTAAAACATGTTTTTCTTTGGGCAAAAATTGCATTTTTGTTCAAAATCTGGAAGCACTAAATGTTGTATAAAAGCTAGAATTACTTTTGTAAAACATCTTAATAGAATCTAAAAAGCTTAAATAACAACCTTCACAGGGGGTAGATGCTATAAAGATGAAGTGAAGTGAATACTTCACACCATCAGTTTCGTATGAAGGACTGAAAATAAGGGTCCAATTTAGCATTATAATCACACTGTAAATACAACCCCCTCTAAAACCTTTTATGAAAGTTTTTTTTCTTAAAACTGACAAATTTCAGGATGGATTGAAAGCACAAAAGATTAAAATAAAAGAAAAATTCTTTCCAGGGGAACGACTATGTAACTTAAGCCAGATTTTCACCTTATCTAAATTTCAATAAATTAAATTTAATTGCATTGGGTTCTCTTCCAAAACGTTTTTATGGTGTACACTTATGCTCACTTTTGACAGCAGCAACAGGTGAACCACTAAGATTTTGAAAATCTACTAAAAATCAACCAATTATCAAATTTCAGTATTCATCATCGTAGTTCAAGTACTCCATACTTTTTGTTCACTACTGGCAGCCAGTTTTGTTAGGTATTTTTGCTAAAAATTTAGTTGATTGGTTATGTAGTTTTAGGCTGGAAGAAAGAGGGAAAGGTAGAGATAATATTGTTGATTGGTTAAACAGCAAACTCTTCAAAATTTTATCTGTTTTATTTTAAGATATTTAGAACTCCCGTTTTTTAATTTGAGTTTAATAATGAAACGGAAATTAAGACATAATAAAATTCTCTAGACATTTAGTAAATTCCTGTAGTTGCTTATATTTTAGACCAGTGAGATGGGCTGGGTATTTTAATGTTTTATTTTGTTTTCTCCTAATAGTAATATATGCCTACATAAATCTGTGTAATATCAATCAAAAAGAAAAATCAAATTCTTTGGGGACAAAATATTGTTTAATTGTAGTTCAAATTTTGTGTGTAATGGAAGGAAAGCAGGACTAGGTAGTGTTAAAACCTGTTTTGCTATAAAGTATCGATACATTTGAGGCCACTGCAAAAATTACTTTTGCTTAATTTTACATCACTATCCGCAGACAGATAAGGAAGACGAAGAATCTTTGTATGCAATATTACATATTCAATGAAGTCGGCAGATGAAATGAGGCCACAAGACATTCAGACATTAATGTTTCCTGTGTATACTTGGATCATAATTTTTATAATCCCAATCTCTTATTGTAAAGTTACATCTAGGTTTTGGTTAGCATATAATAATGTAAATATTATTTAATAAAATGTTGTGCATTAGAAAGCAGCAGCAACGATGATAATGTAATATTAGTAACAATAATCTAAAATACTGAAAGAAAACAACATTTTCCCTCTTTTCAGGAGTTTCTGGCCTTAGTGGAAGAAAAGCACACCAAAGTAAGTAGTTTCAATACTTAACACAGCAGGGTTAGTGTCATATACTGAGCTTTTAAAATTTTTGTACAGTCTTGTCTTCAGAGAACAGAAAGTCTTTTAAGGGGTTCAGAAAGGAAGAAAATAATGTTTGGTTCCTGTTTGGTTATTCCTAAAATATCAACCCTAATTATAAATAGAAATGGAAAGAATTTATATCCGCCTACTGTTTATTTTATTATTTTGAAAGGTTTCTATATTTCAGTATCAAATTCCTAAAATATTAAGTTAATTTTCTAACTAATCATAAAGGTATAACTCGAATTTTATTTTTATCTAAAATATTTGGATCCTTGATAAATGCAGGAGCCTAACACATATTTTTTCTTCCTTTGGAAAATAAGCTTTAAATATTTTGTAGGAATTCAAACATTGCTGATCTTTTAAACTTGTTTGTTTACAAGTATTAAACATCTTTTCTCCGTTAGTTTAGTGATGCGTTTTAGCAGCTGTAAATTGTCAAGGCAAAAAGTATCCGTGCACAAGCCACAATGTTTTGTATAGAACTCTTTCTTGAAAATAGAAGATACTTTAAGATACGTCAGTCTCTGTTTTTATTCTTGATTGGCCCTTAGTTTCCTCTGATTTGTCAAGTATCAATAAGATGAAAGCAATTAACAATATGGCATTCATATGATCAGATATTTTTTTATGAATCATACAAAAAACAAATTCAAATTTCTCTCAATCTTGAATGCTGATACATTCCTGTCAGTATATCTGTTTCAGCAAGCCACTTTTGTACATTTTTGTGTCAACATCAAAAACTCTAATCACACATAATTTTTGTTGCAATTTCTTGGACAATATCAGCTGTTCAGTGCATCTGTTTTGGGAAGTCTTCTACTGAGATCAAAAAGCTTAAAGATCCTAGAAGCAGAAGTTACCTTTGTTGTGGATTAAATTTAAGCTATGTAATGTATCAGAAAAATTCATTCATTTTACATACTACCATGGCACTTTAATCCGTCAGTAAAGGGAAAAAAACCTGTATCTCCACCTGACAAACATGTGAAAATGACCCGGTAGATTTGATGTTTGTGAACCTCAGCAACAACAGTCAACTTGTACACTGAGAAAAATGTATGTTACTGTGAAAAGCCCATGTTGAAGAAAAAAATTCCATGATAGACAAATTCCTTCCTTCTACATATCTGATTGATAACTTGTTGAAGTTAATTCGGATCATATTAGGATATTCATAAAATCCAGTTCCTACATTTATTCTATCTTTATATCTTATTTCATCAGTCATTACAAACAGTTGTATTAATCACTTTGGTTAAATTGTGGCTTGCTTTATCTGGTAAAGTGTTTATTCTTTTACTTGGTAGTATATTTTTGGACTAGAAACCACCATATTAACTCAAGGTCATATTAGGATAATAAAGGATATCAACTTGAAATCTTATTTACAAAAGTGTTTAATTTTCATACTATTTCCTATGATTATAAGATTTTGCAATACTATTTTTTTAATACATATATTTCTAACAGTTTTTCCCGAATTTATTTAATTTGGTTGTGCTTTATCTTTGTATTTCACTGCTGAAAAGACATGCCAGCTTTGTTTGTCCACTATATATTTTAAACTTTTCAAGCTATTAGTACTTGGCCTTCTGCATGTGTCAATAAAAGTGCTGTTGTGCATATATATATTTGTGAATGTAAGTGATTCTGGTTTGATGTAAAGTGCTCTAGCGACATTAATCTTGTGCATTCACTTTGTTGATCTCTATTGCTTATATCTTACTGTATTTGCCTGACAAGGCTGTGAACAAATTTCTGTTTCATTTTACATTATTTTTTCCTTGCTTGTCCTTTATATTTTGAATAACAAATTATCTGGTATCATCTGTCACAATGCTGTGGCATTGAGAGATCTTTTGAGCTATACATTTTCAGTACTTCCGGGATGAAATGAACATTTTCATCATGTCATGTTGAACTTTCAAATGGTATCTTTATAAATTGCTTTACAATCAAAGATGTAGTATCAGTAAGGTACAAATAAAATTTGTATTTAAGCTGATTTTAAATGCCAATAGTTATAAAGTAAAAATGGAAATATGCAGTTTTGAAAATTCAGTATAAAGAAATGTATTGGTTTCAATTATAGTAGCGAGAATTAATTTTGGTTTTCATGATTTTAATTTCAGTACTTGTAAAAGTCTGATACATACAAGAGTTAATAAAGTGCTTAAAAGACTTTAACATTGACATTGGAAAGTCAGAATGAGCCCACTTTCCTAGATTTTATCAATATTTGTCGTCAATTTAAAAAAAATTTGATTGTATGACTTGAGATTCCAAACACTTGAAAATATTTGAAACTCTTCGCTCCTTGATATCTTCATGTCTATAGTGTATATACATTTCTATAAGATCTGATTTAATTTTCTATAACCATCATACTCATAACTAGGTTTGGGTTTATATTTTAATGAGAAATTGAAACAATATTATAATTTAGAGAACTATGAATATTAGAATTTTTTATCCTTCACTATATGAAGTGTTTGAAGCTTTTGGAAATAAAATAACTTTACATCATTATTGATATGCATACAATTTATACACCCACATTTTCTGACAACAGATACATTCAGATTCTAGTGGAAATTATTGATATAACAGACTTCAGTCTTGAAAAAAAAACAAAAAAGATGTTTTTCATATTCCAGGTACTTTTTGGAAAATGCCTGAAAATACCAAAATTATATTTTTCATAGTTCTTAGTTTGGGAAGAAAATTGATATCTTGAAAATTTGTCAAATTTTTCCAGTTTTACCATTATGTTTAAAAACTATATCAGTAAAAAAAATTATCTTTATGGAAGACTTGATGAATTAGCCCCCACATACCTACAAAAATGTGACCTAATATATAGCACCCCACAAAATGACCCTTAATCTTGTCTTTTTCTAATTCCAAAATCTTAAGGAAATAAGATTTAACATTTTTATTTGTTTTTGAGTGATTAAAAGACAGAATTTATTATTACACTTTTTCTTATACCAATTTTTTTGATAAAAAGTCAATTTTCTTCTAAACCAAAAATAGCAGGATTTTGTTATTTCTAGTGGAATATTATGCAATAAAAATGCATATTATCAGGTATTATTTATGATCTAAATCCACAGTACTTAAACTCTGTTGGCAAAGATATGTTGCTGTCCCAAAATGATTACACTGCTACGAAAAAAGTTTATTCAATATCAAAATCTGATGTGGTTGTCTTTATTTTCTTTTACTGTTTGTAGTTTTGATGACATTGACTTTGTTAGATCTGCGCAAATAGCCACTGGAATGATTTTTCCACTCAAATACTGTGCATTCTTTTAAAATCTATCTTAATGGATAATCGTTGTTCTTTTACTTTTCGTTACAATACATTCCTCGTTACAATACATTCCTTAAGTGCTGAATTTGATTTGAATTCAGCTACACACAAGGCAAATGAAACACTTTTACCTTTGCTTCTTCAGTACCTGTTTTTTTAGTGTTTTGGGTCAGTTTCATGCTGGAATATGTCCCCCAAGTGTTTGAGTGAAGGCAGCTGATTTTCCCTCAATATATTGATGTAACTTTCAATAACCATGATTCTGACAATGAAAAGCAGCATACCAGTGCCATCAGACCTTGTGCAACCCAAGACCATGACATTTCTGCCACCATATATAACTTGGATGCCTTGCCATAATGATGCTAAAGTCATTGCAATCTATCAAAACGAAATGGGTTGATTTTCATTCATCTGACCTCAGTACGCTGTCCCTAAACATCTAACTTTTATTTTCCTGTGCAAACTTTATTGTGGTTAGATGAAACATAAATCAACCTCTGCCTTCACTCAAATGCTTGGGAATAAGATGTTTCAGCATGACACTGATTGAAAACATTGTTAGAAATAATGGAGTTTCTGAAGAAGCAAGAGGTAATAGTGTTTGATTGGCTAAGCATATGGCTGGTTTCAGCACTTGTGGGATATAGAAAAGTAGAAGAACGGCAAGGATTCCATAAGACTGATTTTAAAAGAATGCCTACTATCAGAGTGGGAAAACATTCCAGTTTCTCTTTGTGCAAATCTATTGAAGTCAATGTCATAAAGATTATGAGCAGTAGGAGAAAATTATGGTCTGTCACACCAGATATTGATATAAGATGAACTTTTTTAGTAGGATGTATTCATTTTTGGCAACAATATAAATTCTGAGTTTGATCATAAATAGTACCTGATAATATCCATTTTGATTATGTTATGTTCCACTGAAAACAATAAAATCCTGTGTTTGGTTGAGAAGAAAATGAACTGTCTCTGAAAGAAATAGGCAATGATGTACTCATTCATGGGCAACATATCTATACACACACACACACACACACACATATATATATATATATATATATATATATATATATATATATATATATTGAATTTTATTTTGTACTGTATTTTGTTACATTCTGACAAAATGTTAGATTATTCTTTCAATTTATCAAGTGATTGATTAAATCTAAGCTTCTGTTTACCCAAACCTGCAGGTGACGCAAGGTTGGTTAATTGTTGGGAACCCCCACAAAACATTCTCTTCAATCCGTGCAACTATTGTTGTAATAACATGAGAGTATCTGACTTGGTCTGCAGCTGGACTCAGATGCCTGTGGCCCAGACTTAGCAATGCCAAGGGGATCTCACCTGCATCTGTTTGGTCAGAAATGATCTTCCAAAATGAATGGTCAGCAAGCGTTTTGCTCTAAACCGAGATTGTTTATCTTTACTTATTTGATTTAGAATTTATAGTAGGTATAAATGGATTTTGAAGACAAAAGGAATTGTTTTTTTTCTTATTGGATGAAAGGTTTTTTTCAGTGACTGTAAAAATACCTATCTGAAAAATTTCTATTAGCTTTTAAGCAATTTCGCTTGTCCATTCAAAATTGAATAATATATAATGCTTAATTTGTTCTTTTTATTTATCTCGGCTATCTTTAAACTTGATTTTAAGGAAGTTTATCTAATTTTAGCTTTTTGCAAGTTTATTTCTTCGGGATATCTTTGATTTCAAAGAATGTTCAGTTGTGAAGGATTCAAGATCAGACAGTTTATTTGCTTAATTCAAATTTGAAAAAAATTCATAAAATAACATTGACATAGTCAGCTTAGATCATATGATTAACTTCCCTCAGCAAATTATAAAAACATAAATTAGGACTCCGTGATTTTGTTGTCAATTAGAGAGCAGTCAGAAATGATCTTCCATTCTAATGCATTACAATAGTGTATACTGTAATTGAAATACTCTTTTTTTTCTTTTTTTTTTTTTTTTTTTTTTAAAGCATTAATCTTAAATGTAAATTTATCTTAATCATTGAAAAAATCAACTTAAAGAAAAACAGAACTATAGCTCGTCTTTACTTTTTTTCTCTTGTGAAATAGTCCAACGTAAGCATTTAGCATTTTGTTTATAAAAAATCTTTCAATCAGATGAAATTCTGATTGTTTTTCATAATTTCTTATTTAATTGAGTAGTATTAAAGCAGTGTTTATTACTTTTATCCAGCAGAAAAGATAGTATTAATAATTAGTAAACACCTTCACTATGCTTTTTGATCACTGTTAAGAATTTAATTTCAAGATGGATTGATTTATTGAACTATGAAGTGTTCAGATGGTATGGTTAAATATTTTGCAGATTAAGAGGCAAACACACACACACACACTCACACACACACACACACATTGTTAATCATACATCAGTGCTTGCATTCATTCTCTTTTAATTTGCACAACAACCAAAAAACTGCGTGTGTACAATTGAGGTACAGTTTAGAATTGTTGTGTGTTGGCAGAGGAGCCTAACAAATCTTATCTTATTCTATAATCTTTCATACACCCTAATCAAATTTTGAACACCTGTATAAATATTATCTCCATAGGTGAACAGATTTTCAAAATTATTGTTCTCTATGTGGCTGCCACTTGCTCATCTCATTTTTGAATTGACTGTCTGCATTTACTGAACAAGACTCGTATTTCAAGATGAAAAAAATGAAAAAAAACTTTGTGCTGGCTTTCAGTGAGCTGTGATTTTAGTGTTTCCTTTTAATTCTATTTCTTTAAGGTAAAACAGGCTTTAACAGTTTTGTGTATTCATGTATTTCTGGAGTCCCAGAACAAGATTTGTATTTCACTATCAAATATGTTTGAACAAAACCATCCTCTCATTTCTTAACTTTGTTTTCTCACTTTTTCATTTACACACTTTTAAAATGACATCCAAACTTTGTGATTACTGTGCATGTATTTGCAATACTTTTTCTCCAAAGTTTTTCAGATGAAAATCAATGTTTTGTTCCTGTTGATTTCAATGTTGCCATCCTGTGTCTCAACTGACTTTAACTGCTACTATGATAATTTTCTCCTATATTTTATGCATTTATGGAATTTAAAAAAATAATTGAAAAAGTATATATGAGAATGATCTTTAGAAAAAAATTAAACGTGATAATTGTCACCTTTTTATATAGTTTAATATATTTTCTCACTGCATTTGTGAGTCTGTTTAAAAAAAATTATATCTTAAATGATCTCATGACAATTTATCATTGTATAACATCATAGATATTTGGACATAAATTAAATCAATTGTTGAAAGTATTTGTTTAAACCACGTGAAAAATTATTAAATCCGTAAGCAAAAATTTAAAATGCAATATTTTTAGTTTTCATTTTTCTTGAATGACAAACAATATACACAAATGCAAGAATCACTTTTTGCTACTCACATTTTTTAAGCACACACACACATGCTCGTAGGGAGTTTCACTATGAAATTGTTACATTTCCTTTTAATATTCTGCAAATTTTGTTGATGACAAGGAACATTTGCAAAGAATAATTGTAAAAATGATCAAACTCTTCTACTTTAAAAAATTTCTTTTGTCTCTTTGCTGTTTTACTTTGTTATGTAACAGAATATGTATCATGTTTGTTGTGTTTCACTTTTCAAGTGAATTTGTTCAGCTAGGATCCACTTGAGTTTTATATAGCTTTTAGCCGAGACCAAAAATGAACTGGCTCCCTGTGCTGATGAGTCCTGGACCTTAACCAAGACACTACCATGGATTTACACTTGCTCACATCCTTACATAAGTAGAAACTGGTTTGATGGTACTGTACCAATCTTTTGTGTTCCACACACTTATCTGCCTTTGTCTCTGAGAATGGCTATGTTTTCACTCAGCCTACTTTTGTAGATTCTTTTACCATTTTTCTCTTTTTTTCATGAAGTGGTCTTGGTTTAGTTTGTTATGCTTGTAGCTAGTACTTTTTCAAAGGTATCCACAGAATTCTGTACCAAAAAACTAACTCTAATAGCATTTTTATCTTGAATCTAAGAGTGTTGCACCTTGAGATTGAATTAGTGCAAATCTGTTTGTGATGGATGGTATTAATGAGATCTAAATAGGCAATTAGATTCCTATGAAAGAAAAATGAATCCTTTATTTAGGAGACAGCTCATTAATAATAACTCGAGTCTCTCGAAACACCCATTTTTATTTCCAGTATGACACCATGACATTCAAATATTACTGCAGTCTGTATACATAATCTGAGGTAGAATATATTTGTATCAATTTTCTTATCCACAAATTGCAACTTAGATCTTTTGATGAGCCAATTTGTGCAAAAAATGTAAAAATTGAT
The DNA here is from genome assembly GCA_963457665.1 of Thysanoteuthis rhombus. Lineage (NCBI taxonomy): Eukaryota > Metazoa > Mollusca > Cephalopoda > Oegopsida > Thysanoteuthidae > Thysanoteuthis > Thysanoteuthis major. Next base: position 24,383,283 of record OY735208.1, read on the forward strand.
GACCTCACAAGGCAAATCTTTTGCATAACGAAATGGTTTTTGATTTTGTGAACTGTTTTAATCAATCTGGAATTCAGTTTGTGCCTAATGAATTCCTGCTAATTCCATCTTTAATTTGTCAGATAATGTGCACTTTTGAATATTTGATTTCATTCTATATCAGTTGCATTAATTTCACTTTATCAACCCGTTTAATGTATGTAACATTTTGTTGTTACTTTTTGGATAGGTAAAGAAGTTAAAAACAAATAAAGCAAGTCAAGCTTGGTGATAAACCTCAACATTGACTCTGCTGATGTTTTAATTGAATCCTATCTAGTTATTAATTCTTGACTATTGTTTCTTATTGCAACTCTTATTCTACAATCATTAGATAAAGCAACATCAATAAGAAATAAAGAATAAGTACACAGAAAGATAGGCTCTCAAAGATAAGAGAAGCAAATTCAAATCTTGCCAAAGGCATGGAATAATGAGTTGTAAGGAAAAAACAACAGAAATGAGATGAAAGAAAAATAACTATAATAATTATAATAATGACATTAGTTCATCTAAGAAATTTGTCATCTACTTCATGTTTCCCACCTGATTGAGAAAGCTCATTCTAAGTGATTGTATATGCATTAATATTTATGTTGATGTTTTGCATATAGAATTTGAACTATTTTGAAAAAATTGAAATAAAGAAATCCAATCTCTTGTGAGTGTCTAAAAATCATTTCATAAATTTTGGTATTAACATAAGGTGCTACATATATACATAAATATAAATCTTTCAAATAGTGTGACTGTGTATATGTGTGGATTTCAAATTGTGTGCAAATATCATTCTCGTAAGCTGCTTATTTGCATATGTTTATACGGATATTTGTTTACCCGTTAGGTTACATGTGCGCATGCATCTATCTGCATCTCAGGGTGTCTGTATCTCTGCCTATGTCATTGTAGGGGTATCTCTGTTTATCCCTTTGCATCATGAGGTGCATGTGTGTATGTTTGTGGATCTGTGTGTGTCTTAACATCATAGGCTGGAGATGCGTTTTTGTTTGCATGTATATAACATCATGCATTTGTATGTGCAATTTTCTGATTCTTGTGCTAGGCTATGGTGTTTGAAGAAAATTCAATGCTAAATCTTTTTTTCTCTCCTAAGAAGGCAATTCTTATCCTTACTCTTCAACACAACACTCCATCATTTTTAGCCATGAAGATGATTTATTAGCAGTTTTTCTTGGTGCAGTGCTCTGTTGATATTCTGTATTGGACTTTACTTTGACCTTTCATTTCTTTCGTTTCCATCTCACTGTTAGCCAGATCAGCACCTCACTTGTTTTGGTTATCTTCACATTTCTGGCTTCCACCAAGGAATGCTGCCTGAGACATCTTTTGCTCTCAGACTCCCTCACCTCAGCTGACAAGCTCTGATTATTTGCACAAAACACTTAGCTTAACATCTTTCTAGTTCTTGGTTTCATGTTGCTTTTTGGCTTCCTATTCTGGCTTTTTAAACTTCCACAGGCATAACTTTTGCTTACAATTTAAATATCTACACTCACTCATACACATTTGTGCAAACATACTCTTGCAATAGATTAATTTACATGACACATCTAGACACAAACAGGCACCACACATACATAAATCTAATGACAATTAAAAGCATTGATATGTAAATGTACTTGATTTTTATGGCTTTGGATTTTATTACAGATTTATTTAAAATGCATTTCTAAAGAAATTAAATATTCATTAATCAGTTAAATTAATCCCAAGAACCTAGGCACTATATATTAAGGCATGACAAACCATAAAAAAGCTTTTAAGCAGAAAAGGTTATTTGAATGAATTTGATTTTCATTTCATATTCACTCAAGATGTAGGCAAAATTTGTTTTAAAAGTCGAGTTTATTGTTGAATTTCCCTATTTTATTAAATTTTGTAATTCATTCATTCCCTCCTCCAACCATCAAATTGAAAAAAATATACATTTATATTTTGAACATAAAACTCCCCCAAACTATGACATTTTTGTGTCCTCTTATTTAAATAAAATGTGAAAATAAACTGTTAGGCTTGTGAATTTAAAGAATTGACTTTGTATACTTATAGTGCATGTTTTTAAAATAAGTGTTAGAAGTATGCAAAGAAACATCCTTATTCCTAAAACTTGTAGAACTGAATCCATTAATTGTTTTAATTAATCAATATTCTGTTTCGCCCTTTTGAAATAGTTCTCATTAGAACACATCTTGAAATGATTTATTCAATTACATATTTAAAAAGAATGTTTTTTCTAGGATCAAAATTTTGTACTATTGTCATTCCAATAAACTTAATTTGTTAAGCATTGTTATATTGGTATAAATATCTGTATATTTAAACCCACGTAAGGCTATGGATGTGCAGTAGTTCTACTTAATTTTCTTAATATCAATAAGATATTCATCAGTTGGCATTTTTTATCAATTTTAATGCATTTTAGGGATCATCATGTATCGAGCTGCTGGAAAAGTAATATCAAATTTTCAAGGAGATAAAATGGATGCAAATGTAATCTAGTTAAAGTTAATTAAGGACATAATTGCCATCATTAGCAATTACAGTTGCACAGCATAAAGGTATTTCTAAATATCCTACCACTGAGAAAATGCTCTAATGATAAAAACAAATGATAATCTGAAGGTGCTAAGTCTATGGCAACTAGTGAAAGAGTTAACTTATTTAATGATTTCATTTTCTCTAGTGCTTGCTTTGCTGATTGAAGCTTTGCATTTCAATGCTAGAGGATGGCACACTTCTTATTTACTAAAGCTGTACATATCTGGTGTAATGCACTATTCATATACTCAAGCTATTGACTATAAATTTCTGCAGTCAGGGTTTCTCAAGAATTCATTAATTACTGTGGCTCATACCTGTTAGGTTCTACCAGAGGCATGACAAAACCTTCATGAGAAAAAATCCTGGTTTCAGTTATGGTATTGGTTTCACAAAGTAATAAATGCTGCTTGGTGCTTTTATCATACAGTAACCATTTCTAATCTGTAACAATCCAGTGCTAAAAAGGAGTTCATAATTCCTGGTTAAGTCTTTTGCAAGTGCTTGAATGTTGCCTCAATTCTTGAGTGAGTTCATGGTGAAGCCAAGTTACAGCCTCAGGTTTCTTTCGAAATTGCTTGATGTTTGTGTATAATTGAACATGATGTATTCTACCTTTATTACTCAATTTCTGGTGCTTTGATGAGAGTCTGCTCCAACAGATGCCTTCAAAAGATCATTGTTCAAAATAGTTGGTCTCCCAAAACGAAAAAAAAGATGCCACCCTTTTCAAACTTGAACCATCACTTGCATATACACGCAGTCACTGCACCTGAGTACACAGCACAAATATTCTTTATTGTTTGTGTTGCATCCCTGCCTTTATGAAATTCATACAGTGTATGATGGCAAACATGGCACTCAAAAAATGTTTGGTCTTCATAGGGTTGAACATTATAAAATGCAGCTGGATGAAACAGATATCAAAGTAAATCTAGGTTTAGTTTACTATCTACTGTAGATTTTGATGTAGTTGATTTAAAACTTTCATATTTTGAATGTCATATTACCTTCCAAAGAATTTAATATGGTGAACTCTAGCGATAACGAATTCGTGGATCGTTCCAAACTGATTTTGGATTTACTAGATGAAGATTGATAAATGTGGCAAACACATGGACCAGAACAAACTTTCATTTTTACCAAATGAAGTTGGATAAATAAGAGATGGGATACATTGGTGCGGAGGAATTCTGGCATGTGCATGTGTGGTTACGGCATAGTCTCCTTGGCTACTCGTTCTTGTCAACATGTTTTTCATTCTGTGCTTACCGCGTTGTTTTTTGTGTGCAATCTTGCCATGGCTTCTGGATGTAGTACATGTTTACTCCAAGTGCACGAAGATTATATTGTTTGAAAATGAAGCTGAAAATTATTGGGGGACATGAGCATGGCAAGAGCGGGGCTGAACTCCTAGAAAAGTAACGTCTCAGAAAGATGACAGTCAACACCATCCTGGAGGCGAAGGACAAGATCTGTGAGAGCATGAAGGAGCTAGAGTCTGGACCTAAAGGTTTAAAATCATTTAGATAAGGAAGCTACCCATGGAAAGCTTGAATGAAGAAGTCTTTTAGTGGTACAAACAACAGCAGGCTGAGTGAGTGCCTACCCGAGGCTTTGATTTTCAGTATATTCCAGAGGGGCTGGGTACTCATTTAGGCCATGAGAATATCAAGTGCAGGGATAGCTGGCTATGGCGTTTTTTTCGGAGGCATTAGTAACTAAGCCATAACAAGAAATACTGAGTGCTGACACTGAAGCTAAATGCAACAAATTCATCTTCTCATTTACAGAACAAGAGGTATCCATGGGGATATAATGGCGAGTGTTTATTTTATTTATTTGCCAAGAGATATTTAAGCTTTGGTGAAGTTGAAGACTCTGAACGTGTTATTTTCAAGCCTATAAAAATGACATTTTAGTTTGTATCATTTTCTTATTTTGAAGCACATGTGAATGATGATTTGATGAAGGAAGGAAAACTCTAGACCAATCATTACTGATTGGTTTAGGCTCCAGAAAATGCTGATACTAATATAGAACATACCCCATACTTAAATCAGTTTTATTTGGGAAAATCATATTCAAAAACTTTTAAGAATTTTATGAATCTCTGAGAAATTGGTACCGATTTTTGTATATGTACATGTATTTCTTATGTTTCTCTGTCATATCTTAAACTGATCTCATACTTATAATATAGATTACAAAATTTATGAGTTATCTTTGGCAGAGAGGAAATAAATTGGCTTAAGTCATCTCGTTGTGAAATGGTTATAAAGCTCGGATGACAGACCATTGCTATTGGAATGTATTTGATGCTCACTAGGTCCTTCACACTTGTGGCTCCGTGCTAGACTAAGCCAAGCTTAGTAAGCATGATCTGTTTTCTGGTTGAAAGCTGCAAATTTTCCACTAATGTTAGTGGCTGGTGCTCGAGTCCAGGTGAAACAATTGAAGCTACAATGAATTTGAATATTATCAAATGAATTTGAAGAGCTACACTTCCTGAAATATGGTAGAAATCATATAAGATACGATGTGTTCAGTCATTGGATACATATCTTTATAGGAGTTCTAACAAAAATAAATTTTTCTTATCCACTGTTTTATTGCAAGTTAATGTGAAATTGCCAGGAAATCATTAATATTTCAAGAATCGTTCTAGCTGGATTCAATAGCAATTTTGAATTAAGAAGTTATTTTGAAAATGCTAAAGCTAGTATTGATTTTTTTTTCTTTTCTTAGTTAAGGTGAACTAAAAATTGTAACTCTAAGGGCTACATTCCAACTTTTCAAAATAGAAAAACTGGAGTAGCATGTGTATAATATAAAAAATCTTTTTCATATGATGGAGAGGCTAGAAAGTAGAGTTCAGGACTTGCTAGATCAACTGGGATATCCTCAGGAATACGAATTAATCTATTTATGATACATGTTATTTGTGTTATCTATTTTTGGCATTCCATTACCATAAAATCGAATCCTGTTTGCAAACTTGATATTCACTGATCATTACATATCTTAAATAAATCTATAAGGTTGAATAAATCACCTAGAAATTCATCATAGGTCCAATGTTGGTATGAAAATCATTGTATTGAGATTCTGGTTATATATCAATTTGCTTCAAGATAGTTTAGTTTAATATAATTATTGTTATATTTTTTGAATTCTAAGACTATAGATTTTGATTTTATAAACTCTTATCAGACTACATATGGTAAGAATATGAGGTTTGATTCTAACATCTCAGGAGTTTTGATAACAATTGATTTTTCAACTTTTACACTTGACATCTAAACTATCAGCACCCCAAGGTTGTTACCAAAATGTGAATATTAATTTTTACTTCACAATAAGTTTAGTTTTTTAGCAACAATAAGTAATTAAGGACATTTGCTGTGGTTTCCAAAAAAATTTATCAAGTGGTGTATCTCTGGATAATGAGCTTCCTTTCTATTTTTCTCTATATCTTATTTGTGCTATGTTTCCATCTTTCAAAGTTGCATTATTGTTCATATAGACACTGATAGGTACGTAATCAATTCGTCTATTTCTTTTTTGTACTTGAGTAAATTAGGTATGGTTGTTATTTTTTGACCATTTATATAAGATAATATCTCTGATAAACAATCTCAACTTGATTCAGTCAGATGTTTATGATCCTCAGGTAGAGTTGATCATATAACTAATTTGATATGGATATCAATTATTACATATTTTACTCTTGTTTAAGCTTTGAAATATTTACTAAAAAAGTCTTCTTTCCTGTCAATATGTTCACGATTTTTTTTGTTCATTTACGTATAAATCAACAGTCAATGATTTCTATTGAAAATTACTGTAAAATATCAAGAAAGTGTGTCTACCTTTCAAAAATAGTTTAATTTTAAAAGCATGGTTTCTATTTAGTGCAGAGTTAGCTCCAACTATTTTGAGCACATTGAAGGAAGGGAAGCTATAGAGGCTAGCTGAACTTCATGCTATGAAAAAATATAGCTGAAAAAATGTAAATTTATTGATCAATTAATCAGTGATAAATGAATCCCATGTGCTCCTGATTACTGTATTGGATGTATTCTGTTGAAAATGTATTCATGTTTGTTGTATTTCTCTTATAAATGCAATGTGGAAGTTCTTGACCATCATGCAGTGAGAAATTCTTTTTTTTTTTCCTTACCTTCAAATTGAGGATTATTTATTCTTTTGGGTTCTATTATACTTGTATAAACTTTTAAATAGGGATTGGGAATCACTTGGTTGGAACATAAAATGAAATTGAGATGGTTGCAATAATTAGTTTTTTTAGCAATTAGGTCCCATTGGAAGTTTGTACTAAATAGAAATTGACTATTATCACTTAAATCTGCCATTTAGATGTTCACACATACTATACCTGCTGTTCATAATGGATGTGTTTTTGCTATAAAACCATCAATAGCCAGAAAGTATTGGTATACATGGGTAACATAGTTTTCTGATATTAGGAAGTTATATTCTAGTTAAGGAGTACTTTGAATGAGGTAAATAATAAGCAGTCAGATCATAATGTATTTCAGGCGTCCCATTATGACATGGGTGTTGGGGTTCAAGAAAACCTATGTTATAACCAAGCTGTGATAAATGTATCGTGGGTATGAGTGATTTTCAAGGTTGAGCTCTAGATGGAACAAAGCCAACAAAAAAAGTGGTATTGAACAAATAAACAAAGGCATTCTTCCATATTCATCTTTTAAATAATACCACTAAAATAACTACAATATATCACAAGGTCTATCAAATTTCAGTATCTAAAAGAAAGATATTTTCATATTTACATCAATGTCTTGACCCTTAGAACTCTTAGCCTCTACACAAACTCCTGAGTGGAAAAGCTTTAATCAATTTCTTTTCTTCCCAAATGTTGAGGGTCAGTATAAATCAAATATATTTCTTGGTGCAGGTCAGGGTGGGAGTTGTTACCTCTGTCCTCAAATGGGCTTATGGTGTAGTAAAAGAGGGCTCAGCCTGAAATATTGGGCTTATGGGTTCAAAGATGAATTCTATTTTATTTGCATTTTTCTAGATGAATGGTAGATGATGTAGGTAAAAATGTTGGAGTCCACCCACCACACAGGCATTTCACATTTTTTGCCTGATCTTTCTCCCTTAAAATTCCAAACTCATAATTCGAATTCTTTCCATGAAATTACTGTATATACTGGAGTATAATTCATAATAAGTTTAGTTTTATATTTACTAGATAAGTCGACTCCCGAGAAAAAAGGGAGAATTGTGTACATCAAATTCCTAGGGTCTTAGCGGACTAATAGGATCCATTAGGGAAAATACTTATTGCTAGAAAAGTTGACTTATACTTTGAATATTTTGATATCATTTTGAATTTTATGGAGTGAGTTGAAAGTTTTCCTTTTTTTTTTTTCTTTTTTTGTAACCATTCATTTTTTTTTTTTTTTTTGTAAGTGGGAAAATTTGAATATTCTTGTACACATCTTTTTGATGTTTTGATACAGCTATTCTCATCAAATTTTGCTTACAGACACAGCCATTCTGAAACAGATTTGAAAATTCCTTACTATGTTATAGTGAGGTTTTTAATCAAATGTTCTACTATATCATCTTTTGTTTCAAATTGATATATTTTCTTGGTAACCCGATTGTTTCAAGTTTCATTGACTTAGTAAATTTGGATCAATCTGTTGGAGGAAATTTCAAGTTTTTAAGATGCTTTACTCCATAATTTGTTGTAAGGAATTTAACAATGCTATCTTACTGCCATAAACCTTTTGAAAAAGAAGTTGAAGGTAGGGTCATGTATATAGGTGTAATTTGTTTTTAATATAAGAGTGATCAAATTTGAAATGAGTTCTATTATCTACATGATAAATTCCTTGAGGTTTCAGGAGCTTAATCTCTATGTTATAGACTTCTTTCAACATATTTTTCATAATGGTACCTACCTTTATTTTGTAACAATTGACAATTTTTGCTTTAAAAATTCATTTGTATTAGAATTTCTTTAGACGTTTTGTGCTTAGCGACAGATTAACTGGCTATATATAATAATGAGATCTGTAAACATAACATTTAACCAAGAAAATTGCTTTAGGGCATGATGATCTACTGTACTTACTGGTAATTGTTTTTGGCTTACTAGTGCATTTCAGGTTCAATTGATTTGTCTTTTGTTGAATATAAAATAAGTTATTTGCTGTTATAATTTTCATGTAGAAAATAGAATTATAAATTAGTATGACTCAATTCAAATGATTCTAAAAATTGAATTTTTGTTGAAAACCTGCTCTTGTATTCATTATTCAAACTTTTTATAGTTACAGATTTTTTTTTATATTGTCAAAGCTTTATACATAGTCTTCTTTTGTAAATTGAGTCCAAATTGGTTTTAGCTAGGAGCTTCTGTGATGGAAAAAATTGTAGATAAAATACTTATATAAAACCTGCAGATTTTAAAGCCAGTATTTGTTTATGTGAAATATGTGGTGGAAGTTACCACAAGTTTTGTAAACATAGCAGCTTATGTAGGATTACTATTTACCTTTTTCATGCACACTAATTGAATGCAATATCAACAACATACTAAACAATTGCTGTAATATCATATCTTAATTTTGATTCATTCAAAGAACCCTGCTACTCCACTTTTGGTGTAATGCTTATGTATACATTATATTGCCACCAAAGTTTGTATATTTCTTATCTTCTTGCACTCGTTTTTTACTGTTTTCTACAGTTATCCTTGGCTTATTTGATGCAATTGTTGCTGTTTATGCATTTAGGTTAAAACAAAATTACAAAGAGCTGAATTTTATTTATCCTTTGCTTTCTGAAAAATTCTGTTTGCATGAATGCAAGTGCTTTGAGCTTAGGTTGCAGATGAAGAAATGTAGCCTTTTTGAAATATTTGTTGAAAATTAACTTTTATTATAAAAAATTGTTTATTTTTCATTTGTAGAATATTTTTAAAGAGATCAGCACTTTATCTATGAATCTTGATGTCACAGACCTTGCTAACATATTCTGTTTTGCACAGGTTGTCTCTTATGTATGAATAATGTTGATTTTTATGATTCTTCATAAAAAGAAAATCTTTTGAAATGTTTTATTTAGGAATTTAGTCTTAACATATGTCTTTCATTCATTAAACTCCCATTTCTTCTTTAGATGAACTTTTTTTAAAAACACTATTGAATTGTCATTTTGATTAAAATTGATAGAAAATGGAAAATTTTGATGCATTTCTATACATAGTTTAATATTTGAGGTTAATAGCTCTGCAGCACTATTGGAAATCACACTGTTTTTCTGCAAAGAGTTTTCTTGTGTCCAAAGATCTGCACAGTAGCAGATTCCCTGATTATTGCAATTTATACCTATATGCCTGACCAACTTGTGTAGCAATAGTGTTGGTGGCATATATTTATATATACACTGTAGACCCATTGAAACAGGGTTCAATATAATGTGAAATTGCTTCTAACGCGGTTTGAGCATGAACCCAGATTTTGAAAACATTCAATTTGCCTCTCAAAATAATAGCTAAATGCAAAAACAGAAAGGGTTCTGATTTGCTTGAACTCCCACAAGGGTAAGATGTGGCACAAGGTCAGTTTAATGCAGGAAAAGTGGAGCATTCCTCAAAAATAGCTCCAGCTGCCACAACCATGGTTGCAAAAGCGTCAGGACATCCCACTAAGTGTAATACGACAGTGCCGCTCCAAGGCAAACTCCTTCCCCACAGCTTGGTTGAGTAATAGAGAACCCAAGGACAAGTCCAAAGGTTCTCAGTAACTATCATTGTCTATTGCATTGCATCTGAGCACTCAGTCTAACTTCTGTGTTATTACGGGTCTACAGTATATAAACCTTCAGACAATTCAAAACAATGAAAATACAGTTAACACACAAAACATGCTTGTAAGCAATCTGTTGTAACAAGAGCTGGTTGGTTTTATTACAGTGCTGAAAATGTTTATGAACATTGGTTCATTTTGGTAATATTTCATACTTCTGGTATGGCAATCTTGTGAGCATGTTTTTTAAGTTATCTTCATGTACATTTTATTACATTCATTATATAATATTAGTTTTCTTTGGAGATTACAATACAGTAGTCCCTCAAAATTTGTTGGAATTAAGGGCACAGACCCTTCGTGAGATTGAAATTCTGCAAAAAACTTTTGGACCCCACTCCAACCCACACACTTTGCTTTACAGTTCCAAAAGTTGAATACAATTGGACTCAATAACTGACTGATATAACTATATGGAATGATGATCAATTTATCATTTATTTTGCGGATTGAGAAAGTAGAACAAAGAAATAAATGGTAAGAAGTAAGACAATGAGAATTTAGGCATCTATATGGACTTTGCTGACATGGTAACACTCTATAAAAATAACTTTTTCATCAAACGTTATGATATCCAAGAGCATTTTGAATTTGTTGACTACAGATAGATAAAAATTGAAAGAAAATTATTTAATCAAATCATTGTAAAATATCAATTCATGATTCACAGCATTTCATTTCTATTCATAAATATTTGTTGAATGAACCAACACAAAAAAATAGGTATTCTGCATTATTTACATTTATTTATACCTGACATCAATGATATGTTTCCTTATCATTCAATAAAAATGAATCACTTTTTTCTTTGTTGATATTGAATAGGCAAAATATTCTATAAGTAATATCAACACCACAAAATATAGGTAGTAAAACTTGTTTTCCCTGATATAACAATTATTTTAGTTTTATACAAAAATTCCAGATGAATGTTGAACTTTTTTCTTGTGGTGGTAGTAGTAGTAGTAGTAGTATCTTCTGAGATTTTGTTAATCATTATACATTGATATGATTAATTAAATACAGTTACCCCCTGCTATTCATGGATGTTAGGCACATCAAAGGGCTGCAAATATAGAAATCTACAAATAATTCTTGCTGAGCCACTAATACAAACTTTATCATTCCGAAATTGTGAATGTATGAAGAAATGAATGAATACAGTAAAACATTCAGTAAAAAATTTTAAAACCTCACTTTTTTTCTGATGACGAATCTGTCAACTACAGAAAAATCAATTTTTTTTTATAAAAAAAAAAAGAAAAAAATAGTCTCATTCAGCTCATAAATCCTGTGTCAGTTGGCAATTTTTTTTCTCCTGACAACTGCCTTTATACTATTTTCTTCGAGTTATAACAAATTGACCTTTCAAAGACATTTGATTATAGTTTTAAAATATCAAAGTGTGGAGGTAGTATAATATATATTTATATCTATAAGTTAATTAACAAAACCTATAAAACTATAGTGCAGTGATTACAACCTCCTTTTTTATGCTATTATCTACATTACTTTTTTAAGAAAATTTTTCTATTCAGCCTGAGAAAAGATGCTATAATAAGCAACAAAAATATCAAGATGAAGGTAAATAGTAGCATAAAAATGAAAAAAAAATTGCTAATAATGAATTATATTACTTCATCTACTAAAAAATGAATTTTACAGCAGAGTGAATTGGAAAAATTTGTCTGATGTATTGTTTGACAACCCAGTTTGCAACTGTATACAGAGTTGAATTTTTCAACCAACTTTCATGTTTTGTTCATAGTGCCCTGTATATTATCTATGATGCAGTTTTCCACAGTATGCTGCAAAATCCCCTCCACAATTCCCATAGAATTATTCAAGACTGAACCATAAATAGCAAGGATATTCTGAATAATTATTGAATAGAATAATTTACGCTGGGAGTATTTTTTTTTTGGGGGGGGGTCCTTTTTTCTATTGAGGTTTTTTTGTAAGTATAGTAGGGTGGAGAGGTCATATTAAAGACTTTGGCATTTTGGGTTTTTTTATTATTTGAAATTTTTACCGATCAAAAGTCCTTGTCGATACGATTATCAAGTGTTTATTACTGTTATTTTTTTTTCTTTTTACTGCCATTTTTATAGTAGCTTGTCAATTAGATGTTAAGGTCCATTATTGATGTTTCACCAGAAAAATCATAAAAAAAGGAAACAAACACTGAAATAAAACAGCCCTCTTCTATGTTATTCATTAATTATTTTTTTTTCAAAGAAATATTTGAACTTTATCTTTCTAGTGAAAACAAGAAAAAATGATTTAGAATTTTTTTCTCGAAAGTCAGAGTAGCTTCCCTCTATTGATAGAAAAAAAAAACCCTTGCAGAATCAAGTCCACAAAATTGGAAGGACTAGTATACAAATCTTTGCAGTGCTCATTTATAATATGCTGAAATGTTGGATACCAAACATAATTTTTTAAAGCTGAACTTTTTTTACTGAAAAAACATTCTGTACCATTTGGGAAACATAAGATCATGTCTCTTAGCACATACATTTAGACTACCTAAGTTATTGTTTTTAATCTTAAATTTAAAATTAGTGATTTTCACCTATATACATTGCCCCTTTTCTTAATATTACAATTGCCACTTTATTTCATTTTTCATTTGATAAGATATAAATGAATTTTCTTCTATTAGTAAAAATGAATTTCGTAGTTTAATTGTGGTTTCATGTCTATCTTAGAAAGTTTATCAAGTTTAACCAAAACCTAAAAACAGATGAAATTTTTACGACTGAATTATTGTGGGTATTTGTGTAGTAAGGTATTGCAACTTCATGATTGCCTTTCCCTCTTTCATTTTATTAGTGATTTTCTTCGGTCCTTTTCAGATATGTTGTCTCAAAGTGTGTATTAATAAACAGGGATTATCATCAAACATAGTGATTACTTCAAATTGCCTGTAGTCTATTTGTAAGAAAGATGACAAAAAATTTTAAAAAATTGGTACATCTGATAGTTGATGATTTGTAATCGCATTGATATGAATTAATGAAATGTCATGAATAGTTTATCACATGTCTGGTATGTGTTCAAGCTAAATATATATTTTGTTTACAATTTGAATTAGGTATCTAGATTTTTCTATCTATTTTAACTTCAGTATAAGATTCCTTTTCATAGCATAAATGTAACTTGGAGAATGAATAGCCATGAAAGGATGTCCACCCTGTGAAGATTACCTGTGTATTTTATATAAATTTTATTTTGCTTGTTATTTAGTTGTGTATCAGCAGTTGATTCCAAATTCTTATGAATAAAGAGAAACTAAGTTGAACATTTCTAATGATTGCGAATGATTCAGCATTTGAAATCTATACAAATCATCCATAAAATCAGTGAACTCTCAATATAACACCTAAGTTGGTGTGTGTACATCATATAATTACAACTTTAAGAATTATCTCTATATCTATTGAAAAACAAAATCCACTTGTGTGTATGCTGCTCAAGCAAAATTTTCTATTCTTCTTTCCATTCCCTTCTTCAAAAAATTCCTTTGTTTAAGCATTATTTGTCTGACCACAAGTTCTAAGTTGGTTATCTGAATTTGAAGGAAAAGGAGGAAAAAAGAAGTGTGTGTGTGTATGTATGTATATATATATATATATATATATATATATATATGTATGTATGTATGTATGTATGTATGTATGTATGTATGTATGTATGTATGTATGTGTGTGTGTATATACACACACAACACCTGTCACTTAATTTTTAGATTTGTCGTCTTGAAATGTGTATTCATGAATGGCTAATATCATCTTGCAAAAATCAAATCTTGTATTTGAACAGTCATTTTACTTTTAATCACTTGAGCTTGAGTTAAAAACAGGAACATTATGCTAGAAGATCAAAAATTTTTTGCAATCAACATAACAAGGCATGCATTATTTATATTTCTTGACGTGTTTTTTTTTTTAATAGAATTGTTGATATAAAACAAAAAAAAAAATGAAAGAAAGTGGGGGGGGGGGTTCTTTTTGTCTCTCTGTCCTTCTGAAATCCTGTTCAGAATTGATCAAGTTGACTTGCATTGCTATATGGAAGAGTTGCATGACTAGTGTGTTAATTTTGATCCTTACTTCCCCCTGCTCAAAATCCATTATGGCTGCTTCAATCTTGGGGAAATAAAAACAGATTTTGTGCTTGCTCAAGTATTTATAAGTGATAATTTTTATATAAAAAAAGTATTGCTCATAAGTATTTGAACAAGCTCAAGATCTGTTTTCATTTTCTGAGATTGCAGGGTCCATTTATAGACTTTGAGCAGGTGGAGATCAAAATTAACTTACTACTTGGTCAATTCTCCCATATAGCTATGTAAGTTCTCTGAACAAGATTTTAGGATAGAAATGAAAAAAAAAACTTGCTTTTTTTTTTTTTTCTATTCAGCAATTTAATTTTATCAAAAAAACATTTTCAGGAAATTTAGCATTAAGAAACACAAAAAATAACTTGTTGATTGCAAAAATTTGATTTTTCTTGTCCTGGTCCTATTAACTCTCAAACCCAAGTGATAAGGAGCAAAATGTCTGTTTATTCATATACATCTGACAGGTTCTGTACATATAAGTACACTTGGTTGCACTCTTTACTTACTATATTTTGAATTTTTCTTCCTCTTTTCTGAATTCTGTATAAGTATTTTCCAATCTCTTAACTGTAACTTCTGAATCATTTGTCTGAAATTCTTGAAAAAAATTTCCTCGTTTCTTTTTTGTTATTTGAAGAGAATTAGTTTTAGTGTAGTGGCCAATTTTCTACCTCATTTTTTAACTTGGGTTCAGAAGGTCCTGTAGTTGAATTCTCATTCAGGATTCCCTCTACCAGCAAATATGAAAGATCATGGAACTAGCCAGGTGTCCATATACAATGTCACCCAGTTAGAGCTATTCAATCTGTTATATTCCATGCTTGGTAAGCATCTGTAACTTGTTACAAACTGATCAACAATTGGTATCAATTAGACTATTCATATGCATAACCTTGTCGCATTGAATTAATGTGTACATATTCCCTAACTTCATTCTCATGTTATAAATTGAAAACTTTCATTACTAAGATGATGATGATCTGCGCTTCTTTTTTATTCTATGCTCTTTATTTACAGATTCTATATGCATCTTTGGGTGATTCCAGGACAGATAAATAAAATTGGAAAATAACACCATCACCTCTTCCAATTTTGCTGAAACTTGGCATAGGGCTAGATTTTGGGGAAAAAAACTTTGATTTCCAAGTTAATTAACTCCTGAACCCTGGGTTGGATTTATGAGTAAGGTCATTTTGAGGTCAGGCATTGATCTGGAATTGTATAACTTTTTTCACTGTTGGTCATAGCTTTATACAGTATCCATATTTGGAATCAGAATGATCTGTTGATTCCAAAAATGTCGTTTTTTTTTTTTTTTTTTTTTTTTAATGTAGTTTGTTGTTATATATATATATATATATATATATATATATATAAAAAAATAAATATGAGGGGGGATTACAATTTAAGTTTTAGTTTAATCAGTACCTTATTTTTGTGACGGACCCATGTACATGTTTTGACATATGTAATTGCCTGTATACAAACTTTTTAAGGCTGATATGAGAGAGAAATGATAGAACATTTTTATCCGTGCATTTTTCTGAAATCAGTATCCAAGAGGTCAAATATTCATTTATTAGTGGAATTTTTATTTTTCATCCTACGTCAGAAGTGGTGGCAATTTTAGAATCGGATTATTCTGATTCTAAATATATATATACTTTTTTCATAGCTAAGCAGGAAAAATGTTATGGCAATTTGAAAAAAAGATTAGGTCAATGCTTGACCTCAAAATGACCTCCTCGTAACTTTTGAACCATTGGTCAGATTTGGCTAAAAACCTTAGAATCATGTTTTTTGCCCCAAATGTGCTTCCTGTGCCAAGTTTCTGCAAAATCAAAGTGGTGATGGTGGGGTCCATGTGTTGATAATCTGTTTAGCATTGCTTAATCACTACTGTAGGATCCTAGCTTCAATGTATTGTCATTGATGTAAGACTACAATAATACAATCTCAATCATGCTATACTTTCATTTGGATACTTAATGACGTGAGAACAAAACAAATTGGACTTGTTTTCTACACACTCAGTATTTTTCAATCGGTTAGCTTTAACCTTTGAAGCTTTGAGCATGAATTAACACCCCCCTACTCGCCAGCCATTTGGATTTTTGTTTTTTCTGATTATCAGATAAACCCTACCAAATTCTTATTCAATAAAGTTTTTGTATTTTTTTTATTTTTTGGCAATGGTAACTGAAGTGAAGAAATAAGAAAATCATTGATTAAATTTAGTTAAGAAGAAAAGTGCTGTTTTGGGGGGGAGGAGGGGAGGTTCTACCTCCTCCTTTTAGCTAGAATAGTTTATTCCTTTAAGACTAACTTGGTTTTTATAACATAATTTATTTTCATTTTGTAACTTAAGCCATTCCAGGTTGTAACAAAACTGAATTTTGGGAGGATGCAGAGCTATCTTTTTCTTTTTTTTTATATTTATACACAGACATAAATAATGGACTTAATTCTGTTAATCTTTGCATAGCCCAATATGTTCTCATTTTATCAAATTTACTTCATACATAGCCAATCTCAGTCTATACTATCATTTCTTCTCTCTCATCTGCACATACACTGAATTAAGATTGAAAAAAATTACCACAAGAAGTAATTGGTATGACAAAAGCCACAGATGCAAGCCAATCTTATAGTGGTTATTATTATTTTGCTTGTTCTTTTTGGCATCATTTTTATTTTGTCATTTTTTTGTATCCTATCATCAATCTCCACTCCTGTTGTCTGCACATTTTTTCTTTTTTCTTTCTTTTTTTCTCATTCTCTTTAGTTTGGGATTTGTTATATTTGGTTATAGTCTGCTCCCTTTGACATCGTTTTTTTTCTTTCTTCTGTATTTATTTGATTGCCAGAATTGGAGTCTGCAACAGAAGAATCCTTGGCATTCTACAGTTCTCATACCAGTTACAATCTTCATTTCATTTTATAATGTGCTGAAATTCAATTTTCACAAAATACACTAATCTAATAGTAAGCACATTTTTGCTTTAAAAAATTAGTCATGTATACTTGAACATTTGGTAAGTAGCAGAATTAGTATAAATTATATATATGCATTCATTCATTAACCAAATTATGAGGATTATGCCTTGATACTTGAAGTGACCAAAAACTGTCTTGACACATTTATTTTTTAAAAAGACAGTTTCTTGACAATTTTTTTTGAAATAAAGTGTAGTGAAATATATTTATATTTTGATGAATATATTAAGCAATCTATCCTGTTTAACTGGTCAAGTCGTTGAATGTCAAGATGATATGCGTGGATATTCCAATGTGTGTGTGTGTGTGTGTGTATATATATATATATATATATATATATATATGTGTGTGTGTATGTATATATATATATATATATATATATGTATATATATAATTTTCTCTTCAAAATTATACACATTTCCCTCCTGCGTTAGTTGATATTTTCTGAAACCTGATTCTGATAACCTCCTTTAGTTCACAACTTTTTGTGACATTTAAGCAACCCAGAAGATTTTAATAGTTACATCCATCCTGTATGTTCACAATCTTTTGAACAGTGTATTTTCAGACTACTTTCCAATGAGCAATAATGCTGTTCATATCAAATTTCAAATCATCCTGTTTGTTACTCTTTTAATCCTTGACATGACTGCTCAGACTTCAAGAGAAAACAATTTCAATGTACCTGTTGAAACTAAAACCTGCTTTCGAATTTACGAATTTAGTGTGGAGAAGTTTTTAGACCAAAATAAATCTAAAACTCCATGAATTTTAATTTTTATTGAACTGTCTATTCCCTAAAGTAAATTCTTTTCCTTAGAACATTTGTTAGTCACCCATGCATTTCTTTGCTTTCTGCTAAAATGTTTGATTGTGTAGTTTTAAATTTGATCTCGTGCAGGAATTGAACCTGTAAATGTATTTTAAGATATTCAGTGGAGCAATTTTCATTTCAGAATTTTAATGTGAATTTCTATTAATACAACGGTTTAAATATCAAGATTTATGTAAGAAATAGCTTGATTCCTATTGATATCACCCTCAATTTCTTTTATTGCAAAAATAAATTTATAACGTATTAAGATAATCGATAACTTTGAGACTTGAGAAAGGGATTTTCAGCAGTAAAATGACTGTGTATTCGTGAATATAAGACAAGGTCTTTCAGTTAGAGAAAATGGCTTAAATCAGTTGTTCAACTCAAGTCAGTCAAAAATGCCAATACAACAATGTCCATTGTTCTAACTCCATTCATTACCATGCTTTTGAATGAAAGGCTATGTAGGTAGTATATGTTGTGTATCATGTAATATCCATTTTAAATCATTTTCCAGGTAGAGTTTAACTTATACAACCTGAAAACAATGATCAATATGTTGTAAATGAAAGAAATTGAAGTTTTGTGACAGCTGACCAGATGCTATAAACCATATATCCGTAAGAAGGGGATATCTCTTGATGGCAAAATAATGGATTCGGCTTATACTCGAATCAGTTGATTTTCTCAAATTCTACACTCATTTCCAAACTTATCTTCTACTCATGGTTAACTTATATTCAAGAATATACAGTAATGAGAAAAAAAACAAGTACAATGGGGGGGTCGGGGATTTGTTTGAAGGAAATTGTTTCCTCACTGAGTTCATTGGGAAATACTGAAACGGGTGTAAGAAAAATTTGAAACATATCATTTTCTCACTTGCTATTTTGATTGCTTTTTTAAAATCTTTTTTTTATATGCTTCCATTTTTCTTTTATTATTGAATGTTCATACGACTGGATTAATCAAAGAATTTCTTTTTTCATTGAAAATGAAAATCAGGAAAACTTATAGAAAGATTTATTTAGTTCCTTATCTAAGTAATGTCCTAATTTGATTCTAAAAAGTACTCCCACTTTATATAAATAAAATAAAAGAAATAGTAAGTGAACAGGTTTTTTTTTTGGTTTTTTTTTCCTAATTCAAAAATAAACCAAAAATATCTATCTGAATTTTAAAAAAAAAAATTGTAAAAATAGAAGTAGAAAAACAAGGCAAGCTAAATTCATGCTCAATTAGAATAAAATCTGTAGAAACCTGTTGGATAAGCTTGCTTACATCCTTGTACTTGAGGTAGGCAGCCGTGCTGGTCTTGCAAAACATGATGATTTTATCTCCAGAGTTCTCTCAGAATGGGGTCTTGGATCAAATGTGGTCCATCTAAAGCCAAGATTGCATCTGTTATATGGCATTGATTCTTATTTTCACTTTGAATATTTTAATATTGCTTACATTTACATATGGTTTTATTCTGGACATTTATATTTGTTTAATTTCAATGAACATGTTTCTTCTAATTTGAAAAGAAGTTCCTCGTATATAAAGCTGATACATGCATTTACATTCTATATTTTTATTAAATTGAAAAAGAATACTTGTAAGTTCTCCCCTCCTTTTTAGATAGTACTCTTACTTGGAGTGAGAAATAAACGGATAAAAAATTGACAACTTGAGACTGCCTAGCTGGGTAGGAAATAGAACAGCATTTTTAGGATCGGTTGATCATTTCCTTAGGGTACAATTTACATCATCACCATTCCAATCTGTTACAATTAGTATTCTGAATAATTATTAATCTATTTCTTCTGTTCAATAATGAACTGACTATAATTGGGAGTATCTTGAAACTAAACATATTTTACAAATATTTTATGAAGCTATTTTATTTTCATGTGTAGTTGCGGATAAACCAGATCTATTTCAAAGTCAAAGCAAATGACATGATAATTCTATTGCAATGTTTATGATATAATTGTTATTTTGAACATCAACAATATAGTAGAGGCTGGAATGTAGCTTCCCTGAGATCCCACGCTAACTTTTTATTAGAAGCATGAATTGAGGTTTTCATGAATCTTCAATATTAGTACGAATATTTTTTTATGGCCTTTTAGATGATGGCTACCAAATATTGATGATGTCTATTACTTGTTCATTATTCATAAATAGACAAGTTTTTTGCAGTATCATAGTATCAAGAGTGTTTGATAACATCAAAATTCTACCTCAGTCTGACCAATTGGAAGGTATATTTAAAATGGCATCCAAATTGACTGCCAATTTAGTTGGCGCTATGAAAAAAACAAGAAAAAACTCCCCACCCCTCCAATTGCTACGAAAAGTTTTTCCGCTTTGCACCATCAGGTGTGCTCCATGACATACCAAAAGTCTACCACAATCTGACCACTGGAAAGGTATAAATTCGAAAATGGCATATGTAAAGACTGAAAATTCGTACTCCACTCCAATAAATCCCTTTTGAAAAATTTTGTTTTTTCTAACACCCCACCCCTCAAGGTTTTTAGTGGAGGGTTCTATCTATGAAACTTTATGCTAAATTGGTCACTTGTTAGTGCCTACCAGTTTGGAACCAATTAACTTATAGGTTTAAAAATTTACGTTAGTACTAGACTGCTTCAGAAAATGTATCTAGGGATTTTTGAAAGAAAAACTTTTTAGAGCTCATTTGTCTTGAAAACAAACAAAAGAAACACCCATTTTTCAAGGTTCCAAGCTGTACAGAACCCATTTTTCATGTTACAGCTTTGAAAATTTGCGTTAGTACTCAAATACTTACCTTAAAACTACCCCCCCCCGGGTTTCTAGTTGGCAGTTCTATCTGCTACAGAAGTTCATGTTAAATTGGTCACCAGTTTATAATGCTTGCATTTTTTTTTTTTTCTTGAAAATTCAGATGTTTTTAGTTATCGCTGCCCAACAAGAAGCTGTAAGAACTATTAATTTCATTGATCATGTCATTCTTTCCACTTTCTTAATCGATCACCTCAAATGTGGCATGCAGCCAAAAGACCATTTTATGATGGTTTCTATTTTTAGTTTTTTTCTTTTTACATTGATATAATATCACTATCACTTAGGTATATAATACATACAAAATCCTATTAACATCATTATTGAAAATTTTTTATAACAATCTTCATACATTTTTCTCTTTATGTTTAGTCTTTTTTTATTTTATGAATTCCATTTAAGTAAACTATAATGAAGTTTTTTTTTTTTTTTTTTTTTTTAAAGATTTTACATCTTGATGTTGGACTAACAAGTTATTTTCTGTATATTAATTCTCCCAACACATTTTGGGATTAAACAACCAACCTTACTTACTTTGCATCGATTATCTCTCTTTCACCCCTAATAGTGAAAAAAATCTTCCCCATTGATTTTGGCCCCTAAAAGTAGGAAGTGGAAGCTCCCTTTCAATTTTGGCCCAAAAATAGAAAAAAAAATCTTCTGCTTGATTTTGACCGCCAAATGCAAAAAAAATCTCCATAATTTTCACCCCTAGGAGTAGAAGAAAAAAAGAAAAGTCATTTGGATTTAAACCCCTAAGATTGGAAAAAAAAAAATTTCCCCCTTGATTTCCACCCTGAAAGTGAAAGAAAATCTTTCCCTCAACCCCAACCCCTCCTCCACAGGCAAAAAACTCTTCTACTCAATATTGACCCTTAAAAGTGAAAAAAAAAAAAAAAAGTACTAATCCCCATCAATTTTAACCCCAAAAAGCAAAAATTAAAAGAAAAATTCCTTGGATTTTGACCCACAAATGTATTTGAAAAAAAACAAAAAACCCTCAATTTTGACCTCTGAAAGTAAAAATTAGTTTACTTCTAACCCCCCCCCCAATATTTTGTTCGACTTTGACCCCTAAAACTAAAAGGAAATCCGTGGATTTCAACCCCATAAAATCAAAAGAAAAAAAACAACTTTGCCCTCCATAAAAGTAAAAAAGAATTCCCGTTCTATTCTGTACCCTGGAAGTGAAAAAAATCTCCCACTCAATTTTGACCCCTAAAAATGAAAATGAAAACATCGTGGATTTAGACCCCCAAATGCATGAAAAAAAAAATCCCTTGTAAGCAAAGGGGGGAAAAAAAAAAATTAAAAAAAAGAAGTTCCTCCTTTGATTTATTTCTTTTTAAATTTTGAGATGGTAAAAAAAAAAGATTTTTGACCTCTGAAAGTAAAAGAAAAGCTTACCCCTCTATTTCCATCCCCCAAAATAGAAAAAATATTCTTCCTCCTTGATTTCGACCCCTAAAAATTTTTTTTAAAAAGATTACCTCTCAATTTAAAAAAAGTTTTTCCCTTAATTTTGATGTTCCTTTTCAAATTTCTTTTTGCGTCAGAATAGAAAAAAAAGATCTTCTCTTTTGATTTTGACCCTTAACGAAAGGAAAAATTTTTAAAAATAAGATAAGATTTTGACACTTAGGGAAAAAAGAAATCTTCCCTACAATTGAATGAAACCTTGGAGAAAAAAATTCCTTTTGATTTTGACCCCTAAGAGCTGAAAAAAAACATTAATTCTGACCCCTAAAAGTGGAGCCCCCCTCCCAATAGGAAAGGTTTCTCCCAATTTTGACCCACCCCCACCCCAAGAAAAGAAATTTCCCCAAGATTTTGATCCCTAAAAGTGAAAAATGAAAGTTTCGTCAATGTAATCGATATAATATCCAATACCTAAATTTTGTTTCGGAAAAATGTACCTTAATTGACAACATCAGAACATCATTACTCTACGTATTTATGTATAATCAATAAACATTGCGGTATGAGATGTGTTGAAAATGTTTTTGTTTATTTCTGAATGAAGAATGCAATCTTAGTTTTGATTTCAAAAAATTGATTTGTGAAAAAAGAATGGAAAAATATTTTATCACAACATCAAAAAGTAAGATCATTGTTACCATTAATGAATAACCATTCAAATATGGCCCCTCCACTCAAAAAAAAAATTGGGGCAGGGGGGGGGTCTGAAACTGATTTTCTAAAAACACTTCCCAAGGATCAAATCTGTACCAGAAGAAAATTTAATGGATTTATATCTAGTCGTTTTCGTGGTTGGTGAGGACATACAGACACAGATTCTTGGCGAATTGAAATAAGATAAAGTCTTGCTTGATTGACATTGAAGCCCATTAACAAAATAGGTTCTAAATCCACTCAATACTGCCTGGATCTTCTGGCATGTGTATATGGCAGTTATCCATGGCGAAACATTCTCCATAATCAGGAATCAACGAAATTGTCCATTAGAAAAAGGAAAATGACATATTTTAAAACTTACATAGTTTGTGCTTTTGGTCATATGTGGTCAAACAGTCAAGTTTTTTCAGATGATAAAATTTTGGAGCTGGACAAATTATTTCCAACATCTTCTTCCTATATCATCTCTTCTTAAATTGCTGTTTGTATTTTTATTTCTATTGTTAATCATTCAAATTTGCACATTATTCATGGTTGATGCAAGAAAACTGAATCTTAGATTATCCTAAGATATAGCATTCTTGTGTTCAAAATGTGAATATTTTTGTGTATACTAGTTGAAACAGCATTTTTTTTCTTAACCAAATACATTTCAAAAGCACTGTGCCCCTCCCCCAAGACACTGGTATTTGCCACCAGCAGTAGGGAGTGATCCAATATATGAAAGAGAGTTGATAAAAAATATCTCTGGCTGGTAGTAGGAAATGTATTGGGTGGTAAAGACTGCAGATGATTATATAATGGTGGGGTGGGTTTTAATCAATTTACTTACAAAATATAAAAAACAAGAATTTGGGGCATGTAGAGGAAGTATAACTTGAAACTATTTTTGAAAAATATTGTTCAAATCAACATTGATCAATATGCTTAATGGCTCAAGCTGGTATAGACTGCTCAAGAAATGGTTATGCTTTGAGATAGGGTTTAGCAGTCAATGTTAGGAAAATGACAGGATTAGGTTTGAAAGTAAGCTTGCTTTGTGATCTTGGACATAACTTGCATGCATACTACGATCCTTTTTGTATTTCATTATATCTGTATTATTCATGAGAGGTTCATTTTCACCTAAACCTCAACTTTGTTAACTTTTGACCTATTGAGCTCTTCTGTTTTGAATGCACTCACATATATGTATGTGTGTGAAAAATCTCGGCTCTCAGCAGTGAAATGAAGATTGTAGCAAGATACACCATCTTATTGCAGCTAATGAATATCTTTTCTTTTTCTTTTTTTTTTTTTTTTTTTTGCACTAACATAAAGCTTATTTAGCTAGGTTGGAATATTTGATTTTTCTGTTTGTTTTGTTTTTGTTTGTTTGAAACCTTTCATATCTCTTCAGCAGCATGGGCAATGTTATCAAAAAAACATTTTCTTTTGATCTAGGAAGGAGTGATTTGTTTTTATCCCCCCAAATTTTGTCTTTTATTTTGGATTTTTCATTTATATTTTACTTGGTGCTGTTAGCTCTCAGTCAAATCTGAAGTTGACTTCTTGGTGGAATGAGGAAATATGATCATCTTATCAGCTAGTGGATTATACATGAAATTTTTCATTGTATAAAATTTATTTTTTTAGAGTTTTGTAATGTTTTGCTCTATTGTATGATTATGCTGTGTTGCTGAAACTATCATACGATTATCATCAAGTCAACTTCAGAATTCTGACTTAGCAGCTTCATCATCTTTGTAGCATTTATGAAATTGTTTTGAACATAAAGTGACTTTTGAAATCCCTTAAATTCTTTTATCATTTTTAATAATGATACTGTATAAATCTTTTTTTTTTGTATTTTTTTTTCCTGAAGTGTGGCTGTTTTGTATAATTTTCATTAGACAGACTTATTAAACTTAAAGCAGAAATTCCAATTTTATAAATACACATATTCTAATAAAGTATTTTTTAGTCAAATCCATTTCCCATTATATATGGATTATATAAAACCTCACCCCTGGACAAAATACTGAATTTTAAATAATGATTTTGGTCTCCATTTTTTTTTTTTTTTTTTTCTTTTTTTCTTTAATCTAAAAAAAAAAAATTTCTTATCAATCTGAATGAGAATAGTATGTGCAGGTTAAAGAAACTTCAAACAATTGTGGAAAAATAGTTTGATATTGCTGCATAGTCCTACTCTTATTTAATGGTTAATATATACAATAGACCCTTGCTATAATGAACCTCAATATTACAAATTTTAGCTTTAACGAACTCATGGATCCTTCAGAACTTACTTTGAATTAACCAAAGTTTGATGCAGTGAACACATGGACTATATTGTGGGTTAGGACAAACCTGAAAAAATCCCTTGCTAAATACTAGATTAGGGCAACACCTCAACAACAACTGTGCCAAGGATAATTTCTTGATAATAATTAATTTCTTTCATTTTCTAACTTTTTACAAAACAAACAATTTATATAAACATAATTTTATTAAAAAAAACTCCAACACAAACAATTTATTTTGATACAAAATAATTTACTAACTATTTTGTATTAAGTTTTTCATTCATCTAATTTTAAAACAAAACATATTTAAAGTGAGAAGTCTTTAGTAACTTTGTATGTACTCATTTATCAACAATTTCATCTGAATCCAGGTTGCAAAACCTTGAAATGATGTTGCAAATAGATTAGAAAATGCGATAAAAAAAAATTTTTTTTTTAAATCAAGTAGAATATTAAGATGAGTGTAAACTGAAGTAACAAAAATGAATTATAATGGAATGTGTCAAAGCACTTTTGATTTTTTACGACTGGAGTGGATGATTTCCTTCAGGTGGATTGGATTTAATTTTAAATTTTAACTTTAAATTTCATGCTCTGTTATGTTGCATGACAGCGATGATCGAAAATTATAACTTTTTTTTTTTCAAATTGAGGTAATATTTTGTAAAACTAATTCAAAATCAACAAAAATCTGAGGAAAAATCATAAAATTTTAAATTGGGAAAGCTATATCATTATTTCAATATGACAGAATTCTTCTACTACTATTATCATTCTGGACAACGTCAGAGCAACATTCTGTTAGGGACCCCTTTCATGCTTGTCCTAACTCACAAAATCGGAAAGTGCCAAACTCTCTTATTTACTGAATGGAGTGCAATAAATGCAAGCATGTATGGTAAAGTCGAAAATTGAATGAAGGGCAACCAAACTCCTTATGAATTTATCAAAGAAATTTTGTTAAATGTTGAATTACTTTATTTATTGAACGAGGAGTGACCATAAGGTATAATGAACTTTCAACTTTAACAACCACCTCCCCCAATTAGTTCACATAGCAAGGGTTTACTGTATTCATATATTGGTAACATAGTTACAATTTGAGTTTTTAATTACTTTTTTAAATTTTATTAAAAAATAAATCATAAATTGTTGACCTTTAGAGTAATGCATCATTCATTATTGAAGAGTTACTCAGATTTGATATTTTCATTAGGGACTAAATTTCAGGTACTAGCATCTACAGAAAGTCCTAGCTCAGTTATTTAAGTATAAAACAAAGATAATTCAAATTAATGAATATTGAAGTGTTTATTCTGTGAATCATTATCTTAATAGGATTCTATTGAATGAAATTTTTTTTTCTTTTGAAATAACAGTGCTGAAAGCAACTTTCTATTTCTAACCCATCATCTAAGATATTTGGTTATCTCTTTTCTTGAAACCACTAGATAAGATACTTGTGGATTGGTTTGACCTTACATTACATTAAATTTCTTAAAATGAGGTATATCAGAAAGTTTTAAAGATTGGGATGTGCTAGTTTATATGATAGAGAAATAAAGAAATGGTAGTATGACATTCATTTGAAGACTTGTGTATGAATGTCTAGAAATATTTGATAACAATCAATGATATAGACCTCATATATCAGTCAGCAATCACAACTAATGTTGTTAGTAACTTGGGAGTTAACACATTAGCACTAGTTTGACTTTCATAATTAAAGTACAATGATCTATCATGTTGGAAATTTTCCATTTACTTGATATCTTTATTTCTCACCTTTGAAAGTATGATAAATTCCATGTAATTATATGGTAAGTAGGTTTTGATACTTGGCAATCCAATTTTCTGCTTTAAAAATTCACATTTCGTGCAGCTGAATGTTGGTTCATTATAATAAAAAAAAACTCATTTAATGATAGAGAATTGTAGCTCAGGATGCAGAAAGTGTTCCATAGTATTCATTCATGAGAATTTTTTATGACTTTGAACATTTTGATTATCTTCTGAACAATTGCTTGTTCCTCTTGATAACTGTAGTTGAATGTTCATTTACTTCTCACAAGTGTGTTTACTGAGCTATTAATCGAGCTGTTTGGCCTTTTCATGATACATTAAGTAAAATTTGTTTTCATTAAATGTTAGATTAGCCAACTCTGAAGAGGATAATTTTAAATCTTGGCTCACTTTGAGCTTCCTCTTAATCTTATTACTGTACATTATAGATTTATTAAAAAAATTGATGTACTATATTACCTGATAGGTATTCAAATGCCTGTTTAAATTTGCTGCTTTCATTTACACTACTTTGAATAGTATAGTCAATTCCTTAGCATAATTTTATTAAATTCTAATGACTTTGATTTTCATTGAATTCTGGTTTCTGTATAACCGAAACCTCCATTTCCTTGTGTCAGAATTTGATCAGAGAGTAATGTCATCTATATCTTTAACTCAAACGTAAGTTTGAATTTCTTGAATCCCAAATTTCTCTGGTACTTTTTATCTTGGTTTAACATTTCGCTTTAAATTGATGAAAAGAACTTAAATATGTTGTCAATTGAAATGTGAGAATAAAAGATAGGGTTTGCAAAAGCAGAAGAATAGATGAATAACGATTTGAGCTTATACCTCATCTCCCAAATATACTGAACAAAACATTTACTGTATTCAAATAGAATACTAGTAGGGATAGTATAATGTTATGTTCAAATAGATTACTAGTAGATATATATATATATATATATATTCACACACCATTAGAATGTCATTAATTGAAGTTAAAGCCAAATAGGTCATTTTAATGGTTAACCTTTCTGGATAACTACTGACCTTTGTGGACACTTATTGTTCAAAACAGTTTCCTGTGTTTATTTGGGCTGTCAGTTGCTGATGCTATTTGTTACTGATGATGCTAACCTGTTGCTCTCAATGATGTTTGTGCAGAAAACATTGTCTCCAACTGAAGAAGAACTTCCACCACCACCACCTGAGTTGGCCGACAGCAACCAAGGTGGAACAAAGCGCACATCAACCCCCCCAGTGAACCACACTGATCAGCTGTCTTCCCACCCAGCCAGCAGCTACAACACAAACACACTCCCTACAGCTTCCATCACCAAGTCTGTTGAGCTTGACGATCAAGAAGACATAGAACATGTAAGTTGCAATTATTACATTATTTTTTGTGTGTTTCATTGATTTTTCCCTTCATGTTCCTTAGATATTCCAAGATTTTCTTTTCATATTCTCCATTCCTTCAGATTTGTTTTTCCTCAACTTAACATTTGAAGGATGAAGATGTAGTTGAAGATCTATCAAGTCAAGATTTGGTCAAGATTTTTGTAACTTTTATAAACATTGCATTTTGATATTGTGATGTATAATAACAGAATAATAGTACATCTTTGCAATACGTTCAAATAAGACTTGATTTCTCAGATGTTATTATTGTGATTTTTTTTTTTATCCTTCTGATGGTAACAACATTAAATACTTAGTTTAATCTTAGATTGATGACTTGTGAATGCAGTCTGGCCTTTCATATAGGGGCTGCCAATGCTGGGTTCTCCCAAGATCTTGGTTTTTCCCTAACCATCTTGGTTTGTATTTTGAAAATAATTGGAGGTCTGGGTTTTTTTTTTTTTTTTTTTTTCATACCTTGAATGAATAAATTCTTTAAAATCACCAAGTGTTACCTGCAAAGCAATCTATTATTAGAAATGATATGGAATGCAACATGTGGTAGCCCAGAAAAGAATTAAGGGCTTTAACAGATGATCTGTAAGTAAAAGATCCCTGAAAAGATTGAAAAAAAGAAAATAAATCATTTTCTCTTTCATCAGAAATTGAAGATAAGGGTGTGAGGGTAATTGTTGTGATCTTATAAAAGTAAAATAAGTTATATTTCTTTTAACCAGGATTTTTTTATTTTTAGTCCGGGTTTTTCTGTGAACCTGATCTGGGTGTTCCCTTGAAATCTCATTGGCAACCCTGCTTTCATATGTAGAGATCTATATTCATGTGAAATAGTGTGTAGATATTGTATGCAATCTTTTTGGTACACATATTTGTATCTTTCCAATTGTACTTGAATTAATGTTCTCTTTACAAATAGTTACTTTCCAAATAACTTGTCTTTGAATATATTGAACAGTGAATATATCCTAATTTCGCTTCTATTGGACCCGTGACTGCTTATTCATTTCTGCCACAATTTGTTACTTTTTCAGTAATCTCACAGAAGTCTCTGTCTTCATACTGTATACTTCAGTATTGATATTCCTATTTACACTAACTATTTCTGGATCAACAACAGCTTCTTTCTTCACTTAGAAAAGCTTTCTTATTCTCTCTTTTTCTGTTAACATCCCCTTTTTTTCTCAATTTTTTCATTTTTTCATATCTAAATCAGTAATTTTATGCAGCCAAGGATGGGTGCACTTTTACTGTTCGTTGGTTTATCTTTTTCAACTTGGAATAACTTTTATCTCTTGCTAGTTTTATTGAAAATGAATTTATTTCTTTAGAGTTGTGCATGAAGTAGTTAAAATGACTATTGTTACTTTCTGAAACACTCTTCCTCAAAGAATCTCATTTGGAAGGTATATCAAAATATTGATTACATGATCTGCACATCAGATATTATATTGAATATTCTCAGTCAGGATTGATATAAAAATTTTATTAATCTTCTGACAAAATATTTTTTGTCATCTGGTCATCATTAGAACTAAGAAATATTGTTCTTAGTGCCTTAAATCTTTTTTTTTTTCCAAAGCTATATTCTTTCATCTTTAGTGTAATCAAATCTCATAAGATACTTTTTATTTCCAGATATTCTTATCTTGTAAATGCATTTCTTTTTTTCTTTGGAATGATGTACATACTTACATTCATGCCATCCACATGAACTCACATTGTATGTCTATTGATAACTTTTTACTAATTTTATTAAGGACAATTTGGTATGATATTGTAGTTTTTAAATTAGAATTTTTGTAAAACCGGTCTGGTTAGTCATTCAATAGGAATTGTCATGTGACCAATGTTTTGGCAGGATGCAGTATTATGTGGACACTATAGGACCAATTTAGCATGAAAGTGTAGGAAAAAAATCTTGCTGCCATGATCAACTCCCAAAAAATGAATAAAGAAAATTTTCCCTCTTATATTTAACCCTTTGAATTGAAAAAAGAATCTCAACTTTAGCTCAAAACGTACCCCTCATCAGATCTCTAAAATTGAAGAAAAAAAAAATCTTCACCTTTGATTTAGATCCCTAAAATTGAAAAAAATCTCGCACAATTTTGAACCTTGAGATTAAAAAAAAAAAGAATTTTGAAAAATCTTTATTTTTTAAAATTTAAAAAAATTTTTTTTTTTTACCTCTAGAAGTGAAAAATAAGTTACATCTATGTAATCTACATAACACAAATTGAAGGTTAAGTTCAGCATTATAGACGTATAGTAAACACCCACCCCCAACCTCTAAATTTTGAAAATCTGCCCGAATTCTTCTTGCATGCTCTTATCCTGCACATCTCAGGGGTATTTTAACTTCTTAACTCTGGCCGTTCGGGAGGAGAAGGCGGACATATTGACAAACTTTCACACTCATTAGTATAAGAACGTATTTTACCCCTTCCATTTTGCCATTTGGTTGGTCATACATTTTAATTCATTGTTAATTTCCGTTTTGATGTTTATTTCATCAGCTTTAGGGTTATTTCTAAGCTCGATAATTGAAAAAATAAACCTTGCAAAAGCATAGCAACCACCTGGATATAATTTCAGAATTATATAAAAGCTGAAAAAATGATTTCAATTTTTTTGTAACTGAGCCAAGAAATGGAATAGTTTTTAAGGATTGATATTAATGAATAACCAGATTAGTTGAAATGATAGATTATGTATCACTATTAAAAAGAATTAATGGTGTCGAGAAGAAAGCTCACATTGTTAACATACAGGTTTTCATAAGATTTGAACATTGGTTACAGCATATTATTTTCATTTGTATCTTTTTACAGAGAGTAAATTACTTTTTGTAGTTATTGTAGCATCTTCTTTTCCAATGGCATTTTGATATATTTTTCTGTTTTTGGAACAAAAATAAATTTTCAGTGTGAAATCAGTTTCTTTGAAGAAATACCCAGTGAAAATAAGTTTGAGAACTCTGACAGTCTAACAATGTTATCAACCAAGACTGTTAATATGTTTCTTTAGTTTTTAAGTTGGTCTGGCTGGCTATGTATTTATGATGTGTACTGGATGCACCAATGAGGCTAGAAGGCTTAAAATTTAAACATTTACTCTTTATTACTTCTAGAAAAGACGTTTTTGAGGGGTAAGAGTTAAATCCCCCCTCCAAGTTTTTACTGGAGGCTTCTAATAAACAACGTAAGTTAATGCTAAATTGGTCTTGGCTGCATTCACACTTGTTTTTTTTTTTTTTGTTTTTTGCTTTTTTTCAAGTGATCCAACAAAATGTGAGGATGTTTTTTTTATTGATCACCCCTTATTTCCAATCTTTTAATTGATCACTGCCAACACTGCATGCTGCCAAAAGACGTTGGTCATGTGATTGTTTCTATTGGGGACTAACCAGACCTGTTTTCTTGGTGTTTACATTAGTTTATTTTGACAAATAATCTTGTGAACATTTTTCTTCATTGAGGATTAAATTCAAATGTTCTTTTTTTTTACCAAATAAGAGCTGATATCAAGACATTCCTTTCAGAAATTGAATGTCAAATGCACTCGCCTGATTTTGAATGAAAAATAGATATTTCTTGGATTATTACGGTGATATTGTACGAAGGGAAATAACTGTATGTAAAATGCCAGAGGAGTGCTCTCCCTTGATTTATTGAACTCTCGGAAGATTTTTCCCCTCTGAATGTCATTGTTGTATCTTTTTTTTCTTTTCTTTTTTTTCTTTTCTTTTTTTTCTTTTCTTTTTTTTCTTTTCTTTTTTTTCTTTTCTTTTTTTTCTTTTCTTTTTTTTCTTTTCTTTTTTTTCTTTTCTTTTTTTTAAGTTTAAAGTGAATTCCTTTCAGGATTTTATTTTCTATTAATGCCTTTATGGTTCTTTGTAATGGCATTGAAAAAATTGTAAGCTACCCAGGGTCCTGTATACTTATTACTATCGATACATAACTGCACATGTTGAGAATTCTATGCAACATTAGATGATTTAACAAAAACTGATAATTTTCTTTTAGGCTTGGCATTTTCATATTTTTTTTATCCTGGAAACTGACATTTTTGATGTTTTATTTCTAAGTAACATATTGTATATTGATTTAGTGAAAATTTGATTCATTTTTATTACATTTTTGGGTAAATATAGAAAGCCTTTCAACTCAAATGTATCAGTTCAATTTGGGTCATCGGGGATTTCAAGCTATAAGGAGCATTAATTTAATATTAATGAACAATGCTGTGAGAGAATAACCAGTAAGATTTTGGAACTGAAAAAAAGAAAAAAGAATTACAAGTGTAAATTTCAGGGTAAAAGGAAAAAAGAGAAAATAGTGACATACTGACCAAAACAATCGATCAATGATAATTTGGAGGGTTAATCCAAAAACCCCCATCAGTAAACTTCTATGTATTGATTTGAACCTTTTGAAATTACTTGAATGATTAACAATTAAAAAAAAATCACCAAGTGTTCCATTTGACTTGGATGGGGAACAAAAATCGGATGGATTGTGCCTGGTATTATGTTAAACAATATCAAGTTGATCTGTTTTTGGAATTTTTTTTTTAATACATGTAATGAAAAAATACGAAGAAAATAAAAAGTTTTTTTTTAAAAATAAGCGGAGATCTGCAACAGTGAAAGATGAGAAGCCTAAATATCAACTAAAACCTTGCCATCATTCCTGAAAGCTTATGGTGGACTTGAGTCGTATTGATGTAACTTGGCTCTCTTCAAAGTGATCAAATGATGCACAATGACATTTACACCAGTTTGAAGTTGTGCAATAAATTTTTGTGTTGCAAGAAATGCTTTCGCATGCAAAGCATACTTATGCATGTACTAAATTCGCTCAAAAGTTTCTGAGGAACAATCTAGAAAAATATATGGAGGAGAGAGCAGTAAATTAATCTAAAATTTGTTTTTTTTGGGGGGGGTTGCACAGTCTTTCAAATGATACGCTCTACTAAAGAAACTATTAGTTTAAAAAAACAAAAAAACTTTGTATCCATTTGATTTATAAATACCATTATGTTTGCTGTTATACCAAGATCAAAATATAGTACTACAATTTGGAAGCTAAATTTGCTACATGCTATGCTTCGATTGTCTAGGTAAATGGTTCAATTCTTAGTGAAGGCATTGCATCTTTCACTGTGCTACTGACATTTTAAATTCAGATAATTTCAACCTTAAAAATCTTCTTGCTCTATAACTATCAAAATAAGTTTCATTTATTCACATCTACAGTATTTAAGTAGTACATTTATCTGTGATGCCAAGTATATAATATTACATAGACAACAATATCATGCTGCAGAAAATATAATAGTGAAAATTATTTTTAAAATCTGTTACGCTAATTTTGTATCAATTTTTATGAACTTTTATTTAAATCTTTAATTTTCATGTCAGCAATGGCAGCCTTACTTTTTAGATCTTTCATCCAGTATTTGAAGCTATTATATTTTTTATTGTTACTATTATAAATTATGAATGTGCAATGGAGTATGAAGATATTTACTGATGAGTCTTTTTGTGTCCAAATTATTGTCAAGTATCAAAATACATAATCGTTATGCAAGTGTGTTAAGTAGATATAAGAAGGTTTGTCTGAAATAATTAATAATATATCACTATTGCTTTTCATTCATCTCTTCTGCAGCAATAATAATCTTGTTATTGGTGAATTGGTTTATAAATATTATGTAATGAATGATGCCTTGTGACACTAAGAATAATCATAAAGTAATAAGATCATTTAAATGAAAAACGTCCTATTTTCATGATGATTTTAAAAACTGAAGAATATGAGATTTCACCTGATGTACCATCTTGCTCATCATACGCCCTTTTGAATTATTGTTGATTCTGTTACACTAATTCTATATAACACTATCCAGGCACGCTAAGTGATTATAGTCTTCATCGTTGGTTTAGTATGCTTTGTATTGTATCATAAGTTGGTGCTTCAGGAATTTAATTTCTTTCACACCTCTTTTTCAATTATTGCATCAAAATAACTTATTTTGAGAAACCAACACATTTAGACCCGTGATAACTCAGGGCTGGGGGGGGGGGTCCATAATTTCCAACCCCGTTATAAGCGATCCGCGTTGTAACAAAGCTTTATTTTTACGAACCTTGATCAAAGTTTTTTTTCTCTGTTGCATGTAGAATGTTGAATATCATTTCTCAACAGCAAGTGAAAATAAGTGTTAAGTTACTAACCTACTGGTAGTATTTACAAAGAGGTACTGTACACTGGTGGGGTTGGGGAAGGTGTCCAGATTCCCCCCCTCTTCAAAACCAACCCTCGCAATTCGTGCAGAGATGTAGAGAAAAATGTTGGTGGAGGGTTGAATGAGGCTAGTCCAATAGGAAGACAGAAATGAATGTAAAGATTTCAAAGTCATGGCACTTTACACATATGTAGAGAATTTTGACTAAAAAAATGATAAATGATTGAGTGGGTGAGAAGAAAGAGAAAAAAAAGCCATGAGTATTAGCCAAGGAAATGAATTGGACAAAAACATTTCTGTAGTCAACAACATTACTCCTTTTCTGTCTCATCTGTAGCTAAAAAGATCGAGATCAAATAAAATCTGATGATACAACCATTTAGGTTGGTGGGAGTGAGGTAAATATACAGGACACGTACAAGACTTGAAATACTTGAAATTTAACATTGATAGGCCCAGTGGCATAACATTTGTTAGGGGTCTTTCTATTTTTGTATTTGGCTGTTATTTTGACTGCCAAATTTAACATTTTGAAAATTGCTGTTATATTCCACGTTATGACGGTTGTTATATAATATGACCTGAATTGTCATGGAAATAATCTGCACATTTAGAACAGTTTTCAAGGTTGTGCTCAGAATCCTGGTAAGATTAGTTGTGAGTGATGAAAAAACATGAAAGATGTTCAAATTGGGTAAATAGAGAATGGTAGGGATATGTTTCTGTTAATATCAATGTGAAATCATGTATAATTTATAATCAATTCATTGGACATTTCTTATTCGATTTGTCATCAGGTGAATAATTTGAATTGATGACAGGACTCTAAGGGATTTTTATCGCACACGCTGTTTCTTATGAATTTACACCTTTTTCACTCAATTTTATATAAGAAAAATATTCGTGAATTTTTCTTTTTGAAATCTCTATCAAATAGAAACGTGTAACTAAAGCATGCAAGAAATGTGTTGTGGATTGTGTAAATACATAGCCTGGGTACATTTTGGTGGGAATAGTCTTCAGTATAACGTTTTCAATATTCAACTGACTAGATGCTCCATGTTAAGCTTTAAAAAAAAAAAAAAAGTGTTGGTGTTTTGATTTTCTTCATATTTTCTTGTAAAAATAGTCTGAGATATTCAGAATCTTGCTTCAGGCAGCTTCTTCTTGCATCTTTTGGCACCATATCACATCCACCTCTCACTCTGGTGCCAGCAGAAGTATTGGCAGTAGTGTGTTGTAATGGTTTCTTCAATTTTCATCTTTTGGATTATTGGCACATGCACGCAGTCTTTCATCTTCAGATAGGATCAGCAATTTGAATTTTTTTTTTTATTCTTAGTTCATTTTCACTTTTGAAAATTGAGATCTGTGGAAAAGGTGAAGTAGGGAGAGGTGGTTTCAAGTAAGTGATCTGTTGCAATTTATCTTTGCCATTTCTCTTTCCCTATCATTGTCATATATGCAATTTCTTTGTCTTTTCCCAAAACAAATATTTTAGCAGCCGGGAGAAATGTTAATATTGCTTCAGTTTTGGTGAAGCTGCTGACACTTTCTTTTAACTTCTTAGATTAGTGCCAACTCCCTATAGTCTACTTTGTAATCTTCCTATTTGGCATCTTCATTCTATCCAGTCAGAGGTTGTAGCACTTGTATTGCTCAATTTTTCTTTGTCCTCTTGCTGTTGACCAATGTCAATCCAAGTTAGTCTTTCCTTGTATCATCTTATCCATCTGCCTTCTCTTCTTGCTTTGTCCTCTTATTTTTCTGCATTGTTTTTCTTGACGGCTTTTACCATAGATGTAGGTAATCTCTTATTCTGTTGTCAATTATATTGACTTATAGTAAGAAAAATATTTTCATTTTGAAACAATGTTTGTCCAGGTGTTTGGTTTGCTGTCTGATAAATATAGATTTAAATTGTTTATGTAGGCACAAGTAACATAGCTAGCTTTTTTTTCTTCTGTATTTTTTCTTCTTTTTCTTTCTTCTCAGGTTGTGGGTTATCATGGTATTTGGTGATCTCTTTTTTGTTCTCAAAATATCTAAGGTTGACAATTGGTTATAAAAACAAGGTGTAGTTGTCTGGTAAGCTGTCTTATTACAATTGTTCCAAGACAAAAAAGAATCTTCCTGGTTTTTACTTCAAAGCAATTGATCAGAATTTTCCTAATTTTCAAACACTTTTGGTCTAAAAAAGCTTTCAATTTAAGTAATTATCGTAAATAATAATAGTTCCTGTTTAACAATTTTTATTACATACTGATATTCTCTTGTTACTTGAATATCACCTTGTGAGCTGCAGAATGAATTGCACTTTAGATAATTATATAGCTCCCTTGTTTGCCAGTTTTAGTACACTTGAGTTATTGAAATATTTTTGTTCTTGTCGGTTGGCAAATAACAAAACTGTAATTCACTATCAACTTTAAAACAAGGTTTAATCTCAGACATGATGTGAACTGACACATTACCATAGAATTTCCATTTGCTATGCTAAAGCCCATTCTATCCAAATCTTTGTATTACTTTGATGATTAAAAGTTTTTTTCAACTTATCTTTTTGCTTTATATTTTTCTCACTCTTCTTTTTAAAAAGATTTTTTTTTAAAAATTTTCTTTTCGTTGCTCAATGTTTTTTTCCCCCATAAAAACAATGATACAAACTTCAGTTTACTTTTAGCTGTTTAAGAATGTATAATTTTTGCTGACAAGCAACTATATCCTTTCTAAAACCGAAGAACGATGGAAATCATTTTAACAGGTCTCCAAGTGAAGGATGAAATATATTGCACCTTTATTTTATGTGCTTGTATATTGAATTGTTTCTCCCTCCCAATTGTCATTTCATTGACAAATCAAAATTCTCTGTCTACAATTTTTAGCTGCAAAACACAGGAAATTTCTATTCCATTACTCCTCTCCCTCGAATTACTTCACTTTGCATTTTATTTCTGCTTTGATTTAATCATGTTGATGGTTTATCAGTGTATGTCATAAAAACTTGAATGCCTGTCCTCTATATATTGAATCTAAACTGAAATGAAATTAATTTCAAACTTAGTGCTGCAGCTGGAACAAACATTTCTTTTTTTTTTTTTTTTTTAATTTTTTATAAAATTTCTGAGAAATATTGAATTGGGCCTTAAGAGAATATACAATCTTTTTTTTGTTAATGTATTTTTTTGTGTTTTGTGAAAAAAAATCTCTAGTTTTTTATCTTTAGCAAAGAGTCAAAAAAATTTTAGATCCATTTTCAAGCTGTAGATTACTTGCAAAAATTGTCCTTTTTGAAATTATATCTAAATTTGAAAAATGGAAGCTAGTTCACTTGAAAATATAAAAACTCATTGGAATCAATCAATGTTATGTCAAAAAGTAGTGAATGTTGCAGAGTAGGAAATAGGGAAAGATGGATTAAAAACATTAATGGAAGATTGGAGAAATGGAGAATTTTTTCTTCTGTTAATGACATGATCATAGAAATCTTTCCAGATTTAAAATACATTTGTTTGCTGGGAAAATATTGCTTGGCCAAAATATTAATAGAATCAGTATGGTAATATCTTGGTCAGTTTGGTCTGGGAAGAAAGATATGGTAATATAGTTACAAGATGCTACCCAAAAGTTCCAGGAATTAGAACATTGCAGGAGAATAACTCACCCTAGCTCCAGGTTCCCACTGTCACCCTCAAAGAAGTCACCTTAGGCATGTATACAGCGGTCCCAGTTTTTTCCCCCACAGATCCATGCATCCTTGGAAGGCTTCAAGCATGATGACCTTGAGCACCTCCTGCAATTCTTTCTGGATCTCCTCATTTGATTCAAAATGACGACTGTTGCTTTGTCTTAGTATCATAACTATAAACCCATGATTCATTATTTGTGTGGACCTTGGAGATGAAGTTGGCATCATCTCTGACTTGATTTGTAAGCTCCTCCAAACTTGTGTCTTTCATGGCTGTCACTCAGCAGTCTTGGCACAAATTTTGTCGCAATGTGTCTCGTGTCCTACATGTCTGACAAAATGCACTGAACGCTCCTATATGTCAATCCTATGATATCACAACACCTGATGACAAAGATTTGGACTTTGGACCAAAATTTTTTGTAACTTATTCACACTTGGCTGCTTGGATGGTTACTCCAAAATGTTAGACTTTTCATGTCCTTCTGTTGACTAATTTGTGTCTTACTAATTGTCTGTGAATATGTCTGCTACAAGCACACTCTATTCATCTGGATTTGACTGCTCATATATCTTGTAGTATATCTACATCATAACAGTTCTTGTATGAATTTGTTTTCTTGAATTATGCTGTTCTAAAATCTTAGTCTTCAGGGAAAATATTATTTTCCTCATACAACCTTTTCTGAAATTCTGGCTTGCAATTAATTGAAGTAACCCTCATTTGTTGTTAACCAATATTTTTTTCTGATTGATAGTGACAGTATTATCAATGATTGAAAAAGTTTTAGTTTGCTAGGAAGGTTCTTGCTTGCTGTCTTTATAAATTGGATAATTTTCTATCTTCTGCTTCTTTTCACATGCCACCCACTGTTGTTATCCATTAGTCTCTTGTTTTGTTTTTTGTTTAGAAAATGCTAATGTACATTTTCTTTGAGATTCAATGTTATGTTTTATGTTCAAGATTTCATATTACTTGCTATGACTTTTTCTTTCCAGTTATTGTACTGTTCATCTAAGAAAACAGTTCTTTGCTGCATTAGCTAAAGATAACTAAAATTTGAAATCTGTATTCTTATATTCATTCCATCTACCTTCTTTGGTCTTTTTTTTTTTTTCCTTTTTTCAATTCAGTAACTAACTGTAAACATGGTAGATTAGCTCTATAAAACTGTTCAAGTTTGTTGTATACATCTTTGAAGCCATAAATTGTAGTACAGGTCAACTATGCATGTCATCAAGTGGAATGTAATTAAAAAAAAAAAATTATCAAGATTAGTTTGAAAAAACTCTAATTAAATATTGAAATGTACTTAGATCGCAGAAACAATTTCAACACTTTTTTTTTTTTTTTGCAGTGGTTTCTAATCTCTTTCTATCAAATTACTATAGAATAATCCAATTTTTTAGTTGAACATCATGTTGTTTGCAGAAAGTATTTTTCTATGACTTTGGATTTAAGAAGAAAAAAATTTGTGCAGTGGAAAAAATTTTCCCATTTGATACAGATTGATCCAAAGAATATGAAAATACAAAATAAAGAGCAGATTATAAAAAATGGATTTTTGAAATTTTTGAAGAATCCTATTTCACATTTCTAGAGGTTTTGTCATTGAATTGAGATGTGAGATGTGTATACCTGAGAAATGTTTTTTTGCAGCCTGTAGTGACATTTTAATCTTTTCAATATACCTAAGAAAAGGCTGTATGGATTTGTTCACACATTACCTTATTGTTGCCAATTCTTGGCAACATTTTATTTTTTATTTTCTTTAATTACGTGCAACAGTACAAATGTACAATGGAAGCTTTTCCTTTTTGTCTTGGTAGTGAATGTAGCATGTTTGCTACATGAGTATACATTGAATGGATACATTAGGTATAAATATAGTAGTTTTTATTAATAAGTCAAGCTTAGGTCACATAATGATCCGATCAAATTATTACTGATTGAATCCTACATTGAACTTGGGTCAGTTTTCATGTTGCCATTTGGTATTTTCAATCATGGATTGAGATGTTCAATACTTGTATCGCTACAATGCTTAAGAAAAGTCTGGCATCACATGACCATAATGTATAAATGAAAATAAATAGGAAAGAAAGCTTTTTGCTCATAATTTTTGGTACTTTCAAATACCTTATTTACCCGCCTCATAAAGACACAATTTTTTCATTAAACTAGCAAAATCTTTCTCCCAGCGTACCCATTCATTAAACAGTATTTTCAATTGATTTGACTAAGCTACAAAGCAAAGAATGAATTATTTTAATACCAAAGTATTGATTAGCTATTTTCTAATTCGATACTTACTTACATTGTAACTTCATAGTTCTACATCAAAAAATGAGGTTGAATAATATAAAACCATCTTAATTTTCCTGAAAATGAAAATAAAATATGAAAATAGGCATTATTAATCGATAAGGCATTATTTAGTAATAGTGTTAGGACTAGGGAACGGATTACTGGCGTGCAGTGTTTTCAACAATTGTACATTGCTAATATACAATGACTTAAATATTGTGTAAATATGATTATTTGATGTGTGCTCTTATATAAAAATTGTATACTTTTCTTTTGCACTAAAATAAGTTAGAAATATTTGAAAGGTAACCGTTTTTATTTACTTGAAAAGGAAGTGACATAAAATACTCTCTCCCATTCTGATTGGCTATGACATCTGACTCAATCGTAAGAAAACTCAGGTCTGCATAGGATTCTAAAATCTTGTCATAGATCTCAAGATAGACTAATGATCCTATCTTACTAAATCCTACAAATATTCCAGTTTATAAGCCTAACTTTTTCTACAATAACCCATATTTCATATACAAACATCTATAAATCCACACTCGATTGTATTTGGAAATGAATTTATCTATCTTCAGAAAATCAAGATGAACAACTTGTTATTTATGAGATTGTTCCCTAATTTCTTGAATTATCTGCCAGTACATGGCTATATTGAACATCTTTCACCCTATGTTGTATCAATGAGAAGTATGCTCAAACATGAAAAGCATATTCATATTGTATACATGATATATAACTGTCAATACAATATCTTCCTGCGTTGTCAATGATAAGTAATGAAGCCTTTTGTTGACCTTCAACACTTATCAAATGCAGATTGAGGATTGTGTTTTTCACTGCTTGCTTTTGCCATTGTTTTGTGGAAGGCAGAAAATATCTTTTAAAATCATCTCAAAAAGTATTGGTTGATCAAAAAGTAAAAATATTTGTTTGCTTAGATTTTGATTACAGTCTGATGAGATTTTTCAGTTGGCAAAATGTGGGATGTAAAATTGAAAAATTTGTTGCTCAATGTCTAGTACTGATTATCCTTTACAAAATTATCACAGTGCATTATTACAATATACAAGTATTATACTGTAATAATTTTTACTTGTAGTCTTGTTGTTAACCAAAATTATAACTTAAAAATATTATCCAGATTGATGATGATAGATTGAACTTGTATAACATCTTGGATTTTTTTTTTTTTTTTTTGCTGTGCTTTTTCTTACTTGTGATATGTTTCCTGTATTTAGAGAAAAGATAATCATGAATAATTATAAACTATCATCCTTTGCACATGACTTCATGGCACTGTATTTTGAAGAAAGATACTGACCAATACAAAACGTATTTTTAAGGACTCAATACTTTGATTCATTACGATTTTTCAACATCTATACAGGTATAACTCTAATATAAATGGATTTCGATGTCTGGGACAATCTCTTGTTTGGATTGCAATATTACTTTTTGATTTCATTATGTAAGATAATATCTGCTATTCATGCATCTCTCTTTCTCTCTAATATATATTGAGATGCGATGGGCATATTCAGTAACTGCTTAGACAATTGAATCGTCAACCCAAGTTAAAACTATGGTCAGGGCTGTTCATGTTCACTTAACAATGATGGCATGAATCTTTCTCTCTCCCACCCCTGGCTATGGATAAAATAGCTGGGAAGATTGGTTGTCTTCCAAAGTCTAGAGAACCCAGTCTAGGAGAAGGACAACTCTAATACCAAAACAGTGGAGCCCCTTTAAGGCTGTTGAAGCCTATTTTGGCATCTTCCCAGCATCTCCTGAAGCCAAGTTGATGCCAGATGTATCGTTCTGTTTTAATATGGACTACATCTGCAAGGTCAAGAAGGGAATTTTGATGACTGGGCATCCCAGGATCTCTGTACACTTGGCCCAGATATGCACCCTGGAGGGGACATTCTATTATCTGTAAAGACAGAACGGAGTATATATATATAATATATATATATATGGTACATCAATAATTCTGTAGCGTAATAGGAAAAGCATTAATTTTACCCCCAAAATATTTAGTTACAAACATAATCTCCCTTGTGAAGGCACAAAACTCTCGGCTTCTTTATTATTTACTTGGATCGAACATTATACTGTGAAAATCTCAGAAAACTCTTTCAGGCTACTGACTTATTGATCCATATCCAATCATGTGTGCACACACACACACACAATTTCTATTGTTAATGGATTCTCAAAATTATGGAGAAATAACATATTTGACTGCAGTATATTGTTTAAGCATGCATTTTTCTATATAAAGGTGTATGCATGAAAAAACCAAAAACCATCTTCTATGACAAAAAAGGCTGACCTCTGAACTATTTGGAGATCTGAACTAAATACTTGACTTAAACAGTGCTAGCATAGGAAGAAAAATAATGGATGTGGCTGTACCATACAATCATGATGTAAAATCCAAGAATGTAGTTTGCACTCAGCGTCATAGGATTTATGGGGGTTGGATAATGGTTCAAGTTTTGAGCACCAAGAAACTATCCTATAAGTTTTGTAATGATTCAAAATATTCAGTAGTGTATTTTACTGTGAAAAAATGTATGAAAATTACATAGTATTTGAACCAGAAAATATTTGTCAATTTTTTCACTGATTTTTATTCCCTTAAAATTTTGTCTACTCCAATTGAATCTAATCTCATGAAATATGAGAAATAATTTTGTTCAGAAATGAGAAATTATCATTTATACTCGCAGAATTCAATGGACTCGTGTCCTCATCTTGGTTATTTTTACCACAATGTTTGACCTTTTTAAGGTGTCTGTCTTACTTGAGAGATAGACAGATAACACCACAAGGCTGAATCAGCTGTGAAGAAACACCAATATGAGACCTCACCCCCTGAAGTGGACAACAGATTGAGAAGTCAACCCCTGTGGATGAAATGAAGTGTTCAGTTTGAAATTTCGCAGAAGATACCGAGTAATAAAGACACCTGAAAAGAGCCGGAGGGTACAATGGCCAAAAAGTTTCAATAAAAGCAATGAAGATGAGCACATTGCTATGCTTGCAGCTGCTTCTCACATCCTCTATAATTTTTTTTTTGTTCTAATATTCTTTCAGTCTTCTATGTTTGGCGTTTCTATTTCTCCAAGGGAAGAAAATTTGAAAGTACTGACCTCATATCAAACATCAATAATTTGCTCACTATTGTTGCCAGTTTCTGCAAAATGAGTCTCAATCGTGGAATTTTGGCTCACCTACCATAAAATTGATAATAGTGAAGGTTATTACCCTAAAAAATTGGATTATGTTTTTTAATAGGTAGTTATTCCCTTTCAATCTGTCTCTGTTTTCTGGTGGATCTTTTCATTTTGAACATTGAAACAAGAATAGTAGGGAAATTTAGTATGGTTCATCGTGGATTTCATCAAGGTGACATAATAGTTAAAGAAAATTGATCATTGTTAAGGTACTACAAGTTTATGTAAATTGTGAAAATAAGATTAACATATGTATACCAAGAGTGAGGTACTAATTGTCATCATCAGAGTCATTGTTTTCCTTTTTGTCTCTGAAAT
Organism: Thysanoteuthis rhombus; assembly: GCA_963457665.1. Taxonomy (NCBI): domain Eukaryota; kingdom Metazoa; phylum Mollusca; class Cephalopoda; order Oegopsida; family Thysanoteuthidae; genus Thysanoteuthis; species Thysanoteuthis major. The sequence goes on from OY735208.1 coordinate 24,427,954, forward strand.
AAGAAGTTTGATTTTCATTAGTTTGACTCTTGAAAAAAAGTTTTACTTTTTAGTCTTACTGACTCCATTGGGACTGATTATTCAAATTGGGCCAATGTTTGTTAGTATGAAATATTTTGTTTCGATTTATCTATACTTTTAAGATTCTTAGAATTATTCCAAGATTTATTTCTGCAGCTATATATTTTGGATATTTTTCCTTTCAATTGTTCCAGTTATTTCACTCATTGTCGCTCGGATTTGATGTTGATGACATAAGAAACCCAAAAATTGTTCATGTGTGCTATATCTATGTTGAAGAAATTTAGAACTTGATGTATATCTAGAATGTAAAAAATATTATAATGCATTATTTATATGTTAATAAGAGAAGAAACCTATAATCAGAATTGAAAGGTATAACATAATGTGAAAAGTATAGCAAAAATGTGGCTTTTTAACTTCAAGAAAATACATGAATACATATAAATCAAAATTTTTTTCCATCAAAAACCAATACTTATCAGCAATACATACTACCAAAAAGAATTAAATTTTTAAATGTATTTATAACTATTCATGTATTTCAGTATATTCAGGAGTCATTCACTATCATTTATTTGCAGTTGGAACAAAAAATATGTATACAATCTTATAGAAATGTTCACCTCAGTAAAATAATGAAGGCATTCAAAAATGATTGGAAGTTCATGTAAAGTATTTTTGAAAACTTTTTATAGAAAAATGAATGAAAATTGGTTTATTTATGGTTGGTATAAATTTTTTATTCATCAACTGGGTAAGCTGAAGTGTCCCGTCTCTTCAGAGACAACTCCAAATGGTATCCACTGACAAAATCCTGGTCTCTATTACATGCATCCTTGCAAGTCTCAAGTCTGGTCAAAATCAGGTCTTTATTCCTACAAATTTTCATTACTACAAGTTTTCATATCCACCACTTTGGTAGGATGCAAGTTCATTGAAGGGATCACACAACTCAGAGGGTATTAAATTAGCTACTGTGTGCAAAGGGAATTTTGTCCTAATGAGCACTTTTCCATATTCTTTGCTTGTACCAGGAATCGAACCCAGGACCCTCTATGTTAAGGCAAACATAGTAACCATTACACTATCTGAACGGACCATCAACTGGGTAATTGTGAACTAATTTAAAATAACTTTACACTTTACCCACTTTATATACTGTTGCAGGTACATTATGATTTCTGAAACAATTTAATGTGATTATGATACAACTGTACCTGCTACATACATTGTAAATAATAGGTTTTGAAGCAAATTACTTTTTTTTTAGCGGGTATAAGTGTTCATTTGTCAAATACATGAAAAATGTATTTGTCCCCAATACCAATTTAGCATGTTTCTATAACACCTGCCATGCTCCTAGGATCAGAGGAGCATGTGTGCTGAATTGTAACTCAATTCATTTATCAGTTTTGCTGCTTGTATACAGACACAAATATATTTAAGAGATATTTGCTAAAGATTTGTGGTAGCCAGATTTTTGCTATGAATGTGAAAGTAATTCTATTAGAATCTCAAGAATTTTGTCAAACTTGTGAATAGTGCTCCTCCCACTTTCCTTACAGTATATTTATAAGTGCTACATGAAAAATATTTGCCGTCAAGAGCCTAAGGGGCACTTGAAGTCGTTTGCAATGTCACTTTATTAAATTTACACAAATGCATATTGTAGAATACTTTAAACTGACAGAAATTTCGATGAAAGCATATTAGAAATCAAAGCAAATTTGATGGGTGAGGTGTGAAGATTAGTGTAACTATTTCAAATTGCTTAATAAAATATAGTTGGCTTGCAGTATATAAATTTTACTGAAACACACACTGCATATGATTTGTTGAAGCCTTGGATAAGGTTTTTTAGTATTGATTTCATTTACAATTCTTTTTTACTGCCTTGGTTTTATCAAAAAGCTGTATGGATACAAGACAAAATATTGAAAATAAGTTACTTCTTTCTTTTATCTCCTCTTAATTCTTATTTACATTGATTCAGTTTTTATATTTGCTCTATTCAAAAAAACAGTTGTGTTTCAGCTAGGCCTTCAAGTGGGTTTTTGCTGATTGACATATACAAGATTATTGGAGTGAAAATCTACTTTTTTATACAGTTATGCTCACTTCTCATTTCACCAAATTTATTTCTACTTATATCATATCTTACTATCCCCCCATCAACAATTATTCATGTCTGACAATATTTTTTTCATGAAATAACTTTTCACTGACTGCAGTTTTTTTGTGGACATGTCAACATTATTGAGTTATTTCCATGTTGATATCTAAAGTGATAAAAAAAATATTCTGTCTTTATATTTGCATACCTATGTGTTGTACATTGTATGCAAGTTAACCTCTGAACCAAATATAGGGATGGTTTACTGCTTTTATTGCTTCTGTGGTAATGGAATGAAATGACCCCAGTAAACATGATTTCCATAACTAATGTTAGAATATCTAAGAATTTCATTTTACAATCGTATATATATCTGTATACAGGCATGAATTATTAACAAATTTAGTTTTGATACCTTAATGAAACCTTGTTACATTATGATGTAAACTTTCAGATCATCGATTAACATTCTGTTGAGCCTCTATTACCCTCTTACATTGTTTGATATGGAAAGATAGAGATAATATCAGTCATAATGATGTGGAGCAATCTGTTAGTATCACTAGTTGAAGAAGTTGAATCAAAGCAATAGTCAATGTTGGATATTTTTTGCGAATAGGTATTTGGAGCAGCATTTTGATCTTTGATCTCTTGTTACATTCCTCCTGTTTCTTTGCCTTCTCAAAAGCACACTGTCAGTCTTTCATATAAACAAAAAAAATACATCATTAGCATTGTTAGATGTTAATAAAAAAAAAAATAGTTTACTTATATTATCAATTATCATTTGAATAATCTGCTGACATTTCATTATATATTATATGACACATATAAGAGTAGGAGTTCAGTCTGCATTATCCTTTCTTGTGGTTAATATTATGTTTTGATTATGTGTTTTCATTTAATCTGATATCACAAGAGAATTAAAATGCTCAAAAGAAGAGCTATTACTATTTTGAGTGGTAGAATAGAAATTTGTGTATACACGTTCAAATTGCGTTCTACAGCTGGTATCAGAATGTGATTTCACTTTGGTAAAGACTCTAGAAACTTTGTTTCTGGATATGTTAATAGAATTGAACACTGAACTTTTTCTTATCAGTGTAAATTTTCTATCAACTTATGAATTAATACTAGTTATTTTTTAAACTTGAAAAAAAAAATGTTTTTCATTGTGTTAATCATCACCATCATCAGTCTTTTAACGTCCGTCCTTGGACATAGACCTTCCCCTGGATTCGCTATGATTCTCTATCATGGGCATCGCGGAGTCAATATTTTCTGAATTTGTCTAGTTCATCTCTCCATCTTGTATTCTGTCAGCCTCGGTTTAGCATGTGATAGATCCATGTTGTGAGTCATGATGTCCATCGGTTGTCTTTCATTCTTGCAACATGGTCTGCCCATTGCCATTCAAGTTTTTTGTTAGATCCTATGATGTGTGAGTATTCATAAATATTTGTAAAATTTTGTTTGCTTATAACAAATATGCATACATATTCATTTAGGCATATTTTTTTGTGAGAATTTTTCTTTGAAAATGTAAAACAATGAAGTACTAATACACAATTTTTCTCTATCTACTAAATTTAAGCAACACATATCTTCTCAAAAATTTGGTCTTTGGCAGCTTAGAAGTTAAGATTAATATTATTACTTCTATTTTCACACGAGCACAAAACTTTTTGTTTTTGAGAAAATACTGTGCTCTCTTTTGCTTTTACAATTATGATTGACTTGACTCTGAATTTCTGATACTCATATTCAGTTGTTGATGACATTACCTTTTTAATTCCTAATTTATCCTGTGTAAATTACACATTAATATGAAGAGAATATTTTTTGCCTGCATATATTCAAACTTTGATGTATGAATATTTATGAGTAAAGGTATGCTGTTTTCACATGTCTTACACATTGAAATAAAAAGTTTATGAGAAGCTTATTTCGCTATTTCTTGTGATTACATTGTAAGGAAAAACACATTTCCTAGCAGTTTGGAGAATTCACAAAAAATTAGCTGTGTAATATTAACTCTAACTAACCTTCTCTCACTCTCTCTCCATTGTTTCCATAGGACTTTTTTCCCCATCTTTTGACTTATATTCATTTCTGATTTACCCAGTTCTAACCAATCTTTTACTATTTTGTACAATTGTTTGATAGGAACTAAACAATTTTCTAACATTATTTTTGTGTTTTATACAAGTCAAAAGAAACTAAAATGAATTTCATGCAGATCACTTGAGAGAAATTGGGATAAAACAAATATAAGTCAATATATTCACTGCTAAGTATCTAATGGAAGATATTGCAATAGTCAAACTGTTGTAAGTAGTGCCTACTGAAGGGAGGAAAATGTAATTAGGTTCAAAGCTAATCAGTTTCAAAATGTTCTTTTTAATCTACTACTGTTTCATTGGTTTTGATTTGTAATTCTTAAAGAATAATTGACTTCTGTTTCTATATAATCCAGGTTTGTTTAAAACTAATTATTACAAATAGAAAAATGTCCGATAGCTTAACTTGTATAAGCACTGATTATTTAATAGTATCAAAGTATTTAGGAAACTTGTAACAGGCATACCAACATTTTTTGCTTTCTCCACTTGTTTGTTTTTAATGAGAAAAATATGATCTTTTTTATATACTCTTGAGATATGCCAATGCTAAACATCTTCTGAACAAGTGCTGTATTAAAATAAGCCAAGTTTTAAAGTATTTGTGTTCTGATAATGGAAACATTTTTTCTGATGTTTGAGTTCTCTTGCCAAAAAACTTCGAAAGATAATTCTTATAATTAAGAGAAAAAACTGAAATGCTGATGTCGGTCCATAAAAGATATAATCTTCAAAGAGAGAAATTGAAAACAGTTTTGTTTTTAAGTATATGAGAATTAAATACCTCACTTGGTAATGATATCTATGTGTCATGAACTATATGCTGAAATAAATGAAAGCTGTCCATTGGAGGTGCTGTTTAGAATTTGAGAATCACAAGAGATCTTAGGAGGATCAATAGAAGTCTTCATGTTAGGGTTAGAAACAGTAGTATGAGTGTAGGGAAAGAATCATTTGACAATCGATCTAAACATTCATGTCTTCTTTACTTCCCAAATCATGTTTCTTCTCTTCCATGCCACCTGCAAACATATTAATCCTTCCTCTTATCCTCTCTTGTGCAAGTTCTTTTTTCTTCACCTTGCTTTTTTCCCATAATCCCCATTCTGTCTTCTTCATACTCACACGTTTTTCATTTCCTCTTATCCATCACCATACATTACGTATCTCCTTTCTGTCCTACTCTTTTTACAATCTTGGTGCCATAACTTGCTCCTCACCAGCCTGTCTTCACTCAAAATATTTCATTTGGTGGCTAAGCAAAACTGTGTATGATGCTGCTATGTTAATAATTGTTTTCAATTTTTTTTTTCGAGAAAACAATTAGAGCATTCTTGCACTCTAATGAATATTTTCCATTTCTTACTCAACAGTCATATTTGTCAAATCATTTTATAAAAGTCAGGTTTCATTATTTAGTATGATTTGAATTTCTTTCAACATTTTGTTCCAATTCCTCTTTAGGCAAAATAGAAAACATCATCCTGATAAAAAGTAATGTTTAAAACCTCCAAAAACTATCCAACTTTTTATTGGAAGCACCAAAGGCTAGTAGATGCATTCATATTGCTTTACAAATATTCAAGCGGAAGTTTTAGCCAGTCTTTTGCTGCCTGCTTTGTACAAGTTTTGAATTCTGCATGAGTGAAAGTTCAAACTCTTTTTGTTTATCACAGAAGTAGATGTTTGAATTATTGATTTCCTGGAATTTTTAATCCAATCTCATAAGTTTCATTGTCTCTATATGATGTGGAGGCAGCATTCTGTCTCTTGGTTAGTTGGCCTCATAACCTAAAAGTTGTTGGGTTGCCATGCTGGTCATTTATACTCTGTGGCATCTCAGAAGCAAGTGGAGTTACTTAGCCATGCTTACCTCCTCTTTAAATATTATATGATAATATTTGGTTACATGGTAGCAGAATCTCTGGCCTAAATGTGATATCTTCTGTCAACTATCTTGACATACCACTGTCGAGACCTTTGTCTAGGTAGCATAAAGTACAAAGGGAGGTGCTTTCATGACTTTCCCATGGACATTGGTTAGGTGCGGATACAAGTAGTCCATGCCAGAATCTTTTTCAGAGCTGATAACATTTACATCATCTGGCACCTTTCCTTCTGGTGAATAGCTATCTTAATCATGAATACTGCACACTCATAATTAAGAAACAAAAAGGGTCTGTATAATTGGTATGCTCATTTCTGATGGTTTACTCTGAGTCTTGAAAAAAGTGTATTTTTGTCTCTGTGCCTAACTCTTTTTGTTCATGACAATTTTAAGAAATTCCATGAGTGTTGACAGATAAGATACCATCATTACTCTTGAATGCAGATGTTTTCTTGCAGCTAAGTAATTATCACCTATTGAATGTATCTATATTGAATATAACCACATGCAAAGGCAAATAAACCTAATAAATGTTATTGTTTTTATCTGTCTACATTCTGTTATTAGAATTATTATCATCTATGTTCCTGTAGTCTATGACGATAACACTTTTTAGGCTTCAGACTAATGAACAAGGATTAATAAATGAATGCCAATTATAGTGAAAACTGGATTATTTATGGTCCCAAGCTTGGGTACCCTCATCTATTCTCACCCTTGTTCATCACATTGCAAAGGTAGGTTGAGAGGGAGCAACAAAAAGATGAAAGGAATGAGAATTAGTTATCATAAAGCATGGCAGCCATACATACAGGGCAAATAATAGTGTAATATACCTCAATATATCTCATTCCTTTTTTGTTCCTTTGCCACTAATTAAACTTGGTCTTGTGCTTACTGTTAACTGTCGAAGGCTAAATTTTCAATTATTAGTACTGTCAACATCATGTCGGTAAAATTTTGTTTCATACTCTTCTATTCAGTATTCTTATCACCCATTATTAGAACTATAATCTTGAATATATCTGAGTTTTTTTCTCTTTGTGTTACATAGATATTCAATAATAATTCTGGTAAAAGAATCTTGTGAATTGTTCTCTAAGAAATCAATTTGAATCAAAATTTCATCTTTTCTCTCAGTTTATTTGTTCTAAATCACAGTGTACTAGAACATAAACTTATTTATTTCATAGATATTTTGTCTCTTAGTAAATATAATTCTCAGTTTAGCTGTTATAACTTTATGTAACAATTCTGGCAATTATCAATGATAGCACCATTTTTCACTTCCACCAAAACACTTCAATTGGAATTTTACTTCATATCCTGTCTTCCTCTATCTCTCTCTCTCTCATTTCCCCTCTCTCTCTCATTTCCCCTCTCTCTCTCATTTCCCCTCTCTCTCTCATTTCCCCTCTCTCTCTCATTTCCCCTCTCTCTCTCATTTCCCCTCTCTCTCTCATTTCCCTTCTCTCTCTCATTTCCCCTCTCTCTCTCATTTCCCCTCTCTCTCTCATTTCCCCTCTCTCTCTCATTTCCCCTCTCTCTCTCATTTCCCCTCTCTCTCTCATTTCCCCTCTCTCTCTCATTTCCCCTCTCTCTCTCATTTCCCCTCTCTCTCTCATTTCCCCTCTCTCTCTCATTTCCCCTCTCTCTCTCATTTCCCCTCTCTCTCTCATTTCCCCTCTCTCTCTCATATTTCCTCTCTCTCTCTCATTTCCCCTCTCTCTCTCATTTCCCCTCTCTCTCTCATTTCCCCTCTCTCTCTCATTTCCCCTCTCTCTCTCATTTCCCCTCTCTCTCTCATTTCCCCTCTCTCTCTCTCATTTCCCCTCTCTCTCTCTCATTTCCCCTCTCTCTCTCTCTCATTTCCCCTCTCTCTCTCTCATTTCCCCCTCTCTCTCTCATTTCCCCCCTCTCTCTCTCATTTCCCCCCTCTCTCTCTCATTTCCCCCCTCTCTCTCATTTCCCCCCTCTCTCTCATTTCCCCCCTCTCTCTCATTTCCCCCCTCTCTCTCTCATTTCCCCCCTCTCTCTCTCATTTCCCTCTCTCTCTCTCATTTCCCCCCTCTCTCTCTCATTTCCCCCCTCTCTCTCATTTCCCCCCCCCTCTCTCTCTCTCTCTCTCTCATTTCCCCTCTCTCTCTCTCTCTCATTTCCCCTCTCTCTCTCTCTCAGTCATTTCCCCTCTCTCTCTCTGCTCTCATTTCCCCTCTCTCTCTCTCTCTCATTTCCCCTCTCTCTCTCTCTCTCATTTTCCCCTCTCTCTCTCTCTCTCATTTCCCCTCTCTCTCTCTCTCTCATTTACCCCCTCTCTCTCTCTCTCTCTCTCTCATTTACCCCCTCTCTCTCTCTCTCTCTCATTTACCCCCTCTCTCTCTCTCTCTCTCATTTCCCCTCTCTCTCTCTCTCTCTCTCTCTCTCTCATTTCCCCCTCTCTCTCTCTCTCTCTCTCATTTCCCCCTCTCTCTCTCTCTCTCTCTCTCATTTCCCCTCTCTCTCTCTCTCTCTCTCATTTCCCCTCTCTCTCTCTCTCTCTCATTTCCCCTCTCTCTCTCTCTCTCTCTCATTTCCCCTCTCTCTCTCTCTCTCTCTCATTTCCCCTCTCTCTCTCTCTCTCATTTCCCCTCTCTCTCTCTCTCTCTCTCATTTCCCCTCTCTCTCTCTCTCTCTCTCATTTCCCCTCTCTCTCTCTCTCTCTCTCTCTCTCTCATTTCCCCTCTCTCTCTCTCTCTCTCTCTCATTTCCCCTCTCTCTCTCTCTCTCATTTCCCCCCTCTCTCTATCTCATTTTCCCCTCTCTCTCTCTCATTTCCCCTCTCTCTCTCTCTCATTTCCCCTCTCTCTCTCTCTCTCCTCTCTCATTTCCCCTCTCTCTCTCTCTCTCATTTCCCCTCTCTCTCTCTCTCTCATTTCCCCTCTCTCTCTCTCTCTCATTTCCCCTCTCTCTCTCTCTCTCTCTCATTTCCCCTCTCTCTCTCTCTCTCTCATTTCCCCTCTCTCTCTCTCTCTCTCATTTCCCCTCTCTCTCTCTCTCTCTCTCTCTCATTTCCCCTCTCTCTCTCTCTCTCTCTCTCATTTCCCCTCTCTCTCTCTCTCTCTCTCTCATTTCCCCTCTCTCTCTCTCTCTCTCTCTCTCTCTCATTTCCCCTCTCTCTCTCTCTCTCTCTCTCTCTCTCTCTCATTTCCCCTCTCTCTCTCTCTCATTTCCCCCCCTCTCTCTCTCATTCCCCCCCCTCTCTCTCTCTCTCTCTCATTTCCCCTCTCTGTCATTTCCTCTTAATAACTGTTATCAGCTCAATAGCAGTGGTTCTATGTATTTTAAAATAAAATAAATGAAAGATTATTGTGAAAATTCTCTTATTTATTAAAGAAATGTTCATATTAGATCTTTTTACAAATTAAAATTTTTCTTTTGATCCTTTGAAATGTATTTTTTTAATTATTTGTTTTCTGATTGACAATCCATGAGCATTTTTGGTCTCATAAAGACGAAATGTCATTGCCACCATCAGATTCTCCAATAATAAAACGATAAAAAAACTTCACCATTTTACATACAAACCCAAATGTGCTATCATACTAGCATGAGCTTATCAACAAAAATACACTGTACCTATTTTATATTGCTATTTTGTAATTCAGCTGAACCAAAAATACCATTTCTACTCCTTCTGTGTATCTTCTAGTAGAAGAAAGCATTGTAATGTCAGGGATTATGCAAGAATCCTGCTACCATCTATATAAATGCTTCCTCCTACAATTGCAGAAGGCAAACCATTGATTTTATATTGAGTGCCTATAATCTGCTTTCTTTTATTTTGGAATGTTTTTACCACTTATCTTAGCCTTCTAATAGAAGAGTGGAGGCAAAGTCTTAGTATATTATGTTTAAGTAGTTTTAAGCTGGCAATATTAATGGAAGTGCCACTTGTCAGCTGTAGATAATGATCTGACTAGATCCAAGTGAAGATTATTAGTCGAACCTTTTGTAATAACATTTCTATCATGATTTGGGCAAAAATAATAAAAATAAAGGACTAATAGCCATTAGGAGCAATCTTTTTCAGATTTATCTTGTAGTTACCTATAAAAACCTATAATTCTTTTGATTATTCAAATCTAGGAAGTTTATTTTGATTGTTCGCTTATTCTTTTAGTTATTGCTCTATATTGAACTGATCAAAATAACTTGAGGTTTTATAACGTGCAGATTTTTCCCAATGATTGAAGTCAGAGCAAAACCATAAACAGCTTTTTAAAATCTTGAAACTTGGTTCATTACTCTTTCACAGATGGATTTGAAGTTTTAGCTGTTTATTCAATAAGTTTTTTGATTTTTAACTCCTTGTTGTTTGTGTTAACATAGGGTTTCAGCTGATACATTCTTGGGCTTTCTTCAGCTGTACTGTCTGAATGTGATGGTGGTAAAAAAAATTTTTTTTTTCTATCCAATGTTTGCAACACTTATAATGTAGGAATCAAGTGTTTTCCTCCATCACATTGGATAATCCTGATGAAGGCCCTAAAATCAATTGGCTGAAATGTTAACAACACACTAAAGGAGTTAAATCATTTGAAAAAACTTTGAATGTTAATGATCCTCCTCAAAACTATAGACAGTAACTTTTAGCTGATGAATTCCACAATGTTTTGGTTAAAATTTGGTTTACCGATCTTTCATTATGAAAAAAATATTTGTTCTATAAAATTTGATTTGCTATGACTGATCCTGACCTTTGTTTCTTCCTGGTATATTTTTTTTTTTTTTTTTTTTTCCAAGAAAAAAAAAAAAGAAAAACCTTTCGAAGGCAAATTGGCACTAAACTGAGTGACCCTTACTCTGATTTTTTTTCTGGCTAAAACTGCTTTAAAAATTGCTACAATTGGCTAAATTTATTTGATTTCAGCAAACTTTATGGCTAAAGATATCAGATATAAGTTGTGAGTTAGCTATAAGATAAAATGAAATCTAATCATTTTAAAAAATGGTTAGATTTTTAGCTAGCCACTATCACATTTTTATTAGTTAAGTAGAAAAATCAGCTTGATTATCACACTTTAGTGACTGTTTGTTTTTTTTCTTCTTTTTTTTTTTTAATGAATATTTTCTTTTATCAAATGATTTTACAATCTTTAAAATTCAGTATTGTATCCACAGAAGTTGAAAGAAAGAGAGTGAAAACTAAAGCTAATTGAAAAATTAGAATATGGCGTCCCAGTAGCATGATGTATAAAAACAAATTTTTCTCTTTTCAAAAATTTTCTTTTTTTTTTTTTTTCCCCCACAGTAATGTTAATCAAAACAGTAGCAGTATAATTGAGGAAACACATTTCAGCTAATATTTTATAACCAGTGTTTTATCAATTTCTCTCCCTCTTTAAAATTGATTCAAACATGTGGACATAGTTTTATTTTTAGTTTTATTGATAGTTTTAATTATTTGATAAAATGTCAAAGCAATCTTGATTTAAATTTTTTTTTCTTCTCAAAACTGACGAATTTCCAGTGGCAAAAGTTTTGATGTAAATATCATTTTGAGTGAATTAAATAAAATTGTGATTAAACTAGAACAACTTTTTTTCTTTTTTTTCTTTTGAATTTCATAAACATATGTATATCAGATTCAGGTAAATTTCATGTGGATTTTGTTTACTACAGTTAAAATCTTGACAACCGATGTCACCTGAAGATCACATGTTTATCCATCATATATCAATAGATTAATATTCTGTATTGAATAAATGCTGTTTTTGCATTAAAATATTTGAATTATCTGGGTTTTTTTTTTACTTTGTTTTAGAGTATTTAAAGTTTTAGGGTAATCAATTTGGTCCAACTGCAGTCTTAGTGATTTGTTAGTAATTGTAATGATAATAAAATCTGATTGTCAAGAGATATGTTGAACAACAGAAGTCTTTCATTTGAAAATAATCTTGTAAAAAGTCTGACATGTTAGATGTCAAGGAGACTTGTGAAGAAATTTTCAGTACCTACTTGGATGGAGTGATAGTGCTAAGAATCTTGAAATAACACATAAAAAAAAAGCATGTTATTTTTTTTCTCTTGAAGCAACTACTCCCCTTGCATCTGCTTAGGAAAAAAGAAAAAATAATCAATATTCTGAAAGTCTCATTATTCTTTATTGTTCGATTATGAACTGAACAAGATGGACTTACAAATGTTGCCACCAGATGGCACTGTTGGATTATTTTATTTTGTTTGCTTTTTCTTAGGTTTTGCTGTAGTTTTTATGGAAATAGTAAAAGCTTAATTAAAAATCTTAGTTACTCAGTGTTTATATCATGTCTGGTACTAATGTTAACTCAACCATTCTGCTACAAATCTATATTACTCATATTATTTTACTTTTGGGTTACCTCTAGATTTTTCCTTAACTGTTTAGCAATGTTGTTTGACTATCAAGCTAATCACACATAATTTCTAATTATTTCCCAAAGTTGGTTGGTTCAACATTAGCATCATACAACCGGATGTTTATGAATCTGTAAATTTGTGTATATATCTATATACACATATAGACATAGATATATACACACACATACATGTAGGTACATCAATGAGTCTTTCACCTAATGTTGAGAGAAGCATTTAATTTGAATAATAAATTTTTTTTCAATGTAATATTCCTTGTCAATACCCATTTATTCAGTGGTGAATAATAATCATTTAGATTGAATATTATACAGTGAAAATGATCCATGGGTATGTCTCTCTCTCACGTGCATATATATATATATATATATATATATATATATACGTGTGTGTGTATGTATGTATGTGTATTATATATATATATATATATATATATATATATATATATATATATATATATATAATTATGCGATCTGAGATTAGAATTGACACAAAGGATTTGATATTCACATGAGTGAACACTCAATAGGAGTGACATGAACGAGTCACATCTGCTGCTATACTTACTCATTTCTTGAATATGTTTTTTTTTTGTAACCTATGTAAGTAAACCCTGTTCTTAAGAAAAAAAATAAATTGAATGATGTGTGGTATGAAATAACATCTGTGTATAATACATTGATGATATGTTTATGACCTGAGCTATATATTAAAATCATAGCTGAAAAGTAGATGGTGTTTGATCAACACTACTGAGGTGTCATGTTTATAGAACTATTTTTTTTAAAATTCCTGAAATGGTTACATGGTAAACAACTGATGGTCCAATGAGAACATTTACACAAAGTACCTCAATACTAAAATCTATGTAAAACAAAATTTATTTATATGTATGTATGTACACATATATATATATATATATATATATGTGTGTGTGTGTGTCAGAAAGGTAAAATCTATTTAAAATGTAGCATAGGATGTATCATTTTTTTTGTGGCAAATTTAAAATGTCTTGCATCCTTTTACTATAAATAATAAATTTCCTCATTCATTTATATTATTCCTTTTACATAAACTCTGAAAAAGTGTTATATGTATAAAATGTTACTTTTAGTCAACATAAAACATTTGATTATTGTGAATATCTCATTTTGAATAAGATTGTTTCTTGAGCTGCTATTAGATGGAGGCATTACAAACAACCAACTTGAAGGACTATACCATGATGTAAAGTAACAAGACATGGAAGTGCTAGTTCAGAAGTGAAAAGAATACTAGGAAACAGATTACTGAAGAAATCAAAGCAACCTGACAAACGGATCAAAGATCATAAGCAAGTTACAAACCGATTTCATCATCATTGACTCCAGATTCCATACTACACTGTCATGTTTTCATTTTCAAGAAAATGATCAGTGTTGCTCTGGTTAGTCACTGGATAGAAACCGTCATGATACCTATGTTTTTTGGCAGCATGCTATGTTGGGTATGACCAATTAAAGAATTGGAAAAATGGGTCAATGAATAAGTCACTTCTCCTTTTGTTGTGCAGTGATCATTAATAGTCTGAAATTTTAAAAAAACATGGATACTAAAGGACTAATTTATCATAAACTTGCACTGCGGATTGAACTTCCCTATAAAAACCTATTGGTGGCAGCTGTTTAAAAGAACTTTTTTCTTTCTAGACATGGGGAGTATGTGTTTAAATTTTCAACCCTCTAGCTCCATTAGGTGCAGCCTGTATGCTTGACACATACATTCATATATAGCCAGCCTAACCAACATAGAAACTGAAAACTGACTGTTCTGGTTGGTTTAGTTTCTATTATAGTATCTAATTAAAAATCTCAAATGGCGGTGGGCTGGCCATGTTGCAAGAATGGCAGACAACCGATGGACATCACGACTCATGACATGGATCCCCCAAGATCACATGTGCAACCAAGGCTGGCAGAATATTGGATGGCAAGACGCGCTAGACAAGTTCAGGAAGTACTGGCTCCGCGACGCCCATGATAGAAAAGTGTGGCAAATCCTGGGGAAGGTCTATGTCCAATGACGAACGTTAAAAAACTGATGATGATAGTATCTAATAATGAAGACTTGGTGCATTTTCTTCCCTTCAAGGAAACTGTACCTTGACATTCACTCAACCACTGATAGACAACTTCCTATGCACAGGAAACATAATGACTATAGAAAACAATCTATTGCCATCTTTGGCTTTCCCACGTGAAGTAATTATAATGATTCAACATTAATAAACCTCCATTTTTTATGTCATTTTTTTTAATTATTACAAACTGTCCACCGAAACTGTCAACATACGTTTCTTCAGTTTTTAAATGATCTGGATGATCAGCTATCTATTGTGCATACATGCTGCACCAATGGAGCTAGAGAGGGCTGAAAATTTTATCACTTATTCCTTATGTCTAAGAAAAACGTTTATGGTGTTTTTTTGTTTTTTTTTATTCTGTTCTTTTTACATTCACCCAGGAGATAAGTTTTTAGTTTAGGATTCAATTTAGAATGTACCTTGTTATGTTAAATTGGTCCCTTCTGGTAGCATTCAGACTTTTTTAGTGATCTATGCCCCACAAAAAGCAATAAAAGTAATTTGTTTATTGATCACCCTTCCTTCTAATTTTTAATTGATCACTCCTACCATGACATGCTGCCCTATGATGGTTTCTAATGCATGACTAACCAGACTTGTTTACATAGTTGGTCCATAGAAATTTTACAGCTTTCTTTCACTGGATACATCAGATAGCATTTTTAGCATGAAAGCTATCAAAAATTTTTGTTCTGTATATTTGTTCTCGGGGAAGCCACTCTAATACAGCTGTTGATCAAAACATTGATATTTTTTATCTTTCTTACTTTTGATCTCAAACTAGAAGATTGGAATTTCAGTAAATCTCTATCTTTATTATAATTTTTTACTCTGTTAGAGTAGGAATTAGTATGTTTCTATCCTACATGACAAATGGTACATTTTTAAAAAGTTTCTATTAAGATCACAGTCTGAAAGTGAATTAAAAACTTATCTCATTTTCATTTCATGTGAAATAAAACTTTAAATATATTGAAATATAATAATATATTATTACTTGTACTCTGACATACACTATTTCTCTCTTTACAACTACATATATGTAGCTACTCGTAAAAAATCAATGTGTATATTACGATTAAAAAAACCCATTTAATTTCTGTTGAATTGTTCCAGAAAAGAACGAAAAACTTTCAATCATAATTGGTTTTTTCCCCTCCAAACTATGGAAAGCATTTGTTTATTATTTGTAATGCTAAAGAAATTTGAAAGTTGTTTTGCTATGATTGCCTTCTATATGATGAAGGATGTTGAAAAATTGTTAGAATAAAGATTTTGGGGGATTGTTTTGATTTGCCCGAATAATTTTTTGTTTCTTCTGGTCAATATTCAAAGCTTACCCTTTCCTCACCACACCATATGCATAATTTGATTTCTCTTGTCTCTCACTCATATTCTTGCATTATAAATGTTCATTCCCTAAAACAATGTAATATGATGGAAACTACTAAAGGTGGTTTGAGAGCTGAACTAGAAACTAGGAGGGTTTTACCTCCTTGCCTACTTCTGATCTTTTTCAATTAGATTTGAAGAGACTCTGGCTAATATTCTTCTCCTTAGATTTTGTTTTTACTTATTGTTTAAAATTTGATTAAAATCAGAAATCTCATGTACTTTGAAGATACTTACTGTTTCACATTACTCTTCGGTACTGTTCGACTACATCATTTCTCTACAATATTTTCACATAGTTTGAATTTCTATTCTTCTTACTGGTTCTCTTAATATCGATGTGTTAAATTTTGGTTCCTGGCATTGAAGTAAAACTCTTGAAGTTACAGCCAAATGATACTTAATACTAATTCCTGTCATAATCATCTGTATTTGTTAATTGTATCATTTGTGCCAGAATGTTTCAAGGTTTAGTGTGATATTCACCACTTCTAATTTATGAAGTCCAAATAGCTGAAATTATTGGTTATAAGAGGTACAATTGCTTCTTCAAAAGAAACAAAATATTTGTATTAGAAAATAGTTGATCTAAATTCTGTTAGCTTTGCTGGCAAGATTGATAGTTTCAGGAAAAATTTGCTCTTAATGTATTTTATTCGACTGTATTGTTTTTCATAATCATATGCCTGGTATCTGCTTTTTTCAATGGGGTGGTGTATTGTACAGGTGTTGGTCAATACCTGACAGAAAACAACCTGATGCCAACATATGAATTTGTATGACTGTATGACAAAATTGTTTTCAATGATTATTTTGATAGAAGTGATGATAATTATTTTAAAAGTTAACATCTTTATTTTCTTTGAGTGTGTGTGTGTGTGTGTGTGTGTATATATATATATATATATATATATATATGGCTTGGCTTTGCAAGGGTTTTCCATGATTATAAGATCTTAGACAGTGGAGTCTGTGCACAGAATAGTCCTCCAGCTTACACAATGAAGTTTCAAGATCAAGCTTGGTGTGTGCCCAGTTGACCCCACTCTTTAAACTGATCGTTTGCATCATATAGGCCTTATATATAATCTCATCCCTCCCTCTCTTAAAATTAATTTTATTATCATATGTAAACGTATCTTAACCTGCACCACACAAAAGATTTGAAAAATGATAAACAGATTCCCTAACCACATTGTTGATGAATGAATTGAACCAACATAAGAGACCATTGATAAAAAATAATTCTCTTAAAAACAAAAGCATTAATAATGTTTTGTCACTATAACCAAATGCACCCTAACTTCCAAGAAGTAAGACCTCCTACATATAATCTGTAGATATATATCAGCCACTGATCCTCATAAACATGATCTCCAGCTATTACATGGTGAATGTATCATTTGACTGAGACAATGTAATTAGACTGAACAATTAGAGAAAATGGGGCTGTTGCAAAAAATGAACAGCGACCTATTTGTCAGATTATATATCCGTAGCTTGATGATATAATTATCTTCATTATAAAACAAATAGAGCAGATATAGACAGTGAATGAACAAAATGGAAATTTTGAGTTGAAGCAGTTATTTAGGCCTTTGCATTACCGGTGGCTGTTTAGCTCAATGGTATGAGCAACACTACATCGAAGCGGCTACTTTATCGGTAGCAGGTTAAATTTCTGCAACTGCCCTATTTTCTTTGATTGTTTCTTCTGTTTATGCTGTCTAGGCTTAAAGATACATCCTCCATATAATAACAGGTGATCATTTTAAATAGTTTCAAATTAACACATTTATAATCATTTCTGTCGGATTATATATCCATTTCTTGATAATATAAATATTATATGTATGTGTATATAATCTTGAAGGATATTCATATTTTTCTTAGATATTCATTTAAGGAAGATATCATTTATATTCAAATTGACTGAAGCTTTTTAACTCCTGTCAGTTTTGCCTTTTGAAATTATTTTTGGACAAATTTTTACTTTCCCTTAAATTTTAAATTTATCACTTCACAACCAGTGAAATTATGTTCAGATTTGATTAGAATAATTTCAGGCATAAGTATACTCTTGAAAACAGTATCTAGTGGTCTCCACCCACACATTTGCTCATACGCACAACCACACAAAGCTGGGAAGATGAGTCTCGTTGCTCAGACATGGCATTAACTTTTGCTACAGGATTAAAATTTCCCTCAATGTAATAGAATTAGTATTTATCTTGCATTTCTGTAGATTGATCATACTTTGTGTTGAAATTTTTTCTTCAAGAAACTTACAAATTAAACACAATATGTATTTTATCGGTGTGTCTATATAGTAGTTGGAATTATGTGACCATTGATATATTCAATTTACTTTTTGTTAACTATAAAATAGTTTTCTTTTTTGATATATTGACTATTTGATCTCTAATTCACAAAGGCAGTAAGACTAAATGTATTCTTGTTTGTTGACTAGAAGAGATAGTCTGATGTTATAGTAGAAATATTAGCAGTTGCTTTGAAGTCACTTTGCTGTTGTGTTGGAGAAACTTCTCCATCAATCATCTCATGTGACTATCTTTCAGGTTTTGATATCATGTCATGTTTATCACATTATGTTAAGGTTCATTTTTTGACATTGTATATAAACTTTTTTTATGTCTTTGGATAGGAAGAGTATTTTTTTTACAGAGAATACATATTGTATTATGTAACATTTGTTTTAGAAGGAACCTTCTACAATTATATATATATATCACATTATATTCTGTAAAAAATGGCACCTTTACAACCTTTCTGAAGATGCACTTATGATTCTTTACCATTTTTCTTTTCTATTTTGGATCTAAAATAATGAACAAAATCATACAAAATAAAGTTCAATTATTTTAATCCATTGTCTGAGAAAGAGATAACTGGTCATATTTACTAAAAAAAAAAAACACAACCTATATGTCAAAGGATTTTCAAAAGATGTTCTCAACTCATAAATTTTATTTTTTTTATTCCTTTTCTGTATTGGTTTGTTATTAAAACCTTTCTAGATTCTCAATTGAGAATAAAAGGTTCATTTTGCTTATTTTCTGTATTTTCTTCTGTTCAGTATCAGTGCGCAGAAATCAGCAAAAAATTTCTATACATCTATGAAATATTTCTACTTCATCATAATGACAATGAACTTTATCAGTATAATCAATTATATCCTACTTTGAGTTGTTGGTTGTTACCAATATTTCTGCAGAACTTATCATTGAATCAATTTTAACACATTGTATCTCATGATATGATATAATTTTTCTGTTAACTCTACCATTGTCATCAATGTTGTTGTTATAAGTGTTTTTCAATTTAATGACTATAAGTGTCATTTTTGTTGGTTATTGTAGGGGAAAGAGAATTTCTAAATGCACATACTGCAAGGAGCACTACTATTGCCAGTACTGCTGCTACCAGTGTTGAAAGATATGTGCCAAGCTCTGTTATTGACAGTCTTTCTATCATTATTTAACAATGACGTTGACACTTGTTTTTGGAAAGCTGTCTTGTATACAGCTATGGTGCCATGTGCCTTTTCCAAGAATTAATTCAAGAGACAGGTTGTTACCAAATGATGCTAGCCCTGCTGCTATAGGTCTCCTCATTTTTTGCTCATATAGTGGTAACGGTGGAGATGCTTGAACTTGTATGTATATGTGAAGGTGTTCTAGTGGTGATTGCATGTGTGTGTGTATGTATATATATATAATATATATATATATATATATAGTGAGCATGTGAAAATGATAGGTGGCAGAGATATGTTTATGTGAGAAAGAGCATAGATAGATAGTTGTGGGTAGAGTGGTGCCATTTGTCATGATGTTCCCCACTGTACTGGCTGCAGTTGAGCCTAATTACAGTTGGGTGCTGCTGCTGCACTGTGGTACAAGCTGTGGCATCTCAGCCTCCTCTTTTTTTCCTTCTCCTCCTCTTACTGCAACCACTACTATTGCCATCACCACTTCTCCTCCTCCTCTGTATGGTTTATGTCATCATCACCAGCATCATTACAGCCATCATCGTGATAGTAGTGGTCGTGCTGCTACCGCTGAAGCTGGAGTCCTTATAGTTTTATAGTATTGATTCCTATATGTTTGGCTGTAGGTTGTCGTGCGCTTGTCGAAGAACTCCAAAAGAAGCATTGAGGGGGGAGGAGGAGGAGGAAGTGGAGGAGGAGGCGGCGGTAGCGGAGTAAATCCATAAGAGTTCCATGCAAGAACCCTCCACGTTGCCATTGGCCACACATGCACATGCATACATGTACACTGCACTATTTAAGGTACTCCTTTCAGGGAAAAAAAGAAAATTGCTGAAAAGAGAGGAAAAAAAGAAAGGAAAAAAAAACAAACTTGAGTGCTAACTGGTTTTCGGAGGTCAGCTACTTGTGATGTTGTCATATATTAAGGACTTTGCAAGATATTTGAGAAAATCTTGGAGACGATTTACCTGAGCAGCCGCTTTTTCTCTATTTGTCTTAGTGTGTGCATGTGTGTGCATGGGGTACATGTGCCGATCTCTGCATACAGCTTTACTTTCAGCTATGTTGCACACTTGGAAATTACATGCGATTTTTACCCTACAGAAAGATAGTGATTTAATTTAAAAATCAAGTTTATTATACTATAATGGAGGGTGCCTAACAAAATTAGATGTGAAAAAAGTCAATATGGAAAGAAAAGCAATAGAAAAACATATAAACAGCAAATAGACAAGCAATCAAAAAAAAGTAAACTTATTTTTGTTGAGTGAATCTTTCTCATTTTAGTCTTTGCTTTTTTGTTTTTGTTTTAAAGAAAATGTTATGAAATTCTTCTCTGACTGTATGTCAGAATAACATATTTTTTGTTGTTGTTTTTTTCCTTTGCTTTCAAAATCAGCTTGAAAGAAAGCAAAACTTCTCCGGAATAAATGCATATTTCGTAAATTTTACATTAATATTTTTTTTCTTTTTTGCTATCTCCTCGATGAAAATAGCAGTTTTTGAATACATTTTAGTTGTGGAGAGAATAAATTTTCAATTTTTAAAAAAATTTTTCAAATTTTCAAGTGCCTTAAAAAATCTCTCAGGTTCTCTGTTTTTCCAGTGGTTGTGAGTATTGTAAAATTCTGTTTCTCCTCAGCAAGTTCTTCCTGAGAATTGTAAATAATAGCTCTTCTTTATATATTTCTAATAGTCTCTCAACTTGCTTGTGTTTAACCCTCACTTATTTTCAAGTAGCAACTATCTTTTTGACTTTACAGAAGTCACAGAGGTGGACTTTACCTCTTTCGAAGACCATCTGCCTCTGTTGCTCTACTTAAATTTTTGAACTCACTTGAAGCTGGGTTTTAATTTGTTCTAATTGAATGCAGTTAATGTAGCAATATCACCAAAATACGCCCGCAACAAATCACCTACCAACATTTACTTTGAAAGTCAGTGAATGATCTTTAGTGATTACTTCATTTATTCATTTCTATTTACATTAGGATAACATCCTTTTTAGTCTTATTTTTTTTTATGGCGAAGTTTAATTGTTTTCATAAAGGCTTGGTATCAATTTCATTTATTGGACATCTTGTAGTGGCTGATGCCACCTGACTGTTTGTCTATTATGGTTTTGACTTCTTCTCTGGATGTACTAAGGATGCTCATGTCATGGTTACACTACCGGTCCAAGCATCGTGGGAAAAGTGTCAGCTTTCGGAAACATGTAGATACAATCACTTATGACGTAGACTACATCTGCACCTCGTTTGTAAGTTTCCAACATTTCTTCAATTCTTCAACTTCTTTTTGATGTTGTTCAACTTGAGGATGTATGCATTGATTGTCTAAAAAGAGAATTTGTCTGTAACCACATTATTCAAAATATATTAAATTTGCTTTTATAAAAGTATTTTACATTCCTTAAAAGATAAGCACTATTACTGTTTGCACTTTTAAGTTTTGAATATAGCTTGTTGATAGTTCATTCACATTCTTAACAAATATATATATATATATATATATATATATATATATATATATATATATATATATATATGTATGTGTCTGGTAAAAGCATCATAAATTTCATTGATATGACCACTATTATTATTAATGCTATTATCACCAGCACAATGTCAAGATGCTCAGATCATAATAAACAGTAAACCCCAGAATTTGGTTGGCTAAAAATATCTATATTTGTCTATATGCCTTTAAAAAGAGGCTGCTGGGAAGGTTGGAAGATTTTGAATGCAAAGTGTTTGTTACAAATTTAGTTTTGAAAAAAAACTAAACTTTCAGAACTATTTAAACAAATTTTTGTAGCTCTTAGGTATAATGTTATGTGTTTAAATCATACTCTTCATTGTTTTTACTGTTTTGTTTTTTTTTTTGCTTTTATGTCCATGTAGTTTGTGGAGGACATAATTTGATATAGAACAATTATCATTAAGGAATTATCATCCTGCAATTGCACAATGAAAATGGTTTTTGTCATCCTCTCTTTCTCTAGGAACTACCCAAGATTAATTAAGATTTTCTCTAATTAATTGAGAATGAAGAAGATATACCTTTTGTAAGGTACTCTGGCAATTATCCTATTCTTGTCAGAAAATATTTTTATAGTAATACACAGATGATTTCTACTTGAAGTAAGACAGGTGGAATTTTTAAACTCTGGAATATCATCTAGCCCTTTGAATATTGGTAGTAGTGATTAATCATAATTAAATTCAATGATTCTCTGTTATGACTATCATCAGATAACTCCCTGGTCACTATTGAAGTGGAATAAACAAATGTGAGAGCACCTTTGGAACTTGTAATTTCTACAGAATAATACAAAATCCTTTTTCTTTTTTCTTTTTTTTCCTTTTTTTTTTTTTCCCATTCTGCTTGGAACAAACAAGATTTTTAGCTTGCTCCTGCAAAACTGTCTGTTTTTTTAAAATTTTTTCCATGTTTATATAAATATATATAGAGAGAGGTACCTCAATTCAGTACCTCTGTTTACTATCCAGTTTTAGCTACTTGGAGGTCATATACTGATAAATGTAATCACACTTTTAGTATTTGATTAATAGATAGATGAAAATCAGATCATTATTATTGAGGTGAGCTTATATGCTAATCTCAGAAAATTATCCTATTGCAAATCACCCTCATTTTTTTTTCTGTATCCTTTCAGTTAACGCATTTTAGGGGTAGCTTAATTAAATACCTCTGGTTACTATGCAACATTTCAGCTATCTAGAGGTCACATACAGATAAACTGAATCATTTTTACTATTATATTGATAGAAATCAGATCATTATCATGCAAGAAAGTATGGGTGATTTGCAACTGAAAAATAATGGTTTGAGGTCAGCATTTGTACTCACCCCAGTAATAATGATCTGAGCCAACAGTATAATTTTTGGGTGAATTTTCAAAGACTAACTTGCTCAAAATCTGCATGGAAGTACGATTAGTTATTTCAAGAAGTATAATCACGAAATTTCTGAAAGTGTCATAGTTTTAGTTTTGAACGATACAGTGAATTTTATTTATTTACCTCTGTCTTGAAGTGATAGGATTATTTATACGATCATTGGTGTATGTGTGTGTGTATATATATATATACTGTATATGTACTGCCTATCAGTTCAGTTGTTATACAAAACCATCTATGTAAATTCAATTGAAACGCTTATAGTAAACTGTAAATTGAAGGAATAATTAGTGGTATGTAATTGTGCTTATTGGCATGTACAGAAACACCTCTGTTTATATACAATTATGTGTATTATACAAATATAAAACTACATTTGATATCAATAGTTCCAGTTTCTTATACTGTTTGGTCTTCTGTGTTGGAGATTGCATGACTTTTGTCACACACTAAGAGATGACTATTTTTAGCTCTCATGTCACGTTTCTGCATAGAAGCATGTATCTTAATCAGATGATGAAAGTCTGAATATAAAAGTAAGAAAAATGCTGTAGGTTTATTTCAATCAGATTGTTGATTCTTGAAAAATATGGCAAGAAAACAGTTTTTATAATGAAGATATCCATTACTGAAATGACAATGCTGCTGGTAACACTGTGAAAAAAAATTACTAATTGTAAGAAAACTTTGTAATATTTATATCATAGAAGTAATCACAAATTTTTAACTTTTACTCCAAGAAAAATGAGGATTTAAAACCTCTTATTTTCTTACAATTGTTTTTAGAAAAGAATGTTTGACAAGCCAAATAATTTCTGTAAATATATAAAGTAACATAGCAGAAAAAGCATTGTGCATTGAATGATTGAACAGAAATGAAGGATAATAAAATAGTGATTACAAGAAAAGCTAATTTTAGGATGGTGTGATGATATAAATTTCAAAACCATTCGCTATCACTGTGAAGAAATTTTTATTGCTTTTCCTTTGATACTTGAATGAAATAAAGACTGTTGTAAAAGTAAGTTTTTACCTACATTCATTGCTTCTTCAGTTTCATTAAAAGACAAATATCTTATTTTTTGTGTCTCCTAATTTTGGAAAAATACATTAATTGCATTATAGGTATCTCTCTTCGATTTCATTCTTATTAATGTACACATTATTTGTATTAGTTTTGACATTCAACTCTGTAATTGTTATTAGTCAGATGTTGGTAGAATTGAGCTGACGTGCAAACCTTGATTTCACTTGAGTAATCACATTAATATAAATTGAAAATGGTATTTAATGCATTTTTGATCAGGTAATAGTCACAAAATAAGGTGACTAAATGACTCACATTTCATGTTTGTTTTAATTATTGTAATTTCAATTTAATTTTTCTCTGTATTGATTAGATGTATTGCAAATGTAGTGTTAGGGACATAGACACTCTTATGCCACTCTCCACTGTCACAAATATTAATGAACCCTTTTTTTCTTTTTCTTTTTTTAAATCCTCGTATAGATAATGAAAAAGTTTTTGGTTTTTTTTTTCTTTTGTCTTTTTTCCTCTCACCTGAAGTTTTGGTAGTTTGAGCTGAAAATACTAGTTTTTGGTTTGTTTGTTTTTCAATTCAAATTTTTGCAGATTGTTTTATAAAGCATTCAATATGAGCTTAGTGAAATATTCTGTGATGTAGTGCGAGTTCATTCATGTGTTCAAACTGACTCTCTCTCTCTCTGTGACTCTCTCTCTGTGACTCTCTCTCTGTGACTCTCTCTCTCTCTCTGTGACTCTCTCTCTCTCTCTGTGACTCTCTCTCTCTCTCTGTGACTCTCTCTCTCTCTCTGTGACTCTCTCTCTCTCTCTGTGACTCTCTCTCTCTCTCTGTGACTCTCTCTCTCTGTGACTCTCTCTCTCTCTCTCTGTGACTCTCTCTCTCTCTCTCTGTGACTCTCTCTCTCTCTCTCTGTGACTCTCTCTCTCTCTCTCTGTGACTCTCTCTCTCTCTCTCTGTAACTCTCTCTCTCTCTCTCTGTAACTCTCTCTCTCTCTGTAACTCTCTCTCTCTCTGTAACTCTCTCTCTCTCTGTAACTCTCTCTCTCTCTGTAACTCTCTCTCTCTGTAACTCTCTCTCTCTGTAACTCTCTCTCTCTCTCTGTAACTCTCTCTCTCTCTCTCTCTCTCTGTAACTCTCTCTCTCTCTCTCTCTCTCTGTAACTCTCTCTCTCTCTCTTTCTGTAACTCTCTCTCTCTCTCTCTTTCTGTAACTCTCTCTCTCTCTCTTTCTCTGTAACTCTCTCTCTCTCTCTGTAACTCTCTCTCTCTCTCTCTTTCTGTAACTCTCTCTCTCTCTCTTTCTCTGTAACTCTCTCTCTCTCTCTGTAACTCTCTCTCTCTCTCTCTCTCTGTAACTCTCTCTCTCTCTCTCTCTCTGTAACTCTCTCTCTCTCTCTCTCTCTGTAACTCTCTCTCTCTCTTTCTCTCTGTAACTCTCTCTCTCTCTCTCTCTCTGTAACTCTCTCTCTCTCTCTCTCTCTGTAACTCTCTCTCTCTCTCTCTGTAACTCTCTCTCTCTCTCTGTAACTCTGTCTGTCTGTCTCTCTCTCTCTCTCAATATAGCAGGGGGGTTGTTTTTGTGGGTAGGTAGATAGATTAATTTTGAAATGGTGTACTAAAATATATTGACCCTACCTGTGAACTTATCAATTTTTGTGTGAGAAAATTACTGTATAGTTTGAATGAAAAAAAATCATTTATTAAAGTTAACACTAATTAAGAGTTGATGTCTCAACACATCAGTTAGTGTATCCCTTTAGGAAACAGATCTGTTATTTTCAGCTACACTAAGAAGAACAAGACCTGATTGAATATACTTGATTTTTTTTCCTTGTTTCTGTGTCTCCCGTTGCCAATTCTTCTCTTAATGGATATATTTCATGTTACCCACACATTCACGCTTGCCTGTTTGATTTTTTTTTCCTTTCATATTCTGCATCTAGTAGTCACCTCTGTTTCTGTTGTCTCTCTCTGTCTCTTCATCATCATCATCATCATCATCCTACTCCTCACATCTATTTAATCTCTCACTTCTCCTCACACACCACTCTCCACTTCCTCACTCATGTACATGCTTGCCACTATTTCCTTTCATTTTGCATTCGCACATGTATGGCTATGCCTCCAAACTTATTGATATGCACACACGCACAAGCCTGTCTTCCTCTCTTTTTCACATTCTTCGAATCATTCGCACATACAACATTGTTTCCTTTGATCCAGAAGTACACTTCTCTCTCCCTGCACACTTGCAGAAAATCTTCAATCCTTACTTCTCCAACTCCTTTCAAAACATATGTTTCTCCCCCCCCCCAACCATTGTTCACATACAATCACACACCTTTAACTTCGACTGATACTTCTTTTTCATTGATGCAACTTCTTTTGTAGTTAACACATAATGCCTGCCAGGTTGGCCATCTCTTTACAACAATAAATGTTGTTCATCTAATCCAAACTGCTGCAGCTTTTACATATGAAATTCATAATTGCCACACAGTAGCAACACAGATTTATTAGTTTTTGTTGTTGTTGAAATAAGCTCTCCTTGTTTTGCTTTGATTATTCACTTCACTAGTTCTTTGTCTCCCGGAAGTAACATGTAACGTAATCTGTTATTTTTGCTTCATTCCACTAAATGAAGGCTCTTTTCAAACTTGGCAAATGAAAAAAAAGAAAAAGAAAAAGAAAAAGTCTGGAGTCTGGTGGTTTAGCTGAAGAAGCTTGGCATTGCCTCATTTCAAACCTTTACATTCATACACTGACATGCTTCAGTCTAAACACTTGGATTATTGCTATTATTCATGGCTATGCTTCATCAACTCTCCCGTCCATTCATTTCACAGAATACTTAGTGATATTTCAAAGATGTTTAAAGTATGTTATACAAGACATAAGTATGAATATCATTTGCTTCCCTCCTTATGCTGTGAGAGATATCTCGCTCTTCTATTCATTAATGAAATATCGTATACCTGTGACACTTCTTTTTCTTTTTTTTTCCAGAACTCTCTCTAATTTATGTCACTAAGTATAGAATCTGAGTTTTTAAAATTTGAATGAGAGAAATTAATTGCCTTTAAGGGTATTCGCTTGTTACAGGATTTATTACCTTTTTATCATCAATTTATCTTATCAACCTTTTCTCTTTTATATCTTCATTCATTTTCATTTTTTATTTTTCATTGCCAATCTTTCTACTTCTACTTGTCATTTTAACTTTTTAGTTAAATTTTTGTTTTCAATTTCCAGTTTCAAGAATCTTTTTTTTCAAAAGTAGGGGAGAAATCAATGTTTTAGATATATTTTTTTAACATGAAAATAAAACCATCTTTAAAAGAGGAAGAGTTTTGGGTCCGCTTACTTTTAATTTCTGTAATAAAAAATGCTGTATTATAAAAGACATTTCTCTCTGAGTAGTTATGGAAACAAACTTCCCTTGTATCAAAGGTTTTTCTGTCCATAGGAACTGAAGCACTCAGCTTTCAACCCGATTAAGTTTCATGTGATTTTTTTTTGCTCCACTTTAGTCAATTAATTTTTCGAAAAATCATCTCCAAATATTTATGCTTTTGATTTATCACCCACCTATATCCTTTTCCCGATTTATTCTAGATTTATATATCTTTTTTACATACATTGATATACCATTATGGTCATCTTTACCACACATTCTTTCTTTTTGTATAAATAAATATATGCTATTAACACTTAAAGATACTTATATCATGGATTTTAATCAAATTTAACTCAAGGGTAAAATAAATAGGATTATAACTTCTTCTTATTTAACCCTTGAAAGTCTTTTTTAATTTTTATTTTGGAAATATGCCCCTTTCTTTTATATTCCTCTATCTTTAATCACAGGTTCTTTTGGGCCTGAAATGATTTTCTGTGAAATTTTAGCTCTCTCCTTCTACTCATTCAGTTACTATGGACCTGAGAACAAGGACTATCAACTATCCATCATTCCATGTCAGGAATTCTAAAGAGCTGAATAAATGTCAAGATATCTTTTTCTGATTTACCTGTTATTGAGCAAAAGATGACATTGAGAACTTTTACATCAAACTAATCAGTGTTTTGGTTTAATTTCCTGCTTTTTATTTCCCAGTTGACTGGTTTTAATCTCTTATTCCTCATGTCTTTTTTTGTTGGTATCCTAAGTGAATGCTGTTAGGAAGTTGGGGGGGACTTTTATCTTTGAAATATGAGAGAGAGTGTGTGTATGGGGGGTGTAAACAGTGTTTTGATTTTTTTTTTTTCCCCATTTATTTTTTTCATATTCTGGCTGCTAAGGAATTCATCACCTGCCACTTGAACCTCACACTCTGGTAGTCAAGTCAGATAAATAAGCCTAGTCTCAGCTTTTAAAGAATAAATAACTTTCTGCTAAGTCCAGTCTTTTAGATAGTGCGCATCTTATTGCCATGACTGATTGTAACCTGACTTGCATTATCAACACTTTTGCCATACAACCAATATTCTTAGAGTTCTGTAGAAAAAAAGCAATACCTACTATTTGATTTCATGTAAAATTTAATTAGAAAAACTGAGAAATCATGAAATGAAAGCTTTTAATCTTAACCATTATCCGTACTGTATTATGAATGCCATTTATCTCACTGGGCACGTTTTTATTATATTCATCTAACCAGGATATTATGCTTTTTCCTACTAAATTAGATATTTTGAACTTCGTCCTGTTGTGATAAACAGCCTGGCTTATTACAGCTATGCTGGACAGTATTTTCCGATCATTATTGAAATGATACTTTGTTTGAAAACATTTTTTAAATCTGAACTTTTATAGAAAACACTTTCATCTAACATTAAAATTCTTCAAAGATACTCATCACAGTCTTGTGATAGAATTAAAGAAAAATATAACTATTTCATCAAAATAAAAAACCCTCTTTTTTCCTTTTTTTTTTTTTTTTTGATTGTGTTTGGTGAGGAAGAGCATTTGGGTGATTTTCTAATTAAAAGATCTTTTTTTCTACAGATATTTTTCACTCATGAATTTTTTGTTTTTGTTTTTTCAAGGAAATTGATTTCCTTGAAAATAACATTCTTAGTGTTGTATACAAATTATTGTCAGTGAATTGATCTTATCATACCATCCTAAAATTTCAGAATAATAAACTTGAACTATAGGTGAAGGTAGTAGTTTATAAATACATGAATGTTGCATTCTTTCTAAGTGCGTAAAAATCTATTCTGAGCTGAAAATGCTTGTAATACAGCTTAGCCAATGTCTTTTATCAGATGATCCATATTGTATTTTATCAATATATAGACCTGATTTATTTCTGATGGCTTTGATAGAAAAAGAATTTCTTTAAAAATTAATCTTTGCTTAGCGGCTTTTTCTAGTGCTTGTAAAATTGATTATTGAAAATGCCGAGTTTTATTTTAACCTTGCATTTCTAAGTGACTTTCAAGTTTGATTTCTTTCCATTGGCTTATTAGAGTTAGAATGTAAACAGATTTTCATGAGGTTATGTGTTCAATGAACTTTCATACTTCCATTTTCATGTCTTACTTTTTCTTTCACATATAAAGTTTTGTTCTGTTCCTTGCCTCCCTTACCTACTTTCCTCTTTTCACTCTCTTTAAATTCATTCTGTAAAGATTTGTGTACAGATTCACATCAAGAATTGTCAGATTGAAGACAATTTCACTTGGTTCTCACAATATTTGATTTTCAATTAAAGAAAGTATGATAATCTGATAACTAATTTCTTAGTATAAATTATTCATTTTTCTCGTTGCTTTGTTTCCTGACTAAATTTCCTCTTGGGTACTTTTTTAGTTGTTCTTATGGTGCTGGTGATCAATATTCTCTTTTTGATTGCTATTCTCTTGTTCCTTGCCATGGCCTTCCATCAAAAGACTAACCAGGAATAATTCAGTCGCTCCTTTTTGACTCTCTATACTTCGGAAATATTTCAGTCTTTTAACCTATTTTGTATTGAGGATTTATAAAACTTGTTGTTGAGCAGCTTTCTCAATCTCTCTTAATTTTGTCCTCATTTTAGTCATTTCTGATTAACACATTATTTTTACATTTATGGGATATTTGCGTGCTCATAATTTTGAATGTATATCCTTTTATATTGTCAGTCTTTTTCTTTTTGTATAGTAGTTTATTTTTTTCCATATATCTTCATGAATAACTTGAACAAAAATTAATTTTCTTCCTTATTTGTGTATGAGAAAGAAAAACGGTATCCTTAATTCAGGTGATATCTATTAAAGTAGTTCAAATACTTTTGTAAAGTTTGTTAAACTGTTCAGTCACTTAAAGCTAGAAAGTTGAATTTCTGATTTCCATTATTGGCCTATGTATTGGTTACATTTTGACCGTATCAGAGAAAATAGTATGAAATAACTTTCACTACAATTTGACATTGATTCTCATCTCATTTTCAATTTTTGTTCATTTCCTCAAACACATTCTATTCAATTTCATTACTGCAAACTTCCATTATTTAGTTTAAAATCATGTGACTGACATTTAAGCATATTAGGTTAGAGGTACACGTTTTCTTTCATATAAAAGTTTAAATCAAATCTAGATGAGGGGAAATTTTTAATATGTCAGCAGAGACAGATTTCTCCCTTTAAATGTCTTATGTTAGTCCGTTTTCTTTTATGGTTGATAAATCTCTCACTCACATGCTTAGAAGGTTGCAGGATATGCATGAATTTTCAGTTTTACTGAAATTTCACTTGTAAATTTTACTTTTGACTTTTTACTTCTTGCTCTGCTTAGTTTTGTTCTTGAGTTAAACTTACAAAAATTTTGATAATATAAGAAATAAGGCTTAGTTTGTTTATTATAATCAGATTTGCGTTGATTACAATTTTTGTATAGCATTTTTGTTTCCTTTTCTGTCAAAATTTTGAAGATGTTCTTGGGTGATGTTTGACATTGTTCTGTTAAGTATAATCTAAATTAGAATATTCTTCCCTGGAAGTGTAAAGATCTCAACTATTTGATATCCTGTGACCTCTGCATTTTTCTATACGTTGGTATGCACAAGTTGACAATACTTTTTAAGGTCATCTAGATTTAGTTGTACATATTTCATTGAAAAGATTGTGAGCTATTGATTGTATTGATTCCATTAATCTTGGAAAAGCTCTCTGTAATATTTCATGGCCATTCAAACAGAAACCAATGTTCATGTATTGCCTATTTGTGTTATTTGAGTTATAATGCATGGCAGCTTACTGTAATTTTGTGTGCTGAACAATGCTGTGCACTCTTTTTGACATTGACATTGGTAAATAATTTTTTACTTCATTAATCATTTCTGTATAAGTACCATGGATTTCCCTCTTGTAGTCATTTTTTCATTGAATTTTGAATTTTGCAAAAAATATATAAAAGATGCTTATGCCTGAAAAATCCCTAATTTAAGCCTATCCTGTGAATAGCACTTCAACTGATTTGGTTTGTATCTGTTGTGAAGATTATGCTCAGTCATTCATGAGCTGTTATAGTAAGGGAAGAGGAGATAGTGCAGTTGAAGTATTTAAGGATTAAGTTGTTGTCACTGTGGTGTTCCCTGATGGAAAGAACACTCTGAAAAAAACAATTTCTTTATTCTTTGCATTTTCTTAAAGCATTCTGTACTTTCTCTCTGTCTATTGTCATCACTTACTCACACAACCTATTTTGCTTGCCCTTTCTGTCATGTGATTTTCACTTTTGTCTTACACACACTCTTTATATCTTTTGTCTCGTCTAAGACTGGTTCTCTTCTTCACTGTCTCCATCAACCACTCAAATGTATATGCCTCATTAGCATCGAATAATTTCACAGCTGTAAAAGGTTAGTTTGTCAGATAACCAACTAATCTGCTACCCTACTTACCATCTTTTCCTTTCTTATGGCTTACAGCTACTAATCAATATTATTTCTTTTATCTTTTGGACTCCTTAAAAGTTTCTGCTCCTTATTTCATCCCTCAGACACTTTTGTTCTTCATAACAATAATCAAATGCATGTATTGGGGGGGATTTTTAACGGCGTACTTGTTTCTCTAGAAGACACTTGGTCAGTCAGTCCCCATAGTGTTTTTCAGCTTTTTTAAATCAGTCCACTCAGGGTTACCTGGCAACAATGTTTAAAATTTGTTTCGAAGTCAACTTTCTCGGCTGTTTTGAGTCAGTTATACTTAAAACTTGATAGGATGCTTCTCCAGAATCTAGATTCTTAACATTTTTTCAGATGTTTTCCAGTGGAAATAATCTCTAGATTCTTCAGAATCTAGATGTTTCTCTCTTTTATATGTTTTCCAGTGGAGCATGCCAATGATATCATGATTAGATTGCATTCTGATAATATTCATTCTTTGATGGGATTGTTGTACCTGTGGAAATTCCATGTGTTGACTGGAAATTTCACATGTTGACAATTAAAATTATCCATTATCTTGTGCCTCTGCTCTTCATTCATCCTATGCCTTAATCTGCTCATTCAATCCCTTATCCCTTCTAATCTCTGGTGCTAGTCTATAATCTTATTTAAATGCTATACAAACATAGATTAGTTCCATAAGCGAAAGTTTTGCTCCCCCCTTAGTAAACTACTTGAATTTCTTCTCAATCCTCATCCTTGCTACCTTCTTTCTTCTTTCCTCTCTCTCCCTTCTCACCCTCCAGTAAACTACCTAACTTTCTTTCCTCTCCATTCTTTCTACCAAACTTTTCATCTACTTAGTTTCTCCTTCTCCACCTCTCTTCCTACCCCTTCGGTACACTACCTAACTTTTTTCTCCCCTCTTTCTAAATGAAATATTGAATATCTTTGTTTAATTTATGAAGAAAAATAGAAGTAATTTTCGTTAAAAATTGCTGTTTAGCAAAACATAGATTTTTATAATCTTGTAATTCCATAATGCAATAAAGAAATGAATGCCTCTTGTCATCAGCTTTCATCAAATATTCCATGTTTGAAAATTTTCTCTCATTTTTGATTAATTGACCAATCAGAGATTGTAACAATAAGAATATTAATATTGGTTTCTGTAGAGCTGAGAAGAATCAGGTGGATATAGATCACTGATGTTCTGTAAGAGTTTTTTTTTATGGTTATGTTGATTGATGCAATATACATTCCCTATCAAAATTAGAAAGGAAAAAAACTCATTTTGATTTGGAGTTTTAAAACCCGGAATAGATTTTCAAAATGATGTGAACACCAAGTATCAGTGCATAATGTTTTGTAAATGAGAAGCTTTAGAATACTGATATTGATTTGAATTAGCTTTTATAATATTTCATGAAATATATTACAAAATTTCTTGGTGTGTATTTGTCAGAAATTCATAGAATTATAAGTTTCTGGAATAATGTGCATGAAACACAGTACTTGATGGTCAAATAAGGAAATGAATATATATAATTTTTACATTTGACAAATGACAATTTAGTGTCATCAGACGTCAGCTTTGAAATGAAACTTTAATGAAGATAGTCAATGAACAAGTCCAAAATCAGTATTCTATTTTCCTTCTGATTATCTCTTTATCATCTGTTATTTAGACTTTAGGAAAAGTCAAGAAAATATATTAACAGAATTTCTTCCTGTATGTCTGCTTAATTCTATATCATAATATACGTGCAAAGGTTATGATTAATTTGTATCCGGTTATCCCATGAGTAATATCCAAAATCTGATAGCAATAAACTGATGTTTTCACTATTCTAAAGTGCCTACATGATAATACATGCTTGTACATATTCATATAGTTGTATGAGTTATGTTGTCACAGTATGATTAAACTAACTTAGGTTCTATCATTATCAATAATTACTATGTTAATGAATGAACACTAATTAAACATGATATTTCTTTTCTGACTCTTAATTTGGACATTACTTATGGGATGACCTGATATATATCTCTATAAATATTATACCTGTATTTGTTTTGTCTTTACATTTATTGTAAAATCATGTATGTATCAAAAAAATAATTCTCTAGGTATAATGTAATGGAGGCTGTTCGTGTAAAGATCAACTAGTTTTTCATTGATTTTAATATTATCTTCATCTATTATTATACGGGATTTTTATTGTTGACTACTTCTTTGTGGGGGTAATGACGTTGTCTAATTTGTAAGAGATTTTGAATTTTGATAGACGACCCCATGTTCATTATACAAATACTTTGGATACATTGTAATCTTTGCATAATTTTGTTTATTTTTACATGCATCTTGTGTTAGCAAACATGGTATTTGTTTACAGGAATCCTTCGATCATAGTTTTTGTCTTCCAGACAAAAGAATAAAAATTTCTTGTACATGTAACTGTCCAAGTCTTTCACTCAAAATTAAATGTTTAGAAATCATTTTTTGTGTTTTTCTAGGTGGAAACATTATTTTTCTTTTGCGTCTGGTTAGTTATTTAAATGAGAAAAAGTTTTCCATCCTTTTAAAGCTGTTGATAACACATATCTTTTTCCAAAGTAGAGAGACGATTGATGGGCTTTGTGTTGGTAAGGATAGGACTTGAAATGTTTTCACAATTTTGAAATAAGTTGTTAATGTTAATCATTAGCAAGATGACTTTGAGTGAAAATGCTGCCGGATTAACTATTGAGTTTTGAGCTGTAGAAGTCTGTTTTCCTTTGTTACTATTGAATTTTTGCAGACCTGCAACAAAAATAGCTTGGTTTTTTTTCTCTGCTTTTATGTCATAAAATTTACCTTGGGCTCTTCCCTCTTTGATTTTAATCAGGAAATAATGAAAAATATTCATTTGTATAAATCATTTTTTAGTAAATAACAAATCAGTTAACAAAATAGTCTGATTATTTGAAAGAATCTACTGAATTTCATGTTAACTTTCGAATAGAATTATCCTTACAAATTTGTTATGTATTCCTGAAACCCCAAAACATGCTTTACAGTTTTGCCGTAGGCCTACATACTGTCAAATGTTATCAGGCTTTCAATGTTTACATGCTCCTCATTTTTCTACATCGAGAAAAATATAAACTGCATTCAGGGCATATTTTAGAGAGCAGACTCTTACAAATACATTTATAGATGGAAATAAGATGTATGTTTTTCCTGTTTTGCCACTTTTTTTTTTTTTGCACAGATTTTGCTGCTTCTGATATATTTATTCTGTGGCTTGGTAGCTGCCAAAAGACTGCTAGTTTTCACAGTTTAGCCCCAATAGTTACAGTGGCACTATGATTTGGCAGCTTTCCTGTGTGAACATGGACCTGTTGATATTGGTATATAAGAATTTTTGAAAACCAATTGAATATTTATATCTTCATGACAAATGCATAGCAGCTATCCTCCTGTTTTGATTCCTATATTTTCTACAGATTTTTGCTTTTCCATAATCGGGCTGAATAACTTGAATATTTTTTTCTTTTCCAGCTTGTTTGATTTACTTTTATTTCTATTAATCACAGACCAGGCCTTGTTTATCACTTTCATGGAGACTTGTATTTGTGAACAGAATTTCTTCTTTAGCTCATAGTAAGCCTATATACAGAATTTGATCAATAGTGGTGGTTGGTTTGAGTTTCTTTTGTTTTTTACTCTCATTGAGGAAAGTATGAAGTATTTTTCATGAAGAATTTCTTCTTACATATACATGGTTAGTAGATATTTACAAAGCTTTGTCAGCTCCAAATAAATATAGGTGTTATTTGTTAGTGAGAGTACAATTAATTTATGTAAGAAATGACCAGTCATAGTGTCTAAGCAAATTAATGAGCAGTTTGATCCTTGAATTAAGCAATTAAATTCCCATCTTTGATGTTTTCACAACATTCCTAAAGTTGGTATGTAAATGACTCTTATCAAAGTTATATACAAATGATTTAATTTTATTTGAATTATTGAAACTCGTTTGGTATAATATGAGTACTTGAGTTGTTGCAGTTAATTTTTCTCCTTAGATATTTGGAAAACTTCCTCATAGTCTAGCAATGGATCATTTGCTTTAGCTTGGCTTATAGTATGCATAATATAGCTGTTCTAGTGAAAACAAATTTGACCACTTGTCAAGTCTCTCATAACAAAGATCATGAACATAAGCAATGATTGACTTCTACTCTGTGTATAGCCTTTCGGATTTGAGAAAATCTCTCATACTAGTTCAGTTTCCTGGTTTTCTATTTGTTGTTTATTCCTGTAGACTCCTTGTAAAGCATAGGGCTTCAACCACATCATGGCAGTTGATACAATTCTTGGCAACTCATTCAGCCACGCCCATGTGGTTGTGTCTTTCTGTCCATACAATATCTGCAAAAGTAATTTATGGATTTCAATGAAATTTTGTAGAAGGTTGGGCGATGGGAAAAATGAAGAAATGGTTAGATTAGGGATGAATTCCAGGAATATTTTTCGATTGAGAGGTATTTTCAATTGTGTTTTTTTTTTCGGTTTTGTCCCCCACCCCCATACATTTATGCTCATAACTGTCAACATGATATCTCCTAAATTTTTCAATGAAGTTCTATGAAATGGAAGGATGGGCAATAGGCTATGGAAGAAGTTATTGAATTTAGGGACAGATCCATGCAAAATTACTTCCCCTAATTTTATCCACACCACATATTATCAAAAGTTCATATTAATCCCAAAATTGTGGACGACTTTGTATGAAATTTTGTAGAAGTCAAGACAGTGGGCAACAGAAGTAGTTAAGTATATGCTCACTGAGTGCTTTCTAGTTTTGCCTTTGTGGCTAGAAAGTTGTTCGGTGAACTGGCTTTTCTATAGGCTTTCACCAGCTATGATGGTGAGACTCACTGAAAAGAAATCTTCCTCACTGAGGCTATTGCTGAGGTGATGCTGTTGTGGTTTCATTAGCAAGTAGGTTTTTACTACCTCTAATAGTGCTTGGCTGATAACTCAAATTTTATAAAACATTCTGTAAGGAGATTCAAATCTATTTTTTTACAATGATTAGAAATATTAATTTATCTCTTATTTAGAGTGCTATGGATAGAAGTCGGAGAAAAAAAAAGACATAAAAAAGTACTTGATTATTTTATTGAAAATGGTCCATGACTGTCCACTGGCCTGATGACCCGTGGCCTAGATTTGTATCCCTCTCATCTCACGCTGTCTCTCTAGATGGATTAAGCTGCCATTTTAGACTTCTGCCTACATAATGTGATCACTTCTGCCTGCTTTGGCTGTCAATTTCAATCAACAGAGCTTAAGAGCTGCTATTCTGAGATTAAGCCACAGTTTTACAAGATTTTCTGGTCTTTTAAGTGCTGCTAATTCCTCTTGTTCTTCTCTGCAGTCTTTTCATTTTATTTTGGTGTAAATTGTTT
This sequence comes from Thysanoteuthis rhombus, assembly GCA_963457665.1. Classification (NCBI taxonomy): domain Eukaryota; kingdom Metazoa; phylum Mollusca; class Cephalopoda; order Oegopsida; family Thysanoteuthidae; genus Thysanoteuthis; species Thysanoteuthis major. The sequence goes on from OY735208.1 coordinate 24,465,820, forward strand.
CAGTTTCTTTTGGTCATTTGGGGTTTTCCCATTCCAATTGTTTGTGAATTGAATTGATCAATCCAAGTTGAATTATCATTTTGAGTGCCATAGGAGACTGCATTTTTCTGATATCATCATATCTAACTTGTATAGAATGAAAGCTGACTGCTATCTCATAGATCTTCATTTATGTTTTTAATCAGCAGTAATAATTGCTATTCTATTCTAGGTCTATTGCTTTTTTTACATAGAGCAGAGAAAATCTGTTGCCTTTTATAACTAAGAATTTCAATCAACAAAAAGCCTTAAATTAGAGCATGGCATAAAGGTAAATTGAGAACAAAATGGTTACTTGCTTTGATCATTTCTCAATTCTAAGCTTTTGAAGAAAATTCTTTGTTTTTATTTTATTTCAATCTTGGAAAAAGTATGTACTAGAAAATTAGATGTGGTTTTTCAACTTGATTCTTTTTCAGACTAGTAAAATAATCTAACTGAAAACCTATTAAATATGCTCTATGGACTCCCTTGCCCTGAATCCTGAGATCTTTCAGTATTAGCTGCTATTCTTGCTTGCTTCATTTTATTTATTTTTGTTTTATTTTGTAATTCAAAATGATTTTCTTTTATTTGTATTCATTTTTTCTCATTTTCTTGCCATCTAAACTCTGTGGTCAAGATTTGGAGTTGCTATAATCTCCACACACCTTTTTGTGTATGTTCATCTCTGTAAACTCTCTGTGGAACATAGAGGCACAAGTAGGTTTTTCATGAGGTAGGGTTGTAAGCTCCATGCTTAACCCTCTTCCTTCACCCAGGCTTAGGACTAGTTGTGGCCAAGTTGTAGTTTTTTTTTTCTTAGATGGATTGCTTTACGGAGTCAAAGGGCTCCAAACACCCTGCTGTTTACCCATAGCTTGGGGGAGAAGATTCATGCCTCTCCCTAGGGCATTTATATGAAGTGAACATAAACAGCCTTGACCAAAATTCATTTGGTCTACTGATTCTATTTTCTGTAATGTTGACCATTACTCTACTCATTCTTTTGTGTCTGTTCTCAATACATATCTAACCTCTTTTCACGTTCTTGATCCATAAATTATGTATGATTTAAATCCTCTTAGGAATATGATAATGTCCTATCAAATGATGAAAAGTTTTATGGATAATTTTATGAATATCTTAATTGTGTTATTAAAAAGCTTTCGTTCAAATTTGTATTCATGGCTCATTATCGATGTTTATAAATGAATGCATGTCTTATTTTTCCAAGTTTTAATGGTAAATATACAAAATTTGAGTCTTATGGCCTCTTGTGTTGATTCATTATGGCAATGCATCCAGAGTTTCCTCCCTTTAATTACTTGATGAAAAGGTATAATTTATGCAGAATATTAATTTGGGTTTATCTCTTCTAAATGTAGTGCTACCATAGTAATGGACACATGATTTCATTACATTATTCTATAAGTGTTTTTGATGATTTATTTATTGCCAACAAATGAACAGATGAGGAAGATAGTCCGTTGATATACATTGATTTATTTTTTGTTTTCATTAGGGAAAAATTACTTTTCAGTTTTATTTTATATATTCTTTACACATCTTGAAAAATAAAAACATTCCAAAGATTTGAAAAAGGATAGTTTATTAACTTGTTCAATTGCTTTCTTCTTGACACTTATAGAGCAGATGTCTCTAAAGACTGAATTCTTTCTCACTGTATGAATTAATTCATATGTACTTTGTAATGTGGTTTAAATTACTAAAAAATACTAAAACATTTTGGGGCTTGAATTTAGTTTTTTGGTAGAAAATATAGGTAGAAGAAAATAATTGCTGTAAAATTCATTATTGATACAGTGAAGGTATGTGCTCACTGCTCAAGTTTACAAATATGTTAGTTAAGTAACTAATTAGATAAATTTTGTTTTTTTTCAACAGCTAACCAGGCATATTTACTCATTTACTGTTTTTTATTATTATACCTTGATTTGTTATTTCTGACTGAGGTGTACAGTCATGAAAATATGCTCTAAGAATGGATATTTATTCAAGTATTTCATATTCATGCATCAAAATTGTGTATTCTAATAAAAATTGAACCTTGTGAATGGATTTTTTTTTTTTCTGTTTGCAAAATGGATTTTTGAAATTGACTTTTTCCCTCATGATACAATATAAGATTTATTTTACATAACTTCAGGGATAAAAGAATGGTGAATATTTAAAGAGAAATTGATAGTACATTGTGCAGTATGTATTTTGATAGAAAACATACATGCTGATGCAAGGATGGACTTTATAGGACACCAATTTAGAATTTATATCCAGGTTACATCAAGATTTTGAAGCTCGTAATTTTGTGAAATCCCTTAACATTTCATTAATTTCATGAAATTCCGAGTTTTACAAATAGTGTAGAAATGGTTAATAAGTCTGTGATGCTGACCATTACTAGTGTAATGAGTTTGATTCTCACACGCTGCCCCACTTCTTTGGTTCTGTGACAAACTAAACTTGATGAATATCATGTATATTGTACTTCAGTATTTGCAGTGTGTGTGTGTATTATCTTAGTTGAACATGAGGCAACAGTATTAGGCCACTTGGTGTAGATCAGACTCACTACAGTTGTAATAGTCAGCATCACAATCTTGTTAACCATTTTTACACTGATTGTGAAACTAGGGATTCCATAAAATTACTGTAATGTTAAGATTTCACAAAATCACTAGTTTCATAATCTTATTGTAACATTCCATACCTACCTACGTGTTCTGTTTTTATTCTTGTCTTCTTTCCTTTTCATTTTATAATCTATGAATATTACATTTTTATTATATTTTGAAATGTTTTCTCCTTTATTTCCAACTCTTTTCTCATAGTTTCTGATGTTTATTTGTGAAAGTCAAAATCACTCCACAATATGAATTGGAGCTAGAAGTTTCCTCACAGTGAATAAATATTTGCTTTTATAATCAACATTGGCCAACCTTTCGATCTTTTGGTAATGATTGTTCAATCAATATTGAACCATTCCTACACTCAGACCATTGCTTCATTGTGCTTTCTGCATTGGTTGCACAAATAATCTGCTTGATTCTATCTTTGGCACTGGAATGGATCTGCCCAATTTTTACATTTACTTTGTTCTTATGAATCATTTAAAGTTTCTTTTATATCCTCAAGGCAAAAGAATCAAAACTTAAATTCTTTTTCCATACTGATAGAATCTCACTTTGAAAATTATATCTTATTTTATAATCTGATTTTTATTAGCAGTGGTTGATAGTTAAACTACTTTGCATATATAATGAGAGAACCAGTATCTGTCTCATGAGTCTTTTTCTTCTAATACTTAAATGTCTCCTTTTGTGATTATCATAATTAAAAATATGCAATAAATTTCTGTGAGCACAGTACACAGATTGCTAGGAAATGCTTTCAGGCATAAGTTCTTGGTGCTTTATCATAAAAAGTGCGTGTAATTCTCAATTTTTTTCAAACTTTCACATTCCTATGACTGCGCGAATGTATTTTAATTCATCTCTTGGATAATGTAGATTTCGTTGAGCTTTCTGTACCAATTTCAAAATGTTAGTGTTCTGTGTAAAAGTGTACCTATACATCTATAATATTCTTAACTACCCGACAATGCTCATGATGAGTGTGTACACACATATATATATATATATATATATATATATATATATATATATATATATATGTATGTACATATGGTGAATGCAAACATTTTTTTTCCTCCCGCTCTTGTCTGCAACTGGCCATATGTTTCCTGTGGAATCTACATTCATTGAGTGCATGACCTTGTAATTCTTTTATTTTCTGCAGCATATATTAACTCTATTTACTTTATTTTATTTCAACATTTACAAAGGATAAAATCCATTTTCATTCATTTTGTTAGTTTTTTTACAAACTGAGAAAATATGAATTTTGTGTGTGTGTGTATATGTATATATATATATATATATAAGAAATGCAGCATTCAAAAAAGAAATAACTTGAAAAATTTTGAGTTGCCTCTCTTAAATTCATAGTCTGTTGATTGGCTGATATCTCTTGCTGTATTTTCAGCTGTAAATTTGAGGGAAGCGACTCCGAAGTTTTTAATGAGTTATTTTCCTTTTAAATGTTGTTTTTCTTTGCGTATATATATATATATAGAGAGAGAGATAGTTAGTTCAAGAGCCTGACTAAATTTGTGAAATTTTTGTAGCTATAATTACTGTCAAATGTTTACTGTTCATCTTATTCTTTCATATGGAAATGGAGGGTATATTTTGGTTTGTAACATTAGCCTTTCATAATGCATAGTTACTTTGCTGTATTGGATTTTTTGGCTTCCATAATATCATTTTGGTCCTTGAATATGAACTCCTTTAATGTGTTTTTATTAAAAAACTGTCTTCTCAAAATAATACAACTCTTTTCTTGTGGTCACATTTCTGTGACTCCATTTTGTAGATTGTATACATTACTATTTTCCTTCAAATATTGATTTTCAGTATCTGTATCAAGTCATATATCACAACCTTTTTCCAAGCAAAGCATAATATTCATGAAACATTGTAACTGTTTCCTTTATTAGCAATGAGTATAAATTGTCTGCTCTTGATATTATGAAAAATTTGTCTTTTATCACAAGCTAGAACAAAGACTTTGAATTATGAGATGAAATATTTTTGATTGAATTCAGACCAGCTTCAATACTGAAGAGTATTTAATCTTTTTATTGATAGAAAGTTGGGAAAGAAATTTATTCAAATTACTTTTATGATGGAATCAAAAGAATTTTTTATAATCATGCGTAAGGATTTTAATATTTATGGACTGTGTGGTACATATTAGATCATAGATCAGTCCAGAATGTAAACGCTCTCTCAGCATAAAAATCACGGCTCATCTGGACAACACTATCTTGAGAGTTGATGATTTAGATGTTAGAAACTATCAACCAGAACTGTCAACATAGCCAGCCGGACCAGCTCAAAAACTGAAGAAACCTATGTTTGTATGGTACATTCAGACTGCACCAATGAAGCTCCAGGGCTGAAAATTTTAACATTTACTCCTTATGTCTAGAAAAAATGTAGGGTTTTTGTTATTTTAGCCCCTAAATAGGATTTTAGACGGTATTTGATAAATTGAGCCCTCAATTTATGTCCAACAACGTTTGCACTTTTTTTTTCTTTTTTTAAAATTTCAACTTTTTTTATTGATTACATGGCCACCGAAAGGCAAGAGAAGTAACTTATTCAATAATCACCCCTTTTTTCAATTTTTTTTCATTAATCACCACCAACAGGGCACGCTGCCAAAAGATGCTTACCACATGATGATTTCTTCTGACCAGACCTGTTAATTTTGAAGTCAACTTATAAGTGGAGGGGAAAAAAATCATAAAATGTCTGGTTTGGTTTGTATTTATCAAAAATTAGTCCTAACCCTCACCAGTGAGCTCCCTTAGACCTCAAATCTTCTGAGATGACTACTTTTCAATAGTAGTTTCTTTTTGCTTAATATTTTTGAGTTCTGCATGAAAGAATAAAAATTTCACTAATAACATTTAGATGTTGAAAATGGCGTCTAGGAATATAGAATACGAAATATAATGGTGATGGATATAAATGATTCACTCTAACATTTTAGAATAATTTTATTTTTCACATAGTAGCTAAAACTGTAAATACTAGCATTGTTGACATTTATTCTGAAATTTATTTTAGATATAACTATTTCATTACTGGCCTTTTCTTATGTTCCTTCATTTTCTGACACATCTTTTCATCCACTTGGAAGTGTCAGTAGCTGATAGGTTAACAGTGCTTAAACCAAGTTCAAACTCCGACTTGGACTGACACCAATGTCCTTGGGAAAGGCATGAATCTGTCCTCTTCTCCAACTATGGATAAAATAGTGTATGATGTAATGGGGAATGCTACTTCAGGTGCTTGTCACCTCTATCTCACATATCGCATGCCTTGAAGAACTAGCTGAGATAGAGAGACCTGGCAGGCAGGGACGGCTGATGCCTTAGCCAGCATAAGGGCACTACTTTTCATCAATACAAATACCTCAATACATCAATGACACAAATTTCAGTGTTATTTTCCTTATCTTGTTAAAAACATCAATCAAAGCTGTCAGTATAGGTTTCTTGAGTTAGTCAGGCTGGCTATGTATATATCACACATACAAGCTGTTCCAATCAAACTAGAGGGCTGAAGATTTGAATGTATATTTCCTTCTAAGCCTGGAAAAAAAGTTTGTTTTTTTTCTTCTGTTTTGACATCCCTCCCAAGTAGGTTTATAGAGGTGTTTCAATTTGTAATGCAAGTTTTTGCTAAATTTGTCCCTCAGTTTCAGTCTGGTAACATTCTCAGTTTTTTTTTGTTTTTTTGCTTTTTTTTTTTTTTTTGCCAAAGGCAAGAGAATCACTCCTTTTTCAAATTCTTTGATTGATCACCCTCCCCCCCACATGGCATTTTTTTTCCTATTGAGTGACAAAACAAACCTGTTTTCCCCCACCCCACCTTCTTTTTTCTCCTTCTGCTATCTACAATGTCCTCCATGCTGATGAAGATCAAGTAATGAATGAATGAATGGCTTGGCTTCATAGATGAAGATTGTTTGCTATCTATAGCAATAGGACTTTAAATAGCAGAGCCTGTGTGCAGAATATCCCTCCAGCCTGAGTAGGGGATTTCTAAGGTGAGGCCTGCTTGCCTAGGGCTAACCTTTAAACCGAGGGTCAAGTTTCCTATGGTCCACAAAGGTGGTACAAGTAGGAGCTGGATTCCAAGGTCATAAGTTTGACTGGAGTATCCTTCTCCTGACAGATGTGAGCTAGCTGTGGGGGTCTACCACCACTTTGCAGGCAAATTTTGACTGTAAGGCTGACCTGTGGTTGTACCACCGTACCTGGACAGTCTGCAGTTGCTAGCTGCAGGGCTGGCTATTGAGTTCTGCCATCCTTTTGGAGGGGGATCGGGACAACCATACTGAGCCTCAAGATAGTACAGAAAAGAGTGTAATTGATCCAACATTGCAAATCAGGTGCTTTTTCAAGATGGCATTATGTATGAATTACCACAAGTTTTTATTGATTGGATGTGATTTATTCATTATTCAAAAACAAAACAATTACATTAGATCTGTAAACAATTAGTATTGATTCTTCCATTAAAGATATTGATTTAACCAAAAAATAAACATTAATCTGTTGAGAGACAGGAAGTTTATCGCTAACTATCTTAGGTGTGATATATGCTAAATATTAGATTAGTAAGCTAATGATACTCAAAAATGTTTTTTCTCTAAAAAAAAAAGAAATTGATCCCGTTCCAAATTTAAGTAAATTTTGTTTCTGCAAATTAAAGTTGATTTAAGGCTTTTTGTTTTGTGAGATTATTCAATTTTCTTTAAACCAATTCATATGCTGTTCATAATGTTGAATTAATATAAGTTGAACCTATTTACCACTTGTATGAATAACCCTGTGTCTCTTATGGAACAGTTGTTTAAAATGAAAACTTGTAAAATTTCTCAATTCATACTGCAAGTCATGTCTACCTAATAATTCTCCCTTCACTCTGTTAGCCCTTTGTGTTTCCATTATTTGATTAAATTTGAAATGATCTATTTTGCATTTTCAAAATAATTCTGAAATTTCAAATATTTCTGCACATAATTTTTGGTTGAGTTTCAACTGATAATTAATCCATTGTTTTTCAAAATTTATTTTTGCATAATCTGAGAACTTGAAGAGTAACAATTTACCTAATCATAATAATTGCACGTTGCTTGTCAGAGAAAAAAGTTCAAGATTTTTTTTATTTATTTTTTTATTTTATTTTTATTCTTTTTTTTTTTTTGGTATGTATGTGTTATTATAGTGAAGAAAAATCTTTCCCAAACATCACTTTTTCTCCTGCAGTCTTTATTATTTCCATCACTAAAACAATTTCTGAAGGAAAATAGATCTTTGAAAATTCCATCCTTTAAGTTTTACTGTTACTGTAGTTTGTCTACTTAAGCCATATCTGTCTCAGTATATTCTGTTTCTAGCTGCTGCTTCTGCCATTGTCCAGTATTGTTATTCCTTATTGAGAAAAAGTTTCTTTTGTGTCTGAATATAATGAATTGTGTCAGTTGGTTTCTAGTTTCTGTCTTTTGAAAGAAGATGGTGATGTATTTTTAGAGTTTTCAAAGCCTTTTAATCAATAAATTCTTTTTTGTTGTATTCATTATAAAGTGTATCAAACCAACAACAGAAGTTTCAATGCATATAAATTTCTATTCACTATACATACTTTTTCTATTCTTTTGTAGTATTACAGTAAATCCTCTGCTTAGTGAACCCCAATATAGCGGTTTTGGGATTCAGCGGACACTTTAACAGTGCATACACACAGTAGACTTGCTTTCCAACTTGAACTTTTTTGTAGCATTTTGATACAAAAAATCGTTTTTAGATATTAGATATTAGTTTTGATATTTTTCTCAATGAGGCTTGGATATTTTTGGATTTTCTTTTTTTTTTGTAAAATCTTGATATATTTATCTTTTTTGACAAAATCTTGATAATTGTAGATATTTGTTAAATTTCAGGCCATGAACTTTTACTAATCATCCAGAAGATCAAAATTTTGCTCTCCTACCGCTTGTTTCTCTACTTTCAACAGTCTACAAGTAAGACAGTGAAACAAAAACGGAGATTTGAACTCTCAGTAATCTTTACAGTTAGTTAGCTATATCTCATGGGTATTTGAGACTTTTGTAGCTTTTAGACGTATTGGCTATTATGATAAAGTAAGATTGTATAGAATCAATATCAGGATTAGGTTATAAATACTGACATTAAAAAAAAATGTTTTTCAAAATTATGATCTTCACCCGAGTTCAAAATCTAGAAATTTATTTGTATTTATCTATTAGTTGATGGTAAGTGTATTGTTTAATAGCAAAACATTTCTCATTTAACAAATTTTGTTTTACTTGATGGGTGGGAGGGGGTCAGAATAAATATCACTTTATATCAATTCTAAATTTTTAAATTCACCCCCCCCTCCACAATTTAGATTTATACCAAATGTCGTGGGTAAGAGTTGGAAAAATTTTTTCAATTCTAGGTGCTTTCAATCTATTAGACACTTTAACCTTACTGAAATTAGTCAGTTTTTAGAAGAAAGTCTTTTAAAGGTTTTACAAGGTGGGTTCTATTTGCAATGTAACTATAAGGCTAAACTGGGCACTATTTCTGCCATTTTTACTGGGCTTCGGCTTACATGAATTATCATTTTTAGTTTTCTTTTTAAATAACTGTATTTAAATATAAGTTCAAAACTTAATATTTCTCGAAAATAAAAAAATTTCCAATGAAAGGAAAATCCTAATCATTGAAAACATCAAAATATTTATATCTTTTTATTTCATATTTTCACCAAATAAAATAACACCATAAATTTGTAAATTCTGTGAACAGTCCTCAAATTTTGTATTTTTTTATAATCCAATATAGCATGCAGTGAATGAAGGCTAATAATATATAATGTATTTTCAAATGATTTATAGATAATTGCCTAGAACATTTAAGTATATTTAGATATTTTTTACCCCAATTTTAGATAATTTTCTGAAATAATCAGGTATATTTGAATTTCTTTTGCATCAATTTTGGATATAAATTCTTAAAATGTTGGCAACAATGCTGCAGGCTTTGTTTTAACTTGGGCTAAGCCTATGTTGCACGTACAATTGGTCGACAATTGGATCTGGATTTTACTGATTCTTTGAATCCATTTGGTGATGAATGTATTGACAATCAACTGTAGACATAAGTGTTTTTACAACCTTAAAAATATCTGCAATGGTGTTGGTGATTGAATTATAGCTATTGAAACATTCATTTTCCACCAAGTCAGATGTGGCCAGTGAAAAAAGAATTTTACTTCACTTCCTTTTCAACTGGATAAAGAAAAAAAAAAAATGGCTACCGTTTTATGCCATCGCAAGACACTTGGTTGATTAATGCCTATTTTTACATTATTTTTAGGAAAATTAAAATGTTTTTAATCTATTTTACCTCATTTTTGGATGTAAAACTGACATATCGAGGTCTCTTTGATTACGAAAGTTACGATAAAAGTAAGCATTAAGTTAGAAATTCACAAATAAATAGATTTGTATTAAAATAATTCCTTGTTCGTTTTGTATTTTTGTCATAAATTAATTGATTTTGTATTTCTGAAATATTGTTTGGATTGGTATGTGGAGAAAAGCTTTTGTTAATTAAGTAATGAAAAAAAAATGGTTTTACAAGGGGAGGAGTGAATAAAGTATTTGAAAGCATCAAACCTTACTTACGAGAAGTTTTTTTCTTTCTATTTATATTCAAACATTCGACTTTTTTGACCACTCGTGTGTTGAAAGACTTTTCCGTAGTGATTGAGAAGTCATAGCGACATGAATTATGTTTCGATCTGCAATTAAAAATACATATCGGCAACACTTCAAGAAAACCAACCAACTTAGAATTCAAGCAGCGATAATTTGATTGGAGTCATCTTGGTATCGTCTGTGATTTCTGAGCGTTTACTGAATTCATTAAATAATTTTGTTATGCTCAAAATTCAAAATAGCATTAACTGATACAGAAGTTATAAGAAAACGTGTGAACTCGAATGTGGCTTAGAAATTGAAGTTAATTGAAAAAAATTCTCTTACTCTGAATGTTTTCAGCATTTCAGAAGCATCTTGCTTAAGAAACAATATCAAAGTGGCAAACAACTGAAACTGGTTGCTTTCTTTTTGTGTCATAATTCAATAAATTTATATTGTATCAAAGCTGTTTTTGCCTTGAATTATTTGAATTTGGAAAGAATATTATTTTTGATAAAAAAAATCCTGTTTCTCTTGCAACATTTGCAACTAATGACCATGAAAATCAAGACCAACCAGTTTAGCTGGTTAATGCCTGAATTTTTTAAAGGGTATAAAAGCCCCCCCCCCCACACACTTTTAATGCTCAATTCTTTTATTGAATAAATTTTTTTCCATAATTTGAAGAATCAAAATCTTGATAGGATTTATTTGTCCCATTGCACACTTATCCCAGACAAATGAAAAGCAGGCAATTGGTAGATCACTTTACCTACACAGCTTTCTCGTTCAGTCATGTATTGCAAACAAATTTCTGCGTGGGTTTCTTACTATGATGACATCATTTCTCTGTGGTTGTAAAAGCTGAGAAAATCTCGTTTACTATTTTGTTTTTTTTGTGTGTGCTGTGACACATACGTCCAAGTAGATTTCTAAGAGTCATAGAAACCTCAGGATATATACGTCTCCAGAGTCTCGAAAAGAAAAATGAACTTTTTGTTACTACTTTCAATATAATTTTTTTACATTCTGTCAATCAATAGTTTACTGTTTTGGTTTTCTTTTGTAATTTAATGATTGTTTTTTTCTCTGACGCTGATTTATTTTAGAGGAATTTGATTTTATTTTATAGCTGCAATTTGTTCTGTATCGGTTTTTTTTTTTTTTAAAGTTTTGTTAGCTGCACAAAAATTTGCATACATCAATTACATTTTTGTAGACTTGTAGATTTCTTTACATAAGCTGTGTTTTGTTTGATTTTTTTCAATGTATCTGATCAAATTTTTGTCTCGCTTTCATTTTCTTTCTCTTTCATTTCTTGACTTCAATCAGTTAATTTTGCATTTTTTGTACCTGTTTTCCTTGTATTATGACAATGCTTCCTTTCTTTTGTACATAGTTTTTTTTAATTAGGATTCATGACACAATTATTAAAGCAAAATTCAATTATTCATCTTTTATAAAACTCTTTTACCTCTCATCATTTTGTCATGACGTTCCAGCTGACTTTTTTTCATACATTTCCATTGATCCTTTAGTTTTCTCTTTTTTAGCTTTTTGTAATAATCCTAACATTCACTCAAAATATTACACTTGTTCATACATTCATATTAGATGTCTATAATGATTGATTGACAGTGGCAAAGAAGAGGTGTAAGTTTGAATATAGCTAATCCTTTCTCTTAGAAATAATTTTGTGCTTTCACTCCTCATATTTTACTGACTTCAGGTTTATTTGATGCCTTCTACATAGATTTTTTTCTTTTATATTTCTTATGTGTAGTGTGTGTATGTTGATCAAATTTAGGAAAGTACAAAAATCCTCTGAAAATGAATTGAAGTCATGACTCTCTTCACTAATACTAATTCAAATATGGTCTCCATTACGTGCATGCATGCATATATATATATATATATATATATATATATATATATATATATATAACACAGTAAACAATGCTCTTAATACATTCTTTTTTTTTTTTTCTTCAAATGTTTGGCAAAAGCATGGGCTGCCCTAGATGATCTTAATGTTATCTGGAAATCAGCACTGTCTAATGATCTAGGAAGGATCATTTTCCGAGATAATGTAGAAACAGTATTGTTGTATGGATCCTCAAACTGGACTTTCAGTAAGCATCTCGAATCAAGGCTCCTCTGTGTCTATACTCGCATGCTGCTAGTAGCTCAATATCTCTGGAGAGCAAAACAAAAGTTCATCAGCACAAAGCTGCTTTGGACATCGTGTCATGGACACAGAAGGGTCTATTTACAATATAACTGTCATACTGAAGTGGAATCTTACTTTCAGTCCAATGTACGTCTTGTTTTATGCTTATATATAAATCCATAAGGGGTCAAAAAGAGAGGGAGACTTTCCTTTCTTAAGGGATCAAAAATAAAGGACCTTTGAGGGATCAAAAGTGAAGGGGAACTTTTTTATATTATACAAGTCTGAAATCCATGTTTTTTTTTGTTTTGTTTTTTTTTTAAATTTTTTTTTCCTTTACCCCCTAAATATTTTACCTGGTGGTAGATAGGAAGGTGTTTCAATTAGTGTGTGTGTGTGTCAATGTATCTGCAAAACTCACTCACATGATAGACTGAAAATGTTTATTCAGTAGGTAATAAAATTGGTTGTACCACTTGTTGCCATGAAATCAAAATCAAATTCTCTCTGAGGACATTTTTTTGGTATCTACATAGAATAGATTGATAAAATGGGAATAAAAGCATTGCACTTGACAGAATATTGTATTATGAATTAAATCGCATAATTGACTTGTTGTTAATAACTGAGATACTTATCACTTTGAGTGAATATCATTAGCCTAAAACCTAAAGGATTTTCTCATATTCCTTGACCTTTTATATTCATAACATCTAAAATCTATTTCTTATGATTCTTAATTTTTGATCAGAGTAAGTATCTTTGCTTCTTAGTTAATAAGGGATTAGTTCTGCACACTGTTCTTATTTACAGAATGTAACAGAAGATAAATCTCAATTGATCAAATAATGTTACTTTTATGACGGCTCTTTTAATGTTAAGGCAGCAAAGCATATCCTCTATTCTTGTGAGAATTCTACATTGATAGTCTTCGCTTGAAGATCAAACTAAACCTTCACTCAGATAGAAGACAGAATGATTGGTGGATCAGTCCTATCACTATTGACCAGCCCCTGGCCATCAGCAGATCTGTTGCTTTACTATATTACTCTCTCTGGTAACCAAATTTTGGTCTCTTAACTTATAGGTGAGGTTCCTTTTTCTATCGCTGTCTCTTTGACTAAATTAACTCACCCTCTTCTTTTACCTGATACCAAAAGTAAATGATCTACCTTTTTCTCTTATTTTCCTCTTTTCTTTTGTTTCTCTCCCCCTTTCTTTTGTTTCTCTCCCCCTTTTTTTTGTTTCTCTCCCCCTTTCTTTTGTTTCTCTCCCCCTTTCTTTTGTTTCTCTCCCCCTTTTTTTTGTTTCTCTCCCCCTTTTTTTTGTTTCTCTCCCCCTTTTTTTTGTTTCTCTCCCCCTTTTTTTTGTTTCTCTCCCCCTTTCTTTTGTTTCTCTCCCCCTTTCTTTTGTTTCTCTCCCCCTTTCTTTTGTTTCTCTCCCCCTTTCTTTTGTTTCTCTCCCCCTTTCTTTTGTTTCTCTCCCCCTTTCTTTTGTTTCTCTCCCCCTTTCTTTTGTTTCTCTCCCCCTTTCTTTTGTTTCTCTCCCCCTTTCTTTTGTTTCTCTCCCCCTTTCTTTTGTTTCTCTCCCCCTTTCATACCAGTAAATGTGATTTGCTATCTATTGAAGGGGGCACAAACAGTCTATGCTTTATCTTGTCAAAATAAATCTATTCAAGATGTTTCTATCATCTTTTTAGCAGCTGAAAAGGGTTATTCTGTTAGACTCGCATCCATCCATACATATTTGTAACATATTTTGACCAAGTCTATAAGTAGTTACATATATACCCATGCAAAAAGTATCTTTTAACAAAAGTGTTATTAATACATAAAATCAAATGTTCCTGAATAAAAATGAAATATTTAATTGAACAGTCCCTATCAGACCTCATAGTATAATTACTTGAAACTTATGCCAATGCACTAATATAAAATAAACTAAGGGATCAGCATTTTAAAATGATATTCATTGCAGTTATTTCATACCTTTTACTAGAATCATGTTTTCTAATATCTCATAGAAATATCTTATTAGATGATAGCTATATACCAAATCATATTTTGAGCTACCATTATGAATATACTGCATTAGAAATCTATACATCCATTATGCAACATGTATGGAGACTATAACACATCCCTATTGATAGATGTGTTACCCTATTTGATTTTGGTTCTTTTCTTGATTTCCTCAATAAGTATCTCTGAAACTTTTTGTGCGTGTTTCTTCAATATCCTCCATAATGCTCGAAAAGAATTGGCTAATTAAATCTATTGTAGCCGGTTTTATCAGCCTCAATTTTTTGGTTGCATATTTCCGCACATTCATACTACCACCATCACCATCTTCAATTATTGCCCTTCTATTCTTTCCCCATAATTCTCTAGAAAGCTCATCACTGATGATGTACTTTGGCAGCAAAGACTTGCTTAATGAATTAAGTTTTTTGCCAAGTATCTCCCATTGTTTTGAGCATGTTTACATGCATAGTTAATTCACATTGATAATGATGAATAGACTCAAGAGCTAACTGCCAATATTGCCATCTCTTGGTTTTGTTGCTCCTCTGCTCTTGTTTCAATAAGTAATTCCTGCCATTTTCATGAAAAAAAGTTTATTCCTAATTCCCTTTTGTAATCTTGCAATAAAGAACCTATTTATGTTGTACTATTCAATTCAATATTTTATGAAATTAATTTAGGGGCTTATGCTAGCTGTTTATTTTTGATTGAATTTCTTGTTTTTTTGTTTTTTTTAATAACTAAAAAGTAAAACTAATAGCACACTCGTTATTTATTTTGATTTGTATTTGTTGAAGAAATCAAAGATCGAATTCTTTCTATTTCTCACCTTTCCTTTAGTTACAGTGCCAAAATGTCACACTTCCAATTTTTTAATATTTCAGTTTTTTCAAATGTATTTATACATTCTCTTAGACATAGATATATTTAATCTTTTAATCAATAACTGATGCTGTTAATATGTAAAAAATTCTGATGAATGAATATCAGAAGTGAATATGGAATTGAACACAGAATTAGTTCTGTTCTTTAAGATATTTGTGTGTTGAAAATTGATAATCACTGATAGAATAAGGATCATTATACTATCCTATATAGCCAAATATCAAGCAACATTAATCACATTATTGTCAGTATATTGATTATGACAAGAGTACGGTAATTCTATAAGTTTTCTTTATAATATGTAGATTTTTATTTATCTAATTCTGCATTATATCTTTGAAAAGTTACAATTATTATGGGAAACTAAATTTGTCTCTTATTGTGTTTACACTTTTTATACAATGTAATTGGTATAACCATATTACTCTATATTTTTCATTAAACTAGGAAATAGTTTATAATGAGCTAATTTATAAGCTTGGAGACCAATTTTATTTATTACAGCAGTGGCCAGTGTTTAGCATTATTGATACAGATGTTTCTTGCTTATGTCTAAAATTATAATTTTGTGTTTTTTAAAATTTTCCTCTGATTATCATGGTTTTCAAAAAATGAGATACCTTTACTTCACCCACTATGATATATATTTATACCTTTTGACTATTGCACATTTAGTTGATACAGATGTTTACTTAGTATATTTCAAGTATCCTGTTTCTAAACTCAATTGATTAAAAAAGAATCTTGTAAGTTGTTTGCTGTTGCAGACCCATGTAAAAACAGATTAAATATTGACGCAAGACATGGAAGATAATCTTGAAGTGCTTGGTTCTCAGCTTTATACAAGACAATTATCATTATCATCTTCATCATGGCCTACCTATTACCATTTGAGTTTTTTGATAGTTTCTATGATGTCACGGACTCCCGATTTCTTCCTTATATACTGTGCTGTCTTGTGATCTTGGCTTTCCATGAATTGTGTTAGCATAGATAGACAGATATTTGGTGAATGATAATAACAGATAATAATTTTCTTGGTACGTGTAAACACAGCCAAACACAAAGTAAGGGTCCAGTTTAGCATAATACTTACATTGTAAATTGAACCCGCCATTGAAAATTTGAAAAGTTTTGGAATTTTCAAAAATCAGTTTGCTAAAAACATGCCCCTGATTCTCATTGATATACAAAGAAATAAGATATGTTGTGTTTTTCTTCATTTTTGCTAACAAAGACACAGACAATTGGTGAATCATAGTATAAGTTTTGTTCAATAAAATGTAGAAATTAATAGTAAAATATTCTCATTTACCTTATTTGCAGTTGAAGTGTGGGTTATCAAATGCCTGTAGTTAGAAAAAAAAAATGAAGATTTTTCCTTGGATTTTTGGAACTATTCAAAGAGGCCTATATTTAAAAGTCACCTTTGCTTAGTTCTATACCTTTCATCTTGATTTTTGTCTTCTCATTTATTTTTTGTTTGCACTGTAGATAACTATACTGAAATTAGGAAGATAGGAAGGTTTATGTATCCATGAGAAAACTTTTTCTACTGTCTGTATTCATGTATGTATGCACATATACTGCATATTCTGACTGATATGATGACACTTGAAACATCCCAAAAATTGGGTCATCCTCTGAGCCAGGTACAAAAATAATGACTAAACAACTTAAACCATGAAATTTAGACCTTCAGCCAAAATATACAATTATATATATATAAAAATTGTTGACCATTTCAGATATATCTATCATTATTCAACTGTATAAAAATGTTGCCCATGAAAGACTGAAAAGATTTTGCTTTTACCTCTTCAGTTAATCCACATAATACACACTGAACAGCATCAATTATATTAGAGAAAATGTTTCTCATATATCTAGTGTTGATTGTAGCTTAACTACAATCATCAGCTTTTTTTCTTTTTTCTTTTTTCAGGATTAATTGAACTTTTCTGTTCTTGAAGGTTGAGCTGGCTCTACTGAAAGCTTGTCAACCTAGAGTGATTCTACGTTTGATTTCTTGGAGATTCATTGTCTCAGGCAGATGTAGTGGTCAACTCTCTCCAGCTGTTCATTTTCTATTCTGATCATTGTCTTTGTCCTCTATATAGTATTTATCATTTGGTCAACTTACTCCTCCCCCCCTCTCTTCTTATGTCACTTTCTGTCATTGATGGTTGCCCTTTTTGTTTTCTTTAAGTCTATCCCTGTTGAAAAAAGTCAGTCAGCTGCCACTTGCATATATGGTTGGTACTATCAAGGAGATTGTTAACTCCCACACTTAGATCTGATCCTTTTCCAATTCCCTAGAATCATTTCTTTGTATTCTCTGATAAAATATTTAAATCTCCAACTCCCCACCTTTTGTGTTTCTGCTTAAATGTTTATAACAAATACTTGAAAATTTGATTCAAAATTTGAAGGAAATAAGGAACAAATATTTCTTCACTAATTCTCTTTTTCATTATCAACTTCCTAAAGATCTATCTGCCATGGTTATCATCAGGCAGATTGTAGTCAGGACTGTGAAGCTGTTTTAGAACAAACGAATGCATTTTCACAATCACTGTCGATAAAATGGTAGTAGGGCTACATGTCTGCCCAAACTATCTGTTATACATGAAATCCTTCACACAGGCTGTTACTGGATTTAATTTGTACACAGTTAAACTTTTGCCATTTATTCAGGTTTGAAGAAGTATTGCAGGATTGAGAAATCTCTAAGCTCAAGTTTCTTCAACATGACATGATCCACTATTACTTCCATAAGTTTCAAAAATGTAAGCTGTCAAAGTATAGTGACTAAAAAAGTAATCACATTGTTATTGGTTTTGAGCTCATACTCTGCCCTATTAGTTTCTGGAAATATAAAGCCTTTCTTGTTATAGTGAGGTTCATGTAATAACATGGCCAGATGGTGGACCCTAAAATATTAATCTAACTGACAATAACTAGATTTAGCTCCAAAATAGCTAAATTTATCATGGCTTAGTTATAACATTTGTTTGCTTCTTGGACTCCAACACTCTCGTTATTATGGGGGAGTTTGGTCGTAGTATTGTATCTAGACTGACATTAGTATGCTATAGTAACCATTTCAAATAATGAATGCACAAAGCAGTTTAACAATATTTTGCTCTTTTTATGATTGATCCATGAATACATGAAAAAAATGTTTATTGATATAGATATATCTTTGTATGTTTCATGATTGAAGTATTGAATCTAATGAGATGTGAATTAAAAAGTTATTCATAAGTTTCAATCGTTTGTTCTTCAGGAAATTGTAACATATAGGGTTGGGTTGATTTTTTTTCTCACTTGAATCATCACTGAAAGTTTGTAATGTAGTTTTATTTCTCTTTTCCTCTCAATGCATGAATCAGTTTATGTGCATCAACTAGTTTGGGAATTGTGATTTGCCTGAGTTGAGAAAATGAAAACTTTCTCTTGGTTTGACCATGTAGCTGAATAAGGATCTTGTATAAAATTTCATTATCAATATTACTTTGTTTGCTTCAGGAATCATTACACACTGATTACTGCTAATAGTAATGACGCTTACTGTCTCTGGAGATTTAACTGAGAAGCATTAATAAAGTAGTTGTGCTGGCTTATTTGATAGCACATTAGACTGATTTTTTAAAGCGCTTGTAGGCTCTTTTTTTGTCTGAATATCTTTGTTTCAAGTGAAATAGTAGACTTCTGCTGAATTATTAAAGTGCTTTCATGAGTGATATTACATTATACTTTGGTGCCATCCAGAAAAGAATATATTGGTGCACAATTTCTTTTCTTTTTTTTTTTTTTTTTTTTAATGGTTTGTTGTCTATTTTCCTTAGTACTTGATCTGAAAGTGAATGGAGTAAGGGGTAGAATGGGTAGGGAAAGTGGTGCTGGTTGCTAGTTTTCTCCAATCCTCTCACTGTGCTTACCCCTCCACTTCAATCCATAATTTCACTTCTGTGAAGGTCTGGTGGAAATATGCAATTTATATTATTCATTTCTGATTGAATTGCTAATCAAAACTGACAGTAGTTTGTCAAGGAGGTTGAGTGGTAAAATGGACTGGATGTTTTTGTAACATTTCAGAAATTACTTTAATCCTCTATACCCCCCCCAAGTTGGTGTTTAACAAATAAAATGGTTCTGAAATGTCCATATAAAAGTAATTGATTCTCACCAGAAAGGAATGGGGACTTCTCGGCTATTATTTTATGTCTGCTGTCAAAAGAACTCAACTGTTTTCTCTATAATTGTAGTTTTCTTTTTTGTTTTCCCCTCTAACAGTATTTTTCAAAACATACTTTTTCTCAGTACGAGAGCTTTGTTTTCTGGTAAAGGTCAAAGATTGAGATTTATGTCTGGTGTTAATCAATATTTTGATAACAAATTATTTGAATTTAGTTTTAATGTATTCAAAAGTCTTGATAGAAAGCGTTGGATATTATTTAGGAAATCGCATTTAACTATTGTTACATCTGAAATTATGTCAGGCAAAAGCAGGCATATTATCCATCTTGTTTCTTAGATTTTATAAATTCTTAAATGTAGTGGGCATTGTCATCAATAACTCAATTAATTTCAAATACTGCATACTTTCTCTAAACAATTCTATGTAGCTGTCTTAACAATTTGTGTCAGCATCCTATATTTGCTGGAAAATATGTTCATTATTATGGACAAGTATTATTGAAGATAATTTTTTTTAGATGTGTCCACACATCCCTATAAGATGCTGGTTGGTTCCACTTCTATTAAACAACAGAAAGAGGAAGGAGGGGATTCTGGGTTTAATTTGCCAATTGCCATTATGTCATAGGAGGGATGATGTCATCAATAGGTGATATATCAAATTTGTTTTTTACAGTGTTGCTGTTTATTAATAGCTAAAACTGTCTGCAAAAGTGGCTAAAATTAGCTAAACTTTTGAATTCCATTAAATAGCTAAAAATATATGTACCCATTTCAAGCCCACTTATCAAATAAAATTACCATACACTAAGACCTCAGGAAAAATTACTGATAATAATTATACCCTTACTTAAATTTTTTGGTGAATAATCCTTCCTCTTTTGACTACTATCACAACTAGTAATAATATTGAGATCCCTTTGAAATCGGAAATCACAGATATGGGTTGGTGAACACATCATCAAACTTTTGGTTTTTGTTTTTTTTTTTAATTAGTATGTGCTCAAATGATAATGTTTTTATCTGATACACTGAGAATGTTCAATAATTTTATATCCCAAATAGGTTTTTGATTCAGTTCATTGAGCTCAGTATATCTGACTGGGTTTAAATGTCTTTTAGTCTTTTTAGTCTTGCATTCATATCATCAGGCATGCTAAAATGCTTTTATACTGTAATCAGTGCTGGATGCTTTTACATTATAGATTTTCAAATGTAAGAGAAGTAACTCTTGTGATATTAATACAATTGGAAAATACTGTTTGACAGCTGTTCTCTGGTATCCACACACACTTTTTTCTTTTCTTTTTCATGCTGTTGAAAAAAGATAGTTTTCATGACTATTTTTTCTTGGTTGTGTCTTTGAATCACTGGAGCACAAACAACAGCTTCAATTACAGTCATTTTTAACAATTTTCCTTAAATTTTGATTAAAGATCTTTCTTATGAATGTAGAAAGTTGCTTGTAAACATTTTTTATAATTCATTTTCAATGTTTAATATTTATTTTAATTTTTTTATGGCTACATTTTTAACTTTTCGGTTTGCTTATTTGGATAAGATTTACTTTAAGCTCATTGAATCATTATGAATTTGATCCTCTCATGTCTTTATCCCTGTAGTCTATCCTGGATCCTTTTTGTTCAGTTTGTTTTTCTTCAGAAAATATTGGTTTGATTTTTCTTCTATTCTTTTTATTGGTATTTATTAGTTTCTATTTTACTTATCTTCTCTTAAAAGATGTTGTTTCTTGATAAAAGAAAAATTATTCAATTGCAGTCATTATTCTGATGTAATGCTATGTTTTTGACAGACATTTCTGTTAATATATCAAATAAACATGGTAGAGCTCACTAGACAAAATATTATAAAAATTAGTTGTAAATCTATTTGAATATATATTGTAATCTAATTTTAAAAAATTCCAATTGGTGAAAGTCTGCCCTCTTTTCACTTGTATCTTTTACCTTTCAGTCCAAAAGCTGAAAGTTACCTTTCATCACACTTCTCAAATGCTCAAGTACATTTTGAAACCTAGTGATTCTGAACATTTTAATTAATGAAAATAATCTTCTTGAAATATTTTTTTACTCTACATTTGTTTCTTTAGATAACTTGATCCTTTGTGTCATTTGATCTATTTTTTGTTTCGCTCTTTTAAAGACGGTTTTAAATTCTTAATCATAAAAATTGATATTCATTTTTTCCTTTAGAATGAATTCATTTTTTTCCCCCTAATATTCAGGTGAATTGCATTCTTTTCAGATTTAAACATTATCTCTGATCAAAACTTTTTTGTGACTTATGTGTGTGTATAATAACAATTATTCTGCATTGTTTGAATAAATTTCAATTGTTAAAAATCTTGTATCCATTCTAATTTCATGAACATTTTAATCCGAATACCCTATTTGTAATATTACCTTTTCAGTGTGTTTAGCTTCATTTTAAAGATATTGTCCCTTGTTCTTTGTCTGACACCTCTCTCTATTTTTTGTCTACAAATAGCTCTCTTATAACTTGCAAACGTAGCCTTCACAAATGCACTAAGTTGGTTTGCATTCTCACCCCCCTTCAAATCTTTTGTTAATACTTTGTATTATTTATCAACATTGAAATCCTTGCTGAAGTCTTGAATTATGTTCATGAAATTGTTATCCATTATAATGCAGGCTCCTTAGATAAGCATCACCCTTTTTATGCTGATATTATAATAAACATTGTTTCTAACAACAATATTTTGGATAATAATATAAAGCTGATTATTCTGAGAAGCACTGCTGGTATGAAACTAACTGTTTAGAAAAGATACTTTCCCTTTAGTTTGAACTTGTGATCAAAATGATCATATCCAATCATTATCTGATTTTTGTTGATCTAGTTAGATTTCAAACTAGCTTAATATTAGGTAAATCAGCTGGTGAAATTGAGGTGTCAGCAGTCATAGGTAAAATTGAATAATGCCATTAATATCTTTTGTTCTAACCATATTAACAATATGTGGGGGGGGGGAGTATGTATCTTTGTTCTATACTTTGACTTCATTAATTAATACCATATTTTGGTACAAGTATGCTTCAGATTTTTAGCCATCCTTGTAGAAGAAAACAGCTGTCAATTGTAATATTACAAATACTCTCATTCACTTGAAGGAATACTAAGAGTAATTTGATCTTTTTTTTTTTTTTCTGTTTTTCAGTTTTCCTCTCTTTTTCTCTCTCACTCACATCTCCATTTCCATTCTTCTTTCTCCTTTAATCTTCCTTATTTATTTTTTCATTCTCCCTTAATACTCCTTACCTTTATCTTCTCTAATGAATCTGTCTCCTGACAATAAAGGCTTTCTGTTTAATTAACAAAGGGAAGTGGCACTTGCTTTCAAACTAAGAAATTCCAGTCTACATGCACAAGCATTTCTGCACTGACTGATTTTTCATCTAATTACTGAAACACACAAAGCTTTCTCAGAATAGTTCTGCTGCTGTCTTCTATACACAATACCTGGTTTTGCGTCAAAGTTATCAACACCCCAACCATTTAAATCATTATGTATATGTAGTGAGGGAGCATGCAGCTACTGCATTATGTTACCATTGCATTCTTTTCTTTTTTGTTGATACTGCCACTAAATGTCCTAGCAGCAACCATTGATTCAATCTTGCAAATATTCATTTCTTGGATTCCTCTTGCTTTATACATCAATGTAAGGAAGAGTCAGGTTACTGTTGGCAAGTGTTTTACATTCTAAAAATTCCTACTGGAAATTTTTTCTCATTCTTAGTCTGTAGACAGGGCTGGTTGAATATGCTCTGTGCACCTACTTGCTAGTATGTGGAGTGCTGACAGGGTTATTTAGCCCTTAGCATCTGTCATTGATTGCTACCTTAGTTGCTTAACACTAAGTGCATCATTCAGCATATTTCTCTAGTATTGTCGTTAAGTTATCCACAGTTCCTTCTGTTTCTCTCCTCCCTTATCTTATCCTTTACGTTACCCTTGTACTTTTCAGTCTTTTGTGTTGCTCTCTCTCTCTGATCCTTTCTCTCTCTCCCTCTCTCTCTGATCCTTTCCCCCCTCTCTCTGATCCTTTCCCCCTCTCTCTCTGATCCTTTCCCCCTCTCTCTCTGATCCTTTCCCCCTCTCTCTCTGATCCTTTCCCCCTCTCTCTCTGATCCTTTCCCCCTCTCTCTCTGATCCTTTCCCCCCTCTCTCTCTCTGATCCTTTCCCCCCTCTCTCTCTCTGATCCTTTCCCCCCTCTCTCTGATCCTTTCCCCCTCTCTCTCTGATCCTTTCCCCCCTCTCTCTCTCATCCTTTCCCCCCTCTCTCTCTGATCCTTTCCCCCCTCTCTCTCTCTGATCCTTTCCCCCTCTCTCTCTCTGATCCTTTCCCCCTCTCTCTCTCTGATCCTTTCCCCCCTCTCTCTCTGATCCTTTCCCCCCCTCTCTCTGATCCTTTCCCCCTCTCTCTCTGATCCTTTCCCCCTCTCTCTCTCTCTCTCTGATTCTTTCTCTCTTTCTCTCTCTCTCTGATCCTTTCTCTCTCTCTCTCTCTCTCTCTGGCCCTTTCTCTCTCTCTCTCTCTCTCTCTCTGGCCCTTTCTATCTCTCTCTCTCTCTGATCCTTTCTTTCTCTCTCTCTCTCTCTCTCTCTCTCTGGCCCTTTCTATCTCTCCAAGACTTCTACAGAATTGAACAGGCTATGTTCCCATGGTTTGAATGCTTGTGGATCTTAAAGAAATTATTTTTCACTTCATCTAATCTTCTTGATCCTTAGCCAAAAGGGACAATTTACCAGTTTTTAAATTTTCTTTTCCTTCAAATGTTATTTGATGTTCATTTCACAATTTGAATTGTTGTTAAATTTTAAGGGTAGTAGGGCAGTAAAATGACTAGAGTATTGGATTATTTCTGCCAAAAAATCTCCTGTTAATCAGGTGTGATATAGTTGAAACTTTTTTAAAATAATATTTTGGGGTGAAGAAAACTTTTTACGTGTGGCAAACTATTTTACTAATTTGAGTATTTTGGGGTTTTACTTTTAATGTTTCATAGGAGTATACCTTTGAAATGGTTTGTGTGTTAAAACGATGATATTCTTAATTTTATTTTCATTCAATTTAAATCTAACATTATTTTAAAAATTTTACTGAGTTAATTTTGAGAATATTGTCATCCTATTTGTGGATTTGATCCTTCATTCAAGAAAATCCTTGTTGTTCACCTCTTCCACTCCAAGATGCTGCCATCTGAGTTAATAAAATGATCCTCCCTCCCACCCTACTCCTTCACATACTGTTATTTCTTTTGAACAAGCGGAAATAATTCATTTTGAGAGGAAGAAAACAAGTGGCTTACTGCTCTCTTCTTTGCAAGAATTGACTTTGTAAAAGTTTGCTATTGATTTGCAGCCAGCCTCATCATTTCCTCATTGCTACTGCTACCACAGACTGCTCAGCACCTTTATCACTGACCTGGTGTCAGTTGGAACTTGGCTTGCACACTACCATCTCACAACCAGTCATAGCATCTTACAGTGTATGGAAATATTGTGATTCCATGTGTTTGATCATAACAGAATGGAGTCCTTTTAATAGTGCTACTTGGCTTTCAATTTTTTTGCCTAACCACCAGTAGCTGCTCATAACTTTGTACTGCACGTGGGAAACTCCAGTCTCTATGCATGGGTACAACATTTGGACGCTGTAAGGTACATCCAATCATATGGGTAGGAAGATTTTCACTTTCCGATTCGAGACACTGAAATCTATGTATACAAATACATCTTTTGCCTAAATGTTCAAACACTCTTGCACAAATATTTATGCTGATTTGCATTTCAATCTCAAACTAAACTAAATTCTTATATTGTTTCATTACCTTTTTTATTTCTTGTTTTTTCACTTTTGCAAACTCTTGAAAGTTACAAACAATACAAGTCTGGACATGTCATTTTTGACCTCTTGCATTTGTGGAAATTGACTTGGATTTCTGTTTATGGAGTTCATTAGGTAAAAAACAAAGACTCAAGAAATGAGATTAATTTTTAGATGTTATCAAATTTCAGCATTTATGTTAATAGGACTGCAGTTCTTTTAAGTTTGTTGCTTTCTGTTTTGATCCTTGATATCATGTAGCAACCTTTTTACTCTTATCATATCACACAAGTCACATTGTTTTCTAAATTTGATTTTTCTCTGATTAATTTCGAGATGTCACCTCTGGCATATGTATATGGTTTACTTGTAGGCTTTAAAAAATTGTGCACAAATCTTTATTTATTTCAAGCGTGATGTATATGTATATACATTCATATGCTGCTTGTGTTTTTTAGCAGAAGTATGTCCTTACTAAGGGCTGGTTAGTACTCTATTGAAGTAAACGTATTTATCCAATAGAAAGAGTCTGAGGTGTAAAATTGTATTTGGTGATTTAACAAATAAACACTCTTCATGACTTATACAAGGCAATGTCCAAATTTACAATTGCTTCTATTCTATATGGTTGTTTCCTTAGGATTTGTAGTCCATTCACTGATTTCCTTACCTTATTTTACATTTGTATTCATTCATGAACATGAAAACTTTCTATTCATAACTTTTTCATTGAGTTTTTCCTTCTTCCTTCTATGCATTTTCGCCGTCTCTATCTCTTTCTGTATGCTGCTCACACCTTGTCAATCCCTCTTTCTCCATTCTTTTCTCCTTAATACTTTCTATAATTATAATTATTTTCTATAATTATTTCTG
Organism: Thysanoteuthis rhombus; assembly: GCA_963457665.1. NCBI lineage: Eukaryota > Metazoa > Mollusca > Cephalopoda > Oegopsida > Thysanoteuthidae > Thysanoteuthis > Thysanoteuthis major. The sequence goes on from OY735208.1 coordinate 24,492,237, forward strand.
TAAAATATTGGATGATTTTTTTTTCTTCCTTTTTTTCAATGAGATTGTTTTAAAAATGTCATTTCATAGAAAGGTAATCTGGTTTTATCCAGTTGTATTCTGACACACTTGGGAGAATGCAAAAAAAGATGGGGCTTTCAGGAAATGCCGAGTAGTTCAAGAAATTGTAAAATCTCTAAGATATACTGTGATATTTTTAATTGTTTTATGCTATCAGTTTATTTATAGTTATGGCCTTTGTCTCTTTTTCAATTATCAAATTATGCTTTTGTAGTGACAATAGTAAACAGAAAAATATGGAATACTTGTTTAACATCTAGATGCTCTTTCTTGTCATCAGTATAAATGATAAAAGTACAACCTGTTGACAGTTACTTGGAGAGGAGATGGGCAATGCCAAGTAATCCTCATTGCCTAAGAAATGCTGTGTTGGGAATAGCATGGTGAATCAATACTTTTGAGTTTTTTTAATTATCTATGTATATATATATATATATATATATACGTTTACTTCATCAGGGAATCACCATTTTATTTTTTATTTGTAGTATTTCATTTTTTTTTTAAAACTCTCCTTGCTGAATAACTGCTATGTTATTACCTATCTAACTTTTTAACTTATTCCAATTTCTTTTAAAATGAGATTTGATATCTTTTCTTTTTTTCTGCAAGAATATCTCAAGATGCTGAACTAAATGTCAATTATTGAAATATAAAATCACTGTAAAATTTTTACTGACACTGTCCATTTATAGAGTTTTTAAGTTATATTAGTATTTTTCTATACTCCTGTAATCTTTAACTTGAATCATCGGGTTCCATTCGATATGATGAATTGTGATTGTTGTTGCTTGCTCTCACGTTTGTTTTTCGTGCAATTTGTTAAAATCAGAAACTACAGAAACAAATCAATTTAGCCAACTTTCTATCAAGATGGAATCATTTGATCTAGCAGAATCTAAGCAACAATGCAGATTGGTATGATGAATTATACAAAACTCTAAATCACGTTGTTATATCATAAAAGTGTATAAAGACGGTATGATATTTTTTTAAATGCAAGGACACATTTTGATATTTCAGGTATATCCTCATGTTTTTAATTAATATTGAAGACTTTGCAAATACTATAAGGCTTCTCAGTTTACAAAGAAAAACTAGTTATTCTCTATGAAAGAATTCATATATATATTTGTATTTCTGAGAGATGATTTCTCTAGAAAAACTTTCTCTCTGTCTGGAAATAAAACCGACACAAGATTTAATGTTCACACAGGTGAACATTCAATAGATATGACACGAAAAGTGAATTATTTCTGTTATAATTACTGATCCCTCATTGCTAAGAACTTTTTTTTTAAATTTGATTTTTTTTTTTTTTTTTTTTCTTTTCCCCAGGTATCCTACGTAAATAATCCCAGTTTCAAAAAATAGATATGAAGTATAAAATATCAAAATACAAAACACATAAAACCTTATATAAAATGACAAACTACGTGTATGGCATAAACTATAAAAGGAAGGGAGGTGGTGTTTGCTCAACATTGCTGGGGTTCCATGTCAATATAAGTTTTGTTTTTTAAAATCCCCAAAATGGTTACATGGTAAACAACTGAAGATCCCAACAAGAGACAATTTATGCATTGCTCCATAATAACAATGTATAGGGAAAACAAGAAAAAAGCACTTGAGAAAATTATATGAATTGCATTGACAGATATTGGGAAATAGATGACTGAAGTGACATAAAAATCTATTGAAAAAGTTCTTTAATGTTTAGAGTTTGAAGCTGTAAAGCTTTGTGTGTGTGTGTGTGTGTATATATATATATATATATATATATATATATATATAAGGGAGGGAGACACTTTTTGTAACAAATTTATTAAAATATCTGTGTTTCAGTGGAGTTTTTTGTATTTTTTTTCCCTCCACATTCTCTCCCTTACTTCAAGAACTGATAGGTTCACTATTCCTAGGCTGTTAACAGTGTAAATAAGTGTTTCAACATTTTTTTTTCTCTTTTCTCAATGAAACCAACTGGAAGAGTCTGTTGTTTCAAATGGCGGGTTGGGGATATTTTTCATCAGCAAAATTGTTACCTGAAAGTGGAGTCCATTGTTATAGACAGAGAAATAGAAAAAAACACACTATCCATTGTATAAGTAGATAAAAAAAAAAAATAATATCCTTTCTCAAAAATACCTACTTTGGAGATCATTCCTCAGTAGTATTAACATCTGTTCATGAAGTCCCGTCTAATGTTTGCATTTTATCATCACTAAGCAAAAAGATCTTCATCCCAAAAGGCTTTATATATGAGGCTATTCTTCAGCAATTGATCATGATCTGAAATTTCTTTTATCTTGATACTTTGTTGACCAAAAGGTTTCCTGGTTTACTGAGAGCAGTTGGAAGATGCTATATCACTAAATTCAGAATGCAACTGCAATTTTTTGTTTTTTTTTTTGTTTTATGTTTTATAGCAAAAATTGTGTAATTTACCACGAAAGTGTGGACACTATTTTGCTCTGAATACCTATATTCCTATCCCATGCATATGCCTGCATTTGCACCTGCTCTTCTCAGCCTTCTTAGTGAATATCTCGGTATAGGTTGGTTAACATTATTTCTTTGGAAAATGCCATGCAGAATGGAATTCTCTCATTCTGTTCTATACTCCAACCAATCACACCTGCCTCTCTATATCTTAACATCCTTACAGCAATGTGATATAAGTTTTAAAGTCAATTATTGTATCAAATTGACTCGATAGAATCTTTTTTTCAATATAGACAACTAGAAGTTTTTTCCCCATTCCTGGCTTTGATTGAATGATTATGTATTGTATCATTCAGTGATAATCATAAGAAATAATTCATGTTAAAATCTGGAGCTATAATACATGAGCAAACTTTTCTGCAGAACTTTTAGATTTTTTGTATTGTAGAAGATACTTCTTCAGTCAAATATGAATATTTTGGCCTTTTCCAGTTTTTCACCAACTGCGGTTAGAGAGAAATGGAAATTATTGTTTATAAATACATTATTACCGTAGTTTTTCATAATCTTTTAGAAGTGTTTTCTTTATTTGTATTAATGTACTTCTAATATATATTTGAGAAAATCTTCTAAATAGTGCATTGTAGCCTGAGGTTTTGAATCAAGGTAACCTTAAAGTGCACTAATTCAAAGAATGCAAAAAAAAAAACCCTTTTGATTTACAACTTGGTAATTACTAGCATTCCAAGGGAAATTATGGATCACCGCCACCCATACATACTGCTTTTTACTTTTAAAAATTGCTTTGATGAAAATGCTAACAGTATCATCAGGAATTAATGATTGAAAAAAAACAACAAAAAAAAAAAAAAAACAGTTTTGGTTTGTCACTTGATTGGTTGATCAATTAAAAACATTGGAAAAATGAGTTCCCAATGAATGTTACTGCTGTTATCTTTTGTGGCACTGTAATCATTGATCACCTTATTGAAAAAAAATATTTGTTATTGCCATGACAGCTCTATCTGATACCTGGACTGAGTTTTGATTTTTTAGTTCAAGTTTTAGATTTAATTTATTATCAGCAAAAATTCATACATGCATTGATTAGACTTTTACATCTGAAAAGAAAGAATTACTGCAGATATGCGGCATGTGAAATACAGAGCAAATTAGTCCTCTGCAACAAACTACTCTCAGATACAAGATCTATTGAAAATTTATTTCTGAGTACAACCAAAATTAAGAATCAAATCTAATTTATGTCTTCCTTCTCCTTACCATGTTGGCATTAAAAACATTATACAAGGTTCTTGGTCTTGAGTTCATGCACTTTCTGTTAGTGTACCATTCCTAGCACTGAGCCAAAATCGAATACAGTTAGAATAATAATTATAGATTCTGTTTGAACAAAAGAGAGAAAAAATCTGAAATGTAATTTATCTCTAACTGAATGCTCATCATTCATTGCAATCTATGTGACAATTTATCACTGATTTGTTTGATGTAACTCTGCCCATTTATTCCCTAATGGACTTTCTGTCAAAGAAGTTGATGAAATCAATGGAAATAATGACGGATTTGGCTTGTAAGGAATGCTTATTAGTATGCTGAGACATATCAATACTCACCTATTCACTAATATAACTACATAAACTAACATTTTCTTAATGATCTAATACAGACACACATGCAGTGATGGTTTTTTTCAATGGACATCTATGACTGTCCTGTTTCAACTGATTTGCAGTGTTGGCTCCTGAATCATTTAGTTCTAGTTCTGGGTGGAAAGGTACCAATTTGGGTGTGATACATTTCTGCTGCCAAGTGTTAACTGCTTGCTCTCTAATTTGTTTAAGTCTAGTCATTAGTCCATAGATTTGACATCTACACTTGCCACTATTGAGGCATATTATAATCTTTCTTTGGCTTCAGTGTTGAACTAAATGAATAATTCCAGAGCATTCATGATTTATAAGCTATCCCGTTTGCAGTGTTGTTTTCATCAGATTATTTCTGATGCATCAGTGTGAAAACATTTTGTGGATATAGCAACATAATAGAATAGATGGATTTTTTTTCCTTCATTTTCTGAATTAGGAAATAGGTGATTTCTTTCTTTATTCACATTGCTTTCCAATGGGATACAATATGCTAAAGTGTAAATAATTAACAACAAAAATATAAAATATAAATCAACTGTATCAAATTATAGTTGGTGCCATTCCTCTCTGTTCATTTAAAACTTGCTCCTCCTATTCTGTATATTTTCTGTTGTTTTTAATTTCTATCCTTTCTTTTTTTTCTTTTTTTTTTCTTTTGCCTATCAACTTGAGTGCATTTACTCAACCTCATTCTACTTTTAAAAAGTTCTAATATTTTTCCTCTTATCTTTTAGTTCTTTTTATAATAGATGATTATTTACTGTCTTATTTTCTCTCAATACCATTAAAATTTATTGCATTAGAACCAAATAATGCAAACCCTGGATGATTAATTTGATAATGCAAACAACTTATGCAGACACTTTCTTGATTGCAAGAGTGGGTGAAGCATTGCTCTGTAATGTTTTCTAAATCCATATTTAGTTCTCATATTTTATTGTTTCTCTAGTATGGGTCAGTGTCTGTATGAATTATTGACCTAGTCTTTTTCTCCAGGGCAATAGCTGCAAAAATAATATCTAAAACTAGAAAACAACCATATTTCTTTATATGAAAATTTAAAAAAACATTGATTTTGTTGGTTTCTGAATCGTTTAAACATTGTGATTAGCAATATAGTATAGTCAAATAATCAAATATTTGTATAAAGCCCATTGAAGTCAGTACATTAGCTATGGAGAATATAATTTGCAATTATTTGTCAGTTGTATAATTTGTACTTATGTTGCTTAGTAAAAAGTTAACATCTTTACTATAAACCTATTTGAAACTTGATGTATTTCAAAATTATATTACAAGGGACTAATCTCTTGGATCAGCTTACATCTTATAACTTGACGTATATTCTGAAAAATAAATTGTTCATTTCAAATTATTTTGAAACCAGTTCTCAAGCATAGTTGCTACTTGATGTCTGTGAATGAGAGTATTGCCAAGGAATAGAGAATCATATCATATAAAGTAGAAAGATTTTAGACCCTATCTTGATTCTCTTTATAATTAAATGTTTACATCCATGCCGGAATTTTTCAAACTTTTGACTCTAGTTTAATTCAATGCTATAATCTCACAACCCACAAACGTATATCATGTACAGCTGCATAATACTAACACCTTCATCTTGCATGAACTGAAACATACTACAATACACAATTTTCTAACTAGTATTTATATAAAATGTTTAGAAGTATGAGCATGAATCATTTCTTGCTTACCCTTGATCTCCCCCTCTTACTTTCATCAAACCTCTGTTGTCATTTTTCAACCATGCCAATGCTGCTACTATTACTGTTAGGATTTAATAATTTATTCAATAAATCATTGACAGCAAAGATGATATGAGTATTAGATATATTAATTTTTCAAATAATGATTATTTCATCGTCACCAAGATTGTCCTAACTTAATCTTTATTCATTCATTTATTTACTGTGAATCTGGGACCCAGTCGCAATATTTTGAAATTTGTATGCAAACAGAACTGAAATACAACAAAAGATCACTGTAAATCATTATTCCACTCAGTGTTAATACATTATCAGTTTTGTTGTCTTGGATTAAGATAGGAAATGATGAAAAAATGAAATGTTAGTATATCAAGCACTGAAATGGTCTGTCATCATTATACATAGAAATGATTTAGATTCAAAGGGTTTCAGAAACTTTCATGGAGAGTATATCAAATTGGTATTTGATTATATTTTTGGTGACTCTTTCAACAAATATCAGTTTAGCTAATGGCTTTATCATGCATCTTGATACTGTTAATGGAAACCAAGGGTTCCACTTATCACATAAAATACAGAGGAACATACATTCAGTTTGGATGTCCAAGCTGGTCAATTTCCCTGAACAGGGACAGAAGTTCCCAGAAATAATTTGAAATACTTTGAATTGGTTTCATCAAACTTCCAAGGAAATTGTTGTGCTTGAAAGAAGAATTTTTCCATTTTATAAACTGATTCCTTTCTTCTCATCCAATCCACAACATATGATCTTGTTTTTGACATTTTTATTTATTCTCTTCATATTGCACTCTTAATATGTTCAGTGCCAACATTTTTGTGCATAATAAGCAAGATACCAAAAACATTTATTAACGTCCTTTGGCACTGAATATATTGATCTAGTATATTATCTCATAGTAAAGATTTCACATTATTATGCTTGGTTGACTTTCATGCTATTTTTACAAATATATAGAATGGTTTGAATAAATATTCATTTGGGAAATAGACTTACTTGAACAAATTCCCTACCTTACTTTGTTAAAAGTAATGCTTGGTGTCAAAAATAGATTTTTCACTCAATCTATCTAAGGGATTCTGAGATTAATAAGCTATTTGGCAAAAGGATGGCACTTAATCAAAACATAGGTCGGCGTAAGTGTCATTCATTGTGTATCATGTACTGTTTTGGTTAACTGATCAAAAATTCTTGCTTAGATAACTGAATACGTAGAGAAGCTAGTGAAATCTTGGTTCCTGCAACAACTTGAATATTGTTAAAGGTACTGTACAATACATAATGGAAAAAAGTGATTTTCCTTTTAGTAATGTTGTCCCATAACAATTTTGTTGCTTGATCTGCATTGATTTGATTAGTTTTCTTGAATGAAAATATTTCAGATGTATCATCTATTCACCTTTTCATTTCCAGAATTTTTTATTGATACCTTAAAGCAATGATTTGCTCATAAGTGGTTTTTAAATATTTTTCTGTTTATGTGATCAATGATTTTACTTCAGTTTTTCTACTTTTTATTCTTATCTCTCTATAGAATCTTCTATTTAGAATGCTGAGCTTGTGTTGCTCTTTTTTAACAGACTTTGCTACTGTATTATCATTTCTAAAACGCTGAATGGACAAATGTACAGTGATGTCTTTTTCCAAATAAATGAGAAATTCTGAAGAATATGCTCTTTTAATTCAAATTTTCATCTTATTAAGCACTAAAAATCTGTTGAACTTAATCCTTGACAGCATTCTGCTTTCCATTCAATATACTTGCCCATGTAAGTTGACTGAAAATTACGATATCGCACTCTATGATTTTAAATATTTGATTAAAGCACTATAAAGACACTACCTCTGCTATTTCATTGAATTTAACATAGTTACTGGTTAGTTTTATAAATGAAAAATTTCCTTGATCTGAACCTTCTTGCTTAATGGTAATTTTACTGCTTGAAAATATGTATCATTTTTGTCCTCCAGTGGGGAGAAAAAACAGGGATTATAATTCACTATGGATGTCTGTTGTCATCATTGTCTTTAACTGTCATTGGATAACTCCTTATTCATCAAAATATGTCAATGAAATTTTGTATATAGGCTTGTGGAAAGATCCTACTTGGGGTATGGCGAGTTATCTAATTTTTTGTTTACATTTAATAAGCAAGAGCATTTTTATTTCAAACTGAGAAAATTTCTCAAATTTGGACTGATTTAGCAGTAATTTGATTATAATGTAGATAAAACCTCAGTGATTGAAAAATGTTGTGTTGCAGTTGATCTGATTGTTTACATTTTATATGTAAATATCCATACATCAAGATGCCAAAATTATTGAACTTTGAGATCACTGAACCAATTAAAATTATTATACAGATTCTTGGGCACCTAATTACTGAAAATATATATAAAAAAATTTCAAGAATTTTATTTTTTGAAGAAAAAAAATTTGGTTGCCTGGAGTTAACAGCCCTGATAAACAGCTAATTGCCACTCTCTCTATTTCAACCATTTCTGCTGATGACCTTTAAACTTTCAAGATTTTTTTACCACTGTTTTCTTTGAGACCAGTATTGTCACTTGACATTGAATTATATCTGAAGATGTTTATCATGTTGCATTTTTTTCTTCTAATTGTTTTATTCAACCTTCGAAAGATGTTATTGTCCTAAAATTCATATTGTTTTATCTTTCAGGAAGAAGAATGGGAATATGAAGAAATTGCTTTGGAAAGGGTAAGTGATTTTATAATTTCTTCTTTGAAAGTATTACTAGCAAAGTTATTAATTTATTCCTTTTCTGTATTACTGGAGCTCTTTTTTTTCAAAGAAAAAATCGTTTCATTGGAAATCCCAGGATACTTTCTTTTTTTTTTTTTTTTCATGTGAATAAAATATTCAAATACTTAGAAATATTCAGTGTTTATTAGTGATATCTTGACATAAATGTCAATGCTTACTTTTAGAATATGTCCATTAGTAATTTCCGCTTTTGTGAATTAAATGTTCTTCACATTGCAATCTTTAATTTGGAAGTGACATCTGAACAATTTCACAAGAATGATTTACTTTTATCTGATTTATGTATTATAGTTGTCAGTTTTGTTTTGAAAGAAAATTTCTTTTTCTAAGGCAAGAAATATGTGATATAACATTTATAATGGGCTTAAAGGAACCTTCTATGTTAATTGTTATTTTAGTAAAAATTAAAATAATAATTCATCTTACCTAAGAAGTTTATGAATTCACTTATGCTGATATTTATATTGTCAATTAAATTTTGAAATACATTTTCTAGCAATTTTCGGCATATTTTTCTTAGAATTGGTTTGAATTTATGAAGATAATATATTTTAGTATTTAATCTAGAATTACTGAGGCTATAATCAGTAAAAGGTTGAATATTTGATCATGCAAATTTCTCAAAGATACTGGTAAAGTTTTAAAAGGTTTTGGGTAATCAAGGCGAACTTATTGAGTTTTTAAGGATTTTTTTTCTTCATTTAAAGTATTTAAAATATTCTATCACTTTTTTTTTGTCTTTTTCTCTTTTAAAGTTTACAAATTTATTTATAAATTCAAATTTTATAACATGGTTTTATTATCAAAACTGTTTTATAGTCATTTTGCAACCACAAAGACAGTTTCTGTTTGTGCATGCTGATTCAAAATTATCCACATCGATCAGTAGAACCTTTTCCTTTATTCAAGTTACTCGTTTTCATGAAATGGCTTAGATTGAAAAAACATTGTCAAGTTGAAATTCAGTTTTCAGAAATCAATCTGAATGATATACTGAGACAATTTATCTCTAAAACAGACATAATTGCATTGATTATATCTTATACCTTTTTCTTCTATAAATTTTATGAACCCAAAGAAACAAGCACCATAAAATCAAAAGCAAAGAAACACATCTTGATTCTTGTGCCATTTTTGTTGCTCAGTTCTGATTTGGTTATTTCTGGGTGATTTACATTCCTACTCTGGATAGTATTGGCCGACAGACTAAGTGGAGGTGTCAGCTTTGTCCAGTAAGATAAAACTGCTCCTCTTACAAATTTAACCTTTTCCTTATCAACTGTTCAAGAGGAATTAAATTGTCCAAATAATGACCAAATGGCAAACACACACACACAAACAGGGAATTTTGCATTGAGTAGATGTAGAGGAGGAAAGGATAGAGGAAAATGCCTCTCTCCATCGATAAGTAATATTTCTTTATATGAACTGATAATCTGATAAGAATTGAAAGAATCAGTGTGAAATAACGTGATATGATCTCTCAGCTAATATTTCTAAGAAATCATGTAAAATTTTTTTCTTTTTTTTCTTTTTCTTTTTTCTTTTTCTTTTTTTTTTTTTTTTTTTTTTTTTCAGAAAAAAATTTCTGTAGGACTCTTTGAGATTTAAAACAAATTTCTTTCATTTTTTCTCAAAAATCTTCTTTAACCTTTCATAGAATAGGTTATGTCATGAAATTTGAAATATCTGGTTGTAGTGTTTGTGTATTAGATGAGTGTTTGGCATCAATTCTTGTGGATTAACTATGGAAGCTTGAAGATTTCCGCTGATTAAAATTGCCATAATTACTTTCTTCACCATGTCAAATCTTACAAAATGTATAAGTAGATTTTTAGATGATTTTTGTCATTCAAGTAAGCCTGAATTTGACATGTCAGCCTTACTTTGTTTTAAGTTAATGGAAATGCTCATAATTATTCAATTTTTTGTTGCTCTAAGCATCTGATCTCTCAAAGTTTTTGTGTATTTCATTATGACAAGTGCATCTCATAATTTTTCAAATTTGTATATTACATGATATCACAATTGTATGTTGTGACACAAACATGCTTCCATATAACATTTATTATGGTTCATGTTCTTGCCAATATTGAATTCTTTACTCCCAAGTACATTGAGGTACTGTTATTGCTTTGGGATGATATTTTTCACCATAATTTCTTTTCAGGACAATCATTATTCTGAATGATGTCATTGCAAATTATAAATTTCGAAAAAGATTCTCAGAGGAACTCTCCTGTAGTTGGTTAAAAAAGATCAGCTATATCTTAGGATGATATAATAATATAACTAATACTGTCCCATTACCCACGTATATTCAGATCTGGATAACTCTTTGAAGTCTTAAGCTCAGTCCTTATGTTCATTCACTATTCCATTCAGGATCAGTACTTCTTATCAGATTATACTATTTTTTTGGCTGCTTCATTAACTCATTTTTAAAAAATACTCTACAGGCTTTGTGAAGTATGCGTTTTCTATCCAGATTATTCATACTTAAAATATAACAAATGACCTTTTGATCATAAAAAATTGTTTAGTAACTTTAGTATTGTCATCATTATCAATGCAATAACTCAGAGGGGAATGATGGCTGACCTTGCATTATGTACGAAGGTATTATTAGGCCATACAATTATGTATAATTTTCTTGATAGCTTGCTTAAGATGCTGTCTTAGACCAGTTGAATATGAGCAAGCTTTTTGTCATATTATAATCTTTAATGCCAATCCAATCTGCCAAATCTGAGTTCTTACACTAATCTTCCTGAGTTACAATCATACAATGCATAATGAAGTTGTATTTTGTCATGTATTTTTTTGCATTTGTATGGAACCAAACTTTAAACATTTCTGATCAGCTGTAGATAATTAGAATGATCATCAAAAGCTTTATTAAAAGCTATATTATTTCAAACTTTTCATACTTCAGGTGACATGTAGAATTTAGATAAAAGGTCAGCATTATTGCACTGTTTAATATGTTTAATGGACAAGCCTTAATATAACAGTTTCAAGAACTAGTAATATATACTACCCAATTTCTCTATGCATCAACCTTTTGGATTTCTAACTTCAATATCATGCGTCATCCTCTAATTACAAATAATTGATGGGATTTATTTCTCATTCCAATCTCATAAGATTCATCAGATTTGAATTAAGTAATGTTTGATGGCAGATCCTCCTTTTGTAGCTATTGTCTTACAGTTGCTGGGATCTGTTTTGTGGCTTTGAGAAAACTTGTTTTATTTAACCAAGTTGTAAAAAGGATTAAGATACTGCTGTTAAAAGATACTTATGTATTTTGAATTGATTTCTCTTTCTTCATTTCATCATTTCACTATTTGGATTTAAGTTCAGTCCTGCCATTTTACTATTTGATGAGATGGCCCACACACTTCAAAGACTTTCTCTCCTTGAAAGCTTAAAGAGATCCTAATACGTGAATCTGTCAATTCAATGCTTATTTTTTTCTGCTCTCTTTCCTCTGCACCCACTTTTTTGGAACTGTGAATTGCAACATGAGAGTTAACCGCAAGATGGACACCCTTTCTTAAAAGTATCTAATTTTAGCTTCCAATTCTTCCATCACCTTCCACTCATCATGGTCTACTACATAACCCAAATTCTTTTATTACCAGAGAGTTATCATAACAGTGCTGCTGTAGGCTTCTAACATTATCCATTATAGTTCCTAATCAATATTCTTTATCTCTAACTTTTCACCCTTATACTTTGCTATGGTTCTCTCCATCTTGGTAAATGATCTGCTACCATGGTTACATACACCTGCGTAAAGAAAATCTATTTAGGGGAACTACACTGTTTTGCCAAATGCCTTCACCTCAAACCTTTCTAATAGAATTTCCATGGTCAGATCATAAGTAGGATTGCTTAATTTTACCATTAAAATATTTTTTCTTCACAGTATACTCACACTGATTTCCATAATCTGGTAATCACCAGATCTGTCTGAAATTCACCAATCATCTTTGAATGAAATATTTGTTTTTGAGCTTTCATTATTGTCAAATTTTCTTGAATTATTTTTTGACAATAATTCAAAAGATAGGAATATATGAATATATATATATATATATATATATATATATATATATATGTATATATATCTCGCATAAAGATAAACCGAATCAAACTTTCTGATGGAAATCAGATCATTATTATCAAGCGGAGCACAAATGTTGACAATGTACTATTATTTTTCTTTTGCATTTTTTTAACTTGCGAAAAACATGTCTTAGAGTCCCATTAATACACTTGGAAAATTCAATAAGCTTATATGTAGTGTGTGGTTCTTTAGTTACACTCTCACATAGTGTCAGACATTTATTGAATTTTTGTTAGATTCTGTTATTTTATTTTCTGCAACTTGGAAATATATTCAAGGCATCTATGAAGTGAAATGTACCTACTACCAGTGTACACATGTGCTTATAAAATTCTTTGAATTGGAAGTGATACTCTATCAAAATGCTGTATATCCTATGTTGGTAACAATTCAGATGGATGTATTTCATGGAACTAGTCATTGATTCTAATATTTTCTAACATATGACAGGCCAGCTTAATTGACAAACTCATCATTGTGTGGCCAATGTAGTTGTATTTTTCCAAATTCATAAGTTATATTTGCTCTGTATGGTTTGAACACTTTGAGATTTTTAGTTATAGAAGTTACAAATGTTTTTCCTTTTGGTAAGTTTTTATCATTATTTTGCCAAGTATTTTTCTAATGACTTATTCAATATCTGTATCTCCAATATGGTAAAGGTTATTATTGCAGATTGGAATTATTTGAATTATTCAAAATCATTTTCAGTGTGATATAATTTTGTTCTGTAATAAATCAATTTTTCCTATAACATTATTAGGAAGTCCATAGTTGATTTATGGTTCATGCCATATATCTGTCTGCAAAGTTAGGTCCTAGGGAAATCATGAGTGCTCCTTAAAAATCCAGTTATAATGGAAATTTTGAATATCTCACAATATTGTCCAATCGGTATCGTGAGAGATTCAAAACTACTACACTTTCATACACTGTTGAGGAAAGGTCATTGAAATAGGTTCAGATGTTGTGGGTGTATGTGCAAATATATGTGGCTTAATGCTTATATATATATATATATATATATATATATATATATACACACACACACACATATATATGATACGTTTTATATTTGTATGTATTAACAGATGCCCTAATTGTTTTGATTGAACATTACTAGTAAATAATGAATGTCAACTATAGACTTTTGGTTATAGATTGTTCTTGATAGTATACTGTTCTATGGCAGTATCATACAAACTAAGAATAAAATTGAATTATGTTATTATCCAGAGGTTATTGATCATATTTTAAATGTAGATTATAGTGTTTCATCTGTGTTCTTTTGAATAACGTTTTTTCTAGTTTTTAATAACTTCATTGAAAATTATAACTTATTTGTTTGAAAGAAAAAAAAATGTAATGCACGAGCCTGTTATTGATTATTTAAATGAGATTTCTATATTTTTTAAATGTTTTACCCATTAGAGCACTGATCCTATAGACCAAAAATCCAAAGTTTGTTATTCACTAGATAATCAGAAAGTGCTACTCTGCGTCCTTTTTTGCCACTAAGGTACAATTTGTTTGTTATAATCAGTAGTCTCTTGATTTATTATGAATTATATACTTTTCATGCTTGCTTAACAGATGAATAGTGTGCCAAATTAATTCTTTAAAAATTGAATTTCACTATTTCCTCCTCCTCCTCCCTTTGAATATATTTTGTAGTAATTGTAAAAGAAGCAGCAATAACTTTTCTTCCGAATTTCCCTCTCGCAGTATTATCAGTTATTGTGTTTAAGATTTTTCATGGAGAAGTTCAGTTCTGTCAATACTTGGGTAATAGGACAGTATTGATTAGATTATTATATTATCCTGAAATATAACTGATATCTTAACTAACTGCAGGAATGCTCCTAGTTGGATCTTTTTCACAATTTATAATTTGCAAAGATGACTTCAATCTAAGTAATGATTGTCATGAAAAATTATGGTGAAAAAAAAATGAGCCAAAGCAATGTATCACAATAGATGTATTCCTCAAAAGAATAAAACAAGCAATAACTTGAGGCTTTTTATTCCATATTTCAATGCATAGCCATGTTATATTATATATTTGTGACCATCTACAAGAACTAGCAATAAAACTCTAATTCACTAAACTAGCATAAGAATTATCCCTTCCAGCAAAAAAAAAATTCCTTATAGCATTAATCATTTCTATATTAGCAAGTTATCTTTGCCCACTGATCATTCAAAATAATCCTGTTTTTTTTTTGTTTCTAATTAGAATGTTTCCTTTTCCTGACTAATGTAATATATCAGCAAATCTTTGTTCTTTGGCTATAAAATTATCAAATTAGCAGCGCACAAATAAAGATAATTTATTGAAAAATATTTTAATTTTCTATAAGTAAAGGTTTGTTAAATCCAAGAATACAAGACTAAAACGTGTGTGTGCGTGTGTGTGGATATGTGTATATATATATATATATATATATATATATATATATATATATATATATATATATAATATTATATGTGCTTGTGTGTGTGCACAAACAAAAAATGATTCTTATAATTTTTGGTCGTAGAATAAGTGACTGAAACCTTATTGGGCATAGGCAGAAAATGAGAGATATTAGTCTAAATGAATTTTGTGACTTACTCACAATTTTTTTTTTTCCCCTGTTATTTTTCTCAGCTTTGCATCGTTTTTAATATAATTGAGAAAGCTAGAATATCATCCAACTGTTAACCTTGAGTAAAGAATTTGATGGATTTTGAATAGAAAGTTCCACATCTCTCCAATTTTTTGTATTCACTGTTTTGTGTTATAACAACACATTTATTTGAGAAACAAGTTTAATGATACTTGAAGAGAAAAAAAATGAATAAATCAATCAAAAAATTGAAAAATCTGAACTTTCATTTTCTAATTTTAGTGAACATAAAATCATATATCTCACAATACTGATATTTTCTAGAAAATCTTGATAGCTATATTATTTTACAAATCTAGTTGGCATTTGGCCTTGTAAAAGTAAGTGTTACTGTCTTATTGTGGTCATCAGAAGCCAACAACTTTTCAGAAATGTATTACAAACCACTCTGGCACACAAATTTCCAATTTCAAATTATAGATATATATTAGTAATTACTAAAAACAGAATTAAAATGCAGATACCGGTTAATTAGCATTCACTCTTAATGACTCTGTAGTATGTCTAATGTCTGTAATATATCTGAGTAATGATAATTCTTTAAAGTGATGATTTAGATTGGAGGTCATGGAGTGATAAAGAGTAATATTCATCCAAAATATAAAACCATAGAAAACTTGTTTATTGCTGTAAATCATAGCACTTTGATTTTGTTGCCTCTTATTAACCTTTCCTGATTTGCTTGGTTGGACATAATGATTAAACTACAAAAAGTATTAGGTAAGGGTATATTACTTGAGCTGATATCTGTTTTCACCCACATCATTTTGCCCCCTCCAAGTCAGTTTTTGTAACTGCTTACTTAAAATCAAAATTAGTTTAGTACCTGCCTACAAACTTGAAAATAGTTATGGCAATTTGTTAGATTGAAAATCTAAATACATAATGGGCAAAATTCTTCATTATTACAAGTTGAACTACTCATCTAGCTTAGTATATAATTTGTCTATAAATTAATATATGACTTGTCTTTAATATTTCTCTGTGATTTTACTGCCTTTTATTGCATCATTTTTTATCATCGTGCATATTTTGAGCAGAAATTATAATTGGATTTTGGATAACAGCTCAATACATTGGGTAATATTATGCTAAGTTATTGAATTTGGATTGATAACTAAAAAAATCAATTTTCCTAATCATATCTGACCAGTTTGTACACTGAATGTGTGTACTGTAATCTTTCAGTTTTCATCCTTGCAACCTACGAGTAAGAAATGTGACAAAAGTGTAAAATATGATTGATTTGAATTTTAAGTGTCAACAAAAGTAAATTCTACAGGAATCAATTTTCTGATTATTTGCCTGATTTTTTGCTTGTTTCTGAAGAGTAGGGGATATTGCCATAATTCTATCAGCCTTTTTTTAAAATGCTATTTTCATTGTATATAGAAGTAGCCCGCAGTATTAGAATAAAAACATCAGAAAAGCCTGGTGTATATAATCTTTGGGACAGAGTCTAAGATGCAACCAAAGACATATGATGTTCATTACAAGGATTTCTTGTATCTAGTGTGCTTGATAATATATCAAAATTTTACCATAGTCTGACCACTGGGAAGTTGAAATTTCTTAGATGGTGTCCAAATTGACAACCAAAATAGTTGGCTTTATGAAAAACTATACCCTACCCCTAAAAAAACACACAAAAGGTTTCTCAGCGGTTTTAGTTTTGTACTATCAGGTGCACTTGATGACGTACTAAAAGTCTACCACAGTTTGACCACAGGAAAGGTATCATTTCCGAGAACGAGTACAAAAAAAAAATCGTACATACCAGGCGATTAAAAAAAGAATTGGTAACATTATTTTCTTTTAGTATTTTTATTGAGGTTTCATAAAAACTTCATACTACTTATAAAAAGTTCCCTTAGGACCCCAGTAGAGCTAAATCCCAGCCCACATTATAAATAGCATGTGGAATATGTACCCATTTGATTACATCTATATTCATAATCATATTTTATCTCTTGGAACAATAATGGTACTAGCAAAATCACTTATGCAAAGTATTTTGTTGCTGAGTTATTTCACTATTGCCTCACTATTTTTCTCTGCTTCATCATCTCTGATTCTAATGCCTCTATAGTCACTTGGATCATATCAAATCACTCAATATTTTGTAAGTACCCATGGACACCATCTAAGATTTCAATGAAATTTCATCAAGTGCCACAGCCCTGATAATTTTAGCTACATTGAACAAATGGTTCAGAAGTTATGATGAATTGAAATTTGTATTTCACTATCCGCAAACATGATTTTGCTAACCTCATATGGTTGAGTATTATTATTGGCTTGTATGATTGAACCTTGTCTAATGTTCAGCTTTGTTATTATTTGCATAATTTTTTCCATTAGAGTAGAATGAATCATTAATCAATTGGTAGTAAAGTATTTTATTATTGTTAAGTCCATGTTTTTTTGGTGTGGGGGGGCTTTGGCAATATCATTTAGCATTTCTCATGGAGAAAGTTTTCTTGTAGAATGCTGGAATCATTTATGTAGATTATAAGCACATTAGAAAGCATTGAAGGTCCGTGAGTCGTGATGTATTGTCTTTTCAAGGAATATGGGAAGCATTATGCATACTGTAAGTAGGTACAAATATTTAAAGATTTACCTTGTGCTATTATCTGATTTTACCATGTATGTCAGCCTTCATTGTTTATTGCTCAAATCTCAAATACAACCAACTGTATAATTGTTCTGGCTGTTTATTTCCAGCTTGAGTAGCATAACCTTTTATTGATTCAAAGAGTTAATATTCATTGATAACTGCACATATCTATTGTAGAATTGTTTTCATACAGCAGATATGTATTGGAGATTGCATGAGATATTTTTGAAGTCTCATAGGATACCTATTTTGAAATCAATTAGCAATAAATTTGAGATGGCTTTAATCAAATTAAATTATATATTGTCTCTTGGATATGAAATATTGTAAATTTTTTTCATATCCTCTTTCCTTTTTTTTCTCTAACTGATGTCCCCAAAATGAAATCCAATTAAATAATTTTTTCTAACATGTTCAGTCTTCTCCTGTTGGGTATTGACCTGTATTACGTGGCTGAGTAGTGTATTATCCTATCAAACGTACCCTTTTATTGATTGCAGATTTCTTTTCGGATATTATTAGTAATATTTCAGATTTCTATTGAGTAGAAATACTGATATTGAATGATTATCTTCAGAGTTTTTAATTTTTGTGTGTGATCCAGAATTTGTATATATTGATGGATAATTGTGTGTAAGGGCTCTAAGGTGTTCGGACTCCTACTTACAAGTTTGGCCCATTGTTATATCCAACAAACCATTCCTTTTTTTACAAAAAATGAGTTATTGAACTTGGTCTATCCACTCAGCTTTGCTTAAATTGATACAAAATCACCTATGCTTTCAGTACCAGAAAGACTCAAAGTTGAAATCCATGTTTTAATTCCTCATTTAGTTTGAGTCACTAAGACCTTTAAGAAAGCAAATTTTGTTCTTTGCCAATGTGAATTCAACTGATTGCCTGGTGATAGTTAAATATATCCTCCACATGGGATTAAAGTAGGAAGTAGCCATCCATATGGACCATAGGGTAATTTCTAATTATGCTTTTCTCATGACCAAATCCTCAGTGTTCCGTATAGATATTAACTATTGCAGGTGAAAGCTTGGATCTCTTAACTAGGCTTTGTTTACATTAGTGCATTTGGTGCTAGAAATGTTATTGTATGAAATAAAATCAGCATTTCCAGCATGTTGTTCATGGAGATGTAGGTACATTCCTTCAGTGTTCGGTCTGTCTTCAATTTGTCTCTTACTACCAAATAAGCCTTGTCTGAACTTTTTTGAACCAGATCACTACCAGACTAAGCATTTATGTGGTCATAATGGCTGCTTGAAGACAATAGTAAAAAAAAGACCCATAAAAAGAAAATACTTCATTTCAGCACTTCAGAAAACTAAATTATCAGGTTTCATTTGTTCACTGCCTTGGGGCATTGTGGTATTTTTCCTGTTGG
Source organism: Thysanoteuthis rhombus (assembly GCA_963457665.1). Classification (NCBI taxonomy): domain Eukaryota; kingdom Metazoa; phylum Mollusca; class Cephalopoda; order Oegopsida; family Thysanoteuthidae; genus Thysanoteuthis; species Thysanoteuthis major. The sequence continues at coordinate 24,511,758 of OY735208.1, forward strand.
AATCAAAGAAAGTTGAAAGATCGGGAACAAAATCTGATATCAAATTTTACAATTCAGCAGATGTAGCCCCATTTTATTTATCTATTTTTGCTTTCCAGTGAGACATTTCATTTGCTCTGCTATATGAAGGAGTATCAAATCTAGCTAATTATTTAATTGCATTAAAAGCTTCATAGGTTCCAAGTTTATTTACTTTGTGCAGTTTTGATTTTTATGATAGATTGCAGGAGTGCTGTACATCATTTTCTGTTGTTCCAATTATTGAAAAATCATATTCATCAGTCAAATGAATAATTTTTAGATATTGTAATTACAAATAGCTAGAAAAGTTCATCATAGCTTGTTACTAGATGGAGAAATTGCAAAAATAATATCTAAAGATACTTATAAATGCAACATGATGATGGTATTCTTGTCTACCTTATATATAACCTCATATATCATATTTTCAAGTGTGCACATTTCAAGTATTGTAGAAAATTTGCTATATATGATTTCATAAAATTGAAAATGATCACATCACATCTTGTGATTGTATTAATGAAGACATCTGTTTAGCTTTTTCAGAACTTCTGAATTTTCAATACATCTATCTATCTATCTATCTCTCTCTCTCTCTCTCTCTCTCTCTCTCTATATATATATATATATATATATATATATATATATATAAGAAATATTTGACCAATATGATATAAGCATTGCACTTATGTACCATCACGTAACATTGTTCTGGCAGGGAACACACAAAGTGCACTTGAGATCATGAAGTATATGGAGACATTGCTTCAACTGTCAATAAATGGTATGTTGATGTAGTTAAAAACATTTTTTAAAATGTATATTTTTGTTTTTTCTGCTCCTGTGTAATATGATGGTTTGCCTCATAGTAATTGGTTCTCAAGATATATGCACTTATTTCGATTCTTTAGAGAAGAAACAACTTGTGCTGATGACAAGCTTTCTATTTGATTTTTTTTACTCCTTTTTTACTCTCTCTTTTTTCTCTTTGATCTACTCAGTGTAATGGTTAGCACATCTGCCTTATATGCAGAAGGTCCTGGGTTCAATTCCCAGTATAAACAAAGAGTCTAGAAACTCATCATTAGGACAAATTTCCCTGTGAAAAGTTGCTCTCATCCCTGTATGATTTCCAGAATTCATCATGTACTTGATTGCAAAGTATCAAAAGTGATTCATCAACAGTATAGATACAGTCATAATTTACTGTTTGTACAGTTGATAATGTCTAAATTGTGAATGAACTGATATTTTTATTTTTGCTGTGTTTTTTTTTATATAGTTGGATGTCTTATGATAGAGATTTGCTCAACCTCAACTAAGTTCTTCACTGAAAATTGTATTTTAGTAGGGTGGTTTTTCAGCTCGTTTACCTGACTGGCAATTCATAGATACTAGCTGAATCTTCCACTGAGTGGGCAGTGATCCAGTTCATAACAATTTATCATAACCAATAATTATAGATTTTTTCAAACATTTTTTACTAACAGCACAAATATTTTGACAATAAAATCAACTTTTATACTTTAGTTCTATCTAGAAGTATTTACTTGTGTAATTATATCAAATCAACTCAAACAAACTAAAACACATCATAATGACATGGTTTCACTTCTATATCCTTATGTAAGGATCATTATTAATGAAGAATGATGACTATAATTGCTTTGTAAATAATAATAGTTTAGTCCAAAAACATATTAGAAAATTAGTTCTTACTTTTGAGTTCTATGCTATTACCTAATAGGTAATCAGTGATCTAATGATCAGAATAAACATCTAACACAGTAGATTCTTGGAGCAATGAACAAATGAATGTCTTACAGAATCTTGACCTCTTGAGGATGGAGAATTTTAGTTACATATGTTTTTGTATACCTTTATGCTTCTGTTTCCATGTGGAAATTAGATTTTCTACATTTTCATAAAGAGTAGTTAAGATTTAATTTGATTACAAACAATACAGTAAACTTTTGTTATAATGAACAAATGGGATAGGGTCATTAAAGCCAAATGTTCTATATACCCAACAGTTGCCTCGTTTTTTGGTAAATAAGTTCAGTAGTTTTTACCACATTTAACGAACATCATTCAGTGAATACAAAGGTAGTTTGGTTATCCCACATTCTTTTTCAAACCATACTTTCCTTACTAACTTCTAACTTTCATTACAACAAATTGTCCCCAGTAAAGGAATATATGTAAGTGTATTGCATTTAGAAGCCATGGCAGAAATGCGCACAAAAAACATAACCTGACAGGCTCAGAACGAAAAACTCGAATGAGTAAGTATTCACTGCATTTATCGCATTCAGTAAATCTGAAAGTCAGTCAGGATGGATCCATGAGTTTGTTGAAGCTGAAATTCATTATGGCAAGGATTTACAGTATATAAATATATATTATAGGAATTGGAAAGCTATGTTCTATATCCTTAATCTTAGATTTGTTAATGAGATATGGAATACCATAAAAATTACCTTTGCAGCAGTGATTGATTTACAAGATTATATATACACACAAGAAATTGATATTTTAAACTAATGTTATTGAAAGAAAGACCATTAGAATTGTTTATATTCTGTTATGTATGTTACTGACTCTTCTTCTACAAGGAATAATGAGTTTTTGTTGTTCTGTGCCTATCGGGTCTGAAATCTCTTCTATCCTATCAGTTTAACTGTAAACTCTAGTCCTTATCAAGACAACATCCTTCCCATTCTTCTCTTCATCTGTGCGCTCATCTGCTATTTATGAATCTTTACTTTTTTTTTTTTAAATTCTTAAAAGTCATTATTTCATTCTTAGAAATGTTATTTTGGGAATTCATCGGTTTATTTTTGAAGCATTTTACATGAAAAGGACTTCTGATCTTGAGTGCTGGGGTTATTTATTAACCTTTTCTGTTTGATTTATAATAAATTTGTATTTTCAAAATTTTTTTTTCTTGCATTATCACTGAATTATTAACTTGCTTTTCTTTAAACATGGCCAGTTTTGTTGACATGCATTTTCAGCTAATGCTGCAGAGCTTTACATTATATCTTTTGAATTTATTGCTACAAAGGATAAATCTATTTGAATATTTAGGCCTTTCTAATTATGTATTGCAGTTATCTTTAAATATTGGATTTTAGTTTTGATTAGAAAATGTTAACCTAATGTTTAGGTTTTAAACACAGCTTTTTCTTGATAAATAAAATGATCTCCCTGAGTTTAAAATTATGAAAGATGTCTTCTTGAATACAGCCTAACGGCAAAGTTAAGTGAAAGACTGCACCTCGTATTTTGTTAGTAATTACAGTAAAAAGTTTAATGTATAATATATTTCGACAAGCATTCTTGTGTTTCAAGAACCAGTCAAAGTAAGCAGGATTGTGTTGATCAAGTATTGGGTTAACATAAAATGATTGACAATGATCTGATTTAAGCTTATAAAATACTAATTGATGCTGAGATTAAACTTGCATAATGCAATTGATACTGATGCAGTTTATTCTAATGCTCTGGAGCTGTGGGCATTCATCCTGGAATCTTCATGAATCAAGACGGCTGATCTCTGAAACTGAAAATCAGAGTGAGCATGCTATGATGTGAGTTATCTTTACTAGAAAAATGCAGTTCTATTGAAATCTCACTCCCAAAAGGATTTGTAATTTTAAATCCTGTGAGATTCTCTCTACTGGTCAGTTTTGGTATATAAAACTGAGACAGTTGCTCTCCCCTAATGTTGTAAATGTCAATTTCATAATTGTATAAACTTAATTTGTTGAAATTGATTCCAAGCAGTTGCTTCAAAAATCAATTAGATTAATAAATATTTGACATGTGCAGAAAGATCTTACAAAATATTGCTGTTAAACACTTCACACATTGTGGTGGATTCTGCATTGTAGTACATGAATTCTACAATGTTCCCTAAGGATTAGCTCTATTTTTTTTTCTTTTCACATGCCATCTGGCCACTTATCTTTTCCTAAAGTCAAGTTGCTTCTTTCAGTTATCCTTCAGAAAGGTCCTTTGAGAACTTAACGAATAATCATTGTTGATTGAAAACATAGTTCAACAAATTATTTCCAGCAATGTTTAAGCTGCTGTCTCCAACTATGGAAAGAATGCAAGCATTTCCAATTACTTGTATTTAAACTAGATTTTTTTCTCTATGATCAATTTTTGTTGCTAGAACCTCATAGATTTCTTCAACAGTTGTGCCTGACACATTCTTTTTGTGTAAAGTTAAGCAATCTTTTTCAGTGTCTGGTGGATAATGATAGACATCAGTTTTCTTTTTTGTGAAAGAAAGAATATTAATCAATAGTGTAAATTTAATGAAGAAAACAGATCTACTGATTATTTATAGTTGAGTATTAGAAGAAAATAAAAATAGACAATGTAGCTGAATGTGAATCCTGAAACTTCAGCGATTATCTATTTTATCATCTCTGAAAACTTGGTAAGCAAGCCACATTAAAATATCATAGATATCTTATTAAATTCTTTTTAAATGGCAGGAAATAAATTTCACAAGAATTTCCCTACTGTATGCAATCAAAATCAGGTAGAGAATCTTCAATTTTTTGTATATAATCAATATGATTTTTTTTTTCTTGTTTGTTATTTAGTTTGTATCTTATGATTATAAAAAAAACATGAACATAGATTACTATCCTCTTATTCAGCATCGTACCTGTTCTGCTTAACTTTAAATCTTTGTATATCATAGGAGAAAATGCCACTTGTTTAACACAATGTGAGTTTGTTGGATAGATATTTACAAAGCTTAATTTTTCTAGCATAGGGCCACAAGTGTGGAACATCCAATGAGAATTAAACTCACTACACTGTAGTAATGGTCTGCTAAATTAGCTCTCTAACAATTACTCCACAAAACAGACAACCAAGTATAAAACATTTGTTTTGGGAAACATCACATATTTTTATTTATTCGAGATATATATATACACACACTGGCCAGCTGTGGAAGTTGTAAGCTCAAGGCTAGAATTAAAGAAACCAAACATCCATAGAAATTCCACTAACATTGAAGAAAAGAAACAAAGAAATGCTGTACTGAATTACCTACTTTTAACTAAGAAGCAGGTGTCATTTAAGAGGATGAGTCAATAATTATTTACACTTTTGGTATGATAGTTTCTTTGAACAACAGAATACTTTTCAATCTAGTCCCCTTGCCTTGCAATGTTCTTGGATCAGCATTCTTATGAGTTTGGATGTGCCCTTAGAAAAAAAGTTTTCTTTTTATGCACAGCAACTTTTACATTTTGGTCTGTGGCAAACAGATAATAATCTGAGGGATTGTGGTTAGGACTGTAGGGAGGATGCTTCAAATACTTCAAATCAGTTTCTGAAGCATTTGAACAATGTGGGCAGAAGTATATGTGTGCACATTGCCATGCAAAAACAAACACAGTTTGGTTTGAATTGCAGGCCCATTTTTCAATTTTGCAATCCATTCACACACACACTCTGCTGTGGTAAAACACTGTCCCCATATCGTGCTGAAAGATGGATTTCAGCACTTGGTACACATTTAGCCCATAAAAAACAGATCATTGTTCTTCCTCTGAACAAACTGAGAACAGAGAGGCCATATTTACTCTATGATAGCATAAAGGCAACTGAATCTTCAATGACAAATTTTCATTATAGCAATGACACACATCACTATCTGTCATGTGTGCACAGAACCCAGTATGGTACCTTAAAGATGAATATAACAAAAGTGTGCTTAATTATTGACTCACCCTTGCATTTCTAAATTGCCTGTCCCCCAAATGAAGGCAGAACAGCGTGGGTAATTTTAACTGAGTTTGGAAGTTTTGTACACAAAACTATTGGTTAGCCATGCTAAAAAGTTAGCCAGCATTTTTCTTGAACTTTTATTGAATAAAGAATGTGAGTTAGAAGTCTGAAATAAAACGGTTATCATCAGCTTTACAGGTATTTTGTTGCAGCTATTCTAATCTCCTCTCTCTTGAGTTGATAGTTTTCTGTGCAATTTGGATTTTTGATTGTTGAAATGCAGTCATTTCTACTTTTCCAGCACACAAGTTGACAAGAAATTAAAATGCTACACAGCTCATTATTTGGCTTGCAGAGTATCACTATATTGTTTAATTCCATTGAATTTAAAATCTCATGTGGTAGTTTTGTTCTCTCAGTCGACTAATTTATCTGTACACATGAAGTCCCAGTTGTTGAAATACACAAGAGCCTTAAATCATCTACAGTTACCATAACTAGGACTCTAAAATCTATGCAATCAAAACAAGGCCAGCAAAATTACACAATGAAAGTATTACTTTCACCTGTACAGAGGTTGTCACAATCAGTGTTTATATAGCACACATAATTTTTTACCTGATCTAACTATGCAACATATGTTCATTTTTCAGGTGAAATGTTTTATCAGCAGATTTCTGAAAATGTTTTTCAAAATAGGCATGTAGTTTCTCGAAATTCATAAAACTGAAATATAAACTGAATTCAACTGTGGGCAATACAAAGGAACAAGTGGCTGATTGTATAAAACTAAGTTAGATTTAAACAAATAAACAAATATTTTTTAATGTCTCTTCATTTCTAAATAATATCACTGAAATAACTCCAATATATTACAAAGTATACAGTATATACCTAATTCCTATAAAAACAAAATATTTACATTTTATCAACAATTTAATGCAAAGATACAAATTCAGATGATTTTGATGTTTTCACACTTTGCAAAAGAACTAAAAACATATAAATAAATGAAATTACACAATCCTGGAAAACAATCCTAAACATCTCTCAAATGTTGAAAATCCTGAAACTAAAGAATAATTCAACCGCTTGGTTATATTGTATCCACTAAAATAAATAAGAAAAACAGTTAAATTTGATAAAACTTTCAAAATTTATTTGAATCTTCATTACTTAATTTCTTGATGAAAATGTTACTTTGTTATAAAAATAGGTTCAGGGGGAAAAGAAAACAGCAAAATTAAATGTTGATTTTAGTCTAAATTTACTAGTGTTTTATTATTGTTGTTTTTATCTGCAATATAATTCATTGGGGGAAAAAAAGTAAAGTTGTAGTTAACATTCTAAATCTCCCCCCCCCCAATGTTCGTCTTAAATTTGTTTACATTGACTTCCACCGTGAAATCAATTATGACTCAGGACATCCACCAGCTATTCATACAATAGTTTTTGTAATGTTAATAATGGAATCCCCCTTACCCCTCTGGTTATGGCTGAAAATCACAACATTACTCGTCTTGCTCATTCGATGCCTTATGCATGGGCATGTATTGAATAGAGTCCAAAACAAAAATAAATAATTATTGCTTTGGAAAGAAAAGGAAAAATAGTCCGAAATGCAATAGATTATCTATTGGGGAAAATGTAAGGGGGGGTAATTCAGTGTTTGGATTGCAAAATTTATTTTATGAATCCAAAACACCATATGAACAATTTTTTGGTACGCAGTTTTCTGGACAAGTGGATAAAAATATATGTAAGAATTTGGAGATCTCTTTTAAACCACGATATATCAGGAGAGGCCCCCATACAATGTTGTGGCTGGTCCATTCTACAATGTTCTGGGATGAAGCTCAGATAAGAAACAAAGAATGCTGTTGGAGAATGAGAAGATTGAAGGAAATGATTTATATTTTGCTGTTTGATGTGTTACAAACATCAAAGTCGAGGAAATTAATCTGAACGAAATGATTAAGATATCTCATCTAACAAAATTCAGACAGTATCTTTCTTAATCTATCCTTTGTATCAAACTATTAGTTTTCAACTGGAGAACACTGAAATATCTTTATTGTTTGTCAATTTTCAATATTACATTCCAGTTTTGAATATGCATCATATAAAAACTAACCAGATATATTATTTGAAGGAAGAATTTTGTGTGGTTACAGTGAAATCAGTAATAGGACTCTGTCAGGGCAACATTTGATTATACTGTTCATGATTGTATAATTTCTGACTGTCGAATTTCAAACATTGCCTTTCCTGTTTCCACTGTTACTGTTGAAGAGTTTGTTTCATGCTACATGTAATATGTTGCATAATTGGTGGTGAAAATAAAGTTGATTTCATTATGAACACTTTTCATGTGATATCTCCTCAATGTTGCAAAGAAGCTACATGTAGGTTCTTACAGAGAACCATTTGATCTAGACTAATATTTAACCCTTTTGTTTGTTTTTTCGTTCTTTATCCCCATTAAAACTGCTCAGCCTATTTACCTATTTGGCATTGAGAATCAATGGAAATCTTCTCCCATAGTTCATTAGCGGTTCCAAGAGATCATGCTCTGACCAATATTTGGTTGTAAACTTCAGGAAAAAAAGTTTTATACCAGGAATTTTGTCAATCATTTTTTTTCTCATGAATGGCATGTAACATTTATTACAATAAAATTGATTTTCAACAAGTTTTCAGTAGTTTTTTCTCATATTCACAAATAACCATTCACAGTGTAAGTAATAGTAGTAAAACAGTTGTCAAATTCTATGAGCAACTTCCCTTGCCTTTCTCAAAGTAACAGCCAAAGGCGTGGTCAGATTCTATCACCCCTTCTTCAAAGGTGCCAGCTGAATAAATCTGGTCATTTTTTAAACATTGAAAATAATTTACAGCCAGCCCTCCTGTTTTGCTGGTTTCTATTTTGCGGATTTGTTTATTCGTGATTTTGTCATCGGTGGTTGAATTTTTTTTTTTTTTTTTATTTTGCAAACTGCAGTGGAAAAAAAACAAAAAACAAAACCTGGACTACTAAAAACACCTGACAGTTTTAATATATTAAGTTGAATATATACTTAAATTCTTTTTGTTTTTTTTTCTTTTTTCAAAGAGATCTTTAAGAATTCAAGTACGATTATTATCTTTCTCTCTCACTGTACATGTTTACTGTTTTATTTCATCTATAGCACTGTTTATCGTTAGCATGTAGTATTTAGTTATTTTCCAAGATTGAAATTCCCTTTAGTAGTCAAGGCAATGAAACATTCATTTTTTTTCCTGACTTTGGCAAAAGAAATTTTGAGAAAAAAATCAAAAGTTTAGGATTGGTGTGGCAGTATTGTTAACTGGGTAGCTATATTTCTAGGCTGAACCAATACTTTTTGTCCATTGTACAACCATTCCCAATCAATTTTCAGAAAGATGCAACTCTATCTGTACATAATCTAAAAAAAATAAGTGAAGTTTTCTAAGTATTGCAAAATTGAAATCTTTATCACAACATTGAAAAATAAAATAAAAACTCCAAGCACCACCAAACATCTTAGCATATTTCTGGTCAACTTCCATTAATTTCCAGACATGGCTATGGTAATCATCTTGATACAAATCTCAGAAATCTCACAACTTCACTGTAATTTGAAGACTACAGCAGTGATTAGGCTGATGAAACAAATTATCAAAAGATTAATTGATGACTTTGCAAGTTGGTGAATCTGTTTTGAATTTTCATTACTGTCTTCACATTTTTAACTCAGTGCAGAGATCAATTTACTGAATAATAACAGAAAATTACTGGAAAAATGATTTTAAGATTTTTCATGATCAGTATTTTGTTTATTTCATTAAAGTATTCTATTTTTTTAAATCTTTTTGCCATTATTTATTGGCTGGTAATGACAGTGTTAAATTTCTTCCTACAAAATATACATGATTTGAAAGAAATTATTTTTGAAAGATCACTTGTTAACTAGTAGATTCATAGACCACTTATGAAATCTGTGGAGCTCTTCAGTGAATAGAATCATAAAAAATGGATGTTTTTTGCTTTCACTACTCTTGAATCACTCTTTGAGTTCCCTAAAATAAATTTAAGATAAATGTTCAATCTGTATTTGACCACAGTTGATTTTGAGTTCTGAATCATGCTTCATTATTAGCATGGTATGAACAAGGATTGCAATTTAGTAGTGGTCACGTTGTTGCAGACCTCTTCTTACAATCTCAGCTTTTATTTTGTTTGATAATGAAGAGGTTTTGTACAATCTTTTAATATCCTAATTTAATTTCCTAAAAGAAATTCCTTGAAAATCTAAAGTATTCGATATTTTCAGATTACTTAAAGAAAGGAAAAACATTTTTTGGTACTGACTCTCCAATTCATACTTTATAATTTTAAATTGATATTACAATGTTAGGTTTTTGAATTTTTTTTATATAAGATTAAAAGATTTCTCTTGAACTTGTATTTAATTTGAGACAATACTTTTACATAGGAAATACTGAAAAATTCATTTTCATATGGCATGGTGTATGTTAGATGCAACTTGCCTTGGGCTTTATGAATCTTGTGTATACTTAAGTATGTTATTTTGACTTTGTAAACAATACATCATTTGCACATGATAGATTTTTTTTCCTATCATTTGGTTTGTTCCAACACCCAACTGTTAACTCGTGTAATGACCTTCTCCACTCCAGTTAGCAACTACATTGAGACAGAATGAACAGAATTTCTTTTCTATTTGAAACTGTCACTCAAAACTGTTAACGTGTTTTTTCAGTTTTCAAGTTGGTTTGGCTGGCTGGCTGGCTATATGTGTATGTTTCATGTGTACAGGCTGCACTAATGTAGCTAGAGAACTGAAATATTCAACATTTGCTCCATTTAGTCAGACAGTTAATGCAGTCAATGTAACAGTGGATTGACTGAATTCTCAAAAAGACAATTCTAGGGCATTTCTTTCATCATCATGAAAACACTAGTTGACTTACCTTTTCTAAAATTAGTGAAAAGAAGGTATGTTTTACGATTTATGGAAAACAAAAATAAAGCATCTATTGTGAGATTTGTAGCCGTACTATTTATTAACGATGAGATCTAGTATTTATTCTATATTTTGTGTATGATCTTATATGTTCAGACACATGCTCGTTTGTTAATTGAATGGGATAAAAATCACTTCTGAACTGAAAATTATGTAAGATCTTATTTTGTCTAACTTGAAGTCTGTTAAAAAAAAATTGATTCTGACTGCTTGAAATGAGAAAAAAATGCTGTTCTTTGATTACTAAATTTGTTTATTTCTTCTTATATTGATTATTATGGTGACTTTGAATGTCATCATGAAGTCTTTATACTGCCTTTCTTGTGTGTATGTATATAATGTGTGTGTGTATGCATGCACTTGCTTGTGTCACTGTGAAAAATTTTCAGAGACCATTCAAACATGGAGTTTGAACAACACTATTGTTTTGAAACATTTTTTCCATATCAAGATCTGCAAGTATAAAGGTTTTTTAGAACCTGCTCTTGGTATTTGCAATTTTTTTAAAAAGTCAATACTAAGAGCCAGTTTTCTTTGTTCTCCAGTTACCAAGCAGCACATGTGCACAACTTTTAGTGCCCAGCCGACATTTAGATATCAAGATACAAAATAGGCTTTATCATCCTTATATATTTTTCAATCTGCGCTGGGTAAAAGTTAGATATGGAGCTGGATGGAGAATGCAGGCTATTTTGAAGAAAAAACTTATCCAAACAACTTCCTAATAGCTTTCTCTTTCCCTAACATCATCCCCTGAATTTGTGGCAACATAATGCAGCATTTCTTTGGTAGGGTTCGTTCACATAGCTTATGCTCATAGGTAATGTGTATGTAGTATATGGCATTCATGAACAAGTTTTTTTCACTGCATTTGGTTTCAGTACATTCTCCTCCAACTTAATTTCTTGTATCTATATTGTGTGGCAAATTGAATCCTTCATTGATTTGATGGATCTAAGTTTATATTTTAAACATTCAGTAGATATCAGCCCTTTCACTAAGAATGGGTTATTATAGGAAAATATAAACAAAGCAAAACATCAAAAAGTAGGGCTCTTTTTTTTTTTCTTCTACTAGAATATTTTCCCAACCGAGTGGTTAGTGCAGCCTGTACTTGAGTTCTGTGAGGCTTATTGGTGTGCTATTTTGCAAACTCCATAAGCAGATCTTGGATAAAAAGGAGTCAAAATACATTGGTTATTTTCATGTTGATAAATTTCTGCTTGTAACGCGTGGCACTTCCTCACACTTTAAGTGCTGTAACAAGTTCATACATTTCACTGTGACAATATTCAGTTTAGCACAAACTATATATTACAATGTATCCTGTTGTAATGCAGGGAATTATATAGAAGTTGTATAAACTGTGCTACAAGTTTGCTATTGTAGCATTTTTGATTATTTAGATTTCAGAGTATTTACATCTTATCATGAATATCCTTTTTAGTTATTGTAGTTTACTATATTTTTCTCATATGAAAGTTGTAAGTTATCAACTGTTGTTCTAATTTTTTCCTGTCCAGTCTGGTATAGTACCTCTACTGTATGATTTCTTTTATTTCAAAATGGATTCCTCTGTATCAATCAGTAGCAAGTTCCCATTTAGCTCGAAATGTATAAGTTGGTCTGGTACATATTAATTAAAATCAATTATTTACCGAACTGCAACTATCATTTCATCATTTGATGTGAGTGGATGATAACATTCAGTTCAGATATTCTTTTTTGCCCCTGGAATCATATGACCCGCTCCACCTGTTTCATGTTGGCGAGATTACCACTGCCTAGTGAATTTTGAAAAAACCAACATGGCAGAATAAGCCAACAAGTTAGGGTTGTACTTTTTGAACTCTTAGGTATAACTTGGCTATAACTCTTTTCTTTTTTTTTTGATATCATTAGTCTGTTTCTATTTCTTTACCATTTATGGAGACAAATTTATGTTTGAAAACATACCAATAGATCTAAAATTGAAGTTATGTACAGGATATTGTGTAAAAATATCTTATTCCCACATGTAGGTGATATTATCTGCGTAAATCAACTCAATTATTTATGTCTGTGTGTATGTATTCTCTTGAATTGTCAAAAGACTTTGCCTTAAAGTGTTGCTGAATTTTATATTGGTAAGTCAATAAGTCCATTGCCTGAGGATGAAAAAAGCATTTTTTTTTCTGCACGAACATTTCTAACATAATCTCCTTCCTTGTCAATGCACTTAACCCATTTTTCATAATTCTCAAAGATGAACTTTATATAGTGAAAATTACAGATCAAGTTTTAACTAAAAACTAGATGGAGCTTTGGTTTTTTTAAACCACTCTTGTGCATATGAGGAAATGAACTAAAGTGACGATACTGATATCGTTCTGAGTTTATTTGGTAAAATTTCATTTATGGAATTTATATTTAGCTGATACTTAGCAGAATTATAACCTCAAAATACCTTGTTTTAACTTCAAAGATTCCAAGTTTCTAAGATTCAAGTTTTTGTTCTAAATTTTCACTCTGTGTTAAATGAAAAGTGAAACAGACTTTTTTTTTTGATAACTTTCCAATTTATTTTTTCCAATTAAAAAAAACAAAACTTGTCACTATATAAATCAATAGCAAAGCACTGCTGTAAATTTTGAAGTGCCATAATGCAGATATTTAAGTATTTAATGAGGCATGAATTGTGATATTTGTGAAATAAAATCAGAATCAAGTTCTGCTATTGAAGCCAGTCTTCATGTTCTTGAGAAAGAAGTATTATTCTCCTCTTGGATTCTTCTAGAAGTCAATTATCTTCAGATGAAACAACTTGAACTCTATTTTTCTCCCTTTGTCTATCTAATGATGCAAGAATTTCAAGTTTTTGAAGTGAAACTATGTCTATTGTAACAAATAAAGCTTTATGATTCAAGTAGTTTTGTATATGTATATCATTATAATTAAGAAAGGTATCTGAAATAAAAGTTAATATTTTTTTTTATTTTTGCAATTAAGAGTTCTAGAATTATGTTTTTCTGATCAATTTTGGATTTTTCTTAACATGATTGCTTCTAATTATGTTTTGTTGATGACTTTAGATTTAAAATTACCATAATTCTAAAGAAATTCTGTATTTCTATCATTAAGAAAATACTGTTGTATAACACTAAAAAAGAGTAGTGTTGATCAAGAAATTGAACTGGTATATTTGCCTGTCAGTTATGCAAAATCAAACTTGATTGAAAATTATAGGTAAAACCACATTGAATCTCATTTAGAAAAATGAAACATCTGGAAACTCTGTCCAAGATAATCATATTTTTATGTTAAATTTATACTGTCCACTTTAACTGACCGTCCATGCAGTTTTCATTATCAGACTATATACTTCAAGCAATAATTTGAAATGGGTCATCAGAGATTTTATAATTCAATTATGGAAATCATTGCAGTTGCCATGATTGTATGATTTTTGCGAAATATTTCTTCACATTGTATAATGTTCAGAAAAAATTCCTTACTGATTTCTTCAGTATAACTAGCACAAATAAAGAAACAAAAGCAAAATGAAAATGATAGGTTTATAACTGTCATATGTTGTGGAATCCATATTTGTAAAAATCTTGTAAATAACTTAATGCTGTTATATAAAAAAAGGAAATCCGAAAGACCTCAACAATAAGCCAACTCAACTGCATCTACAAACTCTTTACCAAAGTGATCACCAACAGAATCACCAAAATGCTTGATGAAAATCAACCACTGGAACAAGCTAGCCTCAGAAAAAAACCACTTGACCATCTCCATTCAGTATTCCAACCAAATGAGGAAGCAGCAGAATATAGAATGCCACTCACTATAGCATTAGTTAACTTTAAAAGGTCTTTGACACAGTGGTAATGTCATTGACACAATAGTACAAGGTGTAGACCTCGTGTATGTCAAAGTACAGAAACATATTTGCCAGCACAACATTCCCTCCATCAGGCTGTATAAAGACTGAGCTATTTCGACAAAAAAAGGGGGGGTGAGACAATGTGATACCAGCTCACCTAAACTCTTCACAGCCTGCCTTGAGATGATCTTCCGTAACCTAGACTGGGAAAATAAAGTTATCAGAACAGACGGTGAATACCTAAGCAACTTCAGATTTACTGACAACACTGTCATCTTTGCTAAGAACCTTCATGATCTGTAAAAATGTCAAGGACAATGTCATGACGATCAAAATCAACAATGCAGACCTACAGAGAGTAGACCACTACATCTACCTTGGAAAACAAATCTTCATGAAATTGTCAAAGGAAGAGAAAAATCAAGTGAAGAATCACTCTAGGTTAGCAAGCTTTCGGTAGAGTAAGCTTGACTTTCAAAAACAAAAATACCCCACTAGTCCTAAAAAGCGGGGTATGCAACCTATGCATCCTCCCGATAGTCACTTATGGAGCAGAGACATGGAATTCAACCAAAAGACTGACCTTCAAACTGAGAACCATGTAACATGTGCATGAAAGAATTATGCTCAGCCTCACATGGAGAGATCAAAAGCGCAGTATATCAAAGACAGGAGCCCAAGGTATCATAGAAACCGTTAGAAAACTGAAATGGCAATGGGCTGGCAATGTTGCAAGAATGGCAGACAACTGCTGGACATCAAAACTCACTACATGGATCCCAAGAGATCATATGCAAAATTGTGGCTGACAGAAAGTAAGATGGCATGACAAGCTAGACAAAGTCACTAAGTACTGGCTCTGCAGTGCCCATGATAGAGATCTGGTGAATCTTGGAGAAGGTCTATATCTAATGACAGGCGCTAAAAGGTTTATGGTGATTATTTCCTTCCTTGGGTCTTTTTATCCATTAATTACAACTGAGAGACAAAACATCAGATGATTTCTGTATGCTGTTGCCAAATATAGGGTATGATTATATGTTTTTATCATATGCAGAAAAATCATTTTTTTTTTTTTTTTTACTTTTCAAATTCTCAGCCAAAAAGTTGAAATTTCTTATCAAGTTCGTCATCTATATTAGATACAATGACAATAAACTATTTTTAATGTTCGTATGTACCTCATAATAAACGTGAATCTTCTTGGTGCTTCACTTTTAGTCCTAATTCCTATTTCAATCAATCCTCTTTTTTTTGATTTCTTGTATCTTAATTTCTGATATGAAAATATAAAATTTGGTAATATTAAACCCCCAAGTATTCCTTATTGATTCAATTGGGGAAACAAAGAATCAGTATGTCAAACTAATAATCATTGCTGAAAGCTTTTTAAATGAATCTTGAGAAGCAAGAGGAGTATGCCTATTTCTACTTCTATATGACTCTAACAATAAAAGGAATTTTGCGTTCAGCTTTTAAAGTTAGTTTGGCTGATGCTACTTGATGTTATCGAGTTTCCATTTTATGATGGGTTTTAGCATGTAGAATCAATAAAACTTGTTAAATGTATACGCATAACTAACTTGCCAGTATTTATTTTTCCTCCATAATATGAACAAAAATTTTTGTTCCTAGTTTATTTTATTCAATAAGATATCCATACCTTGCATTAATGAATCACTGTAGCTTGCACACGTACCAGAATTATCTATATTTATGAAAAAAAAAAATCTTTTATCTAAAATTATCCTAGAAAAATACTAGCACAAGATATGGGTATTGTTAGTCCATAAAGACTGAAAAAAGCACTTTTTTGAAAGAACAAATAGATGGTGCTTAGTGGTGTACTCATGCAAATTTCCAAGGTTGTAGCCCCAAAATATAACTTTAAGCATACCAAAACATGCACACTGACAAGAAAAGAGATAAATCTGTAGCCTGCTTGGCTGGTTGGTCAGGCAATTTGTGGGGCTGTTGTGATTCGATACACATTTAGTGAATCAGTATTTTTTTCTATGCTCGTCCGTCCAACATGATTCTTGGTGTTATGTGAGGAGTTATTTTTGTTTTGTTTTTTTTCCTTTGTTTTGGAGCTTTTTGTTATCTAAGGGTTACTGGAACAATTATGTCATGTTTTAAACTTCTAATTAGACTCTGAAATATTGATTCCCAATCTATCATATAAAGCTTTATCTGTCTAAAGCTAGTTCAGTAAACTCAGTTTTTTGGAGTATGATAATTAGAGTAGATAGTTCAAGTTGTCAGGGATCTCTGTATATTTTTCATTATATGCATAAAAATAAGTTACAGTCCAAAGCTTCACAAATAGGAAATTGAATCTTGATCTTCTTAAATGTGGGTAGGAATACCTGCTATACTACTTGGCCAAGTATGGCCTCTACTTTGGGCTACTTTTTATGTTAACATGCAAGTGTGAAGAATGACAGCGTCTAAATAAATCCCTGTTGGTAGCAAAGAATTTCTGATCTTGAAAACTCCTAAATTTAAATGCATTCTAGACATATTAGTATCAGATGAAGGTGGGGATCAAGATAGACGTTGTCCAATCATTCTGAGGATGGTAGAAAAAGTGCTTGATATAAACAGATCTTTCTATTTTTAAACTGGAAATTACAAATTGAACCAAGCAAGTGAGATAAAGAAAAAATGAATAAGTGTACATTTGCTTATACACTGTACATGTATGTAAATGTATGCTTTTTCACTTTGTATCCTTCTCCTTTTTGATATATTTGTCTGTTTGGATAAGACCCTGTGAAAGAAGACCTCAGTTCACAAACTGAGAGTGAGACCCAGAATTAGGGTTCTCAAATTTATTTATTCTTAAATTTGTGTTTATTTTACTTGAACTGCTATTAACAATCATTTTCATTAACAATTAATTTTTCGATTATTTTCTTGATTGATCAATTAGTTGTTTGTAGAACACATTTTAGAAAGTGTCAGAAAATGGTAAAAATTGTTAATCACTGTTTTCCATAGCTTGAGATGATATTCTCAAATGTCTTATTTGGTCCAAAACCCAAAGATATTCAGTTTGTCATAGATGACTATGCTGGTGATTAATTTGATAGTTGACCAACCAATCAATTGATTGTTATAGCTCTACAGTTTACAAATATCTTTTCAGTTTTAAGTACCATTTTATTCGAATTGAGAAAAACAAATGAATATTTCCCCTTCATTTCAATGCTTTTTTTTGTTATACAATTTTTTTTTTTATACAATTAACAATGCTAGATGTTAATAACAAAGTGAAGAAACATTTTTATTTTGGGACAGTCTACATTTCCTTTGGAATAGATGAAATTGTTTTCCGGGACAGTGGTGAAGAAAGTTAGTTTAGAGCCCTGTAGGAGAATGTATATTTCATAAAAGTGACAATTATTTGTATCCGGCAAGGTTATTTGGTATCATGGTTAATTTTGTTTTTTTCTATCATAGAATAACTATGACTATTTATTTTCCCTAGGATACATTTTTAGATATAGGATTCTGAGTATCAAGATCACTTGCTACTTGAGATTTGGAGATTATTTTGGTTTTTCCCAGGCCATCAAAAGAGGCTGATGGCAGATTTAAAATGGGATATGCTGTCCCCATCATTTGCACATTGTCCTATAGAGCATGCCTTTTGATTCATGTACAGAATCGACAGTTAGACGCAGCACTCAACCTTGCATATAAGTCTGATGTCACTGAAGTATTTGTTATGGAATAAGAATGAGGAGGAGAAATCTATTGACTTGAGATTGCTGTATTGATCATATAATGTAGGATGCTTTTATTTTAGATTTCTCTCAATGAAATGGAGGAAATGACTTATGAATTTCAATTGTTCTCTATACTTCAAGGTTTATTAGTTTTCCCTTCAATTCGAAAAAAAAATTAGATAAAAGAATGCTTTTTAAAATCTATAATAAGCATTTTTTCTGCAAAAGAACCGACTTCTGAACCTGAAAACACTTACAAACAAATGATGCAGTGATAATGAATAATTGCTGGAAACTGGGTTTTATTTGGCTGATAAGTTTTTAGTTCATGTTAAGTGATTGGTGAATTTAGATAATGAAAATTCTTCCAATATGCTGGTTGGTATCTCTTGAGCTTAAATATTTTGTTGGAAAGAATCTGTAAGATATCACTCTCAGATTCTGCACAAGGTTATCTTGAATTAATGGTTCTATAACTGATACTTTTAATGAACATAGAAAATTAGAAGCTGGGCAATTATTGGGAAAACCGTCTCAATAGATTTATTTATTCAGTTTTCAAGTCGGTCTGGCTGGCTATGTATCATGCACACTGGCTGCACCAATGTAGCTAGTGCTGCAAATTTCAGCGTTTACTCCTTGTCAAGAGAAACTTTTTTTTTCCAAGGGGTCAATT
This sequence comes from Thysanoteuthis rhombus, assembly GCA_963457665.1. Classification (NCBI taxonomy): domain Eukaryota; kingdom Metazoa; phylum Mollusca; class Cephalopoda; order Oegopsida; family Thysanoteuthidae; genus Thysanoteuthis; species Thysanoteuthis major. Next base: position 24,530,868 of record OY735208.1, read on the forward strand.
TGCTATCCAAGTTTATGCTAAATTGGTCCCTTAGTTTGGCAGCATTCCTTCATGTTTATTTTGTTTTTTGTTTTTTTCTTGAAAATTTTGACTTTTTTTAGTGATCACTGCCTAACAAAAGGTAAACGAGGTAACTTATTCATTGATCACCTCTTTTCCCAATTTTTTAGTTAATCATCCATAACACTGCATGCTGCCAATTGACATTGATTACATTTCTGTTGAATCACTAACCAGATCTGTAATCCTCTTTATTCATGATGATCCTGGAACTGAAAAAAAAGGGATGAACTCCTCATCAAACCAGAAGAGAACATTGAGCTCAAAAACAATATAAAAACCTCTTTAATTGAAGTCACCAATATGTTTAAGCCAAGGAGCATACAAACCAGAAGTAAAATATCAGAAGAAGCCAAGAATCTCATGAAGAAAAAAAATCAACTGAAACATAAAGCCATCAAGAAGGAAAAAAAATGGAAGCAACAGAATTGGACGAAACAATCCAAAAGAAATAAGATTAAAAAAAGAATGGTTGCAATCATTGAGAAGTCCCTCAGCACAGGAAGAAAGCGAATAACTAGTGTACTTGAATAAAATGGAGACCTACCAATGGACTGGGACCAAAATGTTAAATATACCCTAGAATTCTACAAAAATCTCTTTTCTGCCAAGTAAAGAACACAGAGCAGTAAACAGGATAAACAAGTAAAGAGTAACCAGTTTGAGGACTTCCTAGAAGTTACTCTGCAGGAAGTAAAGCAAGCCATCAAACAAACAAAAAATTTAAAAAAAATGAAAAAAATAAAGGCTCATGAACCCAATAACATCACCATTGACCTACTAAAAAAAGCTGAAGTCATCACTAGGAAACTATTCTACTTATGCCTCAAACAAAGTAATGTCCCAGAAGATAGGAATACTGATCATAATACTACTACATAAAGAAGAAAATCTGAAAGACTTCATGAACTGCTGGCCAATAATCCTACTTAACTGCATCTACAAATCCTTTACCAAAGTGCTCACCGACCAAATCACCAAAACACTAGATGAAAACTAATCACAGGAACAAGCTGGCTTCAGGAAAAACTACTCCACCATCCACAATCTCCATTCAGTAAACCAACCAAATGAGAAAGCAGAATATAAAAAGCTAATCACCGTGTCATTTGTTGATTTTACAAAGGCCTCTGACTTAGCGTCAGTCACTTTGAGGATTTCCACTATCATACAAGAAGACTTAGACACTGTATACAAGTCAGTATTGCAACATATCTGCCAACACATCAGTTTCTTTATCAGGATATATGAAGACTCAGTTTTTTCAACTGGAAAAAGGAGTGAGACAAGGTGATACCAGCTCACCCAAACTCTTCCTGGCTTGAGATAATCTTCCGGAACCTAGACTGGGAAAATGAAGGAATCAGAATAAATGGCAAATACCTAAGCAACCTCAGATTTGCTGACACAGTCCTCTTTGCTGAAAATCTTCATGCTCTCCAAATATTAGACGAACTAAATGAAGAAAGCAAGGAAGTTGGTCTTCTTATGAACAACAAAACAAATATGTGCAAGAAAGTAGTCCACTAGATCTATCTAGGATAATAAATCTCCATGAAATCCTCAAAGGAAGAAATCAAGCAAAGAATCACTCTACGTTGGCAAGTTTTCGTTAGCGCAAACTCATCCTTTAAGAATGAGAAAATCCCATCTGTCCTAGAATGGTATACAACCAATGCATCCTTCTGATAGTAACCCTATGGAGTTGAAACATGGAACCTAACCAAAAGACTGACACGCACTGGAGAGAATCATGCTCAACCTCACCTGGTGAGATCATGACAGCACTATATTAGAGAAAAGACAGTAGTCCGAAATATCATAGAAACTATTAGAAAACTCAAATGGCAATGGGCTAGTCATGTTACAAGAATGACAGATAGCTGCTGGACTTCACAACTCGCAGCATGAATCCTCAGATCATATGCAAAATTGCAGGTGACAAAATGGTATGACAAGTTAGACAAATTCTGAAAAAACTGGCTCATTAACACCCATATTAGAGTGGTCTATTTCCAACACTGAAAGACTGATGATGATAACATTGCATTTTTCTAACATTCGATGGGATACAGAGTTACATATCATTAATAATAAACTTTTCTGATGTATACATTTCCTACCAGGACTTGAACTGCTTAATTTTTTACTCATTGGTTATTGGCTGTTTGTTTTTGTTGGTTTTTTTTTCTCTACTTTTTACTTTTTAATTTCATGTTCATCAAGCATCTCTGATTTTCATCTGCTAAATTAGTACTGTACCCGACTAAAAGTTGAGCTCTTAAAACTCTAGTATGATATTACTGCATTAATGATTTAGCAGCATAACATTCCTATAAACTTTTTGTTTTAGAAACATTGCATTGCCATATCATGAGATGATTCAGTTGCTACCTTTATTTTATTTCTCACTCTTTGAAACTATTATACCTGTTCAAATGATAAAGTAGCAATATTAAATACAGAAAGATTTTACTGTTTTTTTTTGTTGTTTTCATCTATGCTGAGCAAAGATAAAATGATGTTATACAATTTATTATATAACATAATGTACTTCTGTTCCTATTATTTTCTCTATTCTTATTTCAAAATTCTCTAATATTGTGTTTTCATCTCATCCCTCCCTCTCTCCCCCATTGTACTTTTTTCATTTCAAAACACTCCAAAATGAATGCTACTGGTGCTTGTTATGCATAGATTTTCTAGTTGTATCTTTCTGTAGCATAAACAGGCCACCAGTGATGAGCACTCATCCTTATTCATCAGAAACGATGTCAATCAAGATGAAAGTATCCAAATAACCCCAGCAGAAGCTGCTGCCAAAAAAATTTAGCTTGTCTCACTCTCTGTCTCTTGAATCTCATACCTGTCTTCTTGTTGGGTTCTTTAAGGACCATTCTTTTTTTTTTCTTTTGCATTATCTCCCTTCACTTTACATTTATGTCTTACAATGGTAAAAAAAACACAAATGACCATATCACTAAGTGGATAATTCTCCTGCCAAACTTTTGGGCCAGAGTAAATTTTTAATCCTCTTATTCCCCCCCCCCACACACATTATATATGTGCGTTTGTGTGTGTGTGCCAACAATTTTTTCAATCTTTTCTGGAAAGTCAACATCTTTCCCTCAATGCTGCTGTATTTCGGGCTATTCATTTGTATTTGAATGATTCCATTTTGTGTACACTCTCTGTCAGTATTAGGAGGATTTTGCTTTGACTTGCTCTTGGGAATCCTTTTACTGTATGGATGCATCATGTCAGCAATATCTGTTGCTACATTTTCATCTCACTTCAATTGGCTCTTTTCTCCTTTTTCATGTTATTTTTTTTATTTACTTACTCCTTTTGCTGACCAACTTTCACAATCTTTTGAGACGTTATACTTTACTATCAGGATACAATTTAAATAGAATTTCTCATTGATAACACTAAAGAGTTCAGCAAAAATACTGCTGACTGAATATTATATATGCCGAGAATAGTTTGAATTTTTCTTTTTATATAATAATTGGCCTGTTTTCAATAATTTGTGCTATCAAATTGATACAGAGCTTATTTTGTAATACTAAACCATAATATTTGGAGTAATTGCTAAATGACATATTAGTGAGCATATGAGTTTGATATAGTCTTTTTGTTAAAGCCCATCTTTCATGTGCATTGCAAATGAAATGAGAATTATTGATACAGTGTACTAATATGCAGCTACATGTACTTGCATTTATATGCACTGCACAAATGTCCAATGTTATTGACCAAACTATTCCAAATTAAATCAAGACGGTTTGATAAAAGTGATGGAAATGAAAAAGGGAGAAATGAATTTGAGAAGAGCGATAAAACAACCTTCGTTTCACTGTCAGCATTGTTGATCTGGGCAAAAAAAGTACAGCCATGCAAATGACTACAAAACTTGTATCATTAATTTTTTTCTCTGGTTTATTTGCTACAGCTTTTGCTTTAAAAACCAGATGTGCTTCATTTACATTGATATCAAAACATTAGATGGAATTTATACTGAGAATATTTTGCAGGAATTCCAATATTGCACTGTGCTTAATTTTCATCATATTTACTGCTTACTTTCCAAGTCAGATAAAACTTCACTCCTAAATCCTATCTACTGCCGCCATGATATATTGAGTTCTGTAGGATCTTTTAATGCTGCCTTTCATCCTCTCTCCTCACTTTGCAGCCAAACAAAAATCACTACAATTTTTCTGAGGTAAAAACCCAAGTGAATCTTCCTCACTGACTGGAATCTTTCTTAAAATAAAAAGATTGTAGCCAGTCAAAATTGAACATTTTTTCAAACATTCCATTTTAACTGCTCCTTTAGAACTATTATATACCTGATATCGCAAATATTACTTTGACCATTAGAACATGGCAACCCTTTGTCTGCAATGCTACAAAAGAGGGATAAGATAGATTCCAATCTCCTCACCATTGACCTTATTCACCCATGGAAAAAGATTCTGTTTTCCAAACTTATATCTCAAACAAGCACACACTCACTTAAAATCAGTTACAATTTCTACATAAAGCAACTTTGATAACATACCTGTACTCTCAAGCCTTTCGTTAATTTTTCCCTGAATAAGAATTCAATAGTTTTCTTCCTTTTAAGATGCAAGGTTAGGTTTCAAATCAATAATTCTTGTTACTTAGTTCCTGATAGTTGATACGTTCATTTGCTCAAGTTTTTAGTTATTCAAAATAGATAAAAATGCATTTTGTTTTTTGTTGATGTTGAAAACTGTTTAAGTTATACTCATTTCTTTATACAGTACTTGTTATCTCTGTATAATGATAGTAATTGATGATTCTAATTCTTCTTTCATTACAAGGAAAGTGAATGATGTGTATTTTAGTACCAATACATATGATTATAAGACTCACCATTGATGCTTATAACTTGAGCATCGTAGAACTTTCAGTATTTTAACTGGCATTTCCAATATGTATTTATAACAAGGGAAATACCACTTTTTAGTTTATTTTGTGGTTATTAGTTGTGTTATGAACATGTCACTAATGGATTTTGAAGAATCTATAAGGTCTTTACTTTTGTTTGAAGAAAATTTCCTGGATGTTTAATAAAGATATCAACTAATTAGATTTTTGTTGCAAATGTACTTAAAACAGATATTTATGTATTTAGATTCTTTTATGTCTTTTGTACATGGATCATTCACATTTTCTATTCTTTGTTCATTTCAGGGTAATACTGGCTTGGGATTTAGCATTGCTGGAGGCAGTGATAATCCCCACATTGGGGATGACCCCAGTATTTACATCACCAAGATTATTCCGGGTGGGGCAGCTGCTGCTGATGGCCGATTAAGGTATGTTAATGTGGAACTTGAATATTGGTCAAGTCAAGCTTATGAAATTTCAACTTATTTTTTTTGTCTTGATGAAAAAACAAGTCAAATAAACTTATGACTGAAGAATTATCTTTAGAAAAAGTAAGTTCTATTTAGTAATCTGACAAGTATAAAAGACTTTTGTTCATCAATCTTGCTTCATTGTGAAAAATTCCGATGTTTCTCATATATTGCTATGTTACGTTTGCCATCCAGTTGGGGACAATTCACTATGATTTTCAATTCCACCTCTTGGCTCCCTATTATACCTTTTTTTAATGCTTTTGTCTGCTTTGATTTTGCCAATCACTTGAAATTCATCCTGTTCCCTTATACTGAGTAGTTACATGAATGAATTCATTTTCCTTGAACTATCTATACGGTCTTAGTATTTCAACTTTTAAATATCTTCAACATAGTGATTTTTATCCAGGAATGATTAAGTGAATGCTAGAAATAAAGAGTATTGATATGTTTGAAGAGGTTTTTGATTTTTTTTTCTGTCAATGTTAAAGATTCTTTCAAATTTATATATCTGAATCTATTGTACTCTTTGTACTTTTGCCTTTTTTTGGTTTTCATTTATTAATAAAGAAAGCATTCGTTTTTCATTTTCAGGTAATCTATTTCGAAAATGTTAATCATAGTAGCCAGATATTTTTTAAAGTCTTACATAATTTGCTTGAAGCTCTTGAAATCCCTCTAATACTACTCATTAATCTAGACTTTTGATATTCAATTTTAGTTGTCTGCTTAATTTTAGATTGTTCAATTGGTCAGATTCACCTTAATTGGTAATATTTGACTTTTGAGATGTTTTAGTCATGATTTCTATTTATGAAAGTTTACTCTTATTCTGTTTGGAGTTCAGGATTACGAGAAAGAAATATCATTCTTAAGATGAAATATAACAATTCAAATACTGTAATATTTTAGTATCATAACATGATCCGATAAATTGTCTAATTGTTTCGCCTCATTGCAAATTGCATTTATGTGTATTGAGATCTGGAAAAAAATTGATTTTGACAACAGAGCTTTTGTAGCTGCTAAGTATTGAACAAGAATTGCATTTTCACATCTAATTAGAAAAAAATCATTAAAAATATCTCTTCATGATGAGACATTTTCTTTGTAACTTGCTTTTAAGTATTGTCAGAAGGTTTGAATTCTCAGCATTCCAAGTGAAATTCAATGAAATGCCATTCCTTGAAAAATTGATTACCTTATAATATTTTAACCGTGTTTAATTGATGCAGTAGGTGACGTCTTTTGCTGATATCAACTTCCTTCTCGTGTATAATTTATGACACATTATTAAATGTTCTTAAAACGATTTTTATTATATAAAGTAGATTAGCTTCATGAGCCATTTAGGTTTAGTAATTATCTGCTCGACTGAATTTCATTTTTCTTCAGTGATAAAGAAATTCAAGTACATTTGTTGCTAAATAGAACCACTAAACTTGATATACCAGTATTTATATTATTACAAAATATTTCATGCAATCTAGTGGTTTAGCCCAAAATTTTGAACTGCAAAGAAATCACTTTTCATTATAATGTTCATTTTCTCTAATTTGTTGAAATTGATGTATTTTTTTATCAATAAGTCTAAAATTGAAGATGGAAGAAAAAAAAGCTACATTCTGCTTTTTTATTCTGAAAGTAAAAATGTGACTCAAATAGCAAAGAATGATTTGTAAAAGTGTTGGTGGTTGTGACTCGTTTTGGACCAAGATTTCACTCATTCCAAAAAGAGGCTTCCTCTCCTGACACTGGTCACGCTGTGCCGTATAATTTGAATATCAAAACAAAACTATCAAGAAGAAAATGTCAAGTGTTTTTGAAAAAATTCATTATTCATGTTGCTATGAAAAAATGAACTATTTAGAATGTTTTGAATTGCGAATAATATCAGCAGAGACTTGATTTCATTTCCAGCCAGTGTCTGATGAGGATTATAAACAAAGTCTATAAAAAAAAAATCTAAATTTACTGTTCTTAATGTTAATTGAAAATATTTAATGAATTCAATACTTGATTGCTTTGGAAACTTGTCATTTTTTTTTTTTTTTTTTTAACTTGGTTATGTTGTTTTGATTTTGACCAATTTTTTTTCTTAATTTTTAGTTGTTATCAAGTACCATGTTTTTATTACAACTGCAACTCAGGCCATCATTTATGTGTATGAATGAACAAAAAAACAATCAGAAATCAAAACTATTAAGATGGTGAAGAGTAGTCAACGATAATAGAATAGAAGGCTCACAATATTTCATCTAATAAAATAATGGAAATTGCTTTAATAATATTTCTAGTTCTCAAAAAAAAAAATATTGTCTCATTGGTCATAATGGTTGCTTGTATGTAGAATACCATAGCTTGAAAAAGATAATTAAGATCTAAATGTTTATACAGGAACACCTAATATTATTATTTGTTCCAAGCTTTAGAGTTTGTTGATCTTTGCTTAGAAAAAAAAAACTGATCCAGAACAAGTGAGAAGTGCTGAAATGATTTTGTTTTGATTTTCAAATTATTCAGCCTGATGTGACTTGGTAGCTGATATCATCAGGAAAAAAGTGTCCTTTTGGAATGAGTGCAATTTTGGTCCCAAACAAGTGACAAGGACCAAAGTGTTTTGACTTATGTGCTGGAGATTTTCCCATGAACAATGCCCCAAAGTCAGGTAGAGCAGTTGAGGATGGTAATGATCAAATTAAGTCATTACTTGAGTATAATTAATTTTATTACAATGTTAGAGATAACCAAAATACTCAAAATATCCAAATTAAATATGGAGAATAATTTGCAGTAGCTTGGTTGTGATCATTGCTCTAATATATAGCTTCCACATGTTGAAGAGGGGGTTGGGGGGGGGGTCTACTGAACTGTATTTCTATGCGTGATTCACTATTTAAGCATAATGAAAATGTTCTGTTCTTGAAAGAAATTGTGTCAGGTGATGAAAATTGGATACTTTACAACTATGTGGAATACAGCAGCTCATGAGGCTAGCAGAATGAGCCCCCACTGAGCATGCCAAAGGCTGGTCTTCATTCAAAGAAGTTGATGTGGTGCATATAGTAGGTTTGAAAGAGTTCTCTACTATGAGCTTTTGGAGAAGCAGATGATTATTTCGAACAAGTATTGCTACCAATTAAATGAATTGAAGGCAGCTATCAACAAAGTGTCAAGAAATATCCAGTGTACTGGACAGTACTGTTGTTTTTATTTAAGTTAGAGACGAACCTCTTATAAAAAAACATTTATTTTCAATCACCTTTTTTTTTTCTTTTTTTTTTTTTTTTTAAAGAAGTTAGCTTTGACACGAAGAAGTCTGATTGCCCATGTTTCACCTCCTCATTATTTCAAAGTTTTAACTCGTGAAAAGTGTTTGAGAGATCTAAACAAATGGTAGTCTGTTGACACAACATTATGTGAATTGGGCTGATGTGGTATAACTTCCCAGCCAACATCTCTGATCTTTTAAGCTTTCTTGCTGATTGTGGTCTGGTATTATGATGTTGCAGAATATGTAACCAAAGCTGCTCAATTATCTGTCTTGGAATATTTTCGTTATATTGCTGGTAAATGAATAGCATTGTCTTTATTGGCAATATTTGATTATTTCAATTGAGTATGGACAGATTGTTAAACTTTGTCAATAATTAACAAGTATGATAAATCATGTTTACTATTAATATTTCTTAAAACTATTTCATTATTTGCATTTTATATCTGTATGATAATGATATGTAACTGTAACTAAGGAGGAGTCCATTGTTTCAAATGGTAGGTCAGAGATATTTTTCAGTGAAATTGTTACCTTTCAAATGTCCATTGTTACAGATAGTGGAACAAACAGTACAAAATTACTGTTCACTATATATAATAGTAGAATAACCTGTCTGTAGGGTGTGTATTCAGTTAGTAAATTCAATGTTGTGAATAAGAAAAAAAGACAGAAAATTTTTATCACTGAACAGAACGAATTTAAGCAGCTCAACAATTGATAAAAAAACCTTCTGCTCTTAGCTTTAGGTTGTCTCTGGCATCAGTTGAGGCAACCGTTGAACTTCTTTAATTTGCAGATGTAAGTCAAGCAAGTAAGCAAATGTTAAATGAATCAAACAGCAAAAGAATTAACTCATGACTTGATGATAGAACTTGAATCATCATCCTACTCACAAGTATTATATTGTTGTCAGGTGCATGTGTATACCATATTCTTGATTTATTTTTTTATGGCCTCTCCAAAATGGTTACCTTCACAATTAAGCCAGAATATAATTTTCAACACTTGGATTGTCAATTCTTATGGCTAATTTCATCAGTACTCTCAGAATTTATTTCAGTGTTTAAGAACCATACATAATTTATTGTGTCTGATATCATTCAACCTTTTAGCATCCGTTGTTGGACTCAGATCCTCCCCAAGATTTGCAACCTCTCTATCATGGTTATTGCAGAACCAATACTTTCTCATCTTGTCTAGTTTGTCTTGACATCTTATATCCAGCCGGACATAGTTTTGGCATGTAATCTCTGGGGATCCACATTGTAAGTTTTGATGTCCAGCTGTTTGACATTCTTGCTACCGTTGCTCAAAAATTATTTTGTTTTAATGTCAGTCATGTAAACCAGAGAGGAATCTTTTGAATGTGTTCGAAGTAACAATTCAAAAGATTTTTATTATTACTTTTCATTATCAAATTTGATGAAAAGATTTTGAGAGAAAAAGCTTAAGGCTAATACTCGGGATACTTCAAGGGGTTGATATTGGCTGCTTCTCAGTAATTTGTTGAAAAGTGTAAGTATAGAAATATCAGTAAGCTTAAAAATATGTTGGGGAAATTAATTAAACTTGCTGCCTTCAAGTTTGTTATTTTCAGTACAATTACTTATTTCATTTGATTAAATACACAATAACAATCATGGTTATATGGAATTTAATGATAATGTTGTTGATGATAGGGAAAAGTGTTCTCTATCTCATTTTTTATTAATTTACTTATTCCAATTTTGAATACTGATTTGGTCAGATCTAAAATTGGGACATTTTTCTAATTTAAGTGATATTTTAAATTAGGTTTGTTTCATTTCCATAACCTTACTGAGTGCCGTCTCGCATATAAATCTCATTCAAAAATTACTTTTCTAATCAAATTTTCTGCATCTTTTGAATTTAAAGCCTCACTTATTGTACTCATTTTTTGTTTAATTTTATTTGATATATTAAATTGAATACCGTTCAGCAAATTAATTTTGCACCTGATCCAGTAGTACACCTGTTGTGCTTCTCCTATTCTCATATCAATGCATATAACTAGTATTTTCCTCATTTCTATTTTAAAGCTAGATCCATTAATTAGGCCATAAGATTTTTTTTTAGATTTGTTTCTCTTATCCTCTGAACTTATTACTGCAAGTTAAAGTTTAAATCATATTCAAATACACTTTCATGGGTTCAGGTGATGGACTATGAATATCCTTTTTTGCTAATTTTTTCAACCCAAGTGGAAATGGAACAAGGCATTAATTCTCTCTTACTGTATGGATCCAATACTTAAGGGATCTAAACTCTTATTTCTTTTTTTTTTGTCTTGTCTCTTTTTTTTCTTAGATTATTTTTCAAATTAAAAACTACAGGTAAAGTAACAAAGAGAGACACATTCTTACTGTTGGTATGAATCTACTTTGAGTATATTTTTTTAAAGGTTATGTTGAATTAGCAGTACTCTTTATTCTTATATTATAGTATTTATTTGACATCACATGATTACAGCCAAAATCAAGGTAGATTTCGAACTGAAAACTTGATGTTACCCTTAATAATAGTGTATATTAGGTGTTAAGGTAACAGGTTCTACTGCTTATTCGTATTGATGTTCTATTCCTTCAAAAGTATTCAATCTTAGCCTTCATGTTTAAACACAGTACATGTAAAACAATTACATAACCTTTAAGATGAGACAAATATCTTCGGAAAAATAGTTAGAGATTATATGTGTGTGGTATATGTAGTTCTAGTTTTGTATTTTACCGTTTGCAGTACATATTATAATTTTTTTGCTAATAAAATTTTCTTGATTTTGTTTCAGAATCAATGATATAATTGTGAAAGTGAATGATGCAAATGTTGTAAACGTCACCCATCAAACTGCTGTGGAGGCCTTGAAAAGGGCAGGGACCAGGGTTGTGTTGGTAAGTTATCAGGACAGGGAGTATATGCACAGTCATTACATCATCCCCATCATTAGTCAAAACAGTTCAAACATATTTGATATTCATGTTTACTGATCTTGTGTAGACTCCAAAATTGGATTGAAGTTGAAGTTACCAACATGGCCTATCAGCTAACATTAAATTAGATCTTAAAATACCAGAAAAGTTTCATTAAGTATTTTTTGAACTATTAATTAAAAATCAAAAAAAAAATATGACTATATATTACAGTAAGATTATGAGCTAATGATTTGATGTAATTCCGAGGGGTTTTGTGAAATTCCTGAACAGTTGAGAAATTTGATGAAATCCTTAGTTTAAAAATAAGCATAGCAATGGCTTACAAGCTTGAGATGCTAACCATTGGCACAGAAATGAATTTGAATCTCACTGGGTGCCCTCATGTAAAACTAAGCTAAATTTGGTGAATATCAAATACATTCTGCTTCAGTATTTATAGTGTATATAAAACTTGGTTTTACACAAGATCACTATAGTAGGACACCCAGTGAGGATTGAACTTGCTATCTTGCTTCTATTCTCACAATATGATAATCTGTGTTTTGTCCATTTTTCAGACAGACAAAACACTAATTACCAAAATCAAAAATGCAGATGAGAAAATGGATGTTTTATTTTTAATATTGAAATAAGCTATACCATTCTATGCCCAGACCACAGAGTGTTTTGATTACAAATTGAAATTTTTATGGATGCAAGACTGAAATACTTTGTTCAACTCCTTGAAATGAATCATATAAAGATGCCAGTGAAAAAACACTAAAAATAGGGACTATGCTAAACTGAATATTATTAAAGACAACCATATATTATTTGATCCTTTCTTTTTTTTTTTTTCTCCTCTCAGAAGTTTTTTAGTTGATAGGCCATGGAAATATTTTCCTCTTTGATTTCATTGAGTGTATTTCCAGTAAGAACAGCTTAGCATTCCAGCCATGTTTTGCTGTTTGTTGATCTAATAATGTCTTTTTATTACCTATATTCAGCTTAATTTGTTTATATAAACATTTAAATCTGCTTTTCCTCTATTTTGTTTATCTTTCAGCTATTTCTCTCTTTTTCAGTAAGTTTTCTTGATTTTTTTTTTCAAGTTATTTACAAAAACATGATAATCACGTCATGCTTTGAAATAGACAAAAAAAGCTTCCTATAATTCTGATATTATAGGAAATATGTATTTTGTCCTACAAGTCACGAAAACACAGGATTTTGAGTTGATATGTTTCCATATTTTCTGTAGCTCTTCAAATTACCTTAAGAGAGAAGTTTTGACTGACTTTATTTGCAAAAATTTAAACGGACCTGTCTAGTTTTGAGAAGGGTCATTAACATTCAATGAATTTTTAGATTGATTGAACTCCTCATCATTGTTTGTGTTCTTAACACTAAGTTCTGCCAATACATTCTACGGCCTTCTCCTGGTGTGTTATCTGAATGTGATGGTAGTAAACAGAATCTCTTCTCTCCAGTGGTTGCAACACTTATAACATAGGATTTGGGTGTTTTTCTTTCCTTTCCAAACTTGAATTCCCATACCTTGTCCTTGTTGAGTTGTGGAAGCTACATCAAGTTGAACTCCTCATTTGTGTGATTTAAATTGTCCGAAAAACTATTTGAATACAAACAGACTTGTTTCTTTGTTTTGTTTTTTAACTTAAAAAATCTCTTATACTATTGTTGTTACTTAGTAATTATTATATCAAAACTTGAGTGTTAACATTTTACTAGTAGCAACCACATCAATGAAGATAAAAACTGTAACCAACTTTTCATATAATATCAGGTAACTGACACTTATGTGTTTTTATTGATGTGATGCAGTGCTCAATTTTATTTACCAAAAAAATGGCATAAATTTATATGCAGTCTTTTTTTCCTTTTTCTCGTCGTACAGTGCGTTAATAAATAGTTTGTACCAAATTATAGCTTAATTCTACTTTAGTAGAGTGTATAAATATTCTCTACAAAATTAGAATCTGAAGAACTTTTTATTTTTTCGTATTTTCCTTCTATATCGACCTTTCAAGTTCTTCGTAGTTACTTTTTTATGTGTACAAGCTTTAATTGATAAGATCAAATACATTTATTCAAATTTTATAAATTAAATAAAACATTTTCATTTTGGAAGAAGGAATGTGATATAATTCTGATAAAAAAGATTACATATTTCTATAGAATTGAACAAATAAAAAATATTGGTGTAATGATAGATGGGGAGACATTGGGATATTTCACTCTGACTATCTAGTTTTAGTCAACACTAATATCTTAACAGTTAGTTCGTAGTATGTGAAAACAGTGAGTGTCAAATATGAGTATCTTAGTACAAATAATAAATGGCAAGAAGTTGATGAAAATTCTTTATATCTTTAAATCTTGATATTGAAAAAAAAAAAAACTGATTAAAAAAAATGTCAATCACATCCATTCACTTTTTAGACTCTTGAAAATCTCTTGGAAGATCTTTCTCAAATATCACAATTTATTAGAGATATTTTTTTCAGTGATCCATCATTATAAAATTTCTGGATGTTCTAATTCTAAAATTCAAAAAGTATTTCAGTGATATGTATGTTTATTAGAAATCTTGTGCGATGAAATTCTATATTTCCAACATCCAAAAAATGTGTAAGATGACTTAAATTATCACATATGAATATCTATCACCTCAATCGTTGTCTTAGAGGTGATAATAAAAGCCACTGTATATTTTTATGAAGACTGTGTACACTTTGTGTTAGGCAGGTTTTAATTTTTTTTTTGTGAAATCTAGATAAATAGCAATCAGAGTATAGGCAAAGAAATAGTGCCCTTATGTTGGCTATGGCTTCAGTCATCTCTACTTAGATCCCACCTATACTTACTCAGCCTGTTTGAGATTTGTGAAATAAATTGAGGGTACACGCACTTCAAGTTGAATAACTAACTGAACCATGCACTGTTTTATCCGTAGTTAGGGCAAGAGATGGATTCATGCCTTCCTCAAAGGGCATTAGCATGGTGAATACAAACTGTTCTAGCCAGAGTTTGAACTCTGCTTGTCAAGTCCATTCACTTTGTCCACTCTGCAACTCCAATGAGCAAAAACTTGACTTGTCCACCAATGTTACAAAAAAAAAGAAATTATAAAATACTAATTGTTGGAATTTCATTAAGTCTTTTTTCTTTTCAAACCAAATTCATCTTGAATCATTCATGTGGAATTTTACTTTCTGGGGGAAATTCAAAATACTTTTTATTAAAAATTCAACATCAAATTTGCCATGTTTCAAATTAATGAAAAATACCAGACCCTAAGCCATAGTTATATTTTATGTTTGAAGACTTTATCTGCAAAAATGATTTCCCTATTTTCTCCATATATTCTTTTCCCTTTCCTAGGAGATATGACTATCCACAACCAAAAACTGGATATTTGAAAGGGAAAAGAAATTTTCACTATTTTCTAATGATTTTTTTCATTACATTAGGATTGGGAATCTTATAGAAGCCCTTCATTTTTTCATGATTATAAACCTCAGTATGCCTGCTGCAAATTGCATTTGTCCTGTTGATTGAATTTAATCTTCAATGTAGTCACTAAGAGCAGTATTCAAAGAAATATGTTACTTGAGTGTCAGTTGAAATTCTTACCAGCTTGATGTTGGTATGATGCCTCTGTGTAAAGATATTGCTGGTATACATTGAAACAAGTGCATTTCTCTCTCACTTATCTAGTCATTTCATCTAAGAAGTCTTGCATTTTTCAGCATTAGAAAATATTATTGAAAATTTCATTCATAAAAATGGTGGAGGATTTATGCAAATTCCTATTTACAATGTATTAAGTTTTTTTTAATTACATTTAGATTCATATTGATGTTTAAGCTGTTTTTTATTTCTAAATATTTAAAACTTAGGCTTGAAATAAAAGGTAGAAATACAAAATGATTTGAAATGTTAACATTTTGAATTTTGATAACTTTTTGTGTAATTAGCATTTGTTTTTTTTTTCACTCTCCAAAATTTCTCAGTCTGTCTTGAAAAAAGATAAATTTTAATGAGGTCAGTTAGTTTTTAGGTTTGGTATAAGTTGGTTTTTAAGACTGAGATGGATTTTTTATGACTGTATGCACAAAGTCTATGATTTGCCATTGGCTTCTTAAAGTGGAGACAGCGTGGGATTTTATAAATTTTGTTTCAATTGAAAAGTATAAAACCCTTCTAATTGCTTGTTGAGTTTTGGGATTAAAAATATGGATATAAACTTGTATAGGTTTTAATAGTGATTGCAGTAGACTGAATTGAAATTTCAAAGCGATTGATTATAGCAGAAAACATGATTGTCAGCATTTGATTAATTTTCATTTTAAATAATGTTTTAGTATGGGAAGTATTGATTAGAATCAGTAGTCTGTTGTAACTGATCCCAGAAAATGATTCATGGCAAATATGTATGTGTGCATTTTTTTTTATCTTTGTATGTAATATTTTGGAAGAATGATGTCAACTTAAATAAATTATTTTATGCATGTGAAGGGAACAAATCTGTTTAACTTGTACTATTTTACATTAACAAAGTATATGCTAGCCTATAAATTGACTTTTTAAATACTTAAAAAATCTAATAAATCATATCAATCTATTGACTAAGGAATGAAAATATAATCAACTTCAACTTTTTAAAGTATTGATCTTATGAGGATGAAAATTTGAATTGAAATTTTTCTTTTTTTCTCGTTAAGTTAGGTACTTTGTTAGTTCAAAAGTATAAAGAAGCAAAGGTGTTGTCTAAATTAAATCTCATTAAAATTTTATAATTTGAGATTAATTCCTTCAATTTATATAAATGTATCCCTAAAAAATAATGACTTGTAATTTGATCTCATAACATGAATATTGTTTTAATTGTAATTATACTCTCAAGTTGTTTTGAGTTTCTTTTAATTGAAAATTAGTCAAAAATGTATGTAAAAATACTGTAAGTGCTCATATTTTTATGTTGGAGATAAAATCAAATCAAACCAAACCAAATCAATTAAGTTAAGTTAGATATTCACATACCTAGACTACACATGCAGTGTTCTCAGTTGATTATTTCTATCAGTAAATATTTTCTTTCAAAGAGTTGTTGAAACTATTGAACTCTTTCTTTTTGTTGCATTTACCACTTTGAGTCTGCTAGCCTTTTCTCAAAGTTGCATACATTATTCTTATGACCAAAAATATAAATAAGGTCTGTGTCAATTTCAATGTAGTCTGGATTTCTTAGCTTTGCAATAGAAGGATTGGAGAGTAACACCACCTATTGGACAAATATAGAATTGCTTGTTACATGGATTGTTGTTATTGATGAGTTGATCAAATCAGTATATTTGCTCCTAGATAAAAATCCCAATCACGCTAAGCATAGGTTCAGTGGTACATCCTGATGTCTATGGCAGTGTCTGAGAAAACCAGCCTTGTAACCACTGTTTCATATTGATGGGGTATACAGATTCATCCACACTGAAAAAAAAAGACCATGTGTCACATTTTGCATCTATGGAATGGCAAGTGAATACTGGTTGACACTAAGAAAAAGAGACCCTGTTTTATACAGATGGCTGTTGATTGGATTGGCTGAGACATTGTTGTAACAATATAAGCAACAAAAGATGAGTTCAGTGGCCTGAATCACTTATGGAATATTAATGATTCATCTCGAAATTACAGATCATTATCTTGAGGTAGGCTGTGAAGAGTTTGGGTGTACTGGTATCACCTTGTCTTACTCCTTTTCAGAGCTGAAAGGGTTTTGAATCTTTGTGTCTTTGTAGCCTGATAAAGGAGCTGCTGTGAGGGTATATTTGTAGAAATACTATACAGGGTCTACATCTGATAGAGTGATAGCATCAATGACCTTGGGAAATTTCCACTGAGTCTATGGCATTCTTGAAGTCGATAAATGCTATAGCAAGTGGCATTTCTCCTTTTTGGTTGATTTATCAAATGAAGATGGTCAATGGTCGAGTAACTTCTTCCAAAGCCATCATGTTCCCATGGTTGGTTTTCATCAAGCATTTTGGTGATAACTTTGAAAAGTTTGTAGATGTGGTCGAGTAAGCTTATTGGTCTGTAGTTATCGAGGTCTCTTGGGTTTTCCTTTTTATATAACAGCATTATGATTACAGTGTTCCAATCTTTTGGGACTTTACTTTGTTTGCAGCTTAAGTTGAATAGAATTTCCCTAGTGATAATTTTACTAGCTTTGTTCAGTAGGTTGAAGGTGATATCTGGTCCAAGGGCCTTTTCTTTTTTTTTGTTTGTTTGATGGCTTGTTTCATCTCCCATTGGCGTGACTTTCAGGAAATCTTCAAACTGATTGTTTGCATCTTGCATATCCTGTTCATTGTTTTGTGTTCCTTGTATAATGTTGAATAGTGACATTTCAAAACTATTTCTTAAAATTCTACAGGAACCTTTGTCATGTTATTCATATATTGAGCAGTATTAGTTACCATGTAATATCAGTATTGGAAGTTGATTCGGTGAATTTGGAAAACTAAAACCTAATTCAATTTTTTTAATGTAATATTACAATTTTGAATAACCAAAAGTTCGATGTTTTTGTTTGATGGCATTAATAGCATTTAGTTTTGGCCAACTTCTTTAGAAAAGATCACTTTTGTTGGTATTGTGACAGCTGTCATATCAGCATAAATTTTTTTTTTCAATTTGTTTAGATTGACATTTTTGTTCATTAATTCTAACATGGATTCTAAGTTAAGCAACATTTTTGGCATATTTTGCTTTTATTTTGGGAAAAGTAAGAATGTCTCTCAAACAAAAATGTTTGTAAGAGTGGTTTCAGAAGTTTCATGCTGGAAAATTCTAGCTGAACAATGCTCTGTTTGGAAAGATTAATTAATGTTGACAGTGAACAAATCAAGATATTACTTGAGAATAATTGGTATTGTATGATGTAGAAGATAGCCAGCATACTCAAAATATACCAATCAAGCATAGAAAATCATTTGCACTAGCTTGGTTGTGTCATTTGCTTTGATGTCTGGATTCTATATTAGTTGAGCAAAAAAAAACCTACACTCAAAATAAACCTGTTCTTGAAACAAATTGTGAATGATGGTCAATAAAAAGTGGATCATAACATTATGGAATACAAAAGATCATAGGACAAACAAAATGAACCACCACTAAGCATATCAATGGTCGGTCTCTAAACAAAGAAGGTGATGCAGTGTATATAATAGAATTCGATGGGAATTTTCTACTATAAGCTCTTTTCTGAGAAGCAAATGATGGATTCCAACAAGTGCTATTCCAGATTGAAACATCTGACGGCAGCAATCAATGAAAAACATCCAGAATTAGTTTACAGAAATGGCAAATATTCTATCTGGTTAATGCTAAAGCGTGTTTCCTTAATGACAAGAATCGTTATAGTTTGACTGGGATTTTTTTGTCATCCACCATACTTGGTAGATATTAAACCTTTGGATTATTATTTATTGTGGTCTTTATAGAATTATTTTTATGAAGGAATTTCATTTCTCTAGAAGACTGTGCCAATTATGAAGTTGGCAGAAGATAATGAAACAATAAATAAGTTCAATAGAATTAATGTTGGAAGAAAAAAAGAATGTCTCTTTTTTACTTAATAAAGTTATGCTATCACTATCTATTAGGTATAAAAAGTTTAGAAAATTTTGGAAAAAATTATACTTAGCCTCTTTAAGTAGTATAGGTGTTTTTTGAAGAAATGAAAGTATTTCTTTCATCATAATACTACATCAATAAGGTAATCATGTATGTGCTATATCCTCTTCAGCCTATTTTTTAATCATTTGTATCAGTAACATTGTTCGTGTATGGGCCATATTAACTGACTGAGCCAGGATTATATTATCATCATTCAAAAGAGCTTTGGACGTGTGCTAAGCAATTCTTCTCAATATACCAATGGTCTGAACAGCCTTTTTGTTTTGTGCAAATTGTATATTTGATTAAAAAAGCTACTTGGTACTTTTGTGCATAAATCTTTAAAATATCTTCGGATACTAGGAGATAAACCTATCAAGTCTGACCCAAGTTGTATCCCATTTACTTATGCATCAAGTCACTTAGCCACTCACTTATCTATTACAGAAAAATAATTCAGAGATCACAAAAAATGTTTAAGATTTATGTAAAGCTAATAGCTATTGAGATAGAGAGGCCTTTTCATATGTATGAAGAATATATAAAGTTATACAAAGATTTTTTCTGGGTTAGATCAGAATGTCTGGTCTATTCTTCTCAACTTAATGAAGAATAAATGTCAGTTGTTATTTACACATGCTCGTATGCATCCTCAGTTTTGCCATACAACTGAATTAATTGATTAAAAATACATGCTAGTACCTATAAAGCACACAAAAGCTGGCAAATGGCAAGAATTTACTGGTACTGAATAAATAGAAATCCTCAAAAATGGATCTTACAAGCCTGTGTGAAGTATTCCAGATTGTCAGAACTGTCTTTCGTTGGAATTCGATAAACTGTAGGTAAATGTACCTTGAAGTTCTCATTAAAAAAATCCTATCTTTTTTTTTACACTTGTATTTTGATCATGCTTTATGGATAGGGTATTTTTATCTCAGCATTTATTCCTTTGCTGTTCATCTTTAATACCTATTTTCCACTTTTTCTTTAAATGATCACAGTGTAAGCCAGATTACCTACAGAAGTAAGTGTACGTGATTCACTAATTCTCATCTTCAAAAAAGTTGATCAGCTCAGTAAGGAACTCTGATAACTGACTCACCATTATTACTGAACATTCTTATCTGAGATTTTTTTTTTCTCTATTTTTTAATCATTTACTGTTTTTTTTTTCTCTATTTTTCTTTCTTTTTTCAACAATTGTTTTCTATACTTATTACTCTAGATTTTTTTTTTCACATTAACAAGTATAATAGTGAAGCAAAAAGAAAAGTAAGTTTGATGAGAGAACTATTTTTTCTCTTATCGAACCACTCTTGGCCATTACCTTGAATTTTTCCTGTTGTGAATGGGAGCTTTATACTTTTATAAAATGATCAAGAGAACATGAGTATAATTCTATTTGGTTAAGTCATACTCACCCAGAAAAACAGTTCATTCCTTCTCAGAAGGGAGTGTATGAAAAAAAATCTTTTCAGCTCTATGCCTGTGCTGCCTTTCCATTATACATTAGTTTCTGGTTAACCTCATTGCATTCTTCTATCTTTGACATAACTATCCTTAAGATGACATGAGGCTTATTCTTTCCCTAATTCCAAGTGTTGCAAACATTTGGCAGTCCTTTCCTGGTGCAATTATTTTAGGAATTCATGCCAAATACTACTTACCTAATCTTTGTGGTACTGCTACCTTGAGTTTTCCATTAAGTTTTCTTTACAGACAAGTAAGTTACACCTTATATTGACCATCTAAATGGTGATATATTCTAATATAAATTCCGGTTTGCTTCATGGTAATTTTAATAACCAAAGAAATTTTGTCTTTTTTTATAATTTAATCAATGTTTTCTTTTCGCTGATCATGGCTACTGGTTATCATTATCTTCAAGCCAAGTTCTCAAAACCTTGATTAGTTGTGTCACTCGATACTTTTCCTTGGAGGTCCCGGAAAATCTTTTGTATCTATACACTTCTTCTTTTCCTCAGTACCAATATGCTGTTTTCTACAACAAATCTTATACTTATACTTGCATGGTTTTTCCATGAAGAATTTTTAGTTTTTCTCTATGACTGTTTTTATTATTAGTTTTTCTTTGGAAATCCATGACTTATCTCTCATATCCCCCCTGTATGTCAAGACTTTATATTTCTTTCATACTTATATGTATGCACCATCCATAATTAGTTTGATGTGAAAAATGGTAAATATTCCTATTAACACATGCTGATCAAATCTTAAAAATTTGGCACTTTTCTCGTGTAAAATACACTGAAAAAAAAAAGATATCTACCTATTGTAGAGAACTGTACATCTGTATTTCATATTTTAAACATTAGGAATTATTTCTTACAACTATAATGCAACATATGAGCATTTACTTAAGCTTTCAAATATCATAACTGGCTCTCTAATTTTTTTTAGAAACTATTTTGCAAATTTTTTGATAATTTTTTTCAATTTACTGCAAGTATTTTTAATGCTTCCTAGAATAGCAACCTTCTGCTTTACATCCCTCATAAGGGAATTTTTTATATGAAAATGTTTTAATATATTCAAATTATTAGGAAATTATTTATTTGCAATTACTTGTAGTAACTCTCTTACTTTTTTAAACTGAAAAATCCACGTGGATGTATTAGAAAGCATTTGCAAAATTGTAATGATTTTCAAGTCTGAAAGAAGAGTTTTAGGTCTAATTCTGTTTTTTGCCTTCTGGCTTCATATTTCTATTTATACAAATGAGAAAAACTCTCAACAGAAGTTGATAGTTCTCACTTGAGACATATTCTGACATCAATAAACCATAAACAAGATTTGCATCCGAATAAAAAGATCTTCTTATCTAGGAAAAAAAGGTATCTGCTAAAATGTATAATGAGAAAAACGAAGTAAACATATGCTCTTAACATTAATGTATTTTCAGTCAACTTTATTGAGAATGAGCTGAAAAATTATTATTGCTATATCAAGCAATGAAAGTAATGGTATATAATATCATCCCTCTTTTCCCTTTATGATTACTTATTTCCCTAGTGGCATCCTTTTCATCTTCTTTTTCTATTTTCACATTTCATTTTAACACTGAGGCACCTTCTTATTTCCATCACCTATTATTCCCTAGAGATTTTAATTGAATATATATCATCTAATATTTGTTATTTTCCTTCCTGCTTTAAAATCTCTTAAATTTCACAAGTTGTCTGCTTTTGAACAGCCCTCTATTATTAGGAAATTTGTCTATCCACAAATGTTAATTAGCTTCAATATTTTCTTCAGGTTGCAAAATCAAGTTTCAATCAATATTGATTTTACATTTGAATGAATCTGTAGATAATTGCTATTTTTGTATTTACACGTGTCAAACTCAATTTTTGGATATTTCCATTGTTTAGCCATTTTAAGATGCTAGCTTTACTCTCACTCAATGCTTGAGTTTTAATGGTGAAAAGGCTCAAATTTACTTCTTTTTTTTTTTTCTTCCTAATGGATGATGTTTCATTTGAAATGGTCACCAATACTTAATTTTTTTTATTCGCATGATTGGTTTTCACTTTTTCTTCTAAAAAGTTTCACTTGCATAACATATGTTTTTATAGGTTTCATCCTGCAACATTACAAACATCTTAATAAGGTTGTACAAATACAAATTATAGATAGTAACAACTAGATATCGTTGAAGAATGTATTGATTTTATTATCAACTCAAGTAAATGCTCTATCATAAGTAAATGAATTGAATTAATGATGTGAAATGTTAAAATCCTCAGAAAACCCTTGCTGGTTTACATGATTAAGTTTGACATATTTGCAAGAAGTGGCTGGGTTGGGGTTCCTCCCTGCAATGAGAAAAATGATTGCTCATGTATTTATAAGAATCATGTACTCACAGGTAAAGGACGTGTATCTTTTGTTATTTAGATAATTATAAAGTATGAAGAAGCTTTTGAAACAGACCTGATCAGATATATCTGGCAGTTCAGTGATCAAAACAGATGAAAAAAATTGAACTCTTGTTTTATGCTAATAATCAGATTTGACATTACATGAAATAACTTAAGCTCTCCATTTTTAACCTTTTGATCTTCATTCTCTTTTGATTCCTTCCTCTTTTGTCAATCTATCTTTTTACAATCAAGTAATCCTTTCTCTGTCCACTCTCTTAATGTAATTAAATTCATAAGATTTTTTCATTTTTGCAAGATTCTGAGAATAATTTTGTTTCTTGTCGTGGTAAAATTCTATCACTAGAGAACTACCAATATCAAATCATGAAATGCTTAAAAGATGCGACTAATTTTTATGTATTTAAGGGATAACCTGAATTGCCTTATTACTCCACAATTATTTATAGAAGAGAAGTATTGAATGTCTGTTCAAAATTTTGTTTGTTTTTTCTAGTATCATTTATACTTTTACATCACTTGGTATATTATCTAATCTCCTGGAGTAAATGTTTCTTGACTTAATTTAGCATCATCCACAGTAGCCTTTTGGGGTCTATCCCCAAGATTCATTAGACTTCACTCTGATCTGCATCACAGAGCCAATTTTTGTCATACCAGCTCACATTTTGCCACCCACAGTTTTGTATATGATCCGCAAGGACTCACGCTGTTTGTTATGATGTCCAGCAGTTGTCTTGCAACATGACCTGCCCTGTCCATTACCATTTAAGTTTTCTTATGATTTTTATTATGTCTCTCACAACCTTTATTTTCTCTAATATATTGTGCTATCTTGTGATCTTGATCATGGTTCTCACTTTGAGGGGCAATCTTTTGGTTAGGTTACGTGTTTCAGCTCCATTGGTTACTGTCGAGACAATGCTCTGTTTGTGTAGCCTTCTTTTTAGGACTGGTTGAATTTTCTTGTTCTGGAAGGTTGAGCTTGATCTATTGAAAGCTCGCCAACCTAGTGTGATTCTTTACTCGATTTCTTCTTTTTGAGGAGGATTTCATCAAAATTTGTTGTGGGTAGATGTAGTTGTTTACTTTCTTCAGCTCTGCATTTTTGATTTTGATCTTTGTGTCTTAATCCTCAAAACGTACATGACATTAATTTTACTGAAGTTCATGTGAAAACCAACTTTCTTGATTTCAGTTCATCCAGCATGATTTGAAGATAATGTTTTTAAGAATTAAATTTAAAATAGCATTAGTCAACTTTACCTAAAAAATCCTCAAATTCCAACTATGAACACTTTTACCGAAATATATCCATTTCAAACTAAAATTTTATGTTCCGTTTTTCATAAAAATTAAATCCTGTGGATAAAAATCAGCAGTATCCACATGCTTTCTTGAAGCTCTTTTTAAAACATATCACAATAAATAAATATCTTCTTTGAAAGTTAAATTTGGAGTATAAGAAAATAGCATAAAGTAATTCATATCATGACACGCTTCCATAAGAATAATGTTACCATCTACATTAAATATTAAAATTCTTTAAAAAAAAAAATTCATCAAATTTGCTTAATCTTTACCTTTCTCAATGATTAAAACATTATTGACCTTAGAGGAAGCAACATTTTAAAACTCCATAAAAAAAAAAAAATGAATGAAAAATAACTTTTCTCCAACAGATTTTTTTTGTTGATAGAATCCAAAAATCTACACTACATTAAAAGCAACAGAAAATTTTCCAAACAGAAAATATTTTAGTTTTATTGCAGTTATTTCCTGATTCGGGGCATATTTTTAAAAAATTCATATTGCAGTTTCAGATAAAATTTCATTTAGTTAAATTGATTGATAAAGCCATAAAATTTCAACTGATTTAATTTCTCCAGAGAATTATCTATATAGAAATGTAAATGGTTTTTGTTTGTAAATGATATTTTGAGATTTCATAAAAATATAGTGTTTAAGAAAAAATATTTCTCGATGAAACAAAGAATTGAGTAAAATGCTTCAAAGCAATAGTTCCGTATAATGGATGGAAAAGAAGAGTCCAGTTGAGTTGTATAGATACATTGTGAATAGATGATATCTTGTGGTTTTCTGACATTCTTCCAACATGACTATTTGAGTTTTTCTAATGACATCTCTGACTCTTCTTTTTTAGTTAATATTCTTCATGTGATGTTGAGCATGATTCTGTACTGTGCACATTGCATGGTTCTCAATTTGAGGGTCAATCTTTTGGTTATATATATATATATATATATATATATATATATATATATATATATATGTGTGTGTAAAGAACCATACATAAATGCCTTGAAACTAAAATTAAACTCTAAATTAGAATACAATGACAATAAGAGAAAAAGAAACATGATCTCATTTAATCCACCTCAGATTTTAAATATAAAAACCAATTTTGGAAAATTATCTTCAAACAAGATTACTGAACAAATGCTTAAAGTTAACTACTCATGCACCAACAGCATAGCTATAATTATCAAATCATTCAATGAAATAATTATAAATAACAAAAATATAAAAATATTGAGTTGCAATTGTGGAAATACTGAGAATTATCCAATTAGACAAAAATTTCATCTAGTTAAATTGATTGATAAAGCCACAGTTGACACCGTTGAAAAACCTAAAGAACCAAAGTTTTTTGTGTGAGCTTTATTCTCCAGCCTTAAGATCAGGTTCACTAACCACAGATATTATTTTCAAAATGAGGAAAACAGACAGTATATCTTTACAAAAATGTGTTTTTTGGGAATTGAAAGAAAAAATAATACCAATAATTAAATGGGAACTCATAACAAATACATAGATTTCTAAAAATGCTATTTATACCTGGAAGAAAAATTTAACATGATCATTTTTTTCCAGCGATAAAGTACTTCTGAACAAAAAATGAATTCATGACTTAATGCAGTCATAAAAGGGAAGTATGCAGATGTTCACACATCAAACAACTTTGACTGAACCCCCCCCCCCAAAAAAACACTGCATATTAATTAATTTCTCACTTTGTAACTCTCTAACCTCAAAATGATAAACTTAACTATTGACATTATTAAGTACCACCAGTACTTTCTACATAATCTCTTAATAACTGTGAAATGCAATTTTTTTTTTTTTTTTTTTTTTTTTTTTTAAATTTTTTTCCAAATCCAGAACCCAGAAACATAACTTTTTTTTTTTTTTTTAATTCAAATCCAGAGCACTGGAGAAGATTTAACGTGCATAAAAACATTAGTTTTCGCTTATAACTTTTTCTTCCTATGTATATCAAAATGTTAACAGATAGCAGTACTTTATTCTTTAAGTGGGTGTATACTGTTGAGTAATGGACATTTTTTTTTCTTTTTTCATGTAATTGAAGAACAGAATTAATGATTTTCTGTGTACGTAGATTTTATAATCTATGCAGTTAAATTAAGAAAATCTTGTTCTCTCTCATTCATTTCTCTTTCTCTTTCAATTATTTCTCTCTTTCTCTTTCAATTATTTCTCTCTTTCTCTTTCAATTATTTCTCTCTTTCTCTTTCAATTATTTCTCTCTTTCTCTTTCAATTATTTCTCTCTTTCTCTTTCAATTATTTCTCTCTTTCTCTTTCAATTATTTCTCTCTTTCTCTTTCAATTATTTCTCTCTTTCTCTAAAATATATAATCATGAAACTGAAGAAAGTAAAAGACTTCAAATTCAACTCTGGAATTTCCACTAGGAATTGCACAAGTTGCTAAAACAATTTTCACTTGTCATTCACCATGTTTCTTCCCTTAGAATTCTAACAGGAGATAGTAAAATGATTTGGTCTATTTTAAATCAATTTTTACAGACTTAATAATAATCTTTACAAGTATGTCATTAGAAAACCCCAAGAGGAAAAAAATGGAAAAATATCTTTTGATCAGGAAAATATTCCAGGATCCATCTCCAAATCCAACCAATTAATTCTTCCTCACCTGATTGGTTACCCCTCCTCAAAATTTAATTGAAATCAGTTGGAGATATTGTGTTAACAGATAGATGGAAAGACATGACCAAATATGTACACATATAATTTCGTTGGCAAAGGTAAATATGCACATGGATTAGATGAAGAAAAAACAACTTTCTACCATTTTGATTGTCTCTTATGATTTGTGTAACTGTCATTTTTTATTGTTCCTATGAGAGGAAATATCGGAAAATGGGTTCTTAAATGATAAATTCAGTATGCGAAATAATTTATTAGCAATTAGATATTCAAATGATTATATACTCGTAATTACACACACACATATATATATATATATATATATATATATATATATATATATATTCCAATATTGAAAATGAGTAATGCCTCAATCACTATTAAAGATGTATCCACCCACCCACCTACCTTCACTATAGTACAAACCACACTTGGAAAACTGTTGTTTACTTATATCTCTGAAGTATGAGTCCATGGTCCTCACTGGGAAATATATTTTGGCTGTGGACCAGTCAGCCTGGACAGATTGCACGAGGACATCTTGGCTGCAAATTTTTTCTTCCCAGACAATTTAGCCATGTTGTTTTTTAAAGCAAACATTACTAACTGGATTTAAAATGATCTAATGCAAATTTACTATAATAAGTTAATTCATGTTTTAGTTTTATAAATCTTTCTTTAAATGTTATATTGCTGATTTTGTTTTTTTTCCGAGTATTATGACTTTCACTTGGCTCATAGAAATTTGAATTTTCATAAGGCTGCTATCTAAGCTTTTTTGATTCAATTAGAATGGGTCGCATTTAGGATATTGTTAAGTCAACTATTCAATCAAATAAAGATAGAAAAAAGTCCAAGCAAACATGAATTAACTCATGATTGTAAATTTTTGCATTAGTCCATTATAAATTCTGTCTAGTTGGTAATTTTTACTTTTAAAAAGAGAAAGTGACTAAAATATCCTTGTGCCACCTGTCCACAGCCAAAATTTACTCTTTTGTAGCTATAAATGATTGAAATTGAAGTCTCTATTTTAAGATTTGATCTAGTTCACAATACTATTTTCATAGAAAAAAAATTTTTCCGCCATCAATAATTTCATTACTTTCAATCAATAAGAACTAGGTCTTTCTTGGAAATTTGTCAGTTTTAAGATAAGTCAATTCTTGAGGTTTTAGGGAGGAATTTCTATTTACAATATAACTATAATGCTAAACTGGATCCTTGCTTTCTGTGCACTGTGAATTTTTTTAAATCTCAGTACTTATGCCGGTATAGTCAGATTTTTCTTACATATTTTGATATTTTTGCTTTTTCCAAGAACCTGACCATTTTCAATTTTGAGAATAAAAACTAAAAAGTTTTATACCCAAATATGGTTATTTAAAAAGATGGAATGAAAAAAATAATAGAAATATTAATGTTTATTTTGGATTCGAACTAATCCAAACTGTAAAACAATAAACGGAATTGAAACATGTTTGTAGTCAGGGAAAAAGTTGAGTGACATACTATGGGACAAAATACACCAGTTGGAAGTGCTAAATGCTGTGTTGATGCTGGAACTGCTTTTTCATTGTCTTAGTAAAACATTTGGTCTTGTCAAAGAAGCTTAGATAACAACTATTATCAAGGATAGTAATATAGTAACCAAATAATTCACAGCCGCAGTTTAATACAAGACAGAAAACAAGGGTTCAGTTTAGCATTATAGTTACATTGTAAATAGAATTAATTTTTCTCAAAACTGATCTGCAGAAGAGACCAAAGTCTTTTTGGTTGAATGTATTTATAATTAGCAGAGAAAAATTCTTTTTTCATCAGGAAACAGTGATGCAAATAAACCAAATCTTGAAAAAATTCAAATAAAATCCTATTAAGTTTACTTTTGAAATATTTGTCAATAGTGAAATCCTATTTCTCAATCTTGTTATTTGAAATAAAATCACCACTTCTACTGCATCAAAAAAAAAAACCCTACTTCAAATAATTGGTACTACTTTGAATATTTCTACATCATAGAGAGGTCATTTTTCAAGAAATAGGGATATCATGATCCATTCTCATGGAATATTTCATGAAAAAATAACAATGTAAACTCATTCATGGTTTTTTGAATTCTTATAGCACTGAAAACTCATTAAAAAATCCTTCATAATCTTGAACTTGATATCAGGAATAGGATTTATTAAACAAATTTGTCAATTTTCATCCACTCTAATGATCAGGCATGACTGTAAATTCTGGTGGCAAAGAGATAAATGAAACTATAATCAGGTTGTATTTTAGTGCTGACTGCATTTGAACACTGGGCTTTACAAATGCTTTATCTAAAATTTGTTTTAGCATGTTCCAGCACTGTAATTTGTGCACTAAAAATCAGAATGACGTTGACAGTGGTCAGTAATTAATGCCAGTGTTACTGACAGAATGAAGATATATGTACTAAACTAAATAACCACCCTAATGGGCAATTAAACTGCAATCCAAAAAGAAATAGAAAAATAGGTGGATGTATATTAGAAAACATTTGATTCAATTTGTTTTTAGAATTGATGAATTTAATACACTCTTTCCTTACACTGTTTTAAAAAAAAGGTTTGGGGTTAATGTAAAAAGTTTATATTTTAGGAAGTGGGTGCTAAAGTTAAAAAAGTAGCATTAATGTTAGAAAAAAGTAGGGCTAGTCTCCAGAATGGGGGCTAATGTTAAAAAAAAGTTTAAGAGGAGAGGTATGTTGAAAACAGAGATTTATTAAGGAAAGGCTAATTTTCAAAAATGAGGCAAACAATTTTTTTAAAAAGTGTGTGTGTGTGGGGGGGGGTTATTGAAAAAGGTAGGGCTTATGTCTCCCTTAGATTTTGACCCCTAAAAAGTCAAAAAAAAAAAGTGCTCTCCACCTCTATTTTGACCCCCAAAGAAGAATTTTCCTCTCAATTTTGGAAAATGAATATAAATGTACCCTCTCTATTTTGAGTCCTGAAAGAGAACGAAATCTCGCTACTCAATTTTGATCCCTAAAAATGGGAGGGAAAGAAAATTCTTAGAAGTGAAAAATGTATGTTCCTTATCTACTTTGATTTTATGTTTTGAAAAAATTGTATCTCACCGTTGCCAGTGCCTCTTTGGAACCGCCCACATTAGCTATTGTCCTCCCCAATATTGAGCAAAGATTGGACTAAGCTCTAGTGTTGTGTAGGAAGTGTTGTTTATAAAAACTAAGAGCATATTTTCCATTGATAAGTTGTCAGCTTGTCCACTATTGGAGGCAATACGATACTTTCCCTAGAATTGAATGGGTCAGACGGTCATCAGTCGTTATGCAAGACAGAAGAGTTTGTAGTGGCAAGGTGATGCAGAGAGTGATCTATGCAGGGATACCAGGGTTTAAGGCCAAGATGCAAGAAGCAGGGGTTTGACTTCTGTCGGCTGTATCTGATTTCTGAGTAAATTCTTCACGTTAAAATTATGGCTTTTTACTCTCAGAATGCCAGTCTTCCATCTCAGCAAGTCAGTGACCACAGCTAACGATGATGGTCTGTTCAGCAACTGGTTTTGTCAAAACTTAACTCTTTTTATGAGGATTGACCAACTTCTCAGTAGAGTCAACTTCATATTGGGGTAAGAGTAATCTCTTTCTGGGACTCTAACCAATATCCCCCATTTTTTTTCCAGATTCATCTTCAGACTTCAACTGTATACTCATAATCTCATTGGTTCACTTCTCTGGTGGGACCATGCTTCCTTTTATGTTGTTCAGCCTTGAACCTTTCCAGGCTTTGTAGTAATTCATTTTAGGAGGCCTACAATATTTTCCAAAAGGAAAATCTAATAAAGATCACAGTGTCTCCCTGAACTAGTATAACAAACAACCCCTGATTCTGGCTTTTCAGATGTACTCTTCAACCTGGCTAAGGTGTTTTAAATGAATCCAAAAATATAGACCAGATTCTCTTTCTCTTTGTTTGGGTGGGGTATATTCCACTTATTTCATGAAATCTGAGGTACAACATATCTGCTTGTAAAATCCTGTAAGTCATAGTATCACAATTGTGCCTTAACCATGTTACATCAAAACGGCACAATTCAGGATATTCCCATACAATAAACTTTGCGGTGTGAGGTGTGTTCTTCATATAAGAAGCTTATGTGACATTTTGATTATAAGAATTGGTTAGCAAAAAAAGAATGCAAAATGTTCTTATTGCATCATCAACAAATCAGATCATTTTATCAAGATGAATCATGCAAATCACCCCCCCCCCCTCCTCCATCTAATCACCATAAAAACATTTTGTGGGTTGTTCTCAAAAACTAATTTTCTAAAAACATTATCTGGGGTCGAATATGTACCTACAGAAAATTTCATAGGTTCATGTTGAGAAGTTTGAGCAGTAGGCAAATACATACCAACAGACATTTCAAGGTTTGGAAGAATCAGTTACACCCCTTCCCTATTTTCTTGCAATATACACATGTTAGAACACAGATTTTTGAGACATAGCTATTTGCAGATACTTGTGTCAGCTGCAGAGGACCACTGTCTCTTCAGAGGTAAAAGCTAACTGAGGATATATACTTATACATATATACTGGAGAGTAGGTCCTAGAAACACTGTTGATTTTGCTGACACCTGAGCTTGCTGGAAAGGTCTGCAGAATATATATGGAAAGTACTCTAAATACAGCTGCCTGTGGAGGTAACAGCTGGGGTCCTGATTCCCCTTCTTCCCCCTTGTGGAGCTGCATATATATAATATATATATATATATATATATATATATATATATATATATATATATATATATATATATATATATATATGTTTATTTTCTTTGTAGCTTTTATTTTACTGACTTACAGTTTCCGCGATGGAGATTGCATGGAAGATCCTCCGGCACTGCATTTGCCTCACTGTAGTCATTGCTGCCTACTTGCGGTAGTCAGTTCTACAGGTGGCTAGGATCTGTTTTTGATGACATGAGAACTGCTGGGTCTTCAAGAGTCTGTAGTTTTCCATCCTTGAAAAGTGGCCAGTACAGCTGTGTGGGTTTTTTTTTTTTTTTTTTTTTTTTTTCGCAACAGCATTGCCTCAATGCCAGGAGTATTGGCACTCTTGAAGATTGCCTTGTTTGTGGGGAAATCATACCAATGCACTTTGAGGATGATGTAAAGGCAGTGCTGGTAGAAGAAGGTCTTCCTTCTAAATACCTAACAACACACAGAAACGAAAATGACAGCCAATGATAATTAAAACTAGTATTTGCCTTCTAAGTAAAACCACTTATCCATCAGAGTGTACAATCATACCAGAGGGTTGAGATGCTGCTTTTCTCCATGTTTCTTTTGAGTACCATTTTTAGTTGTAATGAAATGCAAAAGAATTTCCTGAATCATACCCCTTAACTTCCTCTGATCAGTCAGCATCAAACCATTATTGTTATTGAGAATTGTCATCATAATGAGTTATAATTGTTGACAGTATTATCATGATTTATGTTATAGAAATTGGTAGTTAATCCATATATTGTATTATTTTTCTGAGAAAAAATGTTCCATGCCTATCTTGAAGCCCGCACACATTTATCATTTCTATCTGGAAGCTGAAATATCATTGTTTATATGTTTTATCTCTCTACCATTCATTTCTATCAGTGTTATTATCAAGTTGAAAAATTAGTCTGTTGGTATTCTTAAAGGTGAATAAACTCATTACTTTGAAATATTGACCTAAACATGTTAATTCTACTTTTCTCTACACTCTTAGTTTGTTTGAAATTTGTTCTTACTAAATGCCACCTAAGATATGAGGCAAAATAGTCGATGACTGTGTATAACCACTGTTGGTGAATTTAATTTATTGAGTCTCCACTAGTTGGAATAAAGATTTTAAACCAGAACTATTTTTCAGCTTTGTTTGTAATTACTTTTCATTGATCATTTATATTTATACTTCCGCAGAAGAGGTCCTGTGTTTTTATTAAATCTATACTAATATGAGTCTTTTGTTTGTTTGTGCCTATTCTCCACTTGAACAACAAGGCCCATCGACCTAATACTCTGCAGGTAGACTGAGAAGAGGCTAACTTCACACATAGGCTGTATGAGGAGGTCATCAGACGTCATTTCTTGTAAATTTTCTTGTTGTGAGCCTCAATTTTGCACCAATAATGTGAAAATACAGTGCATCGGTACATCTCATGACAAAGTTTGCGATCTATGTAACTTTGATTTCTGAGGTCATTCAAGGTCGTAAGAGGTCAATACTTGACAATTTTTCAAGTTTTTTTTAATCAATTTAGTACCCATGAAATTGGGCATAGAGGTAAATCTTTTGATGACGTAGGTCATATGCCATGTAGAGTTGACCTCTGAGGTTACAAGAGGTCATTTCTAGCCAATTTTCAGAACCACAATTGTGCACCAAGGATGCTAAAATTCAGTATATAGGTTCATCTTCTGTGACCTTAACTTCAGAGGTAGTTTCTGATTATTTCAAAAGAAATGGAGGTCAGCAGGGGTCTATTCTGGATATTCCCTCTTTGGTTTTATTCCCCCAGGGCAATGTTGAGTACACCTGCTGGTTTCAAATAAAGAATCTGTACGTTTGAACCTTTGTGAAAACATTTTTAAAATCTTACTTTTCAATTTAATCTCATGTCCATGTGTGATGTTGTTCTAAACTATCAGTGGTTTTAGCTGGCTATCATGCATACAGGCCAGAGCTATAAGGCTGAAAATTTAGCCATATACTCTTTTTAGCTTGAAAAAACGTGTTTTTATTTTTAAGTCCCCTCTCCTGATAAGTTTTTAGTGGAGGGTACAATTCACAGTGTAGGTTTGTGCTAAATTGGCCCTCTAGCTTGTGTCTAGCAGCGTTCATGCTTATATTTTGAAAATTCAGACTTTTTAGTTATCCAACAAAAAGGAAAAGAATGAACTTATTCACTGATCACCCTTTTCCCCCAATTATTGGTCATGTGTTGATTTCTATTGTGTGACAAACTATGCCTGTTTCCATTTGTTTTTTTCTATCACTCTATTTTTTTTATTCATTAATAAGAAAGAATAAAATAAAATGATACTGATCACTTCCAGTTCTAACAAGGAGTTAATGAAAGTTGAAACAAAAGAAAGAAATCATCCTCAGCCATTATAAGTCCACTGCTGGACTAAGGATTTTCCCATCTCCTTCTATACTGATCACGATTGCATTCAACTCTGCAAACCCTTTTGCTATTTTGTTTACAGTCGCATGAGTATCAAATAGTTAGCTTTTCATTCCATCTGTCGCCATCTCTTCTTACTAAGTGTCCAACCCAGCTTAATATATGGAGCTTAATTATTTGTATGATATCCTTAACTCTAGTCCTCCCTCTAATCCATTTTAATCTTTGTCTCTCTTTTAGAGGTATCCCTAGCCTTGTTCTTTCCATGGCTCCCTTCACAAAAAGATTAGGTCTCTGTCTGTCTTGTTAATTTCCATGTATTGCATCCATAAACCATTGTTGGTATTATGCATTTATTGTATGCTTTAAGTGCATTTGCAAGGTACTTGTCAATATGCCTCTATTCATACCAACAAGTAAATTCAACTTTTCTTCACAGCACCAAGATTTGAATTCATAATGTTGATGCTGGCTATTCAACTTGCATCTTCACCAAGTGTCCATATATCTTATCAGCTTGTATTCTAATGGGTGTATGCTCACTTACTGTACATATATCTGAATAGAATTCCATATATTATGTATTCAAGTTTCTAGAAGTATATGTGTGCCTCTGAGTTCATCTCCTTTATAATCTGCAATGTACATAAGTAGTTATTGCTGACAGTCTGGGCGAAAACCTAAAACCTTTCTTGATGATACATAGTCCTAACATCCATAATGCTAATGTTACATCCATTTAAATACACTAATTGATTAAATAATGTTTCTCATTGAAATGAAAGAATTCATGAGCATTAGTCGAAACTTCGATGTTATTATTCTAACAGCTGATTAAATCAATTGTACTGTTTTAATGTTTCAATGAAATCTCTAAGAAAGCTGATTTGAATCCTGTGTGTTGAACTTTTGAAATTATAGTCTGTAAATGATACTTCTATTGTACATAGAAGTTAGGCTTCAGTTGTTAACATTGCTCTTCTTTATGGAAAATGAGAATTGATGGCCTATACAGATACCTGTAGCCTTTGTATTAAGCACATAGCTAAATTTCTTTTCTTTCCAAGTGATGAAAAAGGATGTTGCTTTTTTTAACCAGATTTACCATTTATGCTCTAGCAAAAACGTTGAAATTTCAATCTTTGTAATAATGATGATAATGACTTATTAAAAGAATTGGTATATAGATAAACTATCAGTGGTTAAAAAAAAAAAATGGGCGATGTGTTGAAGCTGGAAATGAAAATTTCAGGAAAGTTTTTTGCTCAGCTTCAGCAACATAGCAGACAGTATGAACCCAGATGTACATAAATAAAATAGATCTAAGTACAAAATGTGAAGAAGGTAGCCTGCTTCAAAAGACACTTTAACAACTCTTTTATGAATTTCTCTGATGAAAATTTAACCTTTTCTGGTTAAGATTTGTATAAAGTTGTCACTTTCTTTATTATAAAAATCAGCAATACCTAGTGACTTAGTAAAACTGCCTTTTAGATAATGCCACTCTTGTTTTAAGGATTTATATTAAGTACCTCATATGAAAGAAACAATTCTAGTTATGCTTACACAAGTAAAACATACACACCCTTGCAAAAGAAAAGTGGGGAGCCAGGCAGATTTCATTAATTCTCTGCTTATTATTGATGACAACAGGTTTAGAATCATGTTCTAGCCAAGAGTTTTATGACTTATGAAGTGTGAAAAACCCTAAATGCCACAAAATACCACTATATTATATATTGTGGATTACTTTTCACTGCACAGAAACTTTATCCTCTTGAAAATGTCTCCCAGCAGAACATTATTCCAATACCATTCTGTGAGCTCCACAAAAACTTGGCTGACAGAAAATGGCTTTGAAATTAGATTCTGGCCTCGCCAATCATTGGATATAAACCCAATTGAGAACATTTAGTTTTATACAATCAAAACCAACCGGTAGGAAGTTCTCTAAGGAAGATAGCTTGTGGAATGCCATCCAAAAATAATAGGATTCTCTACATGTTGATTTTTTTTTTTTTTTTTGCAGAAGTTGGGTCATTTAGTGATTACCAGGATTGGACAATTGAATGTTCCTGAATGTGGTCATGTTAAATATCAATATATTGTATCTTATGCTTATCATTTAAATGCTTCGATAACATTATTATTGGTGCGTTCATTTCCAAGTTAAAGGCAAAGGATTACTGAAAACTGCTTGGCCATTTTTTAAAAATTATTTTTTTAATTTTTTTTTTTGTGCAAAGCTGTGGATATTCAAATGAACTATTTTTGTTTCTTCATTTCTGCTCTGCAATGCAACCTATTGACATATAACAGATTCTGCATTAGACAAAAGCTTATCTGAAGGAGGTTAAAGAATGAACCGAACAAAACATTAAGCCCAGGGAGGAGGAAAAATGAAAAATGAGGATATAAATATAGTCATTGAATATTAATAACTCCTAAAAATCTCAGAAAAAACTATTTTTATTAGGTTTTCATCATTTTTGCTTTTCTGCGTGGTAATTTTAGCTTAGTACTTTTTATTCATATTTTTTCATACAGCATTGTTCTTAAAGTAATTTTGTAAGATTTTAATCTTGAGTACTTTGTATTTCTTCATGAATTTTTTCTCAGAAGGGAACATCGAAATCATCATTTACTTCTTTGGAGAAGCTCATACTCCCTTCCTATCCCCCTGTACACACATTACCTCCTAGGTAAGACTGGCCTTTTGTATGGTTAGTGGTGGTTCATTTCTCTCGCTCCACAATCTCTTGCATTCCACTTTGTACATTATCCGTTTTTCATTTCCTATACATCACAATTTTTTCTAAAAACAGAACATCTTCATTATGTTAAAGTAGTGATTCATGTACAGAAATATGGTCCAGTTGTTTTTTGGGGGTTTTTTTTTTTCTCATTTAACTTGTATGGAAGCCACACGTAAAAGCAACTGATATAACTGATCTACTGCAAATAATTTTCAATGCTTGATTTGGATATTTTGGATATGATAGCTATCTCCCATGTAGTCTAACATTGATGATGGACATCTAATATCTCGATTTGATTGCTAACAACTTCAACTGTTCTGCCTGACCTTAGAACCTCATTCAATGAGAAATGTCTGGCATGAGACTTTGCAAAGTACTTTTGACACATCTGATCATTTACAATACCTTCTCCTGAAGTGCACAGATCTTTTTATCTGTGTCACATTTGTATCATTCTTTTAATGAAGTTAGTAAAAACTAAACACTTTTAATGTCATTTAGCAACAAACATCTTGCATAACCTAATACTTGAGTTGTATTCATTTAATTCATTTTGTGGATTCTGAAGGCTTCCAACACATACACTTAAAAAGAACTCTCCTAAATCTTTTACACAAGCTGAGAATATTTTGATCTCCCAGCAGAAACTGTGGTTGGAGCATGAGCCTATGTCACTTAGATCTACAAAATATTCTGATGGCAGTGGTGATAACTTACTCTCATGTCATAGAATTTAACTGGTAGATGCTGTGCAGATTTTGATACAATTAGTTCCCTGAAAGCATTGTGACCAAAGCTTTGGTTTGATGAAGCTTGTTAGAGCAGCAATGAAATTCTAACGCAGAGCTTCTCAAAGTTTGAACCGCAACCCTTCAGGTGGGTAGAAAATGCCAAAATTGACCTGAACTTGAATTGACCTTTGAAGAAACTCGGAATCAGTACCACAAATCCTATGTTCATCCTGGGTTAAAGGTACATACATACACAATTTTGCAGCGCATGGGGTGTTGTCTTCTCCCTTAAGTTTGAAAATGCCTAAATTGACCTTTCTAGATTAACAGAGGTCAACACTACTTATTTTATGTTCATACTGTGTCACACTTGTCCTCAAATTTGGAGCCCATTGGGTGCTAACTGACCTGGTCTAAAATTAATCGTTTTGGGTCACCAAAATCTCATCTTGATACTGGGGTCAAGTTACACTTGTACACAAATTTGTAGGCCATAGTGTGTAGCTGTTTCGATTATGTTTGAAAATGCTTACCAAAAATGACTTGACCTGAAATTGACCTATAATGGTCACCACACCACCTATCTTATGTTCATCCTGGGGTGAACTTACTCTGGTACATAGATTTGCCATCTTCAAGGTGTAGCCATCTGTTACATTCAAAAGTGCCCAAATTGACTTTCAGAGGTCACTGCCACCTATCCTATGTTCATCCCAGGGTCAAGTTATACAAATTTTAAGTTTTTAGTGTGAAACTGTTTGAGAGCCTCTAATACTTAGAACCAGACGTCTTTTTTTTAGTATTAGATGCATATTCAACAGGAAGTGAGTTTTCTGTTTAGTATTATAGTTACATTGTAAATAGAAATTCCACCCTCTAAAAACAACTTTTTTTTTCTCTTGGAAAGAACAAATAGTTCAAGTTCTTACCTTAGGCCCACTAAGTATGCAACCAAAATCAGTTGAGCTGTGCAACTCATATTTTTATTGAATGAATTTATCTATTTTTAAATCAGATTGACAAATTTCCTGAAAATGCTTTTCTTTTTTTTTTTCTCGGGTATTTCTTTGTTAATTCAGATTTCATTTATTCATATATATATATATATATATATATATATATATATATATATATATATATATATATATAGTTTGATGTTATCACTTTTCAAAAATCCCTAAGAAAAATACTCCATGTTAAGAGGCTTCAGTGCAGATAATGGAAGGGTAAACCGTTAATATCATTGGATATTGCTGATTTACTTCCTCTGAATTGAGAATACAGAATTCTTCCCTATTGAAGAATACCAGTTAATATCACTCAGCACAGAACTGTAGGAAAGCATGAACTGCTGTTTTGAGTTTTTTTTTTTTCTTGATACGTGAACAAAATTGTCTCAGCTTTCGGCTAAAATCTCAGAAAGGATCGTGATTCTAACATCTCTTCAAGATGTAGTAGATAACCACAAATCAATACATACCAGTCAGGTTTTTCAGATTTATCAAGATGAAAGAAAAATGATTGTGTCTATCTAAAAAAAAATCTATATTTATAGAATAAATCTTTTTTTTTCTTTTTGTTTTTTTCTTTAAAATTTTTGGATATGAATGCCCTCATAAAAGAATGTTATAATATTCTTGACTAGTCTTTCTTTCATCTATTTATGTTGCTTGAAAAAAAGATTAGTGAAAAAACAAAAAAAAAAATTGATAATGGCAATGCGTCATCTGTGAAATTTTAAGACTATTGCACATCAGTATTCTCTTTTTGACATGATAAAAAGTAATTCCTGTATTAAAATAATCAATTATATATCTCTATCTTCCCTTGATCCTTGTTAATTGTTTGCAATTTAGCATCATTTCCTCTTTTACTTATACTTTAGAAAAAATTACAATCTCCATCACTAAATGCAGGAGTATACTTAATTTTGCAGCTACCACTTATCAGTTATGTTTTCATGATAATTTTTTCTGGTTAATTCTAGGCACCATCTTTCAGATTCAAATTCTGAACTATTCAGGTGGGGATTTATTCAAGTTTATTCATTTACTTGTGAATACCCGTTGAAAACAATTAACCAAAAGATGTTCTTCTGAAAAAATTTAAAAAAAAAAAAGATTCTCAATTTGTTTCAGTTAAATATTCCATAATTTCAAATGAAGTGTAGTTATTTTTATCAGCAATATTTTACCCAAATGGATGAGTACAGTGTTGCTCACTGTTCATTATTAGAGTAGATATTAACTTAGCATGAGTTGGTATCAGACCATCTGTCCTAGGAGATCCAATGAAGATCAAATACACTGAGATGAGCCAGTAAGATTATCTTCTGATCCACTTGTTGATCTCAGCAGGAAAAATTCACTCATATATTTGGATGGAGATGTTGTTTGGTTTTATTGCCATCTATGTGATGTTGACCTCTAAGGTCATTTTAAAACTATTTCCCTAATTTTTGGCTTCACTTACGAATCTGAAATTAGGCATAGAGGTACATTTTTCCATTGCAAAGGTCAAATGCAATTAGGAGTTGACATCCAAGATCACCAAGGGATGCTGAAATTGAGCAGGTGGGTACATCTTCTTACATCAAATGTAAGAGGAAAAGCACGGTTGACAATAGAGGTCATTTCTACTCTATTTTACAAGTTTTTCGCAATAATTTTTTGCCTTTATGACTGAAATTAGGCATAGGAGTATATCTTTTCTTAGTAAAGTTCATAGCAATATTGACTTGAGGTCACTTTCAATAATTTCTGGCCAACTGTCCAAGTTGTTAGCCACAATTTTACAACTATGTAACTAAAATTTGGCATGGAAGTTGATTCTTTCATGGACATTGTATTTAGAAATGTGATTTTGATATCTATCATTTGTGGCACACATATGTCTTTTTTTTTGTTCGTTGGCCACAATATTACACTAAGGATGCCGAAATTCTGCATAGGGTTCTATCTTTACCCAGTGAAAGTTATAGGCAATATGAGGTTGATGCTAGAGGGTCACGAGGTCAACTGAGATAATTTATAGAAACTGTAACAAGGCACAATGACTCTCTCTCTCTGTCAAGATCACTGGCCTTTACTAGACTTCTCCATGCTTTTACCATGGACAGGTCCATATTGGTTGTTCTAGGGTTAGACCTTTAACCTTTTATTACTGGCACCTAATGGGAGAAACACTTTTGTTGTGTATCCAGAATACATGTCAAACTAAGAAACAGCACCTTATGTTCTTTTTTGTGCATCAGAATATTACTGCCATCACAGCTACTTTTTCATGTGTACAGAGTGTAAATAATTCTTTTGTTTTGTTGTGTAAGAAATACATGAAGAACATATTTTTTGTCTTTGGTTATATTTTAAGTTATTTTTCTGCTGGGTTTATTTGATTTGATAGAATTACAAAAATTTCTTATTCAGTATAAACTGGCAGTGCTATATTCACAAACTGCTTAATTTCAGTCTGAAAAATTGAAAAGAAAACAATTTTTTTCTATGTAAAAATACTGCAAGCCTATATTCATTTCAACCTTTTGCCTCTCTTTCATCTGTGGTTTTATCAAAAAGTAACCTGAACTTGTTCAAGTCTTCAATGGTGGGTGGATGTTACTGTCAGCAAAATTGTTACCTTTAAGTGGAAGAGTCTATTGTAATGAGATAGGAATAGAAAAAAAAATACTCTGTTCATTATTGTAGAAGTCATTTTGCCTTCTAACTGAACCCGATCTATGCTTAAGCAAGTTCGTCAGAGTTCAATTTCATTTGGTAATTTGTGTATATTTCATGTATAAATATGTACTTAAAAATTAAGGTTTTTGCAAAATGCTTTTATCTATCCATTTCTGAATCAGATCATGTGGATAAAGTTACTTGAAAATGTAAACAGACTAGTCATAAGAAAGACATTCTTAATTGTTGTAATGAAATTTGATGTTCAAGGAATATATTCAGATTCACATTATAGTACTGTAGTCCCTTCAATTTCTTAGGCGGTCAGGGTGCTGAAATTTTACGAATCATCCTTGACCCCCCATAAAACCTCAGATCCTAATACTGTACCTTCTTGAATGCAGTATGTACATTACTGTGCATTTAGTATTCATTAAATAGATTGCAGAAGATTTACCTACAAAAATCTATCAAGATACACCACTTACTGAAATATACAATTTATCAAAATCTTTGGAATTGAAAAAAAAAAAAAATTACTGGAGAGGAAATGTAAAAAGATTTAAATATATAGAAATTTTTAGAAATAGAAAAATAAGAAAAGACAAAATAGCAACTCCTATCATCATCTTGGTAATGTTCCAGCAGTTTGGAATTTAATCTTTAGACACTAGTCATCAAGTGAACTTCAATGTTTCAACTCATGATGCCTCTTCAATTTATAGAATCAAGAAAGAAGGTGATTAGTTATGACTATTTCTTTTACAGCAACTAAGAGATAATAAAATATATTGGATGTGCGGTAAATATCATGAAAAAAAAAGCGTGAATAACTACATGTGTTGATGAAATCGTTTTAACTTTGAATGAATATAATCATATCTGATGCCGCTGATAGTTTATTTCATGTTGATATCAACATTAGACTTTCACACATGACGATTAATTAACCTTTCTTTTCAGGTTTAATGTTATCATGACAAGTTGACTTTTTTATTTTTGCTTTAGTTTTATTTCATTTTGAACTCCTCGTTGAATTGTTGGTACTCTCCCACACTTTTGACAAAGCAACATTTGTCGATAAAGATGCTTAGAACTTGTAACCTATCAATCTTATCACCTGAACTTGTCTAAATCGTCACACCAAATTTTTTTTTTTTTTTTTTTTTGCTGAACTGTATATTTTTAATGTTGTATATATGTAATTGATATTTAGCTATGTTTATGTAAGATTTTTAACAGGCAAAATTTGTTTTTTTATTAATGTTTTTTTTTTCTTTTTTTCTCTAACCATAGTTTGTGAAAAGGCCGAAGTCTCCAGCAGAACATCTTTTGGAAATTGAACTAGTAAAAGGAAACAAAGGTAAGCGGTCCGTTGACTGGTGAATTCTTTGTGAGGAAACCATAAAAACTTCAAAATGAATTTTCAAATTCTACTATTACCATTGTGCTCTCCTCCGCAGACTGATTTACGTCCCTTTTTCGCATTTACATTTTGTAATTTTTTACATAAGACAAGTTAAGCACTATTCACTCAATAGTTTTGAAACACGTGTTGATTTTTGACAATTTGCTGTATTTTTGTCAAATATATCTATCCATTTTCATGAAGTTGAATACTGATTGATGTATACTATTACATCTGACACTTTTCAATTCTCCTGTGCATACTAGTCGGCTTATGCAATGTAACATAGGCTACTAATAAGAAACATTTAACTTTGAATGTTTAAGGACATGTATATTCATGTATTTAAACTTGTCTATCAACAGATTGCATTCCTATTCATTCTCTATGCTCTCTGAAAGATTTGTCTGGGTTCAATTCCTTATCAACATCTTCCAAAATAATGTGTTGCACTTTGGATTTATTCCTATAACCTTTAAATGGAATTCTCAGGTTTCAGCAGGACAACAAATAACAGACTCTTGTAAAACTAGTTGACATATTTGAATATATCTTGCTGGGTTTGTCCTTTCATATCTACATAGGGCAATTACATATAGAAGATTAAAACAATTTCAAGATAAAAGTCAGTAGAGGATATGCATTGGGAGAGATTAGAGGAAAGGGCTTGAGAGAGCATTCAATAATGCTTGCCTATGTTGCCTTGAATAAGTTTGTCTGAGATGCAAAGTCTTTACTGCTTTTATTTTCTTTTAGTAAAAATTTAATAATGAAAATGTTGACCATCACTTTTAGAAGTGAGGAATTTTTTTTTTTCTTCTTCTTTTTGTAACCAGCCCAACTATACTGTCCTAAAAGTTTGTTTTTTTATTGTAGGAGAAAGATTAATGTAATAGTATTTAGTAGAAAAGTCACATTTCATTCTTGGTTGTTTGAAGAATGTTTAATTAGTGGAGAGGAACCAAAGGGTTTTGTAGGGCTAAGCCAAACAATGGTAACAAATTTTGATGATTATTATGGTTCATGTCACCAATGTCTTTATCAACAGTTTTGTTATTAATTCAGAATGAACTTTTTCTTTTATAACAGTGTAATCCTTTTAGTACATAAAAGGAAGGGGTTTAAGAGAGCATTCAATTGATAG
Organism: Thysanoteuthis rhombus; assembly: GCA_963457665.1. Lineage (NCBI taxonomy): Eukaryota > Metazoa > Mollusca > Cephalopoda > Oegopsida > Thysanoteuthidae > Thysanoteuthis > Thysanoteuthis major. The sequence continues at coordinate 24,575,012 of OY735208.1, forward strand.
ATGATCTGAAAGGGAGTGATGAATCACTGATCAACCTGCTAATGCAACAATAATCTCTCCCAATCGCATCATTAACTAATGTATTGTATGAATTAGTTAATAGATTATCTTGTTTAATTGCTCTGTAATCACAAAAGAAGGAAAAATTACTGAAAAATTTTGTATATAAAAGTTACTACTAGTAATAATATTAAAAATCAGCATATTGTAGATTCAAGATTCCATTTACTAAAGCTGAAGATTTTACACAAAAATCTGATTTTTTTTTTCTGACTTGTATATGTATATAACTGATCTTGCTACTTTTTGCACCAATGTTGTAATTGCTTCTCTAATGTCTGCTTTGATGTAAATTAGTGATGCTAAATTCATAAATATTAATTCAAATTGTGGAAATGTGGTTCAAGAGAAAAGTTTGTAGTTAATGTTTCTTTTTTGTGTGCTGACAGATATTGTTTTTAATAGACTCCATGATTTGTTTTATTCTTCCTTATGTTTATGATTTTATTGAATCATTCAGTATTTAAAGTTAGATGTATTTAATAATATTCAAGAAAGAACAAAGATTAAGGGACCTGCAAAAAAGAACCAATAGGCTTCCAATCTGAAAACCAGCATTCAAGATCTGTTCACATTGTTGATTCTCAAAAGTGTTAGCTATGGAATTGAGCCCTGGTTGGGAGAGCAATAGGTCTAATGTAAGAGGCAATCACAACCAGTAATTAGTGATTTGCTTTTTTTCTTTTCTAATTTCCAATATTTTTCATTCTGTATTTGATGATTTTTTTTTTTTAAATGTATTATTTTAAAAATATGACCATCGAAGTACCTCTTTTAATTTCATTTTTTTTTCTAAATCTCAGATTCAAGGGAAATAACTTCAATACCCTCACAAGGTTAATAAGATGTTCGGTAATCATTGTATTCCTGCATTATTAGACAATGGTCAAGTTCATTATTAATTTTAATACGATATTTACATCTCTCTATACAGAAGTGCCCATTATTTACAGTGTTGTTGTTGTTGTATTTGTGTATGGGTATTACAGGTTTAGGCTTTAGTATTGCTGGTGGCATTGGCAACGAACACATTCCTAGTGACCATGGTATTTTTGTGACTAAGATAATTGATGGAGGAGCTGCTGAACAAGATGGTCGCCTACAAGTCGGTGATCGATTGTTGGCGGTAAGTACATTGCTTCACCCCTACCTCATTGTTTCTCTTTTGAACCATCTTTTAATCAAAATTACTAGCAATCATCTACACATTATCTTTTTGTCCATTTTTTTCAAATAGGAAAAGGCTCAATAAGCTATTGATACATATTTATAAAAATATCCAAAATATTCTTAAAGAATCTCTCTGCCAAATATGTCTATAGATTTCTGTTAGATAGTAGCAATAAGTTATCAATTTCTTTTGTGACTATATTCCTTCCACTTACTTTACACAGAATTGGTGATTTCAAGGAGACTGATTTTTCTGTGCTGTTTCATTGATCCTAGCCAGCACATTTGTGCCTGCATGAATGAACAAGAATTGAACAACAACTGCATGCTCATACATGTTGGACTGATTTGAACTATTTTTACAATGAATTGATTAGAATGCATCGACAGTTTTAACTGTGATAGTTTTTAGATGTTTAGAAATATTTGAAGAATTTTGCCTGTATGCAGGCAATATTATATTTTTGAATAATCAAATTGCATGGACAAATATATACAATATGCAATGACAAATGATGTAAGTTTGCGTAGCTCATAGTAATATGGAAAAACACACAGCAGATTGAGCATTATAGTTTTTATTGAAGTCATTATATATATATCATTGTGTAATTCCTTTTTTTGTTTTTTATCTAAAAGGATAGATAATAAAGGAATATTTATTTCTTTTCAATCAAAGGTCAATGATGTGGATTTGGAAAATGTGACCCACGAGGAGGCTGTCGCTGCACTGAAGGCTACGTCTGAGGTTGTGACATTGACTGTAGCCAAATCTTCCTACATTCATGATGCAGTAGATGCATCATCACCATGTCAAGGTATTAAATCATGTGCCATTGTAGGCAGCTGTAACACATTTGGTTTCACATTGTCAATGACTATTTTGTTTAGAAATGACTCCCTGTGTTGAACAAGAGAAATTGATTAAACATGAATTGATATTCATCTCCAGAAGTTCATATGGAACCTATCGTCCTAGTTTCTGAATTTTTTCTAAGCTTTATAAACAACTTACAACAGTTGACTGTTTGTGCAAGCAATGAAGAGCTGAGATTTTCTTGATACTTTGCCCTGATTTTTCTATGAAGACTATTTCATAAACTGAAATGGTATAAAGCGATGAGACTATTACCATTTACTTATATTGGAAACATTTTTTAGTGCCCCCAGACCTTCAAAAGGGTTTTGATGGTATATCAAGCAGTTTTTGTCACTTGGGATAGTGGGAGAAACAGAACATAGATGTTGGAAAAAGAAAGCAAAAAAGGTGCATGCTGCCTCTACAATGGCTTGCTGCTAGAGACAATTTCCCCAAGTTCCTGGAGTAGGAGACATTCTGAAATGGTGTTATTTCTCTTACTTTTTTATGGTAAATTGTCTGAGTATGTCTTCATTAAATGTTGAATCTGAGAGAAATAAGGGTGATTATTTATGTCTTCATTGTAAAAGTTACTTTATTTTTTTGCTGATGCCAAATTTATGAAATATTTGGATTTAGAAAAATACGTTTTTCTAAGAGTGAAAAGAGAAAATGTTTACCAGAAATACTTGGATGTTCTTTCTTCACAACTGAATTGTGACCTCAGAACTATTTTCATTTTGAATTTTTCAATATTTATATGTGGACATACAAAATTGTCCTGCACCAAATATTTTTCAGTTCCTATTTTTGCCTTATTTGCACTAACATCCTGTTCAAAATATGGTGTCATTTCAAAAACTGCCACTTTGTTAACTTCGATTCTTGCTGAGGAATATCTTTACTGATCATATTGAGTGTGCCTAGAATTATGTTGATCAACACAAACCAAGTAACATTAATTAGAAAACTCACCATAACAGGGAGGCTACTCTGTATGCCTTCTTCGAAAAGTTACCTCCCTTAGACGTGTTCATTATTCTTGTTCGATATGGTTAAAGGTGGAAACGTTTTTTAAATGTTTTTTTACTTTATAAGCTGATCGGCTCATATTTGTTTACCTGTTTTATTCTAACTTCCAAAACTATTTCACTGATATCTATTTTTTTTTATTTATTCCTGTAAAGATGAATGATTACATTTCTTTCCACAGCCAGGGCAGATGACGTCCTTCCTGAGGCTCCACCAGCCACACCAGCAGCCCCTGCAACAACAGTAACCCACAATACCTCAACATTCCAACGACCCACCACACCCCGACCACTTACTGATCCAGATTCACCGTGAGTATACTGATTACTTCAACTGTTGAGAACAATTATTGTAGTTATATTGACTGTAGGGCGAAAAAGAGACTTTTTTATTCCAAAGTAATTTGAAGCATAAGATTTTCTTTTCTTTTTTAGGGAATATTCTTCCTATGGACAGAAGCTAGTTTTGTAAAGGGATTATTCTCTGCATGAAATCTCTGGGATCCTACATTTTAATGCTCTGAGAGTGATACTTTTATTGAACTGTGATATTATATTTTCAAGAGGTTATTTCCCCTTATATTTATGTCAATTGAAAATTTAGCTGAGGTATTTTAATCATTTATTATTGAAAAAAATTCATCTTTCATTTTACAATCGTCTGTTTTGGGTTTTTTTCAGTTCTAATTTTTTTCAATATTGATTAAACAAACTCATTGTTTTAATTTTTTGAAAAGTTTAACAATGTAAATAAACAAGTCAGTGACATAGGACAGTTTACTGAATCTTTATCCATGTATAGTTCAGTTTTGCCATTCAAGTATATACTTGAAATTTGTTTAAATCTAAAAATTCAAACAAATGAACAATGCAGATTACAGTACAACTACTATATACATCATTTGAGTAAAATGAAGAACTTCCTTCAGTTGATAATTTCTTTTTCTGCAAATTATTCCAGATGAAAAGTTTTCCCTGTGTTTTTGTTTCATTGTTTTAATTATAATGAATAAAAAGTTTACCGTCTTTGTTTGAAAATTATTGATTGTTGCTGTTTCATGATTTTCATGAATTGTACTTTTTAAGCAAACAAATCCTATGAATTAGGGCAATATTGTCCAGAACAATGCTGTCTTTGAGTATACTTTCCCACATACGTGTAATGTATAAAATAATTTGTTTTAAAAACTCTTATTGCTTTTACATATTGTTTGATATTTTATAAAAATGTTCAAAATGAAGTGACTTTTTACCATATTGTGATCCACAACATGTAATTTGCACTTAAAGACTAAATTTCCTATATTAATCATTCTTTCTCTTTCCTCTTTTTTTGTGAAACTCCAGACCAAGTCAGAGGCTAGAGTTGACTTTGTTTTTATTCTGTTACTACAAGAACAATCTTCACCTAATTTGTTGTTCTTTGATAGAAACCTGTTTTCAGGAGTAACTTTCATCCTGGCTTTGAAATTATCTGCTGGGCATATATATATATATATATATATATATATATATATATATATAAAACCCTTGGAATATACACAATACGAAAGTTCCAGTAATCATCTTCAGTCAGAATAGAAGTAAGAATAGGGTTTCACCCTGCAACAGCCAAGCTTGTCTTCATTGTATTCTTTGCTCTTTTCATGATAGTCATCAATTTGAAAAAGTTTTTTTTTTTTCTTTCATGTTTTCAGCAATCACTTTCTCTTTACACATGTATTTTTTTCTAATCCATCTGTATTGTTTGGGGGAGATTACATCCAATTGATTTTTCTCATTGCTATATATTGTTTGATTAAAGATCTCCAACTGCTGATTATCTGATTGAATTTATTTGATTATGCATCAATATAGCATAACCTCCTCATCATATAAATTATATAGTTAAGTTCATTGTGAGATATGCTTTGTTTATGCCATGACTATATGAAACATGGATATCAGTATTATCTGTTGATAAACATTGAAGATATCTTTCATTATATCTGAACATAACTTTATAACTTATTCTGCATTATTTGACTGAAACAAAATACGATATTTCTTTTGTATGAATTTGATAAAAAATGTTATTGTGTGAATGATGCTCAATTGTTATTTCCTTTCTATTGAAATCTGTTTTCCTTCTATATTGATAGTTTACAATAAGAACTTTTTCTTTATGCTGGCCCTTTCCCTATGAGACAAGTTTTTTTCTTCACACTTACACTATAAATACAAAAGAAACACTTTTTCTCCACATGAATGCTAGACAGCTATTCTGCAAGCAGTCTGATTTTTTTTCTGTAATCACACATGGGACAACATTTTTATGAAGTATGTTGAGAATAATTGAAAAAAATAATTTACATTTCTTTAAAAATACCCCAAAAATAAATATTATTTATCTATCATATATAAGTGTATGTGTGTGGTATTAGTATGATTTTCATACTATCCCCTGCTTTCTCCACCAAACTAATATCAGAAGGCCAACATTTCAAATGATTTCTTACATTTTATTTCAACATTTTGCTTGTGGTGCTGGCTTCATGAAGGAATGTTATGACCTCCCACACCAGAATGCTGATATCCCTTTGGGGACTTGACACATATCTCTGCTTAGCCATCCATCTGAATATTATCCTCACTCACCACATCACAGATCACCTATAAATACACCAAATACCTTGTATACCTTCATATTTCTTGATAAAGCCAGCATTGGCAAAATAAAATATAAGAAATGATTTGTAGTTTGCCTGATATTGTCATTTCAACCATAATTCATACATATAATAGTCATGTATTCATGTTCCATGTCTTCTATATGCTCATCCATATATGCAGACATACACACACACACACACACACTCATATATATATATATAAAACACTCACACACAATTAGTATATCTAAAAAGAAATAGTCTGTAGACTGAAAGCCAGCTATTGTAGTTAATCATATTAAGTGCTTGTATTAATATAACTATATTTTACCTATGCAAGCACAAAGATAAGCATTTACCATAGGGAACACCTGCCACAGAATTGAAGTTAATAGGTTGATCTTGGAAAACATTGCTTATAAGTTCAATCCTCATTGGGTGCCATGATATTGTAATCCTGCACCAGATTATGATGAACTTGTATGTATATATATATATATATATATATATATATATATATATATATATATATATAATCTCATCATGGTAATGTAGTATTGTTACTTATCAAATATTGGTTGAATTTTTATCAATATTTTGCTTTAGATCAAGAAAAAATCATCTATCTGTAGAAAAATCTATGAATAACAATTGAAATCTTTGGCTCAAAGATAAGCTAGAGTCTAATCTGTGCGTTTTTTGAGTGGGGCTTCTATTTTATTCATATCCGCATAGACTATAATAGTGTTAATCACGAATGCAGCTACTGAATGATACAGATAAGTAGAATTAAATAAAAAGAATTTTTCAAAATACTTAGATTAATTTTTTCATTTAATGCTAAAACTTTTATAAGTTTTCAGTGTACTTGAATGCAGTAATGTTCAGCCTATGGCTACAAGTAGAACACATCTATTGAATAAATTACATGCAATTTAGAACATCTCAAGGATGATTACACCAATAATTGACCAATGCACCTAGATAGAAAAACCTTGACTATCCAAACGAGATGGGCAGGGAGTATTTTGTTCATATTATTGATTGTTCTAATAATTGCTCTGATCATAAAAATGAAAGCCATACTTAACAAACTTACAAGACCTTGAAATCTTGTTCAGATAATCTAAAATTCCAATGATTGATGTTTGGATAACTGAGGTTTCCCTGTATCTTAGTTGGCATGAATATATATAAACCTGTCTATCAAGAATTAGTCATGTTATAAATTTTCCGAATGAATCTGTTTATGATGGCTACTTGGTGCTATTTTATATGGTTGAGAAATTTCAACTAATGCTGCATGTCAAGAGTTGAAATTGATACTTCAACAAAATTAGAAAAAGAATTCAGGTATTCCCAAGAGACACCTGGATGATCAATTTTATGAAAATGCAACAGAAACTGTTACCTGAAATATTGTGCCAGAAAATGTAAATGTTTACAAAAAAGAAATACTACATCATTTTATTCTAGAAAGCTGCATTGGTTCGAACAAATGCTTGTAAAGCCTTGATGGATAATATTTTGTACAGATTTTATTATTGAAAGTCACTTTTTATCATCTTTAAGTGAAAATCCTAGGATTTATATTTTCATGCAGTATTGAAATTTTGAAAATTTCAATCAATATCTTATAAATTATATGGGTGAGTCTATGTAAAATATTTTTGGTTGGTGAAGGCACATATTTCTCCAATGACAAAAAGAAATATTCAGAAACTTTATTGATGTTTTGGGGTCAAAAAGGACAGTTTTATTAGCAATTGTTGCTAATATTGAAAAATCTACCTTCAGTTTTTGTATTTTTCTTTTTTGTTGTATCAAATTACAATTTGGATGTTTCCTGAATATTTCCTCTATAAATAACAAATAACAAAACATCTCTCTGATCTAAATGATTGCTGATAGTTTTGCCTTCTATTTCCTTATGAATAATTGATAAAGAGGATTTCATTGCTTTATTATACTTTTTTTTGTGGAAATTGTTATAAGTCAATATATTTTCCTCGCTACCTTTCTCTTGGATATAAAAACATTTCAGTCCTTCAATACTGTATCTTTGCCAAAATCAGTGTTTCTAAAAATTCTAAAGTAATTAGGGGAAAAAAGTGCAATTAGATGGTTCTCCTGCCAATATGTTGACATATAGTGACATAATTTACTTCTGTTCCACAGTGGCCTCTCTGAGTTCATAATTAAAGCCAAATAGTTCATAAGGTCATAAATCTGGATTTTCTTATGAAAGGTACAATTAAGCAAATGACTTTTTTTTCTTTTCTTTTTTTTTTTTCATTCATGGTGTTTCGAAACTTTCATTCTCCTCCTTCAGTATCAGATTTTTGCTGTAATCAGTAAAAACTGCATGAACAATTTGTTCACATGTTGGGTTACCTGCTATTTTTGATATCTAAACTGATGTGTGAAGAACAGGAAAACCAGGTATTAATGACTTGAAAATAGGTGAGTCTCTCTTGGAAATTCCTATGTATTGTTGGTAGAGTAGGTGGAAGAAAATTACTCTGGGAAGCAGCAATTGGATGCTGACTGAAATGCATCCTTTAACTTGTTCTGTTTTGTAGTTGTTTTTTCAGAGCCTAAAGGTGAAACATTGAGGAAGGAAACAAATCTGAAATTATCGATTTTTATTCTTGTGAAATCTATAACTAAGAGAAGTGAGCCTCTGATACGAACATTGTTTATTGTCACGCTCATAGAAGTGGCTTGGATTTTGAACATAGTTTGTACCTTCACAATCTTTTAAAAGATATTCATATCCTCTAATAAATGTATTCTTTTGAAAAAAAAAATAGACAATATTACATTTAATCATCTTGGTGCTCAAATTTCCATTTATTTCTTCTATAATGACACCCGACGTTGCTTCAGAAATCATATATCAGTAAGCAATACATGGCTAATCTACATTGCCCATTAAGATATGAATGATTAGAAAAATTATCTTATCAAGGTTTCACTGGATAAATTTTGTTTAGTATGTTTTGCTATAAATTTGTATCTATGGCAGATTAGTAAGAATTTAGCTTTAACGAAAGAATTATGTCCATAGGCAATAGAGAATCAGAATTGGAAGGCACAGAAAGGCTGTTGCTGGGAACCAAAATCTCAGAAATTCTGGTCTGTTTTGAGACATCCTTAGAATTTTGAAATTGTGCTTGAAATCATTTAGTTTGGCTACCACCTCTTCAAGAATTTTTTTTGTTTATCAAGGAGTAAAGCATTGTATCTATTTGCAAATTATCTGCTTGAGTATGATTCAATACTTTCTTGTGTATGCCTTCAGAAGATATCATCAATTGCAAAATATTTGTTCTTGATAACTTCAAGAATTTTGATTGCAATGATACAAAGATTATATTCTCATCTTTTCAGTAAAATATCAAACCTAATTTTTTCCTAATAATGTTGTTTTGTTTTTTTTTCATCTGTAATTTTGTACAGAAATTCTTAAATATCTTTAGTTGTCAATGAAAAGTGATTTGCAAGTTTAACTGAGGTGCACACACTTGCGAGTAGGTTTTGTTAAATCATCTCCACTTACCCCATAAAACTGTGGATACATATTGATTGTATCCATCTGCAACTTGCTGCATGATTGGTTTTAATGGATTTGATACTTTGGTAATATTCATTCAGTTTCTTCCAAAACTATGTGTAAGTGGATTGGTTTGCTGGCTAGTAAGTAGTTCCATTGACTGAACGTTTTTTTCGGATTGTTTCTTCTGTTCCTGACTTTTGTTCAAATGAATTGAAAACAAGCACACCAATATTTTTCATAGAAAGGTACTGATTTTTCAAGTTCATTGTTTTTTTTGTTCTTCACAGGTCTTTGAGATTTAAAATTAATTTTATCTTTTTTTAAAGTATGAAGAATATGGACACAATTTCACCAGAAAATCAGCTCTCCAGAAATTTGAAAATCTGGCAAAAATCAGCATATCATTCAATTTTGATGAAATTCTTGATACTTAGTCATTAAAGGACAAATTTCTTTTCAGATATTTTTTTCATACCAAATACAAGGAAATAAAAATTTTTCTATATGATTCTAACCATTATGAAAAAAAAAATTTTTTCCATCATTCTCATCGATTACACTCAGTTCGAGCTGTTCCTGGGAGCTTTTTCAAAAAAGGTGAACATAATTCAGATCTTGGAATTCAGCTGTTATATTTGTAAAAAATCAATGAAAATATCAATGTATATAAATAGAATGAATGAAAATAATGAAAGGTTGGGTGGAAATCATATGAAAAAATTCTTCTTTTCCAATATTGGGATGAAATTTTTTTTTTTTCCTTAAAATTTGTCCTTTGATAATAATTGTAAGTATTAATAATTTCATTATAATCTGATTTGTTGATTTTTGCCAGTTTTTTTTTTTTTTCTCAGGTGTCAATTTTCTCCTGAAAATTGCATTCATATTGTTCATATCTATATTTTTTAAAATTAAATCCCCATTTTCTTTTTTCCTCCATGCAATTGTTAATTGTGAATGAATAAAATACTGATAAACAGTTAAATGATCTTGGTTATAATGTTTAGTTCATGAATTACTGAAGAAATTTACAACCAGTAATATTTATAGATTTTGAATTACATAAGTCAACAAATGTTTTGAAAGTTTTACATTGGAAGACATATTTCACTATATTCACAAATGAAATCTGTCATCACTTCAGACTATATAAGTCACTTAGAATTGATTTCAAGATTATCTAATTCAGTTTTTTTTTCTCTACTGATTTTTATCATAAAAATGTTATCTTTTGTGAATATTCAAGAGAATAATTTTTAATTTTTAATTCATTTGCATAAAGTGTTTTAGTGTCTCCTTGAAATTATAAGGGAAATACTTCATATCAATACAAATTTCTTCAAGTCAAATTACATTGGTCAACTAAATTGAACCTTTTTCCCATTACCAAGGTAGCAGTACAACATAGATTGATTTTTTTTGCACAGTTCACAAAATTTGAATCCATTTCACTCTTGCATGTCTCATTTTTTTGGCTATGGAAGTATACTATTTTCAGTTCTTCTGTATCTGAGGCAATATAAGTGAAGGTTAAATAAAAACAAGATTTGTACTAGTCAGAACTTTTCAATGCAGAAAATCTAAATTGCTGTGTATAAGATGTACAAAGGAGATGCTATGCAAAACAACAAAGCAAAAATTGTTGAGCATTGGGCCTCCCTATGTTAATATATAGGGATCATATGCTGAAATATCATGAAAACTAGATGTGGTGCAAGAAAAATTTGATTTTAGGAATCAACATCCAAAACTACAAGTACACCACAACGCATGCCTGATGAAAATTAGTAAGTTGGTTATTTCCTGAGGTATATAAGCATTGGGTTGCATTTCCCACACCAAAATAGCTTTGGGTGTTCTAAGAATCTACATTTGGTTATTTTAATTTTTTCTGTATAATAAAATGCTTTCATTGAAAGGACAAACCTACTCATTGGAGAAGTGTTAGGATCACATATGTGTAAGTAAAATCATCTCTTGTATTCCATTGAATTAATCATTTCTGTGAAATAGAAGCCCGAATGTTGAAAGATTATCTCTCATTTAATTTTTTTATTTTTTTTAATCAATGTACAAATATTGTTCAAGTTTGTTGCTAGTCTTGGTTGTGCACATGTTCTCTGGGGATCTATGTTATGAGCTGTGTGTCCATCAGTTGTCAGCCATTCTTGCAACATGGCCAGCCCATTGCCATTTGAGTTTTCTACTCAAGTCTATGATATCTCGGACTCTTGCTTTCTTCTTGATATATTGTGCTATTTTTTGATCTCTCCATGTGAGATTGAGTATGATTCTTTCATGAGCACGCTGGATGCTTCTCAGTCTGCAGTCTGTCTCTTGGTTAGGTCCCATGTTTCAGTTCCAGATGTGACTATCAGGAGAATGCACTGGTTATATGCTCTTCTTTTTAGGATTATTTGGATTGCCTGGATGTTGAAAGTTTAGCTTGCTCTGCTGAAGGTTTGCCATCCTAGAGTGATTCTTTGCTTCATTTCTTCTCCTTTTATGGGTTTCATCGAGATTTGTTGTCTTAGGTAAATGTAGTTGTCCACTGTCTCTAGTTTTGCATCTTCAATTTTGATGGTTGTTTTTATTTCCAGCGTAGTTGTTGCAAATGACTTTTGTTTTGCTGAAGTTCATGTCTAGGCTGATTTTCTTGCTTTCTCTACTTGCAGTAATTGTAAGTTATGTAGTTATTCTGTGAAAAGGGCAACGTCCTCTTGGTGATGGTTTTAGGGTTTGGGTGGTTGCTGTTGGAGCACATCACTCCCACCCAAGACAAGTGATATGGCTGGGCCTTTTGAGACCATTGATCCAGCAGGCATAGCCGGTACAATTTTCAGTGTGCAAACCATGGAGAGTGTTAGGCCATGCTGGTAGGGGGTCTGGTGGATTAATCACTGCTGGGGCAGTTTGGAATGGCTTTTTAGCTCCACCTGCTCTTAGGACCCATTCTATCTGCTCTTGGTGGGTAGGCAGGCAGACATTGATGTTTGCAGTGCTGTAGAGGATAGAGGGGTTAAAAGGGTTTAAAAGGGTGTAAGGTAAGGTATGCACGTTTATTTGTATATATATATGTATATATATATATATATATATATATACATACATATATATATGTGTGTGTGTTATTTACATGGTCAATTCAGATGTGTCGGAGTAGAGACAGGATGTATGCTGGGCTGGTCTATCTTAGCCTACATGAGTTTACAACAGGGCCAAGCTTTCCGTTAGTAGATGACTGATAGGACTGATGGATTTATATCATCTTCTAGTTCAGCCAGGTGGGTAGTTTATGCTTGGACATCCCTCTCTCAAATTTCAAGGTTTTTTAACCCAAAGTCCACAAAAGTGACAATCAAGAATTAGACATTTTACCCTTGTATATTCTTCTGGTGTGTGTTGCGGGGGTAGGAGTAGAGATTAAAAATTAGGGGATTAGTGAAGTCAACAAATATAACAATCAAACATAGTACAACTGAAAACAGTGTAGTTAAACAAAAAATGAATTTAGAAATATATAGATAAAAATAAAAAATACAATGTGGCACTTATATGGATTGGGAATTCTTGTTGCAGATAGGGGATTTATCTAAAAGAAGGAAATTTAGGGAAATTCTCTTTTTGTCAAAAAAGTTCAGAGTTCAACCCCTTCTGAGAACAGTGAGAATTTATTACATATATGGTCAGTCTCTTGAGAATGCAAATACAGTGTAAGGAGTATACTATTCAATTGGCTCTAAATAATTATCTGAGTTTCTGTGGCTGAAAAATTCTCTTAAAGCTGATAATTAATTTATTTTTTTAGCTGATGCAATAATTTTTACTGTGAAATCATGCTATCTCTAGTATATTTGTAAACATCAAGGAGCTCCTTGGGAAAGTATTATCAAAAGTGATCAGTCATTAAATCATACTGCAATGCAGCGATAGACTCCTTGATGTATATAAATATGCTTCACTGTGAAAACTATTGCATCAGCCATTTTGATTAATAGACGTAATTATTTGAACTCTCACTTTTTATAATACCAATGATATTTGCAATGAAGTCATATCATCTGTCTGCATCGATATGATTTATACATCCTATGTAAACAAAACCAACCTTAAGTTGGTCCCTAACTTGTTACCGTTGACTCCAGAATAATCTCAGAAGATATAGGGTTTCCTTAAAAATTCTGCATAAAAAATATTTTTAATGACGGTTCTAATTTGTCACTCTATAGAAATCGTGAATAAAGGAAATCACTGGTTTGAATTTCTATAATTTTCAGTGCCAATATTAAATTGTACTTGTTGATTGTTGCAGTATCTAATGAAAGATAACATTGTGCCACTTTTTAAAACCTATTTGTTCATGGGTAATAGGTGTTGTTTTCTAGTTATGTATGAAAAGTATCGAAAATGGCTATTATTCCCTTCGAACATTGATAATTTATGATTTATCCATTTTGTCTCCGACTGCTCAAGGAAAGTACTGGAAGGCTACAAACTTTTTATCTAGAACCATAAAAATTTGTCTCATAAGGCTTAATTTTACATATAGTGGTGGCCTCAACACCGTATAGAGGGTCAACAAGTGGCTCACTACGGGTGGTTGAGGTCTAGCTTTTGGTAATGTGCCTTGGTCCCAATAACTGAGAAACCCAGTTTTACTCATCATAATTCAAGGCATCTAGTAACATCTTAATTCTGTTGTATTGCAAGCAAAGTGAGGTGCCAGAGAACATGCAAACATATTCTGAAGAGCAAAGTAGAATATACTTGACCTTAAATGCAACCACTAGATTTTATTTGGGGGTCTAGTTTGTGAAAGTGAATTTACAATACAATTTCACTTCTAAATATTTAGTGATCACTTTTGTTCAACATTCATGTAAATACATACGGAGATTCATGTTTTTCAGATGGAAAAATTCTCGTAGGGAAATGCGTAAGGAAAAAAATATCCAAATTAACCTGCTGTGGAATTGGAAATTGGTAAATTTCCAAATATCACTGTTCTAGTCACAAAAGCTAAATTAGTGAATGATAATCATCTTCTATAATTCTTACACATGTGCAACTAAAAAAAACTACTCTACCTGAGAATAAAAATCATGTGATACGGTGTAACATGCTCTATTATATTTTTTGAAAACAACTTGAACATTTTGTTTGTTTGAGTAATTACCATGTAATTTTTGCTTTCCGCAAATTATTCAAAGTGTAACACATGCTGCATGATACGATTTTTGTAAATACTCTATCCTTTTATATATATATATATATATATATATATATATATATATATATATATATATATATATATATATGTATATATATATATATATGTATATATATATATATATGTATATATATATATATATGTATATATATATATATATGTATATATATATATATATGTATATATATATATATATGTATATATATATATATATGTATATATATATATATGTGTATATATATATATATATATGTGTATATATATATATATGTGTATATATATATATATGTGTATATATATATATATGTGTATATATATATATATGTATATATGTATATATATATATATGTGTATATATATATATATGTATATATATATATATATATATATGTATATATATATATATATATATATGTATATATATATATATATATATATATATATGTATATATATATATATATATATATATAGTTGTAGAGATACCAGCTGTTGTACATATATTTAGATCAGGAAAAAATAGATGGTTACAGGTTAGTGAATTCTGCTCTTCAGATTTTCAAATGAAACCGATTTTAATGCATTTTACTGTTAATGATTTCTGCCATACTCTCCTTTTTATCACAGATATTGACTGTCATTCTATCCACTTACAAGGTTATATAGCTAACCCTTTGTATATAATATCACTTTTTGAATATTTTGTGAAAATTTGTGCTTGAAACAGGAATACCAAGGTCAATGACAATTTTCTCCCTCTTATGTTAGCTCTCTGCTAGTGCATAAGAGAGATAATCATCTCATATTGAGAATCAACACTAATTTATATTAAGTAGATTGTCCAAAGGGCAACAAAAAGAATTGCAATTTCTTATTAGTGGGGGAAAATCATTAGCGAAATTGCCTGTTAGAAACAAAATGTAATTGATATTGAGGTATTGAATATTGGCTCCTGTAACTAGATGATTAAGGTGTTGGCTAAAGACCATGAGGTGAGGGTGGTGCTTCTTACATAATGCAGACTGTATCCAGGTACAAAAAATAAAATGAAAATGCATTAAAATATGTTCGTATAAAAGAAAATCTGAAAGGGTTTGGGGCAACATTCCTCTTTTATATCACTGAGTTATGAAGTATCATTTGCATTATTACAATTGTGTTCAGAGCTGTGTCTTCAATATGAGATGTCTAGAACACGAACATCTTTGATTATTATGCAAATTGGAACATGTTCTACAGCCATACTATCAGAACTCACATAATTAGGCAGCTGAATTTTTCCCAAAATTACCTGAGTTGATGTTCCTTAATTTTCTGGCTAAGTAGGA
The DNA here is from genome assembly GCA_963457665.1 of Thysanoteuthis rhombus. Taxonomy (NCBI): domain Eukaryota; kingdom Metazoa; phylum Mollusca; class Cephalopoda; order Oegopsida; family Thysanoteuthidae; genus Thysanoteuthis; species Thysanoteuthis major. The sequence continues at coordinate 24,590,898 of OY735208.1, forward strand.
AGAAATGAACATTTCAAGATAGCGTTTGATTGGGAATTAGTCATTGATGAATCTATTCATTTGAAAATTGTATACATCCAGCTAAACTGGAGCTGTAAAATAGGAATGATATAATAGTCAAAGTGACGGATATATTTTTCAAATTTTAGAAAATTATTTTAAACTAGACTTAATTACTAGTTTGTATCCTGCAAATTTTATATTTTTGAACCTGAAGGAATAATTTCTGACATGAATACAGAGCAAACCAAGTTACATTCACGTACAAAATTGTTATCCTGTTTTCATCTTACAATGTGTGAATTTATTTTTTATAAAAATTATTAGCTGATAATCAGTGCAGTTCACTGTATAATCTCTGTCTCCAATTCTGTTTCTAAGTCTAAGCGAGTATAACCAATTTATTTGCCAATAGAGCATTGTCTGTATCCTTACACTGTTCCATAGTGAAGAAAGGTATCATCCTCAGTTTCTTCTTTATATGGATGCATTTCTGATTCAACTGACGTGTTAAAGCAGCTAATCTAATGCTCACGAATTCGCAATATTGAACCTGGGAATTGTATTTTGCTTTTGCAAATCACTGAAATTTGGTATATTTTACTCAAACTATACTACTTGAAAAGAAAAAAGATAAAATAAATTTTTTCTTTAAATTTTCATGAGTGATTTTTGGTAATTTGAAAAGAAAGGATGTTATTCGCTTGGAGTAAACTTGGGGAGAGCTTGTCGCACAACTCGAGTTTTCAATAACAATACATGCACACACACACACACACACACACACATACGTTCACTGTCAGTTTGATGTTTACCTTTTTGTTTTATTTTTTTTCCCTCAGTTTACTTCTTACGTTTCAAACATTGGATGAAATGAATAATTTCTTTGGAAATGATTAGTTCTGAAAGGAATATCAACTTGTAATTCCTGAGCGGCTATTTTTCCGGTGCAATAGTTCCCAACATCCCGACCTTCCCCTCGGTCGATGGGTACTACTTTTCTTTTCTTTTTTTTTTCTCAATTTTCCGCTGCTGCTGCTGCTTAACAACAGCCGACATAACATAAACAGCGCACATGGTTACAAGGAATTGCGTGATGAACACAAGGGAGGGGGAGGAGTGGACTTGTACTGTTGTTCCCCTCCTCCTCCTCCTCCCCTGATACCATGATTAGTATTACTATTGGGTCACGCCAGACCAGACTTAGCGGATGCGCGGGGATATCAATTGTTAGGATTGGCTGATGTGAGAATTCCGCAGACTTCCTAAATCTATACGTTTTGTCTTGATTCTTATTAGATTGAATATGTCTGCGTTTAAATGTCTGTTTTCGTTTCTTACTGACTCTTACAACAACAGGCAATAACTCCTACCACCATAGCATGTTGTATTACTTACGGGAGTAGTTTTCACTCAGTGCGGACAGACAGACACGCTGTCAATTTTCATTTTTCATCTTCACTACTTTTTCTCCCGACCAACTTCTGAAGTTGGCAGGTAAATCCGTCCGATCAATCCAAGGCAGAAGCAGACAATTGATCGACGTTTGGTTTGAAGAAGATGAGAAATTTGTTTGAAACATTTAAATAAACTTTTCCCCTGTTAAAACAAAGTTCTTTACTGCAAGTTTTGAAGGGGAAAAAAAAAAACACTGAATTTTCTCACTTAGAAATACTAACCGTGACAAAATAACTGGATGCTTCGGACGCTTGCGTATCTCTAGAAAATGTGTTTGAATATAATTTCTTTTTAAATTTCAGAGATGGTTGGAAGAAATTATAAGGTGTGGTTGGATTAGTGCGAATTCCACATGAATCCAAGTGGCCTTCGTAAAATCCACTAAATATAGCGGTTACATTCATCTTTAGTTGATATGCGATCTTTATTTGGAAACGTTTGATGAACAATTTGAAGATAAAATAATTCCGCCTGAGTTTTTGTCATTCATTCATATGATGTTTTGTTTTTTTATTTTGTAATGATTTTTTTTCGTACTGTCTATGAGTTGGTATTACTCCGATTTTATAGTTCAAGTATTAAGCAAGAAAAAAAACTGGAGGCTTTTCGCGTTTGAAGTCAAGTGTTTCTGTCATTGTCAGTAGGAACTCTTTCCCAAGAAAAATAGGTTTAAGGACTGCTTTTAGCGGTACGGGTACAATGTAGGGAAAGTGGTCCTGATCGTTGTTTCACATCCTCGCACACTCAATATTGAAAACGGCGCACTAATAAAAAAAACTTCAGTTTTTCAAATCAATAATAATATAATCTATGTATTCATTCATTTTTTCATAAATCCTGTAATTTCGTTTTGTGCGCAGTTTTTTAATATCTTGTGTGCGAAACTTAACAATCGGGACCACCTTCTCTCTTAGCTTTCGTTTACCTTAATGCATTCTTTAATCAATCACAATGTTGATACATCATGATGAAAAAGAAAATGCGAATTATTCAACATTAACGATAACGCTGATGCCCAGGGTCTTTTAGAGAACCTCAAACACTTGGGATAAATCAGCAGCAGCGGTGTCGGTGACTTCCCCGCCATTTCTCTTGTCAAGAATTTACCTCTCCCAACTAAAGAGTGATATCGAGCCATGCCTTTAGTTTCCCAGATGTCATCTACCGCTTGGATTTCCATCTTTGTCAGTACTCTTATAACAGACGTCTATGAAAGGTTTCCTTGAGGTCACCTACTTTTGGCTGACACAACGCAAGGGGGGGAAACAGCTAGAATTCTCCCCGATGTACCCGGCTTGCTTGGATGACAATATTTAGTACTCCTTTACTGTTGTTCCTAAAAATCTGGACACGATCCCCTGTGGGTGGTATTTCCTTCATTTGCTGTGTTGGGTGTAGTCTTCATCATAGAAGTCACCATCATACTATTTACTTTATTATACACACACCCTTTCCGCTTTGTCGAGAGAGAAATATTTCTTCTACCTTACCTTGGGGTAAGATAGATCATACTTGGCTGAAAAAAGAGAAGCTTCGGTTTGTTTGTGCCTGCTATGCTATAGCAGGGCGACTATGCATAAAACCGGCAAAAATAAGAAAAATGAGCCTTACTTTTACGACTCTCGGATTTCTAGGTAAGAAAACGTGTTGATCTCTTTTCTTAGGGACTTGATGTATTGAATGCTAAAATTGTCGAATGAATTGTTTGTTCTTTCGATTGTTTTTGTTTTCTCAATTTTTTCCTCATGAATAACGCTTTTGGAATTTATTTGAAATATCGGTCCTTTTTACCGGACTGAGTGATGGTATATTTATATTTGTGTACATGCTTGTCGTAGTAGCTGACAATTGACTTTCACATTGTCCTCAGTGATCGACCTTAAGAAAAGGTACCGACACCCTAATAGACCATCAAGGTGCCGGTAGTTGTTGTAACTATAATGAGTCGGTACTTACTTTATTCCCCTTTTCCAGAACTACTATACGACATCTTTCTCGAACCTTTTTAGTATTATTTACTCCGCAAGTCTATATACACGACACACACAAGCACTGGCGACCCAGTTTACGTGTTGAATTATAAATTCTAGTCCACGTTGTAAAAAGTTGTTTTAACTTAGGTGTGTGCTAAGAACGAAACGTTTCTTTCGTTTTTCCGGGTCATTTTGTTTTAAATCGCCCATGATAAATACTTGAAAATATGAATTACTTGAATAACTGGAATTTTTTAACACGTCGTTTTTTTCGTTCCTCTGTTCTCAAAAATTATGTTTCTGGAATTCTTTTTAGCTTTCCAGAGTCTTTGAATAATTCTTTTTACACCCATCTGAATTATGGCAAAAATACATATTGGTTCCATTCAAAGTTATCTTATTTTGTCTTTGCACGAAGTAGTTAAGGCTCCTTACGAGCATCGTTTTTCCCCCCAGAGCATTTTCTCGTCACCTGGGGGAAACTCGAAGTACTACGAAAAAGGCGTATTCATCTATTTGTTGTTATACACCCTTGTTGGCGTAGCTTGTTTTTCTCCCCTACCAAGTTCAACTTGATACCTAGTCAAGCACATTCTGGGGTTGGGCCACATAACCTTGAGTATACAAAATAGGATTTCAAGTATGTACTACTTGGGTTCTTTTTATGGAAAGGCCGGGAATATTCCGGGTTCACCATAAACATTACGGCAGTGTTGCAATTGCTCGCTGCTGCAGGGAATTTTTTCGCTGATGGTCAAACATTCTGATTCGTCCCACCTGATTTTTTTCTTTTTTTTAATATATCTCGAATTGTACATTTCTGAATGATTTTCTTACTTCTGTTTTAATTTGCCTTGTATATTGTTTAATTTTTATTGAACAAACTATTAAACAAATTTTGTGCGCGCCTCACGTCATTTACTGCTACTTCAAGTTTTGTTCATCGAATTTTTCGTGAAATATGAAACATAAATCGCTAATTTTTTTTTTTTAAATAATTAAGTAAGCGAAGAAAGTATAACTCTGGAAATCTCCGGTGACAGTAAGTGTGAAAGAAAATGCATTTTACGATGTTCAATATCATTAGGAAAATTATTTTAGAAACCCATTATTATTTCTCCCATCGGTCTGTAAGAGCAATGAATGAGTCAAGTTATATCAGTACTCTCTTCCCTAAGCCTGATATACGCGTAGGATTTCGTTTTAGGAAGAAAAATGAATCGTCAAAGTGCACTTTTTAAGGGCTCTACTTTCATCGATATAGTAGATCGGGAAGTGAGAAATCATGTTCCATTTCAGGGATAGTTTCTGGAGGGCGAGGTATTTTACCCACGCATTCATTCACTAGTGCTTGGGTCTGTTACAGAAGACACGCCTGAAAATGATGGATAGTGATGGGGATCTCGATTTAAAGAAGGGCAAATTACAAGTTTTTCATATCATCTTGAATGCTCAAAAAAATCGAACTTTTCTCGATTTGATTTTTAATTGAAGCAACTGATTTTCTTAAATATATGAAACAAGTCACAAAAAAGCAGCGTTTTATGGTGGAAAACGGAAGTACAAATCATCGTCAAAAATATTTTTTCTGTGAATTTATAAATACAGTGTTGACTATAGATTACCAATAGTTTTTCTAATGAGGATGGTTTGAGTATTAATAATGGAGACTTCTAGACTCTAACAGCATCTATGTTGATATTTGAGCCTTTAGTTTATGTCTCTTCTCTATAACTGTCTGTCTGATTGAACTGATATTTTGCATGCCATTGAGAATCAACAAAAATCGACCCATCACATTGGCTAGAGAATGACCTCTGGTGACCTCGAAGGCTAACCCATCTCCGGTTCTAAACATCAGAAAAAAATAATTCTAATACCAGGATTTTCGTCCTTTATTTTTTTCGTGAAGCACAAATATTCCTTACAGTAAGATTAATTTTTAGCATGATATAGGAGTTTTTTTTCCGTATATTCTCAGAAAATCTTCCACTTGGTTGAGTAGCCGTTAGACCGCCATGGTCAGATTCTATCAATCCTTTTTTTTTTTTTCTTTCTTTTTTCAAATACACAAAACGATTCTTTTTGAAATTTTGTGGGATGCTATGAAAAACTACTAAAAATCATGTAAGTTTAGTAAACCATGGGACCTTGAGTGTACAGTACACTATTAAGTTATATTACCTTAAATTTCTACCTATTTTTATTTGTAAAAGATTTTTTTATGTTATGTAATGATTTGTTCTTATGTAATACAGGTATTCCCATCATGCAATTGGTGGGCCAACTATATATATATATGTGTGTGTATGTATATTTATATTATTTTTTATTTTTATTTTTTTTAACTATGAAAGGTTAAAAAAATTTTCAACAGTGGACATTTTAAAAATTTCTTCCTGATTTATATATGCACAAATTTGTACGTAAGTTTACTAATAAAATACATTTTTAATATTTCAAATACTGGTATACTGACCATGAATTAGTTTAATGGTACATTGACCACCTGTGGTGGTAAAAAGATGATGATTCACCTAAAGGTTTGGACCAAGTTTCAAATCAATCCAATATGATACAGCTGAGAAAAGCAATGTTGAGCATTAGGAACTGATGAAAAAGTATCTTTACTTAGATGTTTCATATTTCTTTATCCGAGCTTAAAGACTGATGAGCCTTATTCAATTTCCCAAAATATGTAATTACTTATTTTTCAATTTTTATGAAGCGATTCATATTTTTTTTATGTATGTCAGTAAAACACTTTTCACACAGTATATTATTAATGAATCTGATATTCTTGGAAAACAATGCTGACACACTTTTACTTATGCCTTGTTTTTAATCAGTTGGAAATGTTCTCTTTGTCACTGGAGGAAAGTGATTGTAGTTATTCATCAAACATTTAAGCCATGGTATAACTTTCTAAAGGTCCATGTTTATTGTTTGATTATTGCCTACATTATGGAATTCTTGAATAGTTAACTTTTCAAAACATTTTCTCTTTTGCTTTATACATTATAAAGTAAGAGCTGGAATGTCAAGCTTTCAATCACTCTTCTTGGCCAGAATATCGTGAAACTTTTAACCAGTTGCTTTAACGATGATTAGAAAAAAAACTTTGTAAAACTTCAAACAGTCATTGTAGAAAGGATGTGATTTTTCGCTGGGGTAAAAATGAATTTCATTAGATCCATTTACTTAGTCTATGGAAATTACATCAACAAGTTTGGGTAACTTCTTTCATTGTTATTGTTTATCCATTTTAATTTAATTTCTCTCTAAAATCACTCATTGTCTGGCAATGATACATAAGATCATTTGTGTGGGGACATGATAGAATAGATACTTGTTGCTGTAATTTTGAATGAATTCATTTTTCTTTTTCTTTTTTCCCCCTTGGTTATCTGGTATCACTGATGGTAAATTTGAATGAAAAAAAAATCCTATATTTCTAATGAAAACCCACATTAGTGACATCAGATTATTTGGATTATTTTCACGTCCTCTTTCTTGTGTTTGATAGAACCAACTGTAAGTCTATAAGTAATGAAAGAAGTTTGCTTACCTCCCTGTCCATAGCTTTTTATAAGAATTCATTACTTCTTTTTGGGATTTTTTTTTTTTTCTTCATGATGTATCCTACACATATTCAAAACACTTTTCTGTTGGTCCCTAGTACGAATATGACTGAAATTATTACAGCATAGGCTGCCAAAAAAGAAATGAATAGATTGTTAACTATTATTAGTTTTTGGCTAGTAAGGTATTCAGTGACCCATTTTGAAAAGTTAATGGTAGATTCTAGGTGTTTTAGTAATTAGGTTAAGTCTGAAAAAAATTCTAGCAGTGAAGAAAGTCTACCAAGTAATTCTGAGGATTATTTTAGTCTCCCTATTGAAGAGAACTTTGAGCATTTATTATCTTTGAGGATAAGAAATAAACAAGTTTCTGTTTCATTATGTGCTACTCATAAATAAATGAAAATATCTTTTGATTTGAATGGTTGTGCCAAGAAGATTAAAATGTTTTATGGTACATCTTCTCTGTTAGAGTACATTGTTCGTGTGCTTGTACTTGTTGCTCAGAAGGCAGCATTATATATGTAGAGTAAGTGTAGCTTATACTCTATAATCATCAAAATATATGGTATGGAGAGATTTTTGAAGGCTTGAAACAATCAAGTAGAAAAGTGTGTGTGTGTATATATATATATATATATTTTTAAAATCCTTGTGTTGATTTTTTTTCTATTTGCTTCAAATAATAAATAATGGTCAAATCTTCCTTGGCTCCATAATACTGAAGTACAGTATGGACAATGATCATCGTTTTATATATATGCTGTTTTTTAGTTATTGATGAAAATAAATGCATGCATATGCACCCAACATCAAAATATTATAAAATTGAAGATAGCTTGAAATTTACTGATGTTTGATACCAGTTACCTAACCTTCAAGTTTCTTTCATTTATTTCATTTTCTTGAATGCATCATGGGTATCCGTAAAAAAGATTTAACGAATTCATGATTTATGTTCATTCCCAAATATCTTTCTTGTCTTTTACTTCCAAACTTCTTTTTCTCTTATATTATTTGTTCAACCAATATTTCACCACTTTTCCTCATTCTCATTAAAATTTAACTTTCTTTACAAGTTGATTGATTCCTCTAATTGCAGCAATTTTTCAGTATGAAGAAGATAATGATTAGGTCTCAAAATGATTATACCACTTTCACCATTGTGCAGTAGTTAATAGTAAGAAGATAATCTCCTTGGGTGAGTGGTGAGAACTCTGTTGTAAGCAACCATTTTTGTTTCAACTACTGCCTAAGAAAGATTTCTCTCTTCCACTTATGAAGTTATGAGCTAGCATTACTAACCCCTTTTATTTCTTCTGGTTCGGCACTTTCCCAAATAGTTAACTGAGTAAATTCATTTGTTAATTCAAGTGGTGAATGTAATTATAAACTGATGATGATACATGGAAAAACTTTCTTGTCTTGGCAATTAGGTTTGTTAGTTGTTGTTTTCAATAAAGTGTTTTCATGTTTCTTTCTTTGTAATTCCACTATGATGCACTTTTTGATGTTTGAAGCAGTGTTAAAGTATGAGAAATGGATCCAAAAGACTTGACTAAATTTGATTTTGCTTCGCATTTGATCAATCAGATTGTATACTTGGTTTTCTTGTTGCGTGTGAGATTTTTCAATTTTGAGATTTTATTACCTCGAAATCAAACTTAACAAATGGTTCTCATTTATAAGTGGAAAAATGCTTCTAGATTTTTGTCAGAAAACAGTGAATGGTCAATGTTTAGTTCCTCTGCAACCTCTCTAGTTGTTTTGCATGGGTCAGCCTCAGTGGTGACACTCGATTTGATTTTGTCAATCATAGGACATCCACAAAACCAAAGATTCAAGGCTCTCATCTTTGTTGCAAAACCTTTTGAACTATTGCTGAGCTGTTCATTGACGGTCCCCCTGCCCAAATATTTGGTTGATATTGTGAGTCCACTGCTTTGAGTCTCATTTTAAACTTGAATGATAAAATTGCTCAAATTTTTGGTCTTTGATTTGACAGCCTCAAACAGATCAGAATAATTTGTGAAAAGAATATATTCAATTTCAATTCATAATGAAATTCATGCTTTAAAATACAAAAAACGCAATTATTTTTGCACCAACCTATACTTATGCGATGTGTATTTTTGTTTTCTCTTTCAATGTAGATTTCATGGTGAAAAAAAATTGCATTCTTTTCCCATTTATATGCAAACACAATAAGTAAACAGAAAAGATGTTTTTGAAGAAATTGTCTCCAACAGAAAAATTTGTTATTCTGACTTCAGGTTTTGATGTATCTGCATGAAGTTTTTAAAATTGTTCCTTTTTCTCCTTTTTTTTTCCCCACTACATATCAAATATAGAGAGATGAAGTTATCCTATCTTATAAATTGATATCTCTCTCCATCTCAAGTGGACATTTGAAGTATCTTTGGATGTTTAGACAGCATCCATTCACTGTTATCTGATGTTCTGGTGAACTAAAAACATTCATGCAATAAGGAGCATTATTAGTTTTTTCACTCCTCCCTCATTTCACCATTACTATTTTGTTGGTAACTTCTTGCAACTTTGTCCCCTATCTTACCTTTATGTATTCAGAATCTTCGTGTATAAATACTTTTGGTATGAACTGTTATTTATAGACTCTTTTTACTTTTATTCTATTGTCTCTTGCTACTATGAAATCAGGTATGAGTTCATTAGGACTTTCTGGATTTGTTTTGAGCTATGATTGCTCAGATTCCTACAAAATTTAACCACTGAATTGTCTTAAGTAGTCAGTGTAAATAGCAAATATCTTCATCTTCCATGCATGCTATGTACTAATGTTACATGAAATGTTAATGAAATAGGTGTACAGATATTATGGTTACCTTGGATCTTGAAGATATTTGCCCTTTTACTCACCATCTTATTTGAGAGCTTGGATTTTCAAGACTAGCATGGACCAAACAAAAAAACCTCATAAGTTGACAAACTCCCATTCATATCTACCTGTATGTAGTTTAGATGGTGTACTATTTATAATTTTGCTGACTATTTACTGTCCACATGAAACATCTGATACTTTCAACTCTTCTACCTCATTTCTTACTGGCACACTTACAACCCCACCACCAATTGTTCAAGGCTGACCTATTTTTTTATTTTTTTTTTTCCTCCAACACTCTTAACCTATACGCTACCCTGCCACATTACATTGGTATTTTAAATATTCCATTCTACTACTGTCTGGTTGCTGTGATGCTTGGTCTTGAGACACCCCACCCCCTTCCCCCTCCTCTCTTCATGATTATTGTTATTATTATTATTATTATTATCATTCTGGTACTGGCTTGTCTTTTCCATGAAAAAAGCAGTTTTCCTGGAATTCTCTCGAATTTTCTTTTGCAACTTATAGCCTGAATTGTTGAAAACTTGAGACAGTTTTATCTAACACATTCTCTGATGTATTCATGAAGATTTGCACCTGTAGATTATTGAATCAGCATTGCCATGATAAGACCTGACAAACAATAAAAAATATAGGTGAATGGTATTCTTCCCTTTTCACTCGTCTATCCATCCACCTGTAACTATTTCAATACTCCTGGTCACATTTTCAGGCATAGAGCCATGATTTTTTCCTCCAGTGTAATCCAGTAGCTACCTTTTTTTTAAAGTTTGTCTTAGAGGATGCTCAATTTTCTATAATGATCCATTGTAAAGTAGACACTTTCATTTCACAACAGCCATGACATAGCATTCTATGAAGAAGCATTTGTGGAAAAACTTGGTTGGGATGAGATATATATATATATATATATATATATATATATATATATATATATATATATATATAAAGAGTATGAGTATTTGGTTGAATTTCTTTTTCTTTTTTTTTTTTCTTTTTTTAAATTAAGATTGTATCCTTTCCTATCCTACCAGTTGTATTACAACCATTCCCTTGAAAAATGATAACTCCTGGCAGTCAACACCTTTGATCTCGGCTAGTTATGAATTGTCCTGTGTAACTTTGTTTCACTGTCTGAAGAGATGGGATAGGCTAGGTGGGTCAATGAAGTCTTTGAGTGATGGAGACAAGAACCTACAGAGGAGGTATTGTGAGAAAAATTAACTCGGCTATGGTGATACATTTTTAGGCAGAGGTGGCAATATAAATTCTACTTTTTTTTTTCTTTTGAAAAATGCAGTTGATTGTTGCTTACTAAGTTCAGTCTGAGTTAATGCTTTGCTTTCTTCCAGTTGAGTATTGTGAAATTTGAAATACCCTCAAGATGTAAATAACTGAATAAGTTTTCATTATTTCGCTTCACTGATTTAATCTTGTGGCAATATATCTATATGATAAATTTAGATTAAACTTAGCATGTACATGTTTTAAAACTTTTTTTATTGAATGGAAGTAAGGGTTCAGTTAAGCATTATAATTACATTCTAGATCGAACCCACCTCTAAAACCCTCAAAAAAAAGTTTCTGTAAAATAAAACAAAGTACATCAAAATATGTAAAGAATATGCATTTTTGATTTGGTGACAATCTGTCTAAAATTGCACTCTGGTGGTCTGCACACACACACACTCACACATCATCTTGGAATCCAAATCTTCTTTTGAGTTATATGTCTACTTGATTTGTAAACATAAACTCAGTATTATTATTATTATTATTATTATTTATATTGTAATTCTTCATTTGTGTTTATGCTCTCATGCACATTTTAGATGCTATACCTAAGAGAGTGTATATATATATATGTATGTGATTATCATTTTTTTTTTATATACTAATTTTAATTTAGAAACTTTGGCAGAAACAAGGGCCAAGTTTTACAATATAGTCACATTGTTAGTGGAACCCCCATCAATAAAAAAAGTATTTCGAGGTATATAAACAATACAAATTCCATCATACTTTGGTGAGAATATATTATACTCTGGCGCCTGCGTAGATACAGAAAGTTGTGATCAGCTATCAAGGGAAAAAAACCAAGGGAGATAACTTGAAAATTTCTACCCTGTGCTTCACATGCACCAGGAGCTAGTTGAATTTATTCCCTTATTAATCATGTTTTCCAATGGCCCCAAAGATTTCATATCAATATTAATTGAAAACGGTTTTAATCAGTCACTGATGTGAAATTTGGAATCTTTGAAACAGTGAAGAGAGATAATTGTCAGTTAATGACTTTTTTTTTATAGATTAGATTGGTAGAAAGGTCTTATTCAAGTTGAAGCCTTCATCGGTGTGTCATTTATTGCATCTTTGTCATGTTATGAGTTGGATGACACCCTATTTGAGCTTGTATGATCTGCAGTAACATGTTAAAGCATGTTCATTTCAATAAAAGCCCTGAATCTAATTGTCAATCATCAAAATAAAAGAACAGATTGATCATTTATTGACAGTTATCATTCTATTAGTTGAGAGTGCCTCAAACTTTTTAACCCTTTTACCAGTCAGTTTTCATCCTGCTATACTGAACCACTCAGTACTATTATAGGTGTTGCATCAGACAGGCTGTGTATATATATATATATATATACACATATATATATATATATATAGTGTTATATTATGTTGAAACACCTATTTCATATGATTTCCAGTCATTACACAGTTAATATTTCACTTGGCCCAGACAATGTGAATAGAATAAACAATTAAAGAAATTGAAGCTGCTGCAGGAATCAAACCTGCAACTGATAGAGTAGCTTCAACATGGCATTGTCTGGCCAAATGATATATAAACCATGTAATGACCAAAGATCATTTCAAATGGGTGTTTATAATGCAATTTATGATATACTCTATAGAGAGAGTATGTGTGTGTGTGTGTATATATATATATATATATATATATATATATATATATATATATATATATATATATATACATACACACACACACGCACACAGAACTCCTTAAGACAAGCTGTAATATTTCTTTTTTATTTTCTATTAAAAAAAAATTGAATTACAAAATCTATTTTGATATTAGATCAGCTCAGCTTTGGCATCATATTTGCTTTTCTTGAATTTTATATTCCCATAAAAAATGATTTGATTTTTCTTAAAATTATTTACTACTTTCTCATTTGGTCTCCTAATACTTCAGGAATGTTTTTGTAATTTTCATGTTAGGTTTTATAGTTAACTTACTAAAATTGTTCTAATGAAAATTACCCCCTTGAGGATTAAAGTACTTCACATAGTATTTATATCATATTCGTTTAGCATCAACAAATGACACGCTACATTTACTCACTCTGTAGCATCATGTCTCATTGCCAGAAAAGTGTTGTCATTGTAGCTTCAAATGATTGTAATAAAATACGATAAACATCCTGCATTATAACAATGCTAGGTTTGTATTTATTGCTGTTTCTCTTAATTGAATTTATTGCTCCTATTATCAAGTGCAAACAACATTTTTTATTTTATTGGGATCCGTATAAAGTGATCTGGAATTTTTTAATATTTAAAATATATTATGCTTTTTCTAAAAAGATTTTTTTTTACTAAATGCATTCCTATGCTATTGTTCCTCGTTTTATATATTTCTTATATTCGCTGGTAAGCTGTGTCATTTCTACAAAGTTATAACTTTATAAAAACTATTTTGTTGCTCCTGTCTTGAGGTCTGGGTTTTGTTTTTTGTTTTTTTGTTTGTTTGTTTGTTTTTTTCAAATTCAATTGAACATATCCTTAATTGATTTGTTGGCCTTAGTAGATTTTACAATGCAATATTGTTCACAGTGGAGAATTTCTGTGATAATCTTGCCCTGGGTAATCTACCCTTTGGCTTTTACCATGTTCCTCAGAACTATGATCCTTACTCTTTGTTATTCATTTGATATAAGAAATGAAAATTTAAAAAAATTACTCTCTCAGTAAAACACGTGGCCATATTTTCAGTGTAGAGGATTTGATATGAGTGTGTACATTTACTCGCTGCTTGTGTGTGCAAGGTGTTTATTGCATGCGTGGGTGGGTAGGTAGCCTCATATTTTTACAAATCCATTTTCCCCAGAAAAGGATCTGTTGCTGCTGCTGCTACTTTAAGGAGCTTATGAAGTGCATAAAATAATTCTCTTTGCACATAACCAGTCCTTACCTTATATTTCAAACTGTTACAAATCAGTAGTTTACTTGTAAGGTATTAAAGTACAATTAGATGTAAATTGAGTGCACCCAGTGTATGTAATGTGTGTACACACATACCAACACAGGTCTTATGTTCTTTTTCCTCCTACTCCATTACTGCTGCTATGCTGGAAGTATGCTGATTTCAGGAATGAAAATGGTAGCAGCACCATTATCAGCATCATGTTGTTCCTGAAGTAGTGCCATGATGTTGAATCTGAAGAGGTACTGATTTCTTCCATCTTTGCTGCTGTTGCCTTCTCCAGCGGACACTTAGAATTCTTATACACATAATTGATCAAGCTCGAGAGAGCCTTAGCTTGTTTGTACGCCTCCCATCAGTGAACACCATCAGCAGCAGCAGCAGCACCACCATCACCAAAACAGCATACACATGCACACACCTTTAGATCCTGCTGCTACCACCACCATCACTACCATCCTATTCTTTCTTAAAAGCAGCTTCATGCACCGCCGCCGTCGCCGCTACTGACTGCCATCCTATTCTACATACGCACATCTACCTTAGCTTACCTCTACCGTTTTGATTTTGACTACCGGCATTCTTCCCTTTTTTTCTTTTTTTTTCTTTTTTTTTAATTTTCTTTTCCTTTTATTTAAAGAAAAATTATTCCCTAAACCCGCTTTTAAACTGCAGCTGCTTTTTTTTTCTCCATTTGTGTCTCCTTACTAGCCCAGATCTTCCTCTTCATCTTCAGTGACTTGTTTTTTGTGGACCAAAACGTCCGTCCATTTCATCAGTCCGTCCATGCATCCGCCTATCTGTCCTTCAAGGAGGATTCACGCGAATCAACAAGCAAATTTAACGCTATCAGGAAATAATTCACGGGAGAAGAGTATTATCTTTATAGTTGTCTATATTTTGCGTACAACATAGTCCTTGGTAGCAGCAGTGTACCCAATCGTGTCCACTGGTGTTCTCTGCTTAAGAGCATACCTTTTTATCTCATCGTCTTTCTTGGGTGCTGCCTGTGAGGAACATAATAATAACAATGGTGTCTGCATTTGCTGTGCTGGAAAACTATCAGCCTATGCTCTTTACTTGCATTTAATAACAGCACCTCCTCTTAAGGAGACACAGACAGACGCACATTTGCCTTGCTACTCATTATCACTGCCACCACCATCATCATCATTTGTATTAGTGACTACTCTTCCAACTACCACCACCAATAATACTCCTTATACTAGTGACAACAACAAGAGGTCATCATTAATATACCATGATGAACCAGACTTCAGATTTCTGACGTCTTGCTTGTTCCTTCTCTTGCATTTCCCCTCTCACCATGTTGACTTGTCTGCATCAACTTCCCATCTGATAGAGGATTGTTTCTTGGATTATTATTACTCTACCTGCTGTTACTATTACTACTACTACTACTGCTGCTACAATTATTTCTGCTGCTGCCACCACTACCAACTTCACTACCACCATCGACACCATCACTATAGAAAAATCTCAATTAGTAGAAATATTAGAGCCTTCAGAAATATATATTCACGCGCATTAAGATCCAATTTGATTGTGTTATCATCATTCTAAGTTAAGTCTGTGACGTTCGTTGGAGACGGATTTTCCAGTGTCTGCCAGGTTATGACAGTTCCTATGAAGGCCGTCACCAGGTACGTGCATTCTCTCTTCCTCTCTCTCACATGCGCGCACACACACAACATACCTACCTAATCATAAACATTAAACAAATATACACTGCCTAGATAAAGAGTGCTATTGAAAGCAATCTTTTGTAATCGTATACACACATTCTTACATACTCCCACATTAACTGACAAAGTTAGAGACCACTTTAGAGAACTTACTTTTATTTTTCATCCTAACCCAACTTTTCCATTCTTATTGACTACAAAATTTGCTCTAAAGGCTACACCCATCAATATTAAGTGTGATATAGTTTTTTTGTATCTGAATCTACCTTGTGTAAAAGCAACAATAAAAAAAACCTCACCTAATTCCTCTTTTTTTTTCAACAGGTGATTATGAGTCTTTTATGTGAATGTAGGCATCTGCTAAGTAAAGTTGACACCCGTATTTTCTAGGGTAGCAACTATTCGTTGCTCTTCATTTTATTTTTAAAAACTTTTTATAGTTAGTCTGTTCAAGTATTTATCTATGCTATATTTCTTTAATTATTTCAACTATTGTTTTGGTAATTATACTTTTAATAATCATTATTTGCTTATTAACAATCTTACAGTGTTGACTTGTGGATATATTGCTATAATTTTCATTCTACATATGCTTCTAGAATTCAGCCTATGACATAGACTATTGTACTACTTTTTCTTCCTGGGAGTAGCACCATACATTCTGCTTAAGACTGGGATGTTTCTTATAAATGACACATGATTGTATTTTATTAAACAGACTTCCATTTGTATTGGTACTCAGTATACCTCCTGTCTGAAGTACTGTCACTCACACTTCTCCACGGGAATAATGGCACATATATTTGACCAAACAATATCAAGTATATCTCTACCTGATAGTATCAAGCATGTTGCTCTAGTAAATAGATATGTGTAGCACTATGATGCTTTTATTGTATTTGTCTTTACCTAAAAATCATGAGTATCTAAGAATGGTACCACACATGCAGTTACGTATGGTACCAGTACTGTACTGCTATGCTCTCATCGTATTCATGGCATTGTGACATGATATTTGTTTATACCTGGGTTTTGACATTTGCTCTGCATCCAAAATTCAACTGACCATCAATAAAATGTTTCTAAAATAAAGATACGATGTGGACATTATTTATTTGCCTGAATTCATTATTACAGAATTCATTTATTTTATTCTAATCTGAATCACATTGTATTGTCATTATTCCAAAAATAAAATCTAGAGAAAAGAACATGATTTCATCTATCGACTGCTAATATATTAATCATTCATTTTGAAGTATCAGCAACTTTTGTGACCAATTTTCTTCTTCTAGATCATCAGTCCTCACTTGTTCATTGATGTGTTACACATTGCTATTATTAATTATTCTGATTCAAAAGTGAATTCAATTTAAAAATATCCTCATCTCTCAGTATTTCAGATGCATGCATACTGATATTTTTTCTCTCAATACTCTGATTATTACAGTGATTATCCTGAGGCTATCAAGTTAATTGTAAGAAACTGAAATATGATTAAATTGCCACCATTGTTTTATATTTGATATTATTTAGAACAAATTCATGAAAAAATCTACTAGGGGGAAAACTGCCTACTTAATTTTGAAATGTTGACATCCTCAGCAACACTCTTGAAATAGAATTCTGAATATATTACTTAATACTAACTAACCCCTTTTTTTTTTTTCACTACAAATTACCTTTATTATTTAGATATTAAAGATAAGTATGTGTAAATTTTAATAATAGCACCAATCTTTTCACATTCCATAAGTTTTTTTTCTTTTTATTCAGTGTCTGTGTGTAATAATATCTATAATGACCAAGTAATTCCTTTCATTTTTATCTTTCTGAAAATAAGAGAAACATTTTAATGACTTCAGTTCAGATCAACATGTACACTCTTTTGTTAAACGGTTCATAATCTTAGAAATCTTCTTTATTTAAAAAATTGTTCTTTTATTTCCCCAGCTATATTTCAGGCCGAAAAAGGTTTTTTCAAGTTTTTATAAACTAGCCCACTACATTTACCAATAATCCTTCTCTTTATAACTATAAGGTGCCTCCAACTTCTTTCAGGGTTACTACTGTTACCACTACTGGTGTTACTGCTGTTATAAGTAGTATTACAAACATTCCTGCTAGTTTCTAAGACAGCTGAAGATAGCAGACTTTTAGAATTGTATTAGATTTCAGCTATTTTGGGACATTCCCTACTTGAGCACACCCACATAACACCACTGGCTCATTCTGCTTTTTAAACAAGTAACTTTGTCCATTCTGTATTTATTTGTGTATATTGATGTGTCATTTTTCATATACTTCTCATATTATCAAATATAAGTGTCTGCATGAATTTCTTATTACACAAAAGAATTGGTTTTTATGAAAAGTAAAATCTTTTGAAAATTACCCATCTTAAATATTACTCAGAAATATTCCCTTGAATTTTGTAATTTTTATCTCAAAGCTCTTACGTGAAAAAAAATTAATGCATTGTTACCTATTAACTTGGACCCACAGTCTTGGATATCAATTTTCTGCAAAGGCATAAGTGATTAGTTAACAGTAATCATGTAAGTGGATCATGATTGACTTCTTGTTTGCAGCATTTCAATCATCATATACTTCATTTTTAGGTCAGTTGGCCGGTAGTTCTGTTGGGTGCTCAATATGTTTGTTCTATTTCATCATGAGCTTTTTAATGTCCGTTGTTGGACATGGACCTTCCCCAAGATTCGCCAGATCTCTTTATCACTGGTATCACGGTGCCAATATTTTCTGAAGCTGTCTAAATCCTTATACCATCGTTGGCTACTGTTTCGCATATTATCTCTGAGTATCCACTTGGTAAATCATAATGTCTAGCGATTGTGACATTCTTGCAACATTACCAGCCCATTGCCATTTGAGTTTTCCAGTAGATTCTATATCTTTCTGTTTTTCACTAATATACTGTGCAGTCTTGTGATCCTTCCATGTGACACCAAGCATGATCCTGTCCTGTGCATGATTTGGTTTATCAAATAACATGATGTATTAAAATATCAGTAAAACTAAGACAATCTATTTTAATATTTTACCTAAACTCCATTGAACAACATATTTACTGTTTTTTGTTCTTGAAACCCTCTGCCACCTTTTAGCTAACAATTTCATCCATCTCTATATGTTTATCTTTCTGAGTAATGAGCTGCTCTTGGTGTTTTTGCAATATTCTAGGGAATTGAAAATTTTTCATTAAAAGAATTCTGTAAAGACTGGTATAAATGGTTTTCCAAAAGTGCCTTATCCAGTGAATATGGAAGATATGAAAAATTCCCATCCAAGCTGTAGCAATTTTTGCATGGTACCACATTGAGTAATGTTGATTATTTTAATGCATTCTAAGTAATGATTTGATCTGTATGAACCTCTACTCATCCACCCAACCCTGGAGCATTGTTTTGTGAGAAATCCAGAACCCTGTAAATCACTCCGGATAAAATTGATCCTTCACAGTATCTTTTCCTGCACAATTCTTTTTTTTTTTTTTTTTTCAATTACATTTCTACCTTTCTTCAAAACATGTGGCAAAAATATTGCTTGTGTTCTTCCCTCTTCAATGTTAGAATCAATAAACAAAAATATGATAATTTTACTTTTAAAAAGCAGACTGATATGATAATGCAATTGAAGGCAATTTTTTGGAATGAAGTTAGTTGAAACTGAACATTAATGCCATCTAAATACGAATGCAGACCTAACTTCATGGCTGACTCAATACACAATTCAAATAAAATCTTGATTAAAAACACTCTTCATTATCTCAGACTACTTTTTTTTCAATGAATAGAACAAATTTATAAAAGCAATGAGAAGGTAGCCTACCTGAGAGAGATTTTATGTTTTTTTAATCATACTTTGGAAACTTCATCTCTCTAAAGAGAATGAACTTTTCCTTGAAGATTTCATATTATGTAACTTGAGGCTTATTTTATTTGGAATCTCAAGGCATAATTGGCTGTCCTTTTGCGAGTGTTTCTATCAATTGTATTATATATATTCCATGGCGTTATTACTTTGATGGCTGTTGATTCATTTTTTATTGCTAATGGCTTTAGCAGTATCTTCAGCTCTCAAGTTGATTAGTTGAAGAGCAAGAACTTCTTTAACATTATTGAGGGAATTTTTGAAACAATTTCTGCCTTCTTTTATGGTATCGGCTCTAAAATGCCCCAACTATCTTTGTACGTTCTCTTTTCAGTTGTTTTTCTAAGAAAATGGTGCTACCTGTCTCACGAGTTCATTATTGCATTTTTAAATGGTACATTTATAATTCTGGCCATTTTTGAAACCTTTTTTATCTTAGGATTTAAAGTAGTTAGGAAGAACCAGATTGACATTTTTTTGGTGCATTGACTCTATTTATTGCTGGTGGGCCAGATCCTGAATTGCACTCACTTGAAAATGACTTCCTGAAAATACTGATGTAATTGAGAACCCATCTCGACATTTTTTTTCTGAAAAAATGTTTTCTTGAGCAAGTCTGATAACCATTTTAAAAATCCTCATAAAAAGTTGATCCTAAGAACAAATCTTCAGTGCAGTAGAAATTCCTGTTGTGAAATGGTGGTTTGTTGAAAATGAAAGAAAATTTGGCTGTGGTCGCACCAAACCAAGTAGTTGTTCTTGGATCCATAGTGACTGTGTAAAGATGTTTAGTTAAAGTATTACAGAACTTCATTTGAGACCCCAAAGAATCAGTGAGCCAAGTTGACTCAATAATCAGAGATGGTCAAGTGGAGCACTTTTCCAAAACTGACCAACTTTACATAGGATGACCCTAAAAGTTCTTACCATCTTTTCAATTTAGATTCAATATCTTCATTTTATTTCTAGAAGCATATCAAATAGCTTGTTTGTTAGTAATTATAGAATGTCATACTTTTTCATTGTTAATTCCAATTGTACTGTCATCTTGATGACGTGATCTATGTAATGAAAGTATTGTGAACAAATCTTAGATTAAACTATCACAATTATTATTCAGTTGTTCATACATTTGTAAATCTGATCATGAGGTGATATCTACTTGGCTTGTTCTTGTACTTGCTTAACAAATTGATCAATTGGAGAAAATCAGATGCGCAAGTTCCTATACTTGTAATTTATGAAGAGACATGTTTAGTCATTTCAGCTGTTCTGGTATTGAGATTCAGAAATCTTATCGAACCCAACAAGTGGGGCATATGTAGAAGTTGAGTTGTCTTCCCTTATATCAGTATTTCTCAAAGTTCATGTAGATCTTCTCTTCATTGAAATTATCTTGTAAAAGTAAATTGGCTTTTATCATGACTAATGAAGAGATGTTGCAGGTATCATTGCTAAATGAAGAAAAATCTTAAGTGTGATCAGCAGAAAACAAGCTGGTTCCTAGCTCTATCTAAAATGTTCTCTTTGGAAGAAATTATAGAATCCTTTAAAAGGAAAGGTTTAACTTATAAGCGTATTCTTGGTAATCTGTTGTACTTTTTTTTTTCTTCTTTTTTTTTTTTTTTAGGTTGATTCAGCACTAAATTCTAAATGTATGGCTTGATTTAACTTTTTATATCATTTTTTTTTCTTTAAATTTTGTAATGTAGAAAACATAAAGACATCCCCACCTCAGCTCTTAAGTTTTTGATAGTTCAAAGGAAGTTCAGTATACTTGAGAAAACAAGGACAACGGTGAATAAAATTTGGAGTAAACTTTCAATTTTATTATTTCTTGGCTATTTTATAATGATTGCGCAGACGCATCAGCTCACTACCTTTTAATATGATTTTGTAATTAAAAACTCAATCAATTTTGATAAAATATGTTTTTTTTGTAGAGACTTTCATCTTGAGTAACTTTTTTCATCATACCAAGTCATAAAAATCTCTCTGAAAATTGGTCTAAAAATTGCTAGATACAAATTTTTAGGGAAATTTTTTTCAAATTTGATATAAGACTATGCATGCCTAAACTGTCGAACTGAACAGACAAAATTTCCGGACGCTTTTAATCTAACCCAGTGAATATCCCCCCCCCCGCCCCCCAAAAAACAAGGATTCTCCAATTTTTTGAAAATTTTATAAAAATCAGGCAAATGTCATTCATTTATGATCAGAAATAAATCAACATCCTATATTTTTGTCTTTGTGGCACAGTGGGTTTTTTCTTTCAAATGATATAGTTGAGGATGAATTTTCTGTTAGTAATGTATATGTATTAATATTGATTCCAAACTGTTTTGGGTTTGGTTGGTATTTTGATCTGAAAATTTCAGTGTGTGAGGAATAAAATGCAGTAATCAGCAGATTATGATCTGATGAAATTAATATGATCTAATTGTCTACATTGAAGTCATAAATGATATCTTGAAAAATCAGAAAATCTTGAAAAAAGGACCCGTAAGAAATTGGCGTGCCTGCGCAATGTGTCAATATAATTGTAAAAACTCAATACTGGACAAGAATATTTTAACATATGTAGATGATAAAAATATTAATGCAGTGGCAAAATTAAACAATGTTTAACAAAGTTTTGTTACACATGGGTAGATGCCACTATAAATAGATATTTTGTGCCAGTGCATTAACATTTTTCTTTAATTAGATATTCTTGTTTGGTATTGGTTTTATAATTATATCAACACATTTTTATGATCTTGTAAATAAATAGTCGAATGAATGGATTGTAATCTCACACTTTGCTTTGGCTCACATATTTCAGTCCTTGTGAAATGATCTATTAGTGACTGCTGAAAGGTTAAACTTGGTCCTCTTGAAGTTCTCTATGTAGGAGACAAAACTAATTAATTTAACTTGCTAGATGTATGCCTCTATCTTTCCCAGACAGATGAGAATGTTCAGTCAACACATTGATAATGGAAGTTTCTTTTCTTAGTTTTCTTTCTCTGAATTTTATTTATTATGTTCATTATCTACTGTCAATCAATATTGTTATATATTAAACTTGGAGGCCATTTTTATCAAAGCTGTGTTTCTGCTCTTAGCTTTTGATAATTGTCAACATCTGACATTTTAATTTCTTGCTAATTTTTCTCTGACTTCTTAGCTGGACTACAAAAGCGTCAAAGTGCTTTCTTGAAATGATTACACTATTAATCTTTTGTTTTGTTTTTCAATTTTTGAGCAGAAATACTTTTTGAAGCATTTGATAATTATAAGTTTTGTTTTTTAAATCTATCTTTAAATTTAGAATGGCGAGTAAGAATGCTAATTAGGGAATACTTGAAACTATTGACAGAAGTGTCTCATTATATTCAGAACTACTATATCTGCTTCCATCTTCCTGAGTATTCAAGTGATTTGAAATAATCAAGAAATAGATATTTTGTTGAATTAAGCAAAAGTATTGCATCATTAAAATGTAATTCTAGTTTTGTTTTGAATGAATAGCTACAGCTGTTTCTGATTGATACTAAACTAAACTCTTTTTGCATGTAATTTCTTCAAAATCTGGTAAGCATTTCTGGTGCTTTTTGCTGATATAGTTAAAATTTTCCTTTGCCGTGTCTCAATTCTTTTTCTTGATCATACATATGTATAGCCAGATGACCGTCCTGCAACCAATCAGAAAGAATGCAGAATCTTTTCCATTAATTAAAGGCCATAAGAAAACTATTGACTCAAAAGCATGGTAACTGTAAATCTATAAATGCTTAGAAACCATCTTGAATGATTCATCCTGCATGCAATCTGAAAACATTACTGTAGGACAGTTTAAAGAAAATTACAGATTTTCATTCTTTTGATTTCTGATTCATGATTATGTTTTAGATTTTCAGTTCTCTGTATTTTCTTCGGATAGAGAATTTATTTTTAGTTATGAAATAATCTTAATAAACAGGTTGAGTATTCAGCAGAATTTTGTATATTATAAGGAATTCCTTGATTTTACATTCAATTTGCTTCAAATATTTATCTAAATTGCTATCATTCGTATAAATTTTTTTCACCATCAATTTAGGCATTTTTTTCCACATATTTTCAAATTCTCAGAAATTAACTATTGATCCATCAAATTTATAATGAAAAAGTGAATGGCAAGTATGAATTGATTCTTTTTGATTGCTTCTTAGTGACAGTATGATGTTTGCTAGAGTTGAATAGAAATAAATTCCATTTGGAATTTCTGGAAGGGATTCCAGAAAAGGTTATTTAAAGAGAAAAAAAAACAAGAAAGATTTCTACCCATCTCAACTCTTTTCTTCCCAAGCCCTAAAGGGTGGAGTTTGTTTTCATCTAATCTCACTTCTTGTTACTTTCCCTTTTGATAATTTCTTTTGTTCTTCAATTGATGAGGATCTGTCTAATATTGCAGTATCAGTGTGCATATAGTGCAGCAGCTAGATATGCTGAAGGGCATGGTTATTCCTATCTCTTTTTTTTGCTTTTACTTAGCAAGCTTGTGTGTAGATTGATGTTTCTGATAATTCAATTGGCCTTGGGGTTGGGATTGATCAGTGAATAGAATACTTTTGCTAGGAGGTCAGATCATGTCAATGCGGAATTATATGCCAAAAAATGTTTCAAATTGATATATAGAAATTGGGGTTTTTTGATGTCTGATCTTTGGTATATATTTCTCTTTTAGCTGAATATTAAATGGTATGCAATTTTAATTAGATTATGTTAGGCTTATTTTTTTCTTATTAGTGCTTTTGGTGAAGATACACTTCTGTTATCAGTCTCAACTCTCTCATTGGCCATTCTTACTGGGCTGTGATAATTCATAGATGATGGCAGTTTGATGGGCTCAGTGTGTCATTGCTTAGATCTTGGGTATTGGTCAAGCCTGGTCAAGCTAAATTCCAAAGATATTTTTCAGTGGTTCTGAAACTTTATGGAATCTACTCCAAGTTCACTCATCCAAATTTACCCCTTCCATTAAATCATTTAAAGAGATAACGTGATTTAACAAACAACCAATGAAAAACATTATTTATGAATTTTTATTAATTAAAAATTCAGGTAGCAATCCATGTCAAAAATTTACTCCTTACAACCAAGAAATCTACCACCGAAGGTAAATTTACTCTAGTTCAAGTTCTGTTTTTTGTTGATTTGTTCAGAAGACTGATTTTTGTAAAAAGTCATCCAAGCTGTAAAAAAATTCCATCATTTTTAAAATGTTTTCCTGTGGCTGTAATGTCATTATACTTTGATTCTTTTTATATTCAAACTCTTAAAATTGATGAAATAAAGATCTTTGATTGGATCACCTACTGCATGGTAGATAATTATTGGAAAGTCTTCATGGTTGACATCATTTAGAAAAGCATATTTTGAAACGTGATTCGTATCGAATATCTGTATTGACTGATACTCCAGTATAAGTTTCTCTCCTTACTATGACTTGTACAAGTCTCTATTGTTTAACTTCCTTCCGGATTTAAAAACAAATCTAGCCAACAATTCCTCAAGTTTATATTAAATATAAATCTGGATATCTATATTTAGCTATGTTGAACTCTTTTTCTCTCTTGACTTTTATCAGCCCTTCGCCTGCCACTAGATTTTTCCATGCTGTCTGCTGGGGAAAATTTTTAACCTGATCCAAAAATTCACTTTTTTTTTTTCCCCCTTGTTGACAGTTTATGAATGAAATAACTTGTCAGTTTTCACAAGAAAGAGTGCTACCCAGGTGAATAACTCCTAACTTTTTGAAAATAAATCTATCAAGGAAAGCCACTTGTGTTTTCATTTGCTCTATTTTTTTTCTTTGTAAATCAAAAAAAGAAGTTTATTTGGACGTATGAGATATGTCTACACAGCATTGTTGGCTTGGCAAAGAGAACTTATCATGTACGTCCTGACAGCAGGCCAAGAGTTAAAACAGAATTTTGCTGCAAAAAATGTAGATGTTGAAGGGTCTTTAGTATTGTTAATTGGGAAATAAAATGAGCATCTTTAGTCTCAAATGTTTTCACAGAGGTATGTGTACTTACATTAACATCTCGGAATATATAGTCATTTTCCAAGGGTTTCTCTTAGTTCAGCTATTCATAATTATGTAGGATCAAACTCCTTCATTTCCAGTTTAAAAAAAAAACCCTTAAGTCACTGGTTGTTGAGTAGAGTTGACTTGTCAATCTGTTGAATTGATTAATGAAGGAACTATTCTCTATGGATAGGCTATGTACTACATACTTTTTATTCTACTTCCTCTTTTTTTATGAAATACTAGGAAAGAAATAGAACTTCTTAAAAATCTGATCATATTGTTAAATTTTCATCAGATATTTGATTTCTCTTTTCATCTCTCTTTTCTATGTGTATCTTGTTTACTAAAACCAGATGTTCATTGAGTATTTTGCAATTTGTGTGACCTTCCCTACAAAAGAATGCCTCACATTTTTTAAATTTCAGAACTAGCCCTTCCTTTACTACTACTGAAGAGGAGTTTGGATTTCGTCCTTTTCCTACTTTACATTTGGGTGTGATAAAAACAATTATTTTTACACTTTACTTAACAATACTACTACTTATCTACTCCAATATGAAGTTATTTTTTTCTCTTCACTTATCACGCTTTCATCCACTCTTTCCTCCATGTCCCTAAAACAAACAATATGGGTGATATTCAATACTAACTGATTAAGAATTCAAAAATTTCTCTATGAAATGCATTCCACAATCCCTAATATACTATTGGTATTAAATAAAAAGTGTTATAATCAACATTCTAAGAGTTCTGACGATTGAAATCATTTTTGTGATGCTTTTGCTGTTACCATGGTGATGTCAACCCAAAATATAACCTTTTAATTTTGTTTTGAATTAGTATCTTTGTTGAGATTCCAGTATACTAGTTGAAAAAATGGCTTCTAAGATTAGTCGATTAATCAACTTTGATTGTCATTATTGCATTCTTAGTTCCAAATTTTGTTTGGATAATTGAACCTCTCCTTAGTGTATTAAATGTAGTTAACACAACATATTGGTCAACTCATTCTTCCACCATCATCTCGTGTATGATTTGTAAAAAGTTGGGCTGGGGGGGGGGGTCTCTGAGTTGATTCCATGCCAAAAGATTGGTGGATAAAATAGCTTCCATAATCTTAGAAAAATGATATTTACTATTTTTTTTTTATTTACTGTAATCCTAATTAGATGAATTTTTGATAGATTTATTAATGTTTCTTTTTTTTCTCCCCAAGCAAGAGATGCCAAACACTCTTTACTCAATACATAGGACTGAGATTTTTACGCTGATTGGGTTAGTAAAAAGATTTATACCATAAATCTTCAGATTAACTTCAAAGTATACTCTGCATAGTTCATAACATCTTTAAAATTGTATTTTTGCTTCTTACACTGGTGGTGAGGTAATGCTCATTATCTTCAAGCAAAGCAGTAGAAACATGATTGATATTTTTGTACTTGAATTTCTATTATTTTCCAAATCAAGAAAGCTTTGTCAAAAATGACAATCTAGAGAAATGTATTATAAAAGGACAGTACAGTGTCCTTGTATTACCTTCAAAAGTTGTCTTTACCAATGGATGATTAGCCACAGCTAGTTTAACATGACATATCTGGGCCAAAATCTTGAATGACAATGGTTTGTATGTTTTTGCGCATAAACCATGCTCATTGGCTCAGCTGACTTTTGTTAACTGACCTCTGTTTCAGCTATATAATTAACACCACTAGCATTCAGATGTGTACTCTTTTTACGAGAAACATTATCATAATTAACTCTTCAAAAGTAACAAATCTCTTTCTTCAATGTACAGAGATTTTTTTTTTGTGTGTGTATGTGTGATGGCAACGAAAATATATTAAAAATCATTTTTGGTATATATTGGAAAACTTTTAATCATCAGCTCTTCTAAAAAATGAAGTTGCTGAAAATTTTTTTTTGTAACTTTATGCACCTTAATGTGACATCAATTCACATACAATGATTTTTTAGTGTAAAACTGTTTCTTTCATCACCTTGTATACTGTAGATGGATTGAATTGTATATGATAGGCATAGAATGTATATGACTTTGTGAAATTCTGCTGCATGTTATACAACACCAAGCTGTCATAGTTCTTACAAGTAGTATATTGACCACTTGGCAGAATAACTTTTCTTTTTTTTATTGGAAATAGTCATTGCTAGCTCTAGAAGAGTTACTGATTATAACACTTACTTAGTACTTGGAATGGAATTTTATACTAATCAAGGTTTACCTGTATTGATGTGCATACTAATTATATTACCATTAAACTTCTATCCTTACTCTGTGTGTACTGCAGAATAAGACTGATTGTATAGAGCATGGTATTTAAAAGCTTCTTGAAATTTCATAGATATATGAGAATATTTCATTTTTAACTGCAATTAAACTCGTCAGTTCTAAGAATGGGGAAAATTTGATGCTAAGACCATATTAAAATAGGTTAATGGCATTTGTAAGGATTCGAGTGACATGAAGAGAGAATGGTTAAAAGATGATAGCATTCTTAACAAAGAAAGAAATCTGTCCTCATTGTAAAAGGGAAGGATAATGAGAAAAAAAATCTTTTTTCATCACATTCTTTCTTTTAAAATCAATTCTCACAGTAGAAAAAAAATCACAAGAAAGTAAGTTTAAATTAAACTAGGTTACCACATTGTCCCAATTATCATGATATTGGATGTATTCTATCCAATCATACACCAAATTTTTTATATATAAATATATAAAATTTCTTTTTCCATTATGAATTTCAGACAATATTTTCGCTTCTATTTTTGATGCAACGTTTATTTTTGTTTTGGGCAGTTCAACAGTGATTAACTTGAAAAATCAATTGGAAACAAATATTTTTTTTTAGTGTTATATCTATCGCAGAAACAAATGCTGCCAAATACTATCAAAAGTTTATGAATGATCTTGCTTATTTTTAACAGTCTGTTCTTCTTTCTTAGATGAAAACTACAATGTAGTATTATCTTATCTTTTTTTTTTTCTTTTTTTCATCCGATGAATCATTGTCAACCATTATCACCTCTGTCAATAAAGCTGAAAAAGGGTATATGTTTTTGACTGCATCTGTTCATTTGTTTATTGGTTCATCTGTCCATGTCTCAAAAGTAATAAAGGAATTTTCATGAAATTTTATGCAAGGGTGGAAAATGAAGTGAGAAAGAGAGGGCAAAATTTTTTTCTGACTGACAAGTATATATCCATTTTTTTTTTTATTATTACAATTATGTATACGTTCATTACTGTGCATACACATCCAAAAGTTATCAATAAATTTCAATAAATTTTTTCTGAAAAATGTGGATTATGGGCTACGGGAGAACTAATTGAATTTCAGGGTGGATCCATCCTCATTTATCTTTGAGGTCTTGGCCATATGTCTGAACCACATCAAATTGCAGATTTCATGTTGTTCAGCAAGCTCTAATGAATTCCAATAAATCTTTTGAAAGGTTGGACAATAATAGATTACACAAGAACAGATTAAACTTTTGGGCAGATCCATGTACAATTACTCCCCTGACTGTTGCATTGACATAGGTATGCACTCTCTGAGGTTTTTCTTGTTGATTTTTGACTAGTATTTCTTTCATCTCAATTTTAGTTGTTTTCCATTCCAACTACACAGACTGTCGGTCTATGGCAGTAAGTAAACAGTGCCGATCTGAATTGAAGAAAAAAACTGTAGGCAAAACTACAACTCACATCCTTTTACCTTCGGAAGCTTATATATGGCAACTACTTTTCTGATTAAGCTACCAGTTTTTAAAGTTTGCAAATGATATCTAAACCTTACATTTATTTTTCATTTCTCCCTGATTGCTCTATGCCATGTTTGTTATTTATTCACACACTTGCAGTAGTAGAAATAGAAATTTTATCTTGATTTTTTTTCTAACTATATGATGTATTGTCAACCATTAGTAATTTTTGAGTGGTCTGTCTTTCATCTTAATTTTAGTTGCTTTTCATCACTATTCTGACAGCCAGATAATAATTAAGATGAAAGAAATTCTGGTCAAAAATTATGTTGTGGGATCTTGTGGATTCCTGATAGGATTTGTACCTGCTGTTAGTTTTCCTAATTCCTAAGCTGAACTTGTGAAAATATCTGCACTTTAAGATGTTAGCTTTAATCAGCCTGTAATACTTGTGCTTAGTCTCTGAGCTTAGTTTTCAGTTCAACTCTTCTAAGCTTATTAAAGTTAAGTGTTTGTATCACTAAGCTCAACCAAAAGCTGCTGCTGGATCAGCTTAAACTTTGCCATCACATAATAGGTTTACAGAACTTAGCAGTTGTGTAAGCTGTGCAAGATAAAAAATAAGTCCTTAATTATTGACGTTTGATTTGAAAGCTCTTCTTATTACTAACCCCAATTTATGCAAATTGCTGTGACTTGATGCTTGGCTTATTACAGCATTAATGAGAAAATCCAAGCAATTGGAATCCACTGAACTGATATTTTTTGTTTTTTTTTTTTAAATGTTCTTTATTTGTGAGGACAACTCTTATGTTATTTTTTCTATGCTAAATAATTGTTAATTTGTTCTCTCTGGAATTATATATTACCAATGGTAATTACTTGAGCAGGTTTTCCAAAGTGCAAAACTACCATATTATTGACTTGGTTATGGAAAGAATTAACATTTATTTACCAGACGAGCCACCACTGCATGTTTAATCTAGAGGTATCATCTTGGGATTAATATTTCTTTAGGCTAGGTAGAAATGTATACATACACACATGTGCTGTCTCGGTATCAGTTGAAAATGGTTGTCACAGCTTTTTGCATGTGCTATTGCCTTGACCAGTAAGGTATTTATAGGGTAGTGATTTACCCAAGTGCTTACTCATCCCTTCTCTTCTCCATTACCATTATAACATTTAAGTGACAAGACCCTTGTCTTGATATTAAATGATGTAGCACTGAAAAGAGAATGCAATTCATGCTTAAAGGGCATTAGTGCAAAGGGGACATAAGCATTCAAGATAGAAAATCAAACTCTCTACACTAATCTTCCTTCTATGCTGATAACTATTACACTGTTTCGATTGTACACTTCAGAGAAAATAGTGGAATATATTGGGAAAACTTCAGTATCCTCGACTTGGGAAATGAATCTATGAAAGAGTTCAGTTAACTAAAACTGTACATCTTAATTTTATAGTGTATGAAAGGTAGCCTAATTAAGATAATTTGAGTTATTGGTGGAATTCAAATCTTACCTCTATATCCTTCCATATCATACAATTTTCAAAATTCCAAGAATTAACGTAAAGAATGCTTCAAGGTAATGAATTATAACCTGGAGGAAAAATGTGACCTCTTATTTCTGCTGGACTCAGAATCAATAGAACATCTGACTCTAAGAACCTTCCAAATAGAATCAACTACAGTTTAATATTTCATAGTTCACCATTTGTAAGGGTTAAATAAAAGTGTAGAGTACAATTAGATTCAATCAACATGACCTGGCTCTACGATACTCTAGTTAGCTGAAAGCATGTAAGAACAGATTTTTGGCATTTTTCCTTCAACTCTCTTCTCAGGGTGGCAGTGAGCAAAAAAGAGGAATTGCAACAAGTGATAAATGACTGCCTATAAGTGTCTTTGAAAGGAACAAAGGTTTTTAATGGTAGTAATTGACAAAATTTTGATACTTACATAATTTACATTAGGTCCAGTAGATATATTGCAGGTGATTACATCACCTGGTAAATTCATCTCAAAGTGATTCCAATGCAATGGAATACAGCGCCAGATATTATTTATACATTATAATCCCTGCAGATGTAAGGTTTGCGAAAAGGATACAGTGCAAGTATTTACCAATGATGTATTGTCTTGCGATGTAATTACTTGATAATGAATTTACTAGGTTGCGAAATTACTGGCAATGTATTTAGTGCAAGATAATTACCCCCAAGAAGTTTACCACCAATCAATATACATTAGTTGATATATTTGCAAGAAGGGTGTCTGTACATAAATAGGGTTTCACCATTAAAGTTTATATTATGAAAAAATGCATCAGAGTTTGTTGTACGAATGCTTGGGAAATGTGTATCCTGTGAAAAAAGTGTTGTTGATGAACTTGATGGCTACATCTTTTAAAGAGCAATATGTTTAAGCATAAAATATTCTGTTTGTGTAATAAAAGATATATTATTAGTCCTGTTGACATTCCAATGCTGATAATCTAAGTTCAGAATTCTTTTTTTTTCTTTTTTTTTTTCTTCCAATAGCTTTCAAGAGGCTCCAGTAGCGATTAATTTTTGAGTCTGATTTCCTTATTTTTACTAGTT
Source organism: Thysanoteuthis rhombus (assembly GCA_963457665.1). Classification (NCBI taxonomy): domain Eukaryota; kingdom Metazoa; phylum Mollusca; class Cephalopoda; order Oegopsida; family Thysanoteuthidae; genus Thysanoteuthis; species Thysanoteuthis major. The sequence goes on from OY735208.1 coordinate 24,623,022, forward strand.
GCTTGATTCATCTGGAGATTGATTTTTTTTTTCTTCCCATCAAAATGCCATTTTAATCCTGCCTTTTCTACTAAAGTAATATATATATGCCCTTTTCTCCAAAACTTAATTTGCAACTTTGTTGTTAGGATCTCTTCAGACTGTTGTCTTCATCTTGGTTCATCTTTTGAGATAACTTTTCAGCCATTTTACCATGTAGCCTCCATGTAGGTGTTGTAAATGGGGAGGATATGGAATGCTAGGATGAGGGGCCTTCATCAAAGTGTGAGGGCAGAATGTATTTATTCCATTGTCTATTTTCAGATCAGAAAGATCCTTGAGTCATAATCATGTTGCTGATCATTTTTGGATTCATAAACACGTAGATGTCTAACACAGGTGCCACAGAAACTTTTTTCCTAAGGGGTTATTTAGACCTACAAAAAAATTGCTGACTGAATGAGCTGCCAGTTTGGAACCTTGGAGCATTTCAAACTCTACCTATTTACAACACCTGCCTGAAGAAAACCATGAAGTACAATGGCTAATTTTATTTAATTTTTTTTTTTATAAAGATTATCCAAGAGGACAACAATGCAAAAAAATCTATACATATGATCCCTCATCTGGTGAATCCAATGAGAAATTAGTATTGTTGCTGAGAAGTTTAGTTGTTCTACCTAAGTATCTTTTCTACCTCCACTTTTCTCTAATTAAAATCACTTTTACTGCAACATGACTAATGAAATAACACTTGACTATTTCTTTCATCTATCCCATTTATTTTGTCTGGAGTGTATTTTTTATACGCCTTCAATTCTCTGGATTTTTTGGTGATTTGAACTTGAAACTTTCAATAATGTATCTTATAAATTGCTATCCTAATCTTTTTATCTTTTGTACCATTTTCTAATTGGAAAGTATCCTTTTTTCTTCTCGTTCAGTCTTCTGTATTATTTGTGTTTTAATCTACATTTTTCATTGAAACACTACAGACTGGTACTCTATGAATGCAAAAAAATGTGCATTTTAAAAATTTAGTCATACGTTATCATAGCACTTTCACGTATATATGCATACATTTGTGTTTTTATACACCCACCCAAACTTGTGAACATAATTAATCTCAATCCTTAGCAAATGATATTCTTTACTCAAGTGCTACCCATTTAAAAAATTTCAATCAAAAAAACATTGATTGTGTGCGTTTCCATTTTTTTTTCCTTCTTGAATACCACTTTTGTTTGGTGTCTTCCTCCTCATTTCCTGTCAGCACCTGGCGCTTGTGAGCTTTTTCATGAATTCCAACTGTAGATCTTGCAAGAATATTATTAGCACAAGCGGTTGAAGCAGTTTTAATCATCATTCATAGTTTGTGTAAATGCATTTATGGAGGTACCTTTCTTTCCTTGTGCCTGTCTGTGTTTTGCGGGAAAAATTAAAAAATGTTCTTGCTGCTACAAGGATAGTTGATCTACTTAAGAATTTATTTTGTTACTTTTGTATTGTTGATTAGTTACCATTTCATTGAGAATTTTTTTCAATTTATTTATGTCATTTTTTTAAATATTTGTATCAAAGAACTCCGTTCCATAGAATAGTACATCGGCATCAATTCTTTTGCATCTAGATTTGTATATAAATTCATGTATACATGAAATCTGAGACATTTCAGAATGAAATCTGTGTTATCTACTGATTGGAATCAAAGAAATTGGAAAGATCTTATTGTAATCAAACCAGCCTGCATTTAGTTCAATTTAGCTCTTCAATTAGTATGTAACTATAGCCCAACTAATATTAGAACAATTGGTAAACAACATCTACTGCTTTTTTTTTCTCTATCAATTAATTTGTATCACTTTTTTTTTTAATTTTAATATGTTGATCCGTTCACTGGGAAATGAAGTGATAGGTTTGAAGTTGTTTCAATCAATATTTCTTGATATTTGGGAAGTGCAATTTGCAATGGAAAATCTGTACTAAAATGAACATATATTTGTGACTGTAAAAAGTGATGTCTTTATGACACAATATGCATCTCTCAATCACTTGAAAGTGGTTTGGGAATAGAATTGAGAGAAAGGGATAGAATTGGGTTTTGTTTTTTTTTGTTTGTTTGCTCTTTTCTGTCAAATTTTTCTTGAGTTATATTTAGATGATATTACTAATTTTTTTTAAAATTCTGATTTGTTTTGATTGTTGCTATCAATGACATCATAAATGAATAAAGAACAAACTTTAAACCTCTTAAAGATTTTCATGAAACTGGAGCCACATTGTAAACAGGCATGCCATAGTCACACAGAAAATATTAGAAAATCATGGAGTTCTTATGTAAAAAAAAAAATTAAAAAAAAAAGTATACACTTGGTTCATTCACATGATATCTTGATAAGTACTGGATGAAATTTTATGGTAGGATAGGTAATGAGTTACTGTTGAAGTGATTAAATTTTTGGGATTTTTTCCCCCCAGTATCATAGCTACATATCCATTCAGAACAATATTTCAAATAGTTCTCAATTAATTTCTAATTTTCTGGTCATTCAAAAAAAATAGATTGTTGGCTATGACCATCTAGTTGTCAGGACCCCACACTGGCTGAGCTAACTCAATTCAACTTCTGGTCACAGCAAGTCACTGTTTATTTATTTTACTGTCATTTAGTTTTGAAGTGTCACTTGTGTCTATCTCTCTCGTTACTCCACACAGTATCTCCAAAAGTTCTCGATTGAATTTCGTGAAATGGGCTATGAAGGAATAATAGGGTTTGGAGGTAGATCTCATGAATTTTTTCCCACCAATATATTGTATTCTAAACCTTTGTCCATGCTCAAAAATCTCTAGAAGTTTTCAATGAAATTTTGTGGAAAAGCAAGCAATGGACTAAAGAAAAGCTCATTAAAATTTTGGATGTATCATAGGATTTATTCTCTCCTGCATCGTAGCTATATATTCACACCACACAATATTTCTGAAAGTTTTCCATGAAATACTATGGGCAGCAGAAGAAATAAATTTTGGATGGAATGCAGGAATCTTCTTTTTTTTTTTTTTCCCTTTTTCCTGTCTGGTTGGGAGATTTTTCTTTTTTCTTATCATTGATTTATGTATAATACTCATGTTTGTCCATACAATGTCTTCAGAAGTGAGATTTTGTCGAAGGGTAGGCCATTGGCTAAAGAACTGGTTATATTTAGGGGCAGATCCAGGTTCGTTTTTTCTTACTTCTACCTTCCCTGCTTCCTGAATCAACTTCCATTCAATTTTTTTCGTCACAACGAGTTTGGCAGCGGTATGCAATGAGTGTTTTCTAATTTACTTCTGAATTCTTATCTATGTAGACTGGGTCTTTTTAAGAAAGAAAAGGGATTTTTATTTTTTTATTTTAATATATGTATAAAAGAGCATTTGGTTTTATGTGGTGAAATACTTTTGGAACAATCATTATGCCTCAAGAAGGTTCTGTCAAGAAGGTAGTCAACATTTTGTCATGCCCAAAGACAATCAATGGAACACCGTATAAGACTGTCTAAAGATTTATATTAACAACTAGCCAATTCTCCAAATCTGTGAAGTAAAGAGGGACAAAATAGATCTGAAAAAAATAATGTATCTGATCTCTTGCTGAAGCGATCCGTGAAGGAACTGCTTCCCCAACTCTAGCTAATAGCTATGGCCCTGGATAATATACAGTGACACATACACCATTGCTGGAGCAGTTGATATTAGGAAAGAATTATGTGAGAATTTCAACAAATCTCCTGACTAAAACAAAAAAGTGACAGTAACTGTGAAAAGAGAGTACCAGTCTCAACTAAAGCCCACCTTATTGTCAACATGGTTCATCCTTATCTCCAAGGAGAGGCACTGAGCAAAGAAGAAGTAAATATTACAATGGAATATGCCAATGAGAAATATCCCTCATTTGTTTCCCACAATCACGAAGTTGCAAGTAAGTCTCCTTCCTTCCAGACTTCTAAATTTGTGGACACTATAAGCAAGACTCTATCAACCATTGAATGGTGGAATTTACGTGCAAGTGTGTTGAGCAGTGGATGCACTTCATGCAGTAAATCTACTCCTGTCGGCAGTGGCCTCATCCTCTGGCATTCCATGTATTTTCTCATATTCTCTTTGTATGAACTTGTTCATTGTAAACCAAGAAACTATCAGTAGAAAAAGAGCAGCAAAATTTGCATCTCATGCAATGAATGCAAAAACTGCTAATGCTGAAGAACTTGAAGATGCTTAAGCATGATAAGCAAGACATTTATCACTTCAATAATTCAGTGAAGATTTTATTCTATTATGAAAATGTTATTGCAGTTATGAGAAAATTTTATTTCAGTTGGTGATTAGCTATGAATATTCCATTCAGTATGTCTTACAATTTCCTCCCTTCATGAAATTACAGGTAAACAACTTCTTGTGATTTAAATCAGTGATTATTTTTTTTTTTCTTTTTTTTTTAAAGATATTTTTAAAGAACCTTGCATAAAATTCAAGCGAGGTAGAGAAAAATAGAGCTAATGTATGGCCAAAAAACTTCATTCAGTTGAGTAAAAATAAAAGATAATTTTTATTTCAACATTAACTTTGAACAGCATATTTGTTGTTTAATAATCTTTTGCCATTTTTTTTAGATAACTTTATAATTCCATACTCCCAGAACTTTTTATCTTTATCACTAAAAAAAACTGTTCTTGGTGCCTTTTGCAGTCTTCCATGGTAATTGAAATTTTTTCACTTGGAGAATTCAATAAAGACTGGAATAAATGTTAAATAGGTGCAATATCAATGAATATGACAGTATGTGAAAACTCCTGAGCCAGACTGTTACAATTTTCACCTGGTAAACAAAGGAGCTTGCTGTCAAGCATTATACTGATGAAATATTATGCTCTTCCTTTGAACTAATTTTGGATTGACGCTTTTTGTCAGTTGCTTCCTTCGATTGATCCTATTGAGAACAATACTTCGGTTGAATCTGTCATTTGGTTCTCAGGAACTCATGAAATAACTCATAGAAGAGGACTCTCCCCCTCCATCCCACAATATATATAGTATCACCTCTTTAGGATGAAGATAGGTTTTGATAGGGTTAGTGGTGGTTCATTTCTCTTTTCTCACAGTTTCTTGTATTCTAGGTTGTAAATTATCCTCTTATGGCCCTTCACAATCTTTTTAAAAAGTTGGAGCATTTTTGTTACATTCAAGTAGCAAATTGCTCAGGGAAATAGGTTAAGTATGTTAGTCTTTTTTGTTTGTTTTCTTATTATTTATGTACAAGCCACACATCAATGCAACTAACATAACCATGCCTGGGGAGGGAATATTTTTCAGTTCCCCATTTGAATAGTGATTATTATCAAGTACTGTCTTGATTTGATTGCTACAACCTCAAGTGGTTTATCTGACCATGGAGCCATGTTCGACAAGAAATCTCTGGCACTAAACTACTTTTGACAGGTTTGATCATTCACAGTACTTTCTCCATATACTGCTCAACTCTTTTCTGCGTTGGAGTTGCATTTTTATTTTTCTCAAAATAGAAATGCATATGCTGAAAATGATGCTTTTGTTCCATGTTGAAAGTCGGCCCAATAAACAAAAACATGCTAATTCAGACACCATCTTTTTCAAATTATCATTGATATAACTACTATCATAAGGAACAAAAGCAATCTTTTTGCATAAATTTAGTTGAAAGTTGAACGCTCCTGATTCCATCTGATAGCAAACAGTACAAATCTTTGGGCCAACCAAATATTCATCAATTTTCTTTTCTTAATTGCATGAATATACACTGAAGACCCTTTATAATGTGGCAGTCAAGGTTCATGATTTTCAACTATGTTATCAGTGATTCCTCAAATTTTCCATCTTTACTGATTTTAATCTAAGCTCTCCTCATTGCTTCATAAAGAATACTAGGTGTCGTATGTTGACAACAAATGAAAATAAGTTTGAAGTTGGTATTTTTTACTCCAAATCTGCCACCTATATTGGCAGTCAGTGGGATAACAGGTCTAAGGTCTGTTTGAATTTGTTTTGACTTATCATTGACCCTTTGGAAAGTTATTCTTTTACTGTTTTGTTATTAAAGGGCTGTGATGTTTTTCTTTTTCTGCTACAAATAGATATTGGTTTCATCATTATGTTGAATATTTTGCTAACTAAGATCCATATGCTGAATACTGAGACAATACAAAACCATACAAATAGATAAATGTAAACATTTCGAATCCAGATAAGTTTCTTTTTGTAACCAATGTGTTGTTCCAAAAGTATCAAATATTATCAAGGTCTTTGTGGAGAATTTCATGCTTGTAGCTTGTCTTTTGTTAGTTTTCTCACAAAAACCAGTGTATAATTTATTTTTTTTTGTTGATACTATCATGTAAACTGGTTGGTTTCTCTTTGAGTTGAATTTGTGAACCACAAGCATTGTCATAACTAGAGTGAGACAGCCAGGGCATGTGCCCAGGTTGCCACTGAGGGGCTCTCCAGCAAATTAAGCCCAGCCTTTCTTCGATAGTGAAAAAAGACTACCATCATCTTTTTAAACTATTTTTTTTCAATACTGATATCGATGTTTTTAATTTTGTATGTGACAATTTCATACTTCAAATCTTTAGGCACTACTTTTCCCATTCCATTTCCCCTTGTGCACCCCCCGACGCACACCTCTTTTTTAGGCCATAGCAAGATTACCAAATTTGACTTTGAAGCTAAATAATACATGAAAACGGAAAGCCAAAAAAGCCAAACATTTGATACTTATGCTGCAATGTATTGTTGTGTTGCATAGTGCCATTGATGACAGCTGAAGAGCGACAAATACTAGAAAGAAAGGATATAAAGAAAAGGAGATGAAGAAAATGATGGCCAGTAGCAGAAAAGCAGGAAGCCAACTGTGGTTATTTATTGCTAAAACTGTCTTTTAAAATGGCTGAAATCAGCTAGATCTTGCCATTTCCAGCTAAATTTTTTTAGCTAAAAATGTTGAGACCAGAGTGCAATTTCAGTACATGCCATGAGCACTATTTTCTGTAGGTACTCCTAGACACTTTCTTAAGTCTTGTTCAGTCTTCATACTTCGCGTTGAGTAAGAACTCTTTTTTTCAAATTCCCAATATTTAATGAGATTCGGAAGAAGAAAAAATGACCATAACCACTTCGTAAGCAAATTAGCTATTATGTTTATCTACAATGCTCCTGTGTTGTATAATAGCTTTTTGGCTGATGTGACCTCAAAAACTTTCACTCTGCTAACAGAGATTATCTGTATAATATCAAGTGACTTGATATTTGCCTGACAAGGAGAAAAAAAACAGAAACTCTTGTTGAGTGACCTTATGATTTTACCTTCAGGTACCTGTATAGTTTTTTTACACAGTTCATGACCATTACAAACAAAAAATATATTTCTCACAAATATTTCATGTGACCTGTTTTTTAACATTATGTCTGAGATTGTTTTCATTTGAAGATGCTGTGTATAGGCTCAGTATATGCTCTCTTCAGTTCATCTGAGAATCTTTATAGAATCTATTTATGGCAAATTTTTCTGTATTAGACAGGCTATCATAAAAGGTCTAGTTAATCACTCAATAAAAATAATCTCATGACTAATGTCTTTTGGCAGCATGCTGTATTGGTAGTGATCAGTTAAAATTCACAGAAGGGCTGAGTAATGAACCATTTACTCCTTTCACCTTTTGTTGGGGGTTGTGATCTCTTTAAAAAAAAATGTAATAAAGTGAGAATGCTACCAGACACGATGTTCAGCACAAATTCACATTGTAAATTGAACCCCCTCTAAAAACTCAGGGTGGAGGTGAAAAAAGACATTAGTAAATGTCTATATTCAATCTAGCTCCATTGGTGTGGCCTGTATGCACTACTTATATTTAACCAACTGGAAATCTGAAGAAACCTGTGTTGACAGTTTCTCATGAAGTTTAGACTCTAACATTGTGGATGCAAAGTATTAATTAAGGTTTGTATTCTTCTATTTATCATGTTCTCACTTCTTGATATAGAATTGTCACTTCAAGTCTTGTAACATCAAAAAATAATTTTCTGAAGGTGGATAGGATAGGGATGCATTTGTAGAAGCTGATAAGTGTCATGAATGTTTTGAAAAAAATATTTTCTCCAGTGAATCACTCTATTAGTTTTGCAATAAATTATAGATTGAAAGTAATGGTAATGGTTTTCCTGCTGCTGGATTGAGAGGATAAAGAATATCCTAAATTCCTGTGCTTTATTGTGTAATAATAACATAACCCAGTCAAATGAATAAATGACTCCTGCAATCCTTATTCCAAGTTCCTGTTCACTCATCTAAGTAATTTTTATTCGGCAATGAAAAAAAAAAAAAAGTGAGTGTGTGTGTGTGTATGCATATATATATATATATATATATATATATATATATATATATATATATATATATATATATATTATATATAACATATGCATACACAAAATTGTAGTTTCATTAAAATAACTCCTAAAAGAGAAATTGTTCAATTCCAGAAGAAAAATATTATTGCATCAGGAATGATGATGCTGCAGTGGACAGTCTTCAAGATTTTAGCCTTTGGTGATTTATTTTCACTGGAAATGCATGGAATTGTTATATCATCATTCTGTGAAAATACTCTTTGATATACATTTTAGGAGTCTTTCTTTCTTTTTATTTCTTGATGCATTATTTTGGAGATATTTTGACCTAATACTCTTACCACTATAATTGCTACTTGTAAAAATATTTGATGTCTTTTTTATCGGAAATTGCCATAAAAAGATCATCTTGGTTTGCCATTTGTCTTTCTCTAACATCATAATAAATCAAGTATTTGATTTTTTTCAGCTACTTAAAATATCTACTCACATAAGTAGAAACAGATTAAAGCTAAAATGTATACGAAACAACTTTAAAGCTTGATTGATTCAGTCAAGGATACTCATGTACACACTTTAAAAGTCTTTAGTTTTCATTAGATGTTTCTTTTTGACATGTAACATCTAATAGTGTAATGATTCCAATATTGCCTTTTTTAATTACACCTAATAAAATGTATAAGCATTCTATGTTATAATGCTTTTATTTTGGTGGATAAGGCAACCTTGAGGTTAGAAGAGACCCCAATTTCAGTCTGAATTTAATGGTTCAACTCACTGTTTAGTCAATGTTTTTTAATCTGGCCTATTAGATGACCCCATTTTTGGAGGGATGTTTTTGGATGCTTCAAGTGTCTTATCCTCAGAAATATATGATGATTCAAGTATGAAGAGTTTTGTGTACTTAGATCTAATCATATACTTGGATATTCTCTGGTAAAACTTGAATATTTACAGGTACTAATTAGTTAATTCAGTTAATTCTAATTAACTAAAATTAACTTGATTGCTAAAGCAATTGCTTTCTTATAGTGTTGTATGTGTGCTTAGAATGTTTGCGTATTACCAGATTGTGGTTAAGCAATAAAATGTATACTTATTGTGATAGTGTAGCTTGTCACAAGATGATTGAAGAATTAAGCAATCGAAATATGAAAACAAAACGAAATGAATATAAAATGACTTGGGACTTATAGATACGAGAATTAAGTAGAAAGCATTTGGAGAGGGCATTCCTCTGCCAAAGCCATTATCATAGTCACTGATTGTGCATGGGTATGCCCTGAAATCTAATCAGTTATTTCATGGCCTAATGTCTGCCCTTCCCCATAATATCATCAAAATCAATTGTGAACTTTTTGATATAGTGTATGGGTGAACATGAGATTTTGGTCATATATTATTTGCACTTATAAATACAGCGTAAGGGAGGTAATTTGACATGGATCCACTCAGAAATTTGGTAGTTTTTTCTGTACCCTATTGTCCGCCTTCCAGGAAATGTCACTGTAATTCATTATGATTGTTTTTGAGATATTGTGTGGACAATGATGCGCATATACATAGATGTAATTGACAAAAAATTGGAGAATTCAATCAACAAAAAATTCCTGGATTCACATCAGAAGTCTACCACTTCTTTCTCATCATATTGCCTTCCCTTCCAAAAAATATCATTGAAATCCATTCAGTAAGTACTCTTACAGATGTCATGTAGACATGAAATTTTGACGATGTGAAATGGTCTTGACATATGATTACGATATTGGGCAGGTGATTGTTTATGGATCTTCTCCAAAATTTAATCAGTTCTGTGGCCTACTGTCAACCCTTCCTCAAAATCTGATAAAATTTCATTGCTGACTGAGGGAGATATCTTGCAGACGGGAACAAATTGTCAATATTATGCGTTTTTGACATAATTGCGATGTAGGAGAGTTAACTGTGCAAAAATCAGCTTCCAAAATAAATCGGTTCTTCTGAAGTTTATTGTTCACCCTTCCACAAAGTATCATGGACATTCTTGAAGAACTTTCAAGATGTCATGCAGGCAAAGTTAGAATTTTGGTGTATATTACCACAATGTAGAGGAGTTAATTGTGTATTGATCAACTCCAAATTATTTTCAATTCTTCTGCAGTCTTTTGTCTGCCCTCTTCCCCAAATTATATAGAAATTCATTGAGAACATTTCAAAATATCTTGTTGACAGAAAACCTAACAGACACTACCAAATACGTGTATCTCTTTTTCAACTTAGTTGACAGAGGTCAATTAATCAGTAAAAATGAATACATGGCATTTACTTGTGGAGGATTTCCAGAATACAACGTGACACTATAAGATACTGCTGGATGCCCAGAATATCTGATTATATCAAGTGACTTAGCTTGTATAAACGTGAAAACTACCATGAAGTGGGTAATTATTTAATATAGATCCTGAAAACTAAGATTTTTTTTTTTTTTTTTTTCTTGTATAAAAACATCTTTGCTTCAGTTTTATTCTCCTTGTTGGTTCCTGAAATTTTCTAATTTGACACTTTATGCTAAGCATTCATTATGCCTTTATCATATGTGGTCTGTCTAATTCTTACTTAATCATTAACCTTCAAATTAATCTACCTTATTACTAGGATGAAACAATTTAATTGTACTTTGGCAAATTGTTACTGAGTATTTCACATAATAGCTCTGTCTATTTATCTCTTGATTGCATTAAACTTGCACTATCGCAGATTACACAAAGTACAAATTACAGTCCACTGTTATTGCTGTCGAATTTTGACTAAAACTTTACCTTCTTTGTTACTATCGCGGATATTTGGCATTTCATTCTGCATTTGAACTTATACCTAACTAAGGCATACATAAATGGTTGAGCTATGCCTAAAAGACCTGAAAGTGGCACATAATATTATATTGAACCAATTATATTACCAAAATGATTGTTTTAAGAAACAATGAAAGAAATGAATGAGATTGTGGAAGGTATGAAAAGATGTTTGGATCTATGTAGAAATGTTCATGGATAAACTAAAAAGCACTCTGGCTGCAAACCTCAGCCAATGCCATTATCAGAGGAAATAATAGTGTTTGCATCGTCTCCAAAATTGGATTATTTCTTCGTTAGTTCATTGCCCACCTTTCCACAAAATTTGATTGAAATTCATTGAGAATTTTGGTGGTATTGGTGTGGACACACATGAACTTCTGGCGGTATTATATGGTGTGGATATTTAACTATGAGGGGAGGTAATTGTGCATGGATCCACCCAGAAATTTAATCCCATCTTCTTGAGCTCGTTGCTCACCCTCTCACAAAATTTTATAGAAAATTAAAACTTTTGGAAATATCCTGTTCAGTCATGAATGTATCCATAAATGTATAAGAGAAAAAAAAACGCAGAAAAATCTTTCTTTTAAAAAAAAACAAAACAAAAAAAAAGATTTGCTCCAAAATTTAGCCCTTTGCTCATCTTTCCACCAAATTCCTTTAAAATTCCTTTCTTTTGGAGATATCTTGTGGATGGACTGTTGGAAAAACAAACACAATCAAATTTATGTTGCTCTTCAACTTAGTTGACACAGGTGAAGATTTAGCAAAATTTCATTTAATATTTTTGGTTTCCTTCCTTTTTCAGTTAATAACGGTAGGGTAATAAAATTTTAGGTTGTCAACAAGTGTCAGTTTCTTGCGAAAACTTGAGTTTGTTTTTGTTTTTTCTTCTCAACCATAACCAGTGCATTAGTTTTTATCTTTTTTTTAGGAATTGTGAGAGCTTCATATCAAAGTTGAAAAACTCAACAAATTCCAAATGGCATAATAATTCCAGTTTTCAACTACGGTGCACATTAGTCATACTTCTTCTTCTCAAGGTAGTCTAGATATTCTTATGAAGATGTGCAGGTGTTGAATTTTCTTTCATTCTTACTTGGCTCCCTGTATTCAATGCACTAGTAAGGGGTTAGTTATACATGTATCTAATTGTTTTATGATATGGTCTTATTCAGGATTTTCTTGTGATATCGAAATATTTTCTTTCTACCTTTAATTTATTCAACAAATTAAGATATCTTGATTATGAATCTGTTGAAATTGTCTAATGTATAGGTGAGTGAGCAACAAGAAATGAAAATTTAGAAAAAGAAAAATGACGTAACAAGCTAATTCCAGTTTGCCAGGATTCTTAATTTAGAATTGCTTCTGGTATTAGCAGACATTCTGTCGCTTTGTCTTCAGTTTATCTCAGGGATTTTTATTCAACATTTTTCCTGACTTGGGTTAATTTAGTAAAATTATACGATGTTGGTGGATATTTTCATTGTATCATTGTGATGAGTTTTATAAAGACTAATACAGTTCATAGTTGAAGCATGATCAGGTAACTTCAAGTATGTTTGATTATAATGATAGTCTGAATATTTTTTTATTACACTGGCAGCTAATGTTAGTGTATGTGAGAGGATAGTGAAGATCAGCCTTTCATGAAATACCATAATATTTCAGCGGATAAGAAAACACTTGAAGCATCCAAAAAATACCCCTAAAAATGGGGCTGTCTTATTGGCCAGATGTATGAACAGAGAGCTAAAACCATGAAATTCAGACTGAAATAAGGGTCTCGTTTTACGAGAAGGCCACCATATCCACCGAAATATCCGGTAATTTAATTTTTCTGTTTAATCATGTGTGGATTTTCAAAAAAAACCCTTGCATAAAATTGATCTGTCTGTGAATTTGGGTGTGTCCTTTTTATTGTAATCCTTCTCTGACTTTTTATGGAGAGTATACTGCATTTCGTATGTAGACTGTCTGTTGGCTAGGATAATTCCTACTCTCGTTGTAATTCTATTTGAAAAAATTCTTGAAAATTACAAAAAATTTGTTTCATGAAAGGAATTATATTTGTCAGTATGATTAAGATTCTATCTCTGTTTATAAACATTAGTATCCATGGTAAATTGCTGTTGATCTTACATTGTCATATAAATACATAAAGATATCTGATAAATGTATTTTTCAATTTCACTTTAAGCCTATCAGTAGATTACTACATTAACTTTTCATATTACTTGACTTTTTTCTTTTTTTTCTTTTCTTTTCTTTTCTTTATTTTCTTTTCTTTTTTTCTCTTTTCTTTCTTTTTTTTTTTTTTTTTTTGAATAATACAAACTCTATGTAGCCATTTATTTCAAATGGAATCTTGTCTAAGCTTTCCTTTATATTCATTTTCCACATCTGGTTGCATCCTCCACCCTGTGCCTCCATCTCTCTAGCTGTAACCTAATGGACCTAATTGCTATGGCAACCAACACATCTTCAGCAATTAGCAGCAGTAGAAACAACCACTGCTACTCAGACTGCTTCTTCTTCTGCTGCTGCTGCTGTCACCTTTACTGCCATTGGCCGACATAGCAATGGAGCTTGTCACTTCCATCATGGCTTCTGCTTTTATTTAGCTCATTACAATAAGGTGTATATCAGCTCCTATATTAGTTTTATCTTTTTTTTTAGCTCTCTATACCACTTATGAAGAATCATTTTTTATAGTTTGCTTGTATTTTAGTAATATATATAAGTGAGCAGCTATGTATATTCATATTAAATTGGTGTATGAGAGTGCATGTATGTATGCTCGTGTGTTGTTGCAACAGGTATGTATGTTTGTATATTGTTGCTTTACTATATATCTGTGTGATAATACTCTAGGTACTTCCCAACAAGATGCTGATGACAGAAGACTCTGACCACAGCTATCTATCAACTTACCACACACACTACTACGTAATCTTGAAATAAATCTGTGTGTATGGATTTACTTACTAGGGTATATACAGAGAAATAGAGTAACTCCAAAATGTTATGGTTTAGTAATTTTATCTGTCACATAACCTCCAAATCCAAAAAGGCTTTGCCAGAGGTCAGTAGGCTTCTACCTGCATTGACTCTTTAGAAACAGATAAAAATAACCAATCTTTACAATATGAAATATGCATAGTAAAATCTGGGTAAATTTGAAGGCAATATTTTGAAACAATATTATCTAGTATTCACACGAGAGTTGTTTTGTCAAGACATAGAAGCTACCCAACACTGATTATCTTCCCTTTTTTGCCATTATAACTTTGCAGTTAATTTAGTTAGTTACTCTCTGGTTATATATTTCCATGTACATACCATCTGTTACTGTATATTTGAAAGTGAACAAAATTGAATTGTTTTCTTTTTGTTTGATGATGATAATGTTTGAATATCATCTTTTTCTTATGATGTAACAAAATTGCGTAAAATTATAGCTGCATAGACATGAGGTTCTAGAAAAGTTAAGCTGAAACCAGTTTTCATGTTTATAGCATATTAGATTATGAAGCTAGAAAAAATGAATCAACTGTATCCATTTGAAAGAAAAAAAAACCTGGTGCTTGTTTGCATATTCCTAATTTATAACCACTGTGAATGTATTTCATGTCTTAATTGAACTTGGATATTTGTACAACTAGCTCTAATTACAATTACATTAAAATACACAAAGTAGTCAGTTTCAGTAATTGCATGCAGGTATAATTGTGCACTTAAATACTCAATTTTATCCTTCAATATCATTCATGTTGCTTCTGCAGTGTATCTTAATGCATCTGGGCAGAATAATCTGTGTACACACACACACACTTTAACCATTATTGATTTTCTGTTATCTTATTCTGTCCCCACTACCTCCTGACTCTCTATAGCCTATGTCCAGACGTGCTGCAAACTGCATTTTCGTTTCTCTATTTACGATCAATGTCATTTGATATCATTATTATCCAGTCATATTCTAGTGTATGTTATTTCATTATAATCTTTGATTACCTTGTTCAATTACTTTTACTCTTGGCATTTCCTCCTTTTAATGCTGAATTTCTTAGGGATATGAATAATTAGGCAAGATTGTATTACATTCAATATTTGATTTGAGATGAAACTCAACTAGGTAGCAATTCCCCATGAGATTTTTTTTTTAGCATAGCCTATTTTGCTCTGAAAGAATGTCTCTCTTGCTTATGTATCTTATCCAATATATAAGAATGATGTAACAGATAATCTTGGATTAATACTAAATCGATGCATGCAACCACTTTCATATTTATGTATTTTTTAGTTCTAAAAAATGCTGAATTTTTAAAGAAATTTTACAATAACAATTTGAATGTATTTAGTGTTAGAAAAAAGCTGTAATCTCATGGAATAGAAAGTACATGTATAACAGTTTGTTTTATTTTTATACAGAATGTTCCTTGTTGATCTAGAATGGCCCACTGATTTTTCAAACGACATTTCAAGTGCTGTCATAGAATGCTAATAACCTTTTCTCTCGGGACCTATATAGACTTTTCCTGTGCATTGTGCTAAAATTAAGATTATCTGACAGTATTTTCATTACTATAGTTAGTTTTGGTATGTTATGCTGGACTAAACAGAGTTTAGTAATTGTGCATTCGTGGTTCATATTTATTAAATTTGGTTTTGTAATCCAGAAACCCCTTGTGCCTTAATGCTCAGATGGCAAATGGTTCAAAATCTGGGAAAATCAACATCCCTAAAAACCAAGGACAACTTGTGATAGGGAATGGTGCTTTCTTTCCTTCATACTGGATTAAATTTTAAAATCTCTGTTCTTACTACCTCTTCACTTGGTTTTTATTTTCATTCTCAAAGATTATCAAAGAATTGAATTGATTTTGAAGAAATATTTGTTTAAATTATTTTTTATATGATAGATTCATTCTTATTCAACAACTTTTTAGTTGTAAGATTTATGATAAAAAATGGATCCAAGTTTTAGTATTTATGAAAATGAATTTATTATATAAAAAGATGAATATTATTAAAGATTATCAAAGAATTTTGTTATGAGCCCATTTTATCATAAATGTACGATATATTTCAACAAATCCATAAAACTTTTTCATCTGGAAATTTTTATAAATTCAATGAAACTTATGATATTTTTTTTGGTAGCTGAATTTATTTGACATGAATTTATTATATAAAAGTATTTTAGTTATTTGGATTAGCATGATATGAAAAATGATCTTGAAAATATTTTTTCAAATCAGTTAAATTTTTTTGATTTCTTGAAAAAGACATTCTCAATTGAATCTTACTTTTCAAACTATGTTCCTGAAAGTAATTTTTGTTCTTTCATGAAGATATTTTTCACCCATGACCACTTAGTTAAAAATGTCAAAAGAAATGAGTGAATTCATGAAATAAAAAAAATTCAAAAATTGAATACACAAGTTGTATTGATACTGCTTCACTTCATAGATTTTTGCCAAAATGTTGAAAATAATTCTCGTTGTCCTGTGAAAAAATTGCATAAGTCCCGTTTAGTTACCTGAATTGTCATCTTTCATTTGGGGGAGATAAACATTAGAAAAAAAATGAACATTTGGTCAAGTGAAAATTTGGCCTATCAGCATTCTGTGGAACTGTGTTCAGGCAAGTGTAATTTGGAATTATGATAGCCACTCATTGAAACCTGTTACTTTGTCCTTCTTAAAAACTGAGGCCCCATATTGTGCATTGGAAAAACTTTTTAATAAACAAAACCAAACCCAAGTTTCTGCTGTAATCCTATAAATATCTAAGATATTCACTCTGATTTATCATTGGTTCTTCGTATCAAATAGTCATTTCACTGTAAATTTCAAGATAGGACAATTGATTAGTTTTCATTATAGTAAATTTCTCATTTATGCTCAATTATTTTCAGTCTCCCATCTCAAAGCAATAATTTGATATTTCAATTAATGAGAAAACTGATTTCAACCAGTAAAATAATGTTACTTGATATCGGCTAAATGCCAAACAATATTTCTTTTTGTATTGGAATCAAGTGATTTCTTTTCTTTCCTTTCTTTCATTATTTTCTACAAGCTGAAAAGATTGATGTAAATGGATGTTGCTTCTACCCTGAGTTTTGTATAGTCGACTTCTATAATTGAACAATATTATCTTTTGGGTCTGATGGTTTGTATTTCATATTAGAATTTCATCACTGAATCATTTATTTTACACAATTTGATAAAATTATAGATTCCATATCATTAAGCTATTTCATTGCTCTTGGTGGTTTCAATTGAAAGATTCGATAGTCATAATAATTTATTGAATTGAACTTTAGTCCTGCTTGTTACTCTTTGGGATGAATTTTCCATTCCAAAATCTTGACACCAGTATATTTTTCATTCATTTGCAGCTATCAGTTTCTCCAAGAGAGATTTGATTTTTTTTTTCCTTCCATTATAGACATTGACCATATTTCATCTCATTTTCAGGCTTTTGTTTTCATCTTTATTGTGTTTTTAATGCAAAATTTTCAACCTTATATTCTTTGGCTTTCTTCAGGTGTGTGCTGGTGGTTTTCAGAAGTTGTTTTGTTTTTTTTGTTTTTTTTTTTTTCACCACTGCCAAACTAAGATGGAGATAATAGTCCATATATATATATATATATATATATATATATATATATATATATATATATATATATATATATATATACATACTCTTTCTAACTTCTTCAGAAAACAATAGGCATTTTTAGTGTTCATGAACATTTTAAAGTGTTGCTTGGAATTGATTTTAGTGAATAAAATGACTGGTAGAAAAGATCAGTAATTACAAGCTGTATTCAAAAATTGAAGAGATACTCAAATAGAACGAGACACCTTTGTTTTGCATTGATGAAGTGTCCTTGCCTTTTGGAAAAAATCTTTATACACTGCCCCAAAGCGTACTATTAAAGTGATAGAGATAAGTTCGTCTTGCAATGGGGTCTCAGTTGAAGATTTTCAAGAAACCATTTTTACTTTATATAGTAATGATATATGATATTTTTCCAAAATTTTGTCACACTTTTCAGTGTTCCATATTAGAATATGTATTTGTTTAAATTTTCAAAAATTATTCATTAACTTACATAACCAGACATTTTGACTATGTATGTTTCTGAGTCGCTTATAGTTTTTATTTCATTCTTGATGTATTTCCACATCTAGGTTAATGTGAACTGTGAAAATAAGACTTTCTCAAGATTTTAAAAACCACGCCTTGGTCTCTGTTTGGTCTACTATTTGATGAATATTTTTATAAAATTAGTATTTTTGGCAAGAGTGTATCATTATTTAGATGTCGATTCAATATACAAATGTTGAATACTATCGTTGAAATATAACCTATTCCAACCTTCATGAAACAAACCTTGTTTCTGCCTTCAATATATTCCAAATTCTTATTCAAACTTGAACCTGATTTGCTTTCCATCATTAAAACAACTATTGCTGCTTATTGACTGACTTTTTGATCATCAGATAACTTACACAGTAGAAAAGAATTATATTTCGAGTATCTAACTCTTCGTAGTGCTTGATATTCTTTTAAAATTAGGTGGTGAAATCAGTATTGTAGAATGAATGCCTAATCTGAACACTTGAGTCTCTTATTTCTATTTATTTCAGTTGCCATTGACTTCACAACTGCATTGATAATTTGCAATTTCATCAATGATTTTTCATATATGTTAATTTCTATAATGTTCTATTTCTCAAATTTATGTATTTTTCCTCATTTACAGAGAACCACGAAGGATAGTTCTGCAGAAAGGCTCAACTGGATTAGGATTTAATATAGTTGGTGGTGAAGATGGAGAAGGAATTTTTGTATCGTTCATTTTGGCAGGAGGACCTGCAGATCTCAGCGGAGAATTACGGAGGGGTGATCAAATACATTCAGTAAGTATGATACTTGTCAATATAATGCTATAATTTCAGTATGACAGAAGAATTTCTCTTAGCATAATTCATAACTTATCAATAATTTTCCTCTTTCTAAGATACTTTTTGTTATTCACATCTGAAAACATTTTCTAAATCAGTATAATTTTTTCTCTATTCTTGGAATCTCGTTTCTTTTGAAAAATCTGCTAATATCTACTAGTTACGAGATAGCAGTGCCTGTTGGTCAGTGGTTTGGTACACTTGTTCCTTTTAGTAAAATAGAATTGGACAGAGGTTAGTATAAGAGCTGAATAAGACAGATAAAAAATTATTCAGCCAGTTTCAGAACACAAAAGAATGTAGTGACATTAGATATATGAATTAGCATTGGGGTTGAAATTCTTACCACACAATCATTGTGAGTGACAAAACTAGGTTAAAGGTCTTCTTTTCAACCTAATAAAATTGGAGACATAATCCAAAATTTACTTCTTAAGAAATAGTCTATTCAAAATTTTCAGAAGTTAGTTTTGAATTTATGATAAATTTATTCTAATTTCATATTCACTAGAAAAATATACATGAAGAGTGGACAAAAGAGTTTTAGAATAGTGTAAAGATTGAATAGCAAGCAAGTAAAACAGTTGATGATGAGGAGGGCTAAACCCATGACATTTAACCATCAATAAATATTATTGATTATAAACAGGTTATAATTCAGATCAGATCATTCTCTTGGTTTTCTTTGCTGTCATGTTGCTAAGGAGGTGAAATTTACTTACCTATGAAGGCAGTATATTTTTTTGCTGGTTTGATTGTAGACAAAACAAATTATAAATAGCTATCTTCTTCAAATGACCAGCAGTTATACCATTGTGTCACACACAGCGAGTCAGTAGGCTAAATTCCTTAGTTGATTTAATCTACTTAAATGTTATCTGTGTCATTCAGAATACAACTCTCTTATGCTGTGATGATGACAGTCCCATTAGGCTATAAAAATGTCAATCTTTTGATCATTTTCAAAACCTTTTTAGCATTCTTTTGCGTTGCATTTCTTCTGTTTCAGCCTTTACTATTGATAGAATAACTCGGTTATATCTTGTTGGGATACTCTGACCCTATACATCTTGATTAGTTTATATTTTAGAAACTGATTGGCCTTGCTTCTGAATACCTATATTTTTCTCATTTTTCACCATTTGTGCATTGAATATGTGAATTTCCTTTTGGATTTTGTGCTTTGAAATGCTAAAAAAATAAGATAGATCACATGAAATATCTTATATTTAGTAGACCAAAGCATTAAAAATTCCTTCAGGTTCAACTTTCCTTACTTATATACACTAACAACAATAATTTTCCTCATCTCTGTATGCACACAAATTTTGCATTCTTCTCTCTCACACTCCATATATGTTCAATTCTCTCTGTATTCAGTACATATTTGTCAGTCTCAGAAACAACCCCTGTGAATGCAAATGTATATTTTTCAATTCCATCTTCCTCTGTATAGATTAGTCTCTCAGGAATGACTCCTGTGGTGGATTAGGGACTGCAGAGCATAAAAACCTCAGTTCAAATTTGTTTCTAAATTTGGCCATAAAATGGCAACCGATTTTTTAATTTAACAAAACTGTCTAAAACTGCATATCTACATAATTATCATTATTATTATTATTATTAGTAGTAGTAGTACTATTTGTACATGCCTGGGGGTTGATGTGGGATCAAGGATTGCATGAAGGAGTCTTGTTTTAGGACTTTAAAATATAGGATTGATTGAAGCTAACTTAGTTGTTGAAGTATTTTTAATAAATTCTTATTTTTGGAGTGTCCTGCAGTATTTCAATGTTTTGTAAACAATTTCAGTATTTGATAATCATTTCCAACTATCTGGTAAACGTAGCTCAAAGACCAAAAACTAAGATTGTGACTCAGAATTTGGGTTTTTCCAATTTCTTTGTTTTTAATTCTGTTTTGTACAGTTTACTAGGGCTGCAACTAATAATTCTTTCCATTATTGATTAATTTGTCAGTATTTTCTCGATTGATTCATTGATTAGTTATCTATAAAATATGTTCTACATTTTGTATAAGATATAAAAAGAATGGTGAAAATAGTCATTCACCATTTCCAAAGCCCAAGATGACGTCCTCAAATGTTCTTTTCTATCCACAACATAGATATTCAG
Organism: Thysanoteuthis rhombus; assembly: GCA_963457665.1. Lineage (NCBI taxonomy): Eukaryota > Metazoa > Mollusca > Cephalopoda > Oegopsida > Thysanoteuthidae > Thysanoteuthis > Thysanoteuthis major. The sequence continues at coordinate 24,644,376 of OY735208.1, forward strand.
TTTACTGTCATACAGGACCATGTGGGTGATGAATTTGATGGTTAATAAATCAATTGTTGCAGCTCTATTGTTTACAGTTAACTTTTTGCTTTTACCAATTTAACTGAATTGAGCAATATGAATATCATTTATTTCCTCAAGATTTTAAGTGTTTTTAATATACTACTAACAGCTACCTATAGATGACAACAAAGTAGAGATACATTTTGATTTTGGGATAGTTTACATTACCTCCGAGACAATTGAAATTATTTTGGGGAAGTTAGTCTGGAGGCCTGTAGTTACTTTCTTTGCATCATAGTCCTCAACGCATCACACAATATCTATGAATATTGAGGATGAATTTCAATGAAATTTTATGGAAGGGTAGGTAATGAGCAATAGAGAAGTAATTAAATTTAGATGAATGAAAATATATTGCATTACTTGAAAGAAATCTCAACCTTGAATCAAAAGTTATCCATATCAAGATATTTTGTAAACTAGCTGAGGTTGGAGCATGCAGTTGATTGTTCAAATAATTAATTCTATTTAAAACTTATGATTTGGTGGTGTCAAATTTTGCTGTTATAGCATGTTTAAACCTAGTTAATATATTTTAGAAAACAGATTATTTTGTGTCTGTATTAACTCCATGCTCAATTACATTGTAGTTTTGGTTCTGTTAATGAGTGTTTTGTTTTTGTTTTTTGTTTTTTTCAATGTATACCTGTGAAACTTTGTAGATATACTGGTTTCCTCAGCTATGTGTTGCGTTTGTTATTAAAGCCTTCATTAAGTTAAAATGATATGAAGCGATGAAGCAATTACCATTAATTTATATAAGAAATATTTGAGTGTTTCTACATCCCAGAAATGGTATGGATGGTATGATATGCTGTCATTGGTAGTGGTGGAAGGTATAGGAGACTGGAGTGTAGAAGAGAGGAAAAGGTTCTGCACTGCCTCGATGACTAGATGTAAAACAGAAGTTGAATGCTACTTTCACTTTCCACTTTCAAAAAAGTGCCTTGTAGTAAAATTTGAAATGTGAGACCCTCTTGTATTTGAATTTTATTAGATTTTCTTTCTTTTTTTCTTCGTTTGAAAAGAAACCAAGAAACTCGGTTCAATTGAAGAGTCTATTGTTTCAAATGGTGGTAGAGAGTTATTCTATCTGTTACTTTCAAGTGGAAGAGTTTAGGGTTATTGACAGACAACCAAGAAAAGCTGTTCATTATGTTATAGAAGTTATTTCTGTTAACTGATGGATTATTTCACATATTTTCATTTCAAGTAAGGTTTTTGTATCAAACTAAAGAACTATTTTATTCAAAGCATTCTGTATTTAATTCACTTTTAATCTTGTGTTGGGGTAGACATGCTAACCATTACATTATTTGAGTGGACATTAGCGAAAGGAGTAATATCTCATCATTGAATTGTTAAAATTTCCCTGAGAAGAAACCCCAGGACTTTCATTTTTGTGATTTGAAGTAAACCTTTGATTTAACATGCAGATATTGAGAAAAGGGTGTTTAGTAATGGTGAATGTTACCTTGGAGGCCATTGTTTACATCTTTTTTTTTAATCCAAAATGTAATGTCTGTTCATTAGTTTTTTATTTTTTCATTTCTAAAACTTTTTTGGTCAACTAATCATCCCCGCTCATACACAAGATCAGGATCATTAACATTTACAGAAATTCCCCCATCTTCCTCTTCTGGAAGACTTCTCTGGTCTAATAACCTGCTTTGGATCATCGTTGGCAAAAATGATGACATCACATTTTTCAAGACCTAAAGTATCTGGCTGAGTCTCGTGGTGGGGTTCCTTTTAAGGAATATATTTGATTTTTACTTTATTATTATTATTTTCATTATAATAATAAAATAATATGAAGTATTGTAACATTATTTTTTATCAACTTTGACCAGTTTTTACCATCATCCTAATTAAGAAACAATTAAAGTACAAATTGTTGGCTTTTGTTCTTTTTTCTTTTTGGAAATTTTCTTTCATTCAGCAAAAACGGAATAGGCATCTTGCTATCTTACCAGAAGAAACAAGGAAAAACTTGAACATATTTTTTTTTTTCAATTTTATGTTTTAAAATAGTGTATCAAAGATTTCACATGTTGCACTGTCATCCCTGTGCTGCAGCCACAACGTATGTCACAGAACAAGGGTAGACTTTTCTTTAGTAAGAAAGAATTAACATTAAAATGATAAAAAGTATGTAAGCCAATAACCTGTTTAACATTACAATAGAGTATTATGAACAGTATAAACATTGTAGATATCCTCTTCGCCATTATACATCTGGTTGCTCAATTGCTTCATTTTAAAAGTCACCACGTCTGCTTATGTCCATTACATTCCATACGTCTATTAAAGTTTTCATATATCTATTAAAACCTTATGGGATCTTGAACATATATGTGATCAGGAACAGTAGGTAGTAAAGATCTTGATGACTGAATGCATTAAAAGATTTTCATGAAAATTTTGTACAATAATTTTAGGCTCTTAACAAAAAAAAGGAGACTCAAGACAGTCATAAAACTTCAATATGTGTGAACATGATTAAAAGAAAATATATATATATGCACAAAACACTCACCTAGATTACTGCTGTAGAACTTCAATATTATTGGAAAACTGTTTTTAATACAATTTTATGAACAATGTGTTATTAATCCAAGAAAGGCAAAATCAATTGAAAAAAACAAAGCAAAAAAAAAAACAATTTAGTGACTCTCTTAATTTTTTTTCTAGTTATTAAACTCGTTCTCTAATATTTCACTGTAGCTGAAGGGTTGTCCTTTCTATTCTGTGTTTATATCAGCCTTTTTATCCCATTTTTCCTCTCCGGAAAAATATTTTTGATATTTCCTATTGTCAAATGCTAAAAAAAATTAGACTTAGATATGGATAACTTGTGTATTTAATGTTGAAATTTATTTCGAAGTAGTATAATATATAAGGTTGTCTCACGTGCAATGGCCACTTATGAAAAGAAAAATAGAAACAACTTGAAAATGTAAACAAACATGATTCATTGATGAATATAGGCTCTATTTGTTTGAATAACTTCTTTCCATTGGTCTTCAAGTGTAAAGATTTCTTCCTTTTTTTTTCGTGTAAGAAACTCTGTTCTGTCATTTGGTCTGTCTCCATCTTGTTTCTCAGATGTTTCAAGACAAATTTACTTAAAACTTAGTAGAAAAATTGTTCAAATGCAGGTCACAAATGTGCATTTTTTTTTTTAAGCTAGAATAGGTCTGATGAATATGGATGATGTTATGAGGATTCATAATAAAAATCGCTGCAACTTTTTGATCAGAGTGCCAATGTGAGGTCTGGCATTGTCATGCAACAAAATGGGTCAAAGCTGGATATTTTCTGACTAATTTTGAATGTATTTCATCAATCTGTTGGCAGTATGATTGAGCTTCCACTTGTGAAATTGATGTTCTTGATAGCTTGAATAGAATTTCAAAGCTGAATCATAAGTAGAAAATTTAAAAGTGAGTTAATGTCATATAATCTGATAAATATGTATTACTACTTTTTCTGCTTCAGAATTTGTTGAATTTGCAATCATAAAGACAAATACCAAATGAAGGACACTTCATGTGGGGCAACATAATATATTCATAGTGGATCGATTCAAAAATGGAGGTCGAACTACAAGGTACATATAATGCAAAACTGGATATTTTTCATGTTAATAAAGTGGAGGAAATCTTGGTTTTTCTGTAGCCTATGACATACACTAGGTCATGTTATGTACTAGTTACTACCCAAAAGTGATTCAAACTCTGTAGGAAATACTCTACCCAAGTTCCTGCTGAAGTAGTCCCCTTGGGTATGTATACGGCAGTCCAAGCAATTTGTCGACCATATTCCACGATTCTATGCAGAACACACTACTTTTTCAGATGAAATTTCAGCTTTGAAAATTAGAAAAGATTGCTGGAGCTGAGGTCAAGTGAAAAGGTTTGGTAGAGAATGCCCACCATGTTATTAGGAGCCAGGAACTGCTGGATAACAAGTGATTGCTGCAAAATTGGTGCCAAGATCAATGCACCTAATGCTTATCACATCCCAAAATGTGTCGAATGCTCCCATACGACAGTCCCTTCGATATCTCAAGTTGATCTACAATGATAGCCTGGCGCACTTTTTCAGTGTTCCGTGGCTGTTTGTAAAACCAGTCTGTTGGTTTTATGACACTCCTACTGAACTTGAAATTTCACCAAGACTGATGTTGTATCCAATTTTCTAAGCATATCATTGATGTTCATACAAAAAAGTTGGTTTTGGCTAGAGAAGAATGACATATATACATTTCAAACAAAAATTTGATAGTTTCATTCACAATCTGTAGCCCATCCTCCCAGGAAATATCATTAGAAATTCATTGATGAGTTCAAGAGATATTGTATGGATAAACATGATTGAATATGTAAAACATACATTTGTGGAAAAGAAAAGAAATGAATCTTTCAATCAGAAAAAATCTTTTCCTTGAAATTCATTCTCAACTTTCAGAGATGATGTATGTTGCTGACATATAGCTATGATGCCAGGGAAGTAACTGTACATGGATCTGCTGCCAAACTTGGATATTTTGTAGCTATATTACTACAATGGAGGAGAGATTACCGTGAAAAAAGTTCTTGATTCACACCAATATTTAATCCCTTCTCCCTATGCCCTACTTTCAACAAAATTTTTATATTTTGTCTTGCCTTCGGTGGTGTACACATATAGCTTCGATATAGGTGAGGTAACTGTAATGGACAGCCTCAAAATGTATTTTTGTGATTCTTGCATGATACTCATCCATTAGTTTCGTTCAGATTTGCTGAGTTGTTCATAAACGCTAAATGTCTTCTGACAAATAAAAAAATTGGCATTATGAAAATCACTAAATTAGCATTTAAGTGCTTAAATATTTTGACTTTTTTTCCTCAACTATTTTTAGCATCTCTGATATTTTTTTGCCATTTGGGATGGGGGGGGGGGTATTTCGCTGAATTTTTTTATTCAGCTCTATTTGGCAGTCAGTCTGGTGCAAAAATGTTTTTGATTTGGCATCACTGAGTCTCCTATAATATGTCGACAATGATGTACAATTTTCATATTTTTTTATATGTAAATGGTACTATATGAATGGCTAATCTTAGTGTCAAGCGTATTTTCAATATTCCAATGTAATATTTCACTTCTAAGAGTTTCTTTTGGGTTGATATTTCAGCTTGGTATACAATATTCGATTTGAGACATTTGTTTTGCAAAGGGCATTAGGTTTTGTTAGTACAATTGCAATCTGGTTTATTTATGTTTTCTCTATTAGTATCAATTCTAATTACTTTATCATTGTTTTGTTATAGGTTTATTGAAATTATCTATACAACTACTTCTAATTTCCAGTTTGTTCTTGTTATATACTCAGTGGAAAGTATTTTTCTATTTATTGGATGCATGTTTTTCATAAGTTTGTTTTTACTTGTAGGTTGAATGGTGGTGTATGATTTTCCCACCTCTCCTTTTATTGTTGTTGCTATGTTTTACTCTATTGGATTCAATTTTTTTTTATCATATCTAAAGCTAGTTTGGGTAAAACCGCTGTTTTTGAGGGCTTTAGTATATTCATTTCTAATATCGTTGAACATTGGTTCATTTGAGGAATTATATATTTTCTATTGATTTGGTGATCTTAATGATTTGGTTTGGTTGGTTAGAACTTGTGTTGATGTATGTAATTATAGAATTTTCTTCTATATGTCTTATGGGTGTTATTATTTAAATTAGAAGTGACTTCTAAAAATTGTAGGATTTTAACAATGGCCTCGATTTCAACTTTAAAGTTCGTTTTTTTCATGATTCCCCCCCCCCCCCCACTTTCTTGCGCATTGTTGTTTTCTACAATTAGTCGGCTGTCATCCCAGTATAGTCATATATTTTTAGAATCTAGATTTCTGGTGAGGTTATGTGAAATATGAAAAACGATTAGGTCCAACATCTCGGCGGAATCTAAAACAGTGGACATTATTTTTTCTTAATCCATTGTTCTTAATTGTGAATTAAACCATCCGTCTACAGTGTTTGATTATTTCTATATCTCTGTTAATATTGGTATTGATTTTGGCTAATTCCATGGCTTCCCTTGAAGATTCCTATTGATATAGAGGAGTAGAAGTCCATGATGTTGAATTGTACAAAAAGCATTAGTATTTTTCTTAATATTGCTAAACCAGGTGATGACCTCATTGGTATTTATCAATTAGTTTAGTTGAAAATGTTGTTTGATGTCAGAATTTATGTCTTCTAATATTTTCCTACAAATCTTTCCTGTCTGATTTAGTAGGGTTAATAAGTCTAGTAGTGAGTTTGTTTATGAATCCATGTATAGATATACTGAAAAAAAAAACACCATAGATATCTTATTAACATAGCCACCTTGAAGAACAACCGAATCAACATTATTATCTTGGACATGTGAGAATAGACTAAATCAACAAAAAAAAATCAAAGTAACAACCAAGGTCTTATGAAAGAGAAGTCTAATACTGGGAAACAGATTTCAGTGAGAATTGAATACTCTCAGAGAGGAAACATACCACAAAAGTACTGAATAAAAAGGCCCATAACATACCCTCCTAATTCATAATTCAAGCACCTCCATAAAATGAAACAAAAAACACATGCAATGATAACCATTGAACAAAAATATATATAAATAGAATAAAGGGAAGATTCTCCTTCCCCTCTCCATGTCCTAAATAGGAATCTCAAGTAAACTGAATCATTTGCCTGAAAAAGCCTAAACAGGGCAGGAACATAAACACATTTGTGTTGCGGATCTTTACTCCATTATATTTCAAGCTTTACTCTAAATCAACTCAATATTGAATGTATTGATGAACACATGATGAACACTACATGAATAATCTAAACCAGAGGCAGTGTTTAAACCGGTCTGCTGTGGGTAGAAGTGATTAAGAATATGTAATGTGTACTCACCTTTTTGACAGTGTACTTCAGTGATTCTTACAACCCTAATCTTATCTAAATTTCATCATGGAAACACTGTCTTCATTAACAAGAATTATTCTAGGCATAATTTTTAAAGAAAAAAAATATTGGCTTTTTTTCTTTTCTTTTTTTTTTTTAAATGAAAGTTAATTCACAATATTTCATCAATTGCTGATATACAGAATTGAAAGGTGAATGGAGTATTCATAAAAAAGGTCAGGGCAATCCGTTGTATGGTGGTCCGATAAATTGAGAGTTTACTGCACTTCAATTTTTGTTTTTAACATTCTAAACATTCAAAGGAATGTTTCTAGAAAGTTAGGTATCTGTCTTTTTCTTCTTATCTTTTTTTTTTTGATACTGAAAAGTTAGGTGTGTCACCTATAGATGGTACTTTTGATTTATATATTTTTTGTAACTGTTTGAAAATATCTGTTCCACTCAAAAGGGTGTATTCTAGTTACTGCATGATAATTTCCCTTCAAAAGATCTCTGCTGTTCATTTTAATAAGTAACTTATGTAGACTAACAGGAAATGTCAGAACAGTACACACAGCGTTCATTCTACGAAATAGATACTTTCATTAATTCTATTAGCTGTGTTGTTACCTATATTTTAACCTTATTAAGTGACCACTATCAATTTCAGTTTGATTTTCTGGATTTAATTTTGTTGAAAGTTGATCCTATTTTACTAATATTTTTTGAATTATCATCTTTTTCTATGAAAAATTTAACTTGATGACCTTTGAAGGCTTCCTAATTATTAATATTTTTGTTGGATTTATTTCTTATAACTAAATAATTTAAAGTTCAGTGGTCAACGAATCTCACTTATCCAGTATCCAAGATTGCTGTAACCTTTCTAACTTGATCACATTAGAAAACTAGACAGCACTCTGAGCGCATACCTCTGCCAACACCATACACTCACTTAACAGAATAAAGAAATGTTCGTATATAGCTACTATGTGTGGGAGGTAACTGCAAATTTCAACTTACATCTTGATATCTTACATTTCAATCAAAATAGAATATCTGGATCCTTCCCAAAACTTGATCTGTTCTTTCTTAGCCTATCCCCCCACCACTACATGATGTCATTGAAATTCGTTGAGAATTCTGAGATTGTGAGACAAATGTGTGAATATGTAGAGATACATGGAACAAAATGTAATAGTATCACTCGATTGAATCAAATTCTTGGATCAGCCCCCAATATTTAAATTCAGAACTTTTGGAGATATTGTGTTGGCAGACATTGACATATCTAGATGAATACATCTATCTCTTCCAAAGTTAGTGAACCGGCTTTATTATATCTTCCTATAAGTAAGGTAGATACATTCAACTGCCTTATCCTGACATAAGTTTCTAATGCTTAGTGTTATTTATTGCAAAAAGATGGCCAAGGTATTTTTATTGTTGAGCCTCCACTTGCAGGTGATAAATGTTAGATCTTATACTTAATGGATCAATCCATACAGTAAACTCTCGCTATAACTAAGGGGTAGTCATTGAAACAAAAAGTTCATTATACTCAGTGGTTGCCCCTTATTCAAAAAAGAAGTAAATTCAATAGTTCACAATTTTAACTTACTACAATAAATCCTAAGGCAGTTTGGTTGCATTTTAGGATTAATTCTAGCAATTATTGAACTTAACTCATGATATAAGAAAGGTCTGGTCAGTCACTCAATAGAAACTCACGTGACTAAAGTCTTTTGGCAGCATGCAGTGTTTGGTGAGCAATCAAAAAATTTTTGAAAATGAGTGATCAATGAATAAATTACTTTTCTTGCCTTTTGTTGGTTGGTGATCATCAGAAAATTCTGAATTTAAAAGAAACAAGTGTGAACACTGCTGGACACATTAAGGCACCAATTTTGCCAAAACTTGAATCATAAATTGAACTCCCCACTAAAAACCTATTTTGGGGCAAGGTTCTAAAATAAAAAAAATTTCTTATAGATATAATGAGTAAATGTTTAAATTATCTGACCTGTAGCCCTATTGGTGTGGCATGTATTCGTGACACATAGTCAGCCAGCCATTCACAATTGGAAACTGAGGAAACCTATGTTGACAGTTTTGCTTGATGGTTTTTAGAAGATAGTTTTATCAAACTTTGTTCGGTAAATAAGAAAGTTTGTCATGGTCTATGTGTTTTCCACATTTATCAAACCTGTTAAAACTATCTTGATAAAAACTTTCAATCCCTGAAAATTACTGGTTGTGTATCTTTGGGTTACATAACATCTTATTCTCAATATTAATATTCAGTTTTTGCAATGCAATTAAGAGTAGTTTATAACAGACTCCAGTTGAAAATATCCATTGCCAACTCTAGAATCTGCTTTTAAAGTAAAACTTATTTGTTTTCCTCTCCAATATAGGAATTCTCATTGTTACTGGAATACCAAAACTGCAGTTGAATGTAAATTAAACCTTCATGTACAAATTTTCTATCTCTCTACCTTAATCTTCATATCAATGAATGTCTTTTTTATCTTATTCATTTTAGATCATTTCTAAATGAACTAAAACTTGAATTGCTGAACACTTGTCTTCAGTTTTCTCTTCTTGGTGTATGTATTGCCAGACACAGTCCTGTTCAAAGGAGTGACATATCTACTAGGAATGACATCTATAAGGATTTTTTTAATTGAAAAGAGTGACAGTTGAAAAGTAGAATGATTGAAGTTTTCTTAAATTTAATAAAAATTGAGATTTTATTTTAAAGACTGAATATGTTGAATTGTTGAAATATTTTAATCTTGTTTAAAATTCTTGTTCTACTTCATTGATATTTTCTGCCAACTTCCATTTTCCATTTGAGAAATACTTGTAAAGCAGTAAAATTGAGAAAAAGAAGCCTTTTACTTTGTCACTTCATTATGGTAATAATATTTGTGTCACTCCATCAAAATATCTCTGATTTGTCACTCCTCCATTTCTCACCTTGCTGAAAAAGATTCAGAAGTTCCATGTTTTGGAGATCTTCTTTGATGGGAATTCATATCTGGCTGCCTTCAGTAATATTGCTTTTTGTCAAATAATTTTTTCCTGCAGTACATGTAGTAGCCCAGATTAGCAATTGAAAATCCTAATTTTCCTTTCAAAATATATCATTTATATTCATTTATATTTTTTTTGACATGTCTCAATGAAATTGGAAAAGAAAATGTTGCACTTATCTTTCCTTTTGTCTGTCTGTCCACACAATATCTCCAAAAGTTCTGAATGAATTTTGGGGTGGGTCCAGGGATCTTTTTTGAGTTGAGAACACAGCATTAGCTGAGGCATGCTCTCTCTAACTACTTTCCAGTTTCTAAAAATATTTCGTGCAAATATGAAGATATGAAAATTCTTATTTGCTGTTCAAATAAGAGAATATTTGAAGTAGAAGGAAGCTACAGTAGAAAACTTCAATAAGTTCTCTATCATGTAAACAATGAGTTGTTTGGCTTGTGGCAAGCTTTATTAATTATTTAAGCCTACCATTCCCACTCGATCACTTTTGATCAAAAGTGAAGGCAGTTATATGAGAAGACTTTTTTCTAAATAGGAATTGCTGTATGACATTCTATGATGTGATATAGACCCTAAAGCTTATGCTGTTCAGTGGTCACTAAATTAATACAATCCTGAATGATAATGAGTTGGATGTTTCATGTTTCATTATGGTAGGTACTGCATCATTGTAAATTCTTTATCATTGAGTATTCAGGACAAAGGCAAGAAATGTAAAGATGAATTTCAAAACTGAACAAGAACGAATATCTTTTCCAGCTGTTACATTAAACACAAAAAGGGGTCTGTTATGAAAGAGGTGTTTAGGAAGGGTGGTATCAGAGTAGGTATTTATGAAACTTTAATTAAGAGCATATAGTGAATAATTCAAAGAGCATATAAAGAATAGTATTGTTAGCCAGAGAGTTTGTTCAGGTTTAAGTGAAGAGAAAAAAAAAAAATTTTTTTTTCAAATTTTTGACGTGAATTTTGCCGAATAATATACCTTCACTAGAAGTAATATTTGAATTAATTTGATGAAGCATTGTCAGTTATCAATTGTTGAGTAGTATTCCTTTCAGTTTAATAATTTCTGATCCATGCTACTCACTGTGAGTTGCAATAAAAAGCAAAAAAAGTAAGTTGTTAATAATTGACTGTGCTTCATCTATCATTCAAATAATGTTACTGATATTGTCAGTGTATATAAATAAAAAAAAGACAGTATATCAAGCATTCATGGAGAAAATTAAGAATGAATGTTACACGGTTAGATTTGAGCTTCTGTAAACAGGCTTATTCTTTATTTCCAATCTATTCTGCTTACTAGTAACTGTACAAATGAAGTCTAAGATTTGTTGTATAAAGCTACAAAAGAAAGATGAAAGAAATTCTCCCAGAACTTTTTTTTTCTGAGCTAAGAAATGTGCTAGTTCTTCCAGATTTTTTTTTATGAGGTGAAATCTTCAAAGACTTGATCAGCTGGTGATCTGAAGGTGTAATATGTGCTGAATACAATGAATGGGTGGAAATCTCCCTGCCAAACTAGCTATTTTTGCCTGGTCACCTGAGGAACTTGTGGTGTAACATAAACTTTATGGAATATTATTTCCCTCCTTTTAAAAATTCTAGACGGACACTTTTTGTAGATTACTCCCTTCAAATAATCTAATTGGGAGCAGTACTTGTTCTAAATCAATCATTTGCTTCTCTGGAAAGATCTCAGAGGTGGAATCCAGTAAGAGTACTGTGTGTACTGAATTATCATTCAGAAGTATTATTCAAAAATGTTATACATGTTCAGTTCCACTTTTGATTGGGAAAAATAATTTGACACAAACCTGCACCAATGTAGCAAAAATTATGACGGAAGCGATGTTTGTCTTGAGCTTGCATTTTAAGAGTGCCAAATTAAGTAATCACTGCAGAAGTATTTGACTATGAGTCATAGGAGTGATTTATCACAGGTTGAGAAGAATTTTATCATCACACAACTTGAGAAAGGCCGTACAATCCTTGAAATAGCAAAACTGCTTAATAGTGAACAAATATGCTCAAGACTGGTACATCACATAGAACATCAGATAAGGACAAGTCCGGAGAAATAACTCAGTAGAAAGTGTCTTGAATGAAACGTATTGTCAGAAAAACCCATCCCTGATCAGCAAAACTATATTTGAGAGGTTGGCCAAAGTAAAGGGTCCTGATCATCTTGATGGACACCATTTTCTCCAAATTTCAACTCCATGGAAAAGTCTCTGGAAGGTGTATGAAAATGGGCATCAGTTTGCTGCTGAAGATTTACAGCAAGCTATTCTGACAAGTGCGTAGCTACAAGAGTTGCAGAAATTCCAAAGTTGATAAAATCAATGGATGATCAGCTAATATCTATGATTCATGGGCAAGGATCTTACATTGCAAAGAAGATGATTTGCATCAGTTTTTGTTTTCAAAATTGTATGCTGTTAATTTATATGCTTGAGTATTCCATGTAAATGAGTTTAATAGTTGGTTTGAACATTCTTAATTCTAACTTAGCTATCTAATGATTCAATCAATATATAATTACTGTCTTACTATGTGTCCTGGCTTCGCTGAATAATTTGGCACAATACAAATTGTGGAACTGCAAAAAGTATCTTGTATTCTTCACCACCAGGACATTTATATTCAATATTTGCAGGCATCGCATAATAATGGAATATTCATGTGAAAAATTATTCAAATTCTTCCACTGTTGCAGAATTTAGAAGGGAAAAGCATATTTGGATAATAATTTAACATGCATTGTATATACAGAGCACCTTTTAGAAATAAAGCATTTTCGTTACAATTGCATAGCTAATCATGCAAGGGAAGAAGAAAATGCCACTCAAACCTTGGGAAAGGAAAAAAATCATACAGTTTGAAGAGAAGGTACCGAAAAAAAAAAAAAATGCTGAAAATATTGCATATTTTCTTCTATGTTAAAATGAACTTACAAAAAATATATCAATTTCGACAGTTTTTCGAAAATACCTACCAAAAGAGTTCAGATAGAACAATGAAGTTGTGAGATTTTATTGAAGGTTCCTTCTTGGGACATAAAACTGAAAAAGTACTTCTTACTTTTAGCGTGATGATGAAATTTTCTTTCTTACGTATTTTTTTTTTTATTAGTGACTTTTTCTTCCAGTCTTAAGCATCATAGTGTCACAATTTTCTACATCAATGATGCTACTCAGTTGAAATGACAAATGGATTTTTTTGCAAGGCAGCCCAGGCTCCTACATCCAGCAGGTGGCAACTGTTCGAATCCTCTAAAATAGGTTTTTTATATTGAAACCAGTGTCAAGTGCGAGTAACATGCCCATTACTGTCAGCAATTGAGATCCCTAAAAACTTACTTATCTTCCTTCTGGTATGCATTGTTTTCTTACCCTATTGGCCTCAATTTTGATGCAGGGGTTCATCCCTTTAATGAAAAATATCACTACATGGTCTTTTTAATCTGCTGTTGACTGATGTTTTTATTTGGGGTTTCTCATTATGGCTCTCTCCTACCAATGTCATCTGAATTAGAATTTCCATTTATTGTTTCCATTTTGACTCTTACCATATACAGGAAAAGTCATCTATTAAATCGGTCAATGTTTAATTCCTATTATTGTTTAAAACTAACCTACTTCTCATGGCACATTATTTTATTCATTCTTCTTCTCTGAAACTTGGCTTGCCCTGAATCGAAGAAAATCCTTTTTTTTTTCTTTTCTGTGTTCCTTCAAACTAACTTACTTTTCATGATACACCATTGTTTGATATGGCTGTATAATTATTCTGGTAGTTGATGTAAGAAAGTGATGTGGAAAGGAGGTGATTGAGTTGACTTCAATTGTTTACAGCTGCTTGTAAAATATAACTTGAGTGGGTATCTTCTATCTAGCAACATATATATGGATATTCAAATACATATCTTAGTATAAATGTATTGTAATAAAACTTAAAGGACAACATTCTTTGTAAATAAGGATGATCTCGGGAGTCAAACCTGACTTTTTGTAAACATCTGTCTGTACTAATAAGTTAGTTTCCTTGATTCATAGCTAGATTTAGTTGACCATGGCTGAATACAGATTGCAGGAGGAACAAACATTTTTATTGAAAGATTTTCCTTTGGATTTGTTTGTCATTGCGTACCAAGCTTCCAATACATGTTTAATGCATAAAATTGGTTATTAAAGGGAACAATTATGGGAGGGGCATGGTTTAAGTTTCCAGATGTTCGTCTTTTTTCAAAAAAATTTAGTTTTAGTTGTTTTCAATGACCTCAACATACCAATATTATTTAAGAAAGAAGAAAGAAATATATGTAACCAGTTTGAATAATTCCAGTATTCAAAAACAAAAAAATCAACTATTTCTTAGCAAATTTCTCCTGTTTCAACAGTTGGATGGTGGCAATAGATACCTACATCCAGGTTGGTCGTATGAATCACAGTTGGCTTTCCAAAATCTGATACACTGTAAAGGTTCATTCAAGCCAATGTATGTGAAAGCAATGTATGGTGTTATCAGTAAATAAAATTCATTTTATTCCCTTATTTATAATTACTTCATATTCTCTTATAATGTTATTTATGTACAGTTATGTATGCATTTGTGCCATTTTTTACATAATTCAGTGATACCAGCCAATCAACCTTAATGGACACCTGTTCCCACAATTAGTACATTAATAAGAGGGTTTATACTATCTGTTCACTTTTGTAAAACATTTTCAAAAAACCAATCAACAAAAAAAGTGACATGCATTTATTTTGTATTTTAAGCAGCGCTATTATTTATACCACCCACATCAGCCACCACTGCTCACGAACCTTTGATAAAAACGTAATACATGACAAGAAAATAAAAAACACCAACATTCAAAACTTATATAAGAATTATGTGTATTGTAAGAAGTATTCATCTCATTCATAAGGGGAATTTTTTAATCTGAAAATTTTTTGTATCCCTTTTTTTCTTCTTCAGAATGGGGGGGGAGGATGAAATGTTGTGGGATTAAATTAATTAGGTCTAATTATATCTGACGCCTTTGATTGCCCTAACTTGACCTTACCTTCTAACATTTTCATTATTGAACAAATTACTTGGTTTCCAAGTAAAGGAAACGAAATGAATGTAAACAATGGTAATCTGTAGTGATAACCATGGCTAAAATTAGCAGTCGTAGTGATTGAAATTGCTGAGAAAGCAGTACTGACTTGTGTGTCCTGCTGCTGATTTCAGAGATATAGAAAAACTAATACTCCACATTTTTCTTGTCACATATCACTTTTTCGTCAAGGGTTTGCTGGCAAAAGTGTCTGGTGTGGGTTGTATAAAAATAAGTACCCTATTTTGAGGTTATAAAAATTCCAACTTTGTTTTGTATTTAGGAAACTGAATCTGGATGCATTGGTTATATTTTGAAGTATTGCCTTACAATTTTAGATGATATTTAGCTGTCTACTTTAATGTTAGATTCTCTTACACCTGTCAATGCAAAGAGGGGAATAGTTTTGTATAAAGAGAGCAAGATTATATGTTGTAGGAGGAGGGGGGGTCGTCAAGCTATCTGTTGTTGTGTAGAGACGTATCACAGCTGACTGCTTCTCTAAGGCTCTCATAGTATTCTTCTTTGCTGGTTCAGATTTCAAAAGGTGTTTTGCTTTCACATTCACACACCACTTGACAATCTGTTGATTTCTTTTGCTTTTGATTATTTGTGGATTTATATATATTGAATAAAAGAGAGCATACCAATCAACCATCAATGTTATTTCTGTAGTCCAAAATCAGCAACTATTATGGTCCAATAAAGTCTACTTCATTGCCACTTCCATGGTATAAGACAGAAAATGGCTGGTCTATGATGTATTAAAAAAAAATAATCTTTTAGGTTCATTGCTTTCTTATTGTAATTACAACCTTAGTTTTCTATGCTATTGGCTATTTTGGTACTCTTGCTTAAGCTGAAAAGCTCTAGATTAAATCTGATTTTTCCAAAGATGCTGCTTTTTCTGCCATCTTTTGTCATGTTAACACTACGCATATATCAACTTCGCCTGCTTCTATAGCAACAGCACATGCTGCTGCTCACATTTTTTTCCCTTGTTGTTAAAAGCCATAGTTAGACTGTGGACTACTAATTGATGGTCAGTCTTCAATAGCATAATTTTCTTCTTTTAGCTTCATTCTCAAAATATTATTTATTCCATTCTAAACATTACTTGATTGAATTCTTCCACTTTGTATTGTTGTTGACTTATTTTAGCATGTGTAGAACATGAACCTATCTAAAATCTATTCTATTTGATTAAAAAGAAACTAGCTATTACAGTAGTAATTTCATGAATGAATAAATCAAAATATGTTGTACTTAATTTTTAATTAAATTTTCTGATTCTTACGTTAGTTTGGGAATAAGTTTTCAAAACCTTACAGTCTATACATTAAAGTAGTTTAGCATAGCTATTTTTTTTTTGTTTTTTATTAATTTTTAATTATGCTGTTTGGTTTCCATATTTAATATATGAATGAATAAATTCAGCTTGATGTAACTCTATATTGTATTTGTGTGTGTGTGTTTCACTAATATCATTTGCATATATTCCTATTTACTAATTCTTTTGAAACGGAAGTGATATCAACAGATGTGTGTGCGTGCATGTGTGTGTACAGCAAAAGCAGCAGACAAAATATTCAGCATTTCTAGCTTTGGCGACTAAGGATTTACCCCCCCTCTCTCCGTCTCTGTAAAATTGTATAAATGCTCTCATTCATTACATCATGAGAACTAGTTACCAAGGAATTTTACTCAGTAATATATCATTTTGTTCTTGTAAAAAAAAAAAAAATATTAATCATAAAACTTATTTCTCTTTGTAGAGTAAGAAAAATCATTCGGCATATTATTCATACCCCCCCCCCCAGGTATTGAAATCATGAGGTTCAGTTTGTTAGCAATTGGTGTTTATAATCACTTAATAATTTTAGTAATTTTGATGCTTTTGTTGTGGTGTAATGGTTAGTAAGCTAGTTTTGCACACCATTACTACTATAGTGAGTTAGATTCTCACTTGATGTCCTACATTTGCGGTCTTGTGCCAGATTATGCTAAGCTTAATAAATATTGATAATTCTTGCACTAAAAATTTCTAATCCATGAATTGTTCCCCTCATGAAATGTATTATTAACTACATATAACTTGATCTGAGAAAGTAATAGCATGATTCTGATGAAAGACAAACTGGGGATGCTGATCTAAATAGAGTCATAAACATGAATTTTGTGCAGTTTTCAAGAAACATTCAATTTATATTGCCTGCTTTCTTTCAGTAATTTACTTTATCTAGGATTAGGATTAGGATGCATATGTGAGATTAGCACATACTCTATAACTGTTAAGATTGATGATGAATTTGATTAATTCTCATTAGATTTGTACTGAAAGTCTAAAATTGTAATGTTTGAGTGACAAGGGAGTAATTTTTCTATTCACTTTTGCTAGCTTATAGTTTTGGTTGGATTCTATTGAGGTACCCTAAAAAAAATTGTTTTATAGATGAGAATTAAACCAGGTAAATAACTTGAATGTGTTATTTTTGATTTTACCAATTTTTTCTTTTTGATAATTCAAGAAGTTTTCAATTTTTATTCTCTTGGAATTTATAGAGCATTATTTCTTACATCTCAGACTTATATTATGAAATTTTCTTTTGTTTTTTTCTCTCTCTTAATTTTTCCCTTTATTGTTATTAAGGTCAACGGCCTTGACCTCCGGTGGGCCACCCATGAGGAGGCAGCCGCAGCCCTTAAGGGGGCTGGAGAAACAGTGGAAATTGTTGCTCAATATAAACCAGAAGGTAAGACTCAATTTCTTCTTAGTTTCCTTGTTATAGAATAGGTTTATAATCATGCATGAGATGATACTTTCATAATTGAATGAATGAATGTTGTCATAATTAGTGTGTTTTGCCATCACTAATAAATTTTGTACAACTTCTACTTTTGTCTGTATAATAACTGTTGTTGTTTTTTTTTTCCTCTCTCTTTCTTTTTCATCTAATCAGTATATCATAACTTGTAAGAATATAAAAAATGCTATTACTAAGTTAGTCCATGGATATAGGTTTGTTAGGCTCATGGATTTTTTTTGTACTTGTTCTTAAATAGTAAAAGAGGAATTTAAAACTTCTGAGTGTATGTGAGGCAGTTTGAAATCATCAAAAAATAAATGAAATCTAACTAGCAAAGACTTTAAAATTCCAAGTCAAGTCATTGTCATATTCTAGCTAGTATCCTCATCCTTACTATTTTTGTCATTACTTTCATCTTCCCTCAGGTGTATAGCTCATCTGGTTCTTCTATACATCCCACCCACTCTTACATTATTGGTTCTAGATCTAGGTGGCTGAGATATTTCTGAACAGAAGCAATCTTGTATTTCATGGGAGAAGAATCCAACTCACTACAGTTATGCTAATTTTCCCAACACCTTGAAAAATAAAGTACATCATTTTTTTTTTGTTTTTTTTCTTATTGAAAGGCTGGACAATTTACTTTCTTTCTTCTGAGCACAGATAATCACATACCAAAAAATCTAACTTTTATCCCATTGTGTTCTAGGTATTACACTGTGAAAGAATGATATTCGAGAAAAAAGTTTAAAATCCTCAAAACGGTATTAAACAAAGAACAATCTCCATGAAATAAAATTTTTTTTTTTTTAAACGATCTTATCTTATCTTATTTTGAATTAAGTTTAGTTTAATGAGAATTGTAGTTAAGTGGATTTCAGCTCTACAGTTTTTGTTTTTGTTTTTTAGGCTAACTTAAAAGATTCTGATCTTTCAGAATTCCAACATTTGAGATTATGACATATAAGATTGTCTTTCAGGATTATGTTAGCAACTGCCTCAAGTTTCCTCTCTAAGGGCTTCTATTTGTATTTTTTTCTTCTTCTCGTGTGTGTGTGTGTATATATATATATATATATGACTTTGTGGTTTCACCTCAGAGTATGGCTTTTTAGGGAGCAGCTTTTTGTCTTCTTCCTTTTACATTCCTCACCACAATTGTATGTTGAACACATATTCCTGTCATATTTTCCTCGTGGTGATTTAACCAGATAAACTTTACACCTGGCAAAGGCCAAAAAATGCCTGCCTTAGCTGAAATGTGATGAAAACAGCATGATAAAAGTACTAATCCAAATAACTTGTAGAATAAAGTAAAAATTTTTACCATGATAGATATTCAACAGGCTGAAATCACTAACACATGTCTATTGTTTGTTTCGTTTACCAAGCAGGAGAAAATCACTCTTAGCTTCCAATTCTAAGATCTTAATATCAAAACTCTCTACTTCTTTCTTCTGCCCTTTCCAGTGCTGCTCAGCATTTAATATATAGAGAGATGATAGCCTTCTGAGTCATTAATTTTCCCTTTTTATCAGCATTTTGCCTGGTGCTACCTTGACTAAGCCATATTTTCCTTCTACATCAGTTGAAAAATTTTACTGCAAAGTGTGCAGCTTGACTCAAAATTTGTGCCCTTGTAAAATATCTATATTTTCCTTAACCTATCTCTACTGCCTTTATATTTAATCACATGCATAATTAATCCCTGAAAGAGAAAAACCGGAACCGGAAATAAATCTGTATAGTATAGTGTTCTTGAAAATGTCATCATGAGCTCCTCGTTGAGCGTATAATTCATGTGCAGACTCGGTGACACCTTTATTGGAGCAGCGAAAAATCTGAAAAGACATCGTTGTTGCCATTCTACGGTAAACATACTCCTTCCAGAGTAACTATTCCAAAACTTTGATAAATGACCAGTACTATACTGAAGTTTCTGCTCAGTAAATGAATGTTGAATTCTTTTTTCCATAATCACTTCTCGTATAAATAATAGATGAGATGCTAAATGTATCGATTCTGTCGATAACTTCATATTTTAGTCAAAATGTAATCATGTGGAATTTGATCACGGGAAATGTAAAATAAATGTGATATTTATTTGCTACTAGAGTTTAGAGCACTGAAACTTGAGTGGTTATAGATTTATTTTGAATTGTGTGTTGAAAAGTGGCTTGGTTATGAATCTGATAAGTCTTATCTATCAGAGGTCTGAGCTGTATGGTGATCATTCATCATTCATCATTATCATATCAATTGTTGGACGTATACCTTCCCCAGGATTTGCCACACTGCTCTATCGTGGGTGTCAAGGAGCCAATACTTTCTGAATTTGTCCAGTTCGTCTCTCCATCTAGTACTCTGCTAGCCTCGGCTGCTAATGTGATCTCTGGGGATCCATGTTATGAGTTGTAATGTCCATCATTTGTCTGCCATTCTTACAACATGACCAGCCCGTTTGAGTTTTTTAGTGGATTCTATGTCTCGGACTCCTGTTTTTCTCCCAGATATATTGTGCTGCCTTATGGTCTTTCCATGTGAGGTTGGGCATAATTCTTTCTTGTACAAGTTGCATGGTTCTCAGTTAGTGGGTCTGTCTCTTGGTTACGTTCCATGTTTCAACTCCATAAGTGATTATTGGGAGGATGCATTGGTTGTATACCCTTCTTTTTAGGATTAATGGGATCTTCTTATTTTTTAAGGTTGAGCTTGCTCTACCGAAGGCTTGCCATCCTAGAGTGATACTTTGCTTGATTTCTTATTCTTTTGAGTGTCTCAGGGAGATTTGTTGTTTGTAGTGTTGTGGTCTACTTTCTCCAGTTCCATATCTTCAGTTCTGATCTTTGTGTTCTTATTTACGGCGTGATTGTTGCACATGATCTTTGTTTTGCTGAAGTTCATCTGTCGGCCGACTTTCTCGCTTTCTTCATTAGGTTCATCCAGCATTAATTGGAGGTTGTGTAGGTTTTTTGCGAATGAAAAAGCAGCAGAATGCAAGCTGCCGCTCTCTGTAGTGTTTATCTACTTCAAAAAGGCCATCGGCTCAGGAAATTCCTATGGTTATGAAGGCTATCACTCTACAAGGTGTAGACCCTGTATACGTCAGTGCTGCAACATATATACAGTCACAGCAGCTCTTTTATCTGGCTACATAATGACTCAGAGCCCTTTCAGCTTCTAAAAAGAGTAGGACAAGGTGATACCAGCTCCCACAAACTCTTCACAGCCTGCCTCGAGATGATCTTCAAGAACCTAGCCTGGGTGAATAAAAGAATCAAAATGAGCAACCTCAAATTTACAGACGACATTGCTCTTTTAGCAGAGAACATTGGTCATTGATGTGTTTAATACCATAATCCATTATAATTAACTGCAAGTATCTTTTTATGCAAGATTATTCTAACCTTTTGGTTCAGTGATTAAATTGTATATACAGTCTCTTGAGAAATGCTTGCCACTTAGTGAAATTTAAATAATTGAAAAGAAAAAAAAAGGGGACTATGGAAATATCTGTTGTGCATGCTACATGTCTGTAAGTTCAAATTAAGTATGGCTTCCATTAATAGTTGTATCAATTATTTATTGGTTTGAAAAGTTGACTTGCAATTTTGAATGCAATTGGAAAGCTACACAATCTTTTTGAATGAAAGTTGAAATCCTTTAACGAAATTGGAAAGAAAAAAACGTCCATAGCCTTTTTGGTATCTCTGTTGAGACATAATTGAGATCATTTAATTTTTGTTATCAAGACCTAGTGCATTATTTCACTCTCATAATTTATAACTTCTAGATACATTCTTATTTTATCAGATGAAGTATTGTGAATCATTATCGTTGGTTTTTTTTTTTTTTGGTTTTTTTTTTTTTTGCTATCATCGACCTTCATCTTAATTATTATTGCTTTTTATCGCAACTGAACTGAGGCTGGGTTCCCTTCTGCAATGAGTAAATTGAACAAAAAGCATAGATCTAAATCAAGAAGTTCCAGGTGAGAATCAAGCTCACAACTCTGTATTCCAAAGGGTGGTTTGCTTATTGAGTTCCAGTAGCTTTGTGGTAAGAGTGATCATGTGTTAAGCAATCCACCCTCCTGCATAGAGGGCTGTGAGTTTGGCTATCACTTGGAACTTGTTTATTATTCTGATCCACACTGTTGATACATTTACTCACTGCTAAAGGAAACCCAGCCTGAGTTCAGTTGTGATAAGAAAACAACAATTGATATGAAGGCAAATAGTTTCAAAGAACTAAATATAGTTAATATATATAATAAAAATACTTTTTTCTCCAAGAGCTGCTTTCTACAAAATATTTGCCATTGAAGAATACTAATGTTAGCATTTCTTTATAAAAATTCAAAATAGAAGCATATTTGTCAATTTTGTCAGTGCTTCATCTAAGAAACTGGAATACCATTGGAATCAACTTGCTTTGTGATTTTCATCAGAGAGAAGACATGGGTGTAACTTCATAGAAATCTGTTTTAATGATCTTACCTCATACTTTGAAACCTTTCTCCTTTGTTGCTATCCTAGTATTATATAATCATTTACTACCCACAATTTTGCTCTAAATATCATTGGAAAGATCCTCTTATACAGTGAAATTATTCTATGCTTAATTCCTCTACAACCTCCCTCTCTCAAGTTAGATGTTCGAATTCGTAGAGTTTTCTGTTTGTTAGACAACTGACAATCTACCTGCAGATTTTTCACTCGTCGTAACTCTATAACAAGAAAAATCTTTGACATTTCTCCTCTCTGCAATACCAGATCAAGAGATTCTGAGCTGCACTCCAAAAACAGTTTCTGTATTCCAAACTACATTTATCATTATATAAGTTAACAGGTTACTTACTAAAATCAAAAACTCTCGAGCAAATGTGTGTCTATCTGGAACTTTGACAGTTGCAGCTTTCAGACTTGGTATTCCAAATCAAATTGTCCTGGTCACAAGTGCTAAAACTGCAGATTCAACTTGTTTAGCAAGAGACAACAAGACCTGGTGATGAGGGAATGTTATGTCTAGAGTTTTTGTAGCTGTTACTCAATAATGAAATGAAAATTTAAAATCACAAGTATTATTGTCTGCATCTTTTCTTCATTTCCTCAAAGAAATCTCCATGAAAAAAGATTTAACAGACATTTTTTAGCAAGATGTATTCAACTGAATGGTACAGCCAAGGCAGGTTCTCTACTTATCAAGTAGTTAGAGAAAATGTCTTCTTGTTGAGAAGAAAAATTTCCTTTATTGTACGATCCTTAGGTTTAAATGTACCAAACTTTCTTTTTTTTTCTTATGTTTTATTATTTCTCTTTCTTCTACCCACTTCCCAATATGAATAATGACATCTTATCAAATGCTTAATTGCTATTTTTTTCTTGGGGAGGGGGGGGGACATTATTTTCAATATATACAAGTAATCCTCACCAGATTGCCAGAAAAACTATTAGTACGATTGCATTCTATTTTAAAACTAGCTGGCATACTTGACATTGCTCAGAAAGCATAATTTCAGATTTGACAATTCTGAAAAATGTTCTTTGATATATTAATATATTTCTTCCAACATAACAAATGGAAAAAATATTGTTCACACACAATGGTTTACAACAGTTCATTCAATAAAAATAACAAAATAATTACTTTCAATTTTATCATAAAAAATGACCTGATTTAGCTGTAACACACAGTCATATGTCCAAATATATCTACGTGCCCTCCCCTACTACTTTCCCTTCTCCATGACCTAATTTAGGCTGAATCTTGTCCCTTTGAAAAAAGAATGATTGTGGGCGAGGCATATCCCAGACTATGACTGATTTTTACAGCTGCCATCAATTGTTTCAATGACCAAAAAAAAACAGTGAGACCTAAATGTGTACCAGATTTTGGGGGAAGAAATCTGTGTCACAGAATGATCAGTGAAAATCCTGGTATAAAAATCATGTTTCCAATGTTTAGAACCAAAAATTTTATAGAAACGACCTGGTGACTTCAAATGATCTCCGAGGTCAACTTCACATAGCCTATGTCATAAGTTGATCTTCCTTGAGTCCACGTCAAATATTAGGTTGATACGCCTCGTAGTTTTAACATGAAAGAATCGTGCACGAACAAACAGTAGTATAAATATGAAATATGGAGTTGAAAAGTATTATCTTAATCATGGCTTCACTATTTACTTCCTTCTGACGTTTCTAAATCTTTTATGTAAAATTGAAAACGACCAATTCACTAATAAGATGATTTACTAATATTGTACACTGAGGGTATTCTTAAAAATATATTTTTCTCAATTCTGCATTATCTTTTGCTTCATATCTGTGTTTATTCTTTTAGTAATTTGTATTCTCACGTCCATTGATGGAAGTTATTTGTCAGCTTGCTGCTACAGCACTGACCAGCTTTTGGATATCATGGGAGGTAACTCTCCTTACTAGCTACATGATAATTCTTTTTTTTGGCAATATACTTCATGATTCCTGAGTACTGATTTCTTTTTTACATACATTAGTAGCTTTTCATTTATCTTTATTTTTCATGAATGATAGAACTTTTCCTACTGATTTAGGATTTTCCTAACGTTTTCTTCCAAGCAAAAGAAATGTTTATTATAATATTCTAATTTTCAAAATTATTCATGGAAAACATTTTTGTGAATTTAATGTTTACTTCGAGCTTTAGAGAAATGTCTTGTGTAACCGATTGGAGAATAATTTTTGCCTTTCGTTTTAACGGTTACACTCTAAAGCTTTCATGTCACGGAGGGGGGGGGCTAATTGTATAAGATAATTGCAGTTGTAAATTGACAATTTACTTCCTACAACTTTCGGCAAGCTCAACCAGAAAGGTAACTAAATAATGTTAGGATCAAACAAAAGCCTTCAAAAAATTTGTTGTGGTTTCCATCTCGAAGTCATATCTCCTTAAATTTTGTGTTTTTTCTTCTTTTTTTTTCTCTCATATAGCGTATATTCCTTTGTGAGAACAAATACTTATCAAACTTTCTTATACCTAATTTTCTTCACTCATATACACATACACATATACATACATACATATTCATAATCACACTGTCATTGTGTGAAACAAGTTTTTTTTTAATTAAATGTCCAGACAGATCATATGCGCATATTCTGTCCTTGGCTTCCAAGGGATTTAACTCCACTAATGTAAGTTTTGAAATTTCTAAGAAAAGATATCTCTTTACATTTATATAAGATGACACTTCGCAAATTGTTTAAATCAAACTCATTTATTTTAAAATCTATCAGAAAAAGTTTTTATAAAACTGAATACCATAGCTTGAATTTGAGAAGTTACGTCCAATTTCTAACAAAACAAAGTGGTTGATTTCAAAGTGTCCACGATTGGATATGTCTCTCATATGATGGGGTCTTTTCATTCTAATTTGCCAACTAGCAAGTTAGTGTTTCCAAAAATATTGAGAATTTTACCTTACCAGGTGTTTGAAAATTCAATGAAATTTTAAAGATTTGCAATTGAAAATTTTCTGTTCATTTGATCCTCAAATTTGTACTTTCATTCAAATTATTTACAAGAGATTTGTTCTGCAAGTATGTTTTGAATTTTTTAAATGATGAGAATTTAAAATTAAATGTTTGTTGTTTATATGATACAAATGACTTTGTTGTGATATGATCATGATTCTTTTTTTTTTCAGATATTTACTTAGTGCAAATTATAGAAAATTTTAAAAAATTATTTAGAATTGGAATATTTTAAGAGGCAATGATTTTAGAGAGAGTATGTTTGTATTTAATCTTTGCTTTACTTCTTCACAAAATTTAAAATGTGGAAGATATTGACATTTTTTTCAATTCTTGTTTCAAGGCTTTTATTAAACACGGGTTTATTTTTTTATTTTTTTTTTTGTTTTTAAAAAAAAGATTTTAATTTTTTTTTTTTGTTTTTTTTTTTAAGTTGCCTGCATTTTGTTGCTGACTTGTGCATGTCTTAATAGCATGTTTCTTATTGAAATTGGAAGAAAATTTGTTTATTCCGTCATCCCAACATTTCTACTGGGTTGTGATTCCACAATAGCTGTGCATGGCTTGCTTTCAACTTGGCACATACTTGAATAGCAGTTTCCAACATGAATCAGCAGCATGGACCTTTTTAACTTTACACTCAATTAATTAGTTCCACTGAGGCACTCCTCTCTGTTTTTACTCAAGGAAAAAAATGAGCAAAGTTGATTCAATCAACCTGTCTTATTAAAACTTTCAGTTTCTCTACTACTCTCTTGCTTGCCCCTACAATGCCCCTGCTTCATCAGCTATTGATTGATATTTTCAACTTAGGTGTTCTCTGTAGTCTGCTATTCTATATAATGTAAATAATTACTTCTATATTCTGCTAATCTGCTTAAGTTATATTTTTAGAAATTTTCTTTTGTATTGATCGTGTTATGATAAATGCATATGTATGCAATAGTTTGACAACTTTATTTTGCATAATAGCATTATGTGAAAAGAAAAAAAAAAAGTAAAATATACAGTTTTATCATACAATAAGTTTCTATACTTTTGATGTAACAAACTGAAATTGTAATTATTTCATGTTGCTAACAATTTTATTTTGAAAGTTTGAGAAATGACTCTTAGTTGATGATATTGATAATTATTTAAGTTTCACTTAAAAATTTGTGGCTGCATATTTAGTTGATAGCATGTCTATGGGAAATTTCAAACAGATGATGTTATATGTATTGAAAGCATCAAATAATTATATACTGACATGGAATATGTAAATTCCTGTTCAGCTCAGGGCAGAGGAATGATGTTATGTCTAACTACCTAATGGATAGTGTTTTTGCACAGAAAGGACAATCAGTGGTACCATCTGTGGGAAGTGTCATTTTGACACTTTTTCTCTTTATCCAAAATTGACTAGAGAATCAACTTTTTGGGATAAAAAATTACTTAAAAAAAACAGCTTGGTACTAGTCTCTCTACACTAATTATTTACTTTTGTGAAATCTCTAGTTAGCATTTAGTCCTTGTAGCATGTATGAAAGAACTGTAATATGCCAATTAAAAAAACTTGTTTTCATTGCCTTTAAACTAACGATGAATAATCATTTACTTTTAAGTTCACTTCAAGCAAAATATGCTACATAAAGACTTATATCAATGCCAAGTATGAATTGAAGAGATCTAAAATAAGACTTGGATTTCATTTAGATTAATATTTTTGACAAGTGTGTTTCATTCCACATCCTAAACAATTGCTAGTTGATTTATTCAATTTTTATATTCTCTATAAATGATAAAACTACTCGGAAAATATCAACATCATTTCTTACTGGGTAAATAAATGGTTCAAACAAATCTCAGGAGGCTTTCTATTCCTATATCTTCTTTTTATTTTATTTTTTTACCCATAAGCCTAACAGTCTGTGTTAAATACTGTCCAATATTAGTTGCTTGTCACTATGTTAACAACATATGAAAAAGAGGCCATATACTAGTGATATATCAAATCAGTGCTGTGTATTACTTAAGTACAGCATTTTTTTTTTTCTTCAAGAATTCATCAAGATTGAGAAACATGACGATAAATCCGCTGATGATGATGATGCCAATGGTATGTTATCACTGGTTTGTCTGGCCACCACCACAGTTGAGGCCGACAGTCTTACCACTACTACCACTACTACTATTGCTACTTTTTCAAAAATAGTCTTTGCTTATTTTTCTAACTTTTGTAAATTTTTACAAACTTTCTTTACTTGACTATTTTAACAAGTCCACCAGACTAAAACAAACTTTTTCCTCTCTCTGCACATGGTATTCCATTTTTGTTGCTAGCTGGGTAATAGAATTAACTTAACATGAACTGTGGGCTTTTTGTTTTTGTTCCTCAAATAATTTTGTTATTAACCAATATAGAGGAAATTAATTAGGCTATTAAAAGGTGATTTTTCTCTTGCTTATAGAATGTTTTAACAGACGTTTTCCTTCTTTTACTGAATGAGCCTGTTACAAGCGATTCACATTAAGAATGCTGCTTAATATGAATCACTTGCAATAACTTACAATGGATGTATGTATAATCGGTATATATACACACACTCAAGATACCATTATTTTGTTTGAATTTAACATATGATTAAAAAATATGATAAATACCTTCAAAATCATTTCACAATACCTTGTTTTCACAAGAATGGAAGTTCAGATTTTGAAAGGGGGCATATTGTTGGTCAATTTGAGATTGGAATGAACCAGCATCAAATACCATTGCAGCTGGAGATAACACTTTCAACTGTGAATTGTTGGATTATACAATTTACTTATAAAGTCAAAGTAACTACTAGGTCTTGGTCTTGGTCTGGTCGAGCTAAGCCATGGAAAGATGTCTTCTTGTGATGAGACAGGAAATTGAAAAAAAACCTGTGATATGGCAGAGCAGTGCATGTTTACATCAACTCATGAGAAGAAACCTTTTTGAACCTATCAACATTCAACTGGAAGAGCAGTAGACAATTCAGGTGAACGAATCCTTCAAGTTTTGGCGTATTCATCTTTTCACAAGTGTTTCATTAGCTTTTTTTTTTCTAACAAAAGATTAGTATGAGTATGGGGATGACCTAGGAAAGAATTTTGTTCAAATTGCTTGTTGCTCTCCATCAAATATAGCTGATTTACCATTATAGTGTGGGGAGCTATTTGGAGTATGTGTTGTTCAAACCTGGTATGTGTTCAATATCACTTTAGGAGAATACATATTCCCTCTATTGGGGGCACTGGTCTAATTATTCATTGATGGTTATTTGAACATAAACTGCACTCTTTCAATAAACAATGGTCCTCTGTGACATGCAGCCAAAAAGACCAGACTCAAAGGCACGAAATGGTAAAACCATTCTCATGGCCAACACAGTTTCTTGTGAATCCTATTTGATCATGTGCTGGCCATTCTGGTTCATAAAGAAAAAAAATATCCAGAAAATCTTAATCTTTTGTTTTATATGTATGTTTTAAGTACAATAGATCTGAGGAAGTTATCTAAAGTAAAATCTTAGAATGGTAAGTCCACTAAGTTTCAATTTGCATTACAAAATATTCTAGATTTATTTGGATTGTTGAAGAATGAAGGTCATTGTTTGATAATTGAGGAGTCTGTTTATTTTTATTGTGTGTGTGTGTATATGTACTATGATTTGAGCATTTTGCTTGGTTTCAAAAATACTTTTTATATATATATATATATATATATATATATATGTAAGGTACATTTTGTATTTTTGAAAGTTTGAGTCATTAGAATTTCTATAATTTTACTGACAAAAATATCAAGTTTCTTCAGTTCTATATTCATAAGAGTTTAATTAGCAAACTCGCTTGAATTAGTTTAAATATGCATTGACTTTTTAAATTATAGTTTTTGAAAATTACTGGGCATTTTACTCTTCCCTCCTTCCCCCGTTTCCCTTTTTCTTTTCATTCTTGATCTTTTGTATCTGGCTATGCCTGGGAGTGCACTTAAATAATGCTGGATGCACTGTCATGTGCCTGTGAATATTAACAAAGACATCAGGTTTTTCCTCCCCCTTTTCTGCAGACTTCTAAATGCTAAAAAAGTACTCCTATTTTGCTTTGCTTACCTTTTTTTGCATGTGAAATTGATCAAAATTGAAGATTAAAAAAACCTTAATTTTTTCATATGTGCAAAATAAAAAAAGGTGAAAAGTTCTTGAGTGTGTATACTCTATCATGATACTATTCTGAAAATAGGAGTTACAAGTGAAAATTATCCATACAACTAACAATAAATTTTTTCATTTCTGTCATGAAAACTGTTTTTCGATTTACTTAGTACATCATTTACTTCATTACATCATGTATTTTGATTAGATTTATATATTTAATTAGACACAGTCCCCACAAAGTTAAACTAAAAATGAGCTAGCTTTATCATTCAGCATATTTCCAACAAAGTTTTGATTGAGAATTTGTGTACCAAGATCTTTGAAAAGTTTACTTATTATTTAGATATTTGAATTCAGTTCCTTTTTGCAAATTCAACAAGAATAATATCCATCATTTCATAATGTAACCAAAATAGCGATAAAGCAAATATACTTTCTAACATTCAGGATTGCTTTTATGAGGGTATGTAAGAAATTTGTTGGGTACCATTGGGTCTCATTTAATCTATTAATTGGATTGAGAATGTTTTATAGTTTTTCTTGGAGCTTCCCCCCCCCCCCACACACACACACATCAATCCCCCCCCCCCCCCCCCCCCGTGAATGAACTTCGACCCTACATTATAAACTAATACAATCAGCAAATTTGACCTTTGACCTAATATTCCTTGGAAATGATCATTGGTTTTGTTCTGTCCACTAAACATGATTAAACTACTATCACTCAGTGTTGTTTTTCTTGAAAAGTCTCATGGCATTATCAGACATGCCAAAAATACAATTGGCATGTAGCCCATTTTGCTCACAAAGTTTTTGTTCCGCCATCAAAAACTTATGAAATTGCAACACTTTATTATCCACATCCTTGGGCAATTTTTTTAGCTATACTGGTTTGCTGACAGCACCAGTCCATTTCTGTTCATTAAATGTGATACACATTCTAGCAAAAGCGTTGAACTTGAAAAATAGAAAACTGTCTTAGTTGATTGAAGCATTTTTTTCCTTGAAAAATGTTTTACATAATAAAAAAAACAAACCTATGCCTTAAATATTTTACTGGGGCAGGTTTTAAACTATATTTCCTAAGAATTTCATGGATCAGAAAGCAAAAAAGGGATTTCTCTGGTACAGCCAAAATCTAACATCCATAATCTTGAAGTACTAGAGCTAGAAGCCTAGAAGGGGAAAAAAAATATTGTTGTATTTTCTTTTTATCACTGACAGATGTGTTTTGAAATAATCATGACCTTAATTTCTTCTTGAAATCTTTCCTTTTTGAAAAATAATGTATTGTGCCTCAATACAGTTATTTAAAGATATAAACGATGAATTATTTACATTTGAAGAGGATATTACTGCTAATGCTTCTGCTAAACACAGCTTTTGTAAGAACTTAATTTCAACGAGAAATTTTGACTCTGAGAGAAAGTTGGGTTACCTTAACAATCTTATAAGTCTCTTTGTCTTGGTTCATTCTCTTTTTCTCGACAACTAGAAAATCAATTTGTTGATTTTTTTTGGGCAATTGATACATTCATGCTAAAAGATATAGATTTAACTGTTTAAGTGAATAATTCCTTATTTCCGGATTAAGTATCCATTGGCTCCATTGAGGCCTTTCACAAGTCCTAACCCATCTGATAGGACTGGTTTTCAGCTTGTGTTGACCATTTGATTATAATTCACACACCCAGGTATATAAATTTTTCTTCAATTCTTGCTAGAGAGACGGAGTGTATCATCTAGCACAATTTCCTTTTGGTATATTTTTGTTTCCTCCAGTCTTTCAGTATATCTTCTGACACACTAAGCTCTCTTATAGCACTATAATTGTCATGCTTCTCTGCACATGCAATAACATGTAATTTAAACCCAGCCTTATAACAAGATCTTTCTTGTTCAGTACAAGCACTCCTGATTATTTTTTAATGTTAATTGTTAATATCAAAAACTGAATGAATATCTGTTATGCCTAGTACATAGTTTATTCATGAAATCCCACCTGATTCAGTACTTTGAGTTGTTTTCATTGGCATGCACACATCTCACCCCAAAATTATGTTGATATTATGATTATTAAGGTGTGGTGATGTGGAAAATTTGAAGCCTACTATTAATGCATTATGAGAACTTGTCAGGTAAAAATATCTTCAAAAAAACATTGTTTTATGAGACTAAAATACCATTGTATGATTTTCTATTTCTTCAACCTTCATATTTATGTAACTTTGAAGTTTCTGCTCGTGTAAGTATTAGTGAAAAGTTACATATTTTTGAAAGAAGAATATAGTACAATTTGATACAAGGCATTCTTTTGAGTACCTAACTTGCTTCGGTCTTGAAATTAAAGAATAAATATAACTTCAATATAAGTCCTTTTGAAATTCTGCAAAATTTGGTTTTTAGATTTGAATACTTCTTTTATCATAAACACATTTAGTTGGGATATGTTGAGCTGATAGTAGCATTGTTAATTCTTTCAGGGTGTTAACAGATTTACTATACATCAACATTGACTTTAATCATTCATATGAAAAGATGTTGTGCTCAATTTTTCTGTGATGAGGAATTTGTTACAAATCTATCCAAGTGTGATATCATTTTTTTTTTTTTTTTTTTTTTTTTCTGAGTACTTGATGCAATATAACTAACTAATCTTACTAAAGACACATATAATTAGGGTTTTGTTCTATTCAAATGTTTATAATTTGAATTTACATTAATGTTGTGAACCATTTCTCCAACTCATGCACTTTATATTCTAATATTGATTCACTAGAATTACTGCTTACAAGTACATTTCAATGCCTATTGATAGGTATGTCAGAATATATCACAGTTGATGGCACTGGCATTTATAATAACTATATAACCTCTTTCCCTCTTCCAGTAATGCAAACTTTAATGCATATATCAAATACAGTAAACCCTCTATATACAAATTTTGGCTTTGAAAAAACTCATGGATCCATCCAGGCTAACTTTGAATTTACCAAACAAAGTTTGATGAATGCAGTGAACATGTGAACCATAACGATTTCTCCTTATTTACTGACATATTTTGCTCAGATTTTTTAAAAGGATGGTGAAGGAAAGGATGACATCACTTAAATTATAACTGAAAGTCAACATTGATATTTGTCGTTCTTTTTTTATTCATATACTTGGTTTCTTTTTTGTTTCTTTGTTTAGAAATTGTTTTCTGAGTGGTAGAAACTGATGCTGTTTGTCTAAAACCAGTTTTTCTGAACTATTATCATGAATACTAAATCAGAATTTGTCTGATTTTTGTGTAAAACTATTAGAAATCACTGAATTAATAAAATAATTTTTTTTCAAATACCCAGGAATATTGATATATTGATAGAAAAATTTAAATGAAATTTTTTCTGAGAACTAAGTGTATATTATGTTCAGATTTTGAAAAATTTACTGTTTTATTATAGAAATTTTCCACAATCTTTATTTTTGTAAACATAAAGTTCACTACAATAGAATTGATTACAAGAAAAATGTGGTATTTATCCAAACCCAGTTTGTCTAAACTAATATAATGAAGTACTAAATCAGAATTTGTGATTGATTCTGTATAAAAACTCTGGAAATTGCAGAATAAACCTAGTTTTTATTGAGTCCCCCACCCCTCCGAAAAAGTGACATTTTTATTGCTTTATTTATAAGTATGTGATTTTCACAGGGAACTTGACATTTGAAATGAAAACAAATTTGAAAAGCATCAATTTTGTGTGAAAGATTATATCATTATCAAAATCTTCATCATAATTGAGAAAAAAGATTGCAAAAAAAAAAGATGTAAATTAACATTAAAATTTTTAACAATATAAAAATGAGAATTACAAAACAATAATATCCCAAGTGTTTAAAAACTGTATTTTCTTCTGCATTTTCCAATATCTTTTATCAAAATTCAAAGGCAACCAAACTGTCTTTGAATTCAGTAAATGCTGTTCATTAAATTCAGCGAATTGCCAAACTTACTTCTTTTCCTAAAAGTAGCAGCCATTGGGTTTAATGAACTTTCAGCTTTAACAGCAATCCCCTCCCCCCAGTTTGTTATAGTGAGGGTTTACTGTACCTACTTTATTTGCTCAGAAACGCTCACTAGACTGTGGATAATTAAGTTTGGTTCTTAGTTTTAGCCTTTTTTTATTTTGTTCACTCTTTGTCTTTAATTTCTTAATTAATCCAACAAAATATCAGTCAAAACTTGTTATGGTTTTTAATGAATCCTGCAGCCATTTTTTTTTCTTTCTTTTTTTTTCATTTACTATCCACGTGCGAACTTTTTCTTTCAGTTTCAATGTTGGTACTATTATTTATGTTTTACTTGTTCTTTTTCCTTTCCGATTAATACAAAATAATTGGTAGTTCTTTGTACGTTGATAAATAGTTTAAACTTTCATGATTTTATAAGAACTCAATTTTCTTTTAAAAAGCTCTTATTCCTTGACTGGCTTAACCATGCAGTCAATAATACAAGTAACAACTTTACTAATTTTGGTATTCTGCTACTAATAGTTTAGATTATCAACATTCTATATTTGATTGAAACTAACTAAGAATATCAATCAATGATATCCCATGTGAATGACTACATTGATTGGTATAATTACATTACTATTATTGTTACTTGTAACAGTACCCTTTCTCAAAGATGAGAGTATTTAGTCATGTAAATTAGATAAGTAGAATTTAACCCCCTTGAACATTTTTCTCCCATAAAACCTTAGTCACCCAATGTATTTATTTAACAATCTTTCCCTTAAAATGTTTTCCCTTTTTGTCAACTTTTGAATTTATTTCTCTCACCTTCTCTTTTCTGCTTTAAACAGTTGCTTATTTTGCTTTTTTGACCACATTGGTAAACCTTTGTAAGCTTTCTACACATTTGCTAACCTCTGACTTGAATTTGATCTTACAATGAATTCTTGATAATTTCAAGAAAAAAAAAAAAGAAATTTGACGAAGTTAGCTGTTCATTGAGAGCTTCTGCATTTTGGAGGGCTGGGGGTGAGAGTCCAGCCTTGTTATGCTTCTTGTTCATTTTCTTTTCCCAAAATGTTGAATCTAGAATAAAATGAACTACCTATATGGTCTTTACTATTACTTTATTCCATCTCATGCAATTTTTATTTCATTTATTAATGTTTATTTCGTTTAAGTATATGAATTCATTGTAATAATTAGAATTCATTGTAATAATTAGTATTTAAGAAAAAATGTGTCCAATTTATTTGATATTTTAATTATTGATAAAAAGCTACTAAAACTTATGTATCACGAGTGAATTTGAGACATTTAAAATCTTGCTAATTTGAGACCTACACTCTATGGTTATATTATGCCAAAAATCATTTGGCCATTTCAAACCATCTGTTATGATCTTTGCAGTACATGCCTACTACGTGTCAAAATCTGAGTTCCAATTATGGATTACAATTTACCCTCAGTCACCAAATTTGATCTATAATTGGATTATAACACTTGAAAGAAACAGATATAGATGCTTATTGCTAACAGCAGATTTATGTATGTTAACCCAAGATAATTATTGTTATACCTATAATTATGAATTATAATTGTTTTCATGTTTTGGTTCTTTCATATTAAGTTGACTTTTTTCTCTCTCACTTCATTTCCACTCAGATTTTTTAAAATTATTTTTTTAATATGACACTATAAGACATTTGTAGTGACATACCTTGAACAAGGAATCTGTCTGGCACAGATTGGATAAATCATGCTGCTTCTATTCTCTCGTGTACTCGGCATAATTTTTCCTTAAAATCTTTTCACAATATGCAAGTAGCTTACTCCTTGAGAACTGGTTTGAGATTTATTTTCAATATATGCATTGGCTTCTATCTTTGTGTTTGGAGTTGAGTTTCATTAAGAACAGTTACTGTGAGTATACAATGTGGGTGGATTCCATGTCATATTTTTCCATGTAAATGCATTGATTTCTGAGTGAGATTAATCATGTTATATTTCATGAGTTTTCTTTTTTCTTTTCTTTTTTTCCCCCCCATCTTCTAGAATACAACCGGTTCGAAACCAAAATTCAAGACCTACGGGAACAAATAATGAACACAAGCACTGGCAGCTTACGAACAACACAAAAACGAACTTTATATGTCAGGTAAGTAGTTTATATTTTAATCGTTGCTTTGCTTCCTTCTCGTATTGGTATAGAGATTCTTTATCATCAATTAATTTTTATAACCTACTGGTATTTAAAAGTAAAGGTTGATTTAGGTGACTTGATTAAGTTTATATTCATGTGCTTGATCATGTCTATAATTATTCAAAGATAGTTAAAATGTTCATTGAAAAATATTTTGAAATATATGCAAACAACCCATTTTGAATCTTTTGCACCAAGTTGAAAAACAAAAGTTTTGGGTTTTTTTTTTATATGTTCGAGTACCTTTTTCAAATCATTTTCCAGCGCTAAAATAAAACAGTGGTGGGAAAAGATACTAAAATATTTTTTAAAAATCTACTCAAAAAGAAATATGTTCCTCAAGACATGATGTTAGAGAAATTTACTGGTTGATTTTAGTTATCTTCATCATTTCGATTATTAGAAAAAGCTCAGACTGTCAGACTGCTATCTTTACAATTACAATTCAATGTCATTTTAAATAAACTAAATGATCACACTGCACAGATGCAAATAAAAGAAAATCAAGCTCTTAACCCTTAAGTGCCAATTTCTTATGTCCAATTATGTAAATTGGACCTGGTGCTTTTTAAAGGGCTATCAAGGGAGAATGTTTCAAGATAGAAGGTTGCTATAATGATCAGTACGGAACAAGAATTATTTAATTTGTATATATAAAATGCTAATTAAATAATTCATCAGGTTGTGGCCACCTTGGATTTAAGAATTATTTTGTAAAACTCCAATAGATCTTCAGTTTTATGCATGTGTACCTTTTTCTTTTCTTTTTTTTTTTCCATGTTTTTTGTTCCGGCAAACTAGCGGCAAAATTGGAAAAAATTGAAACATTTTTCCCTCTCCTCAATGCACTATGTATGAAGTCTCCTGAACACTGTACTAAAAGACCCAAGAAATCCTAGTTGAAATTCCAAGAATGCTGCCATTTTTCAAGATGGCTGCCAATAGACCTCCCTAAGTAGTTTGAGGTCAGGAAACCTAATGTTTGTACAAATGACATGATAGATATCATTGGAAAGAGAATTTTCATCTTTCCAACTGTGTATCTTGATTGTTCACATCCATTGTGCAAAAGAAGTTGTGGATGATAGTTATTCCAACACATGCCGATTGAATTTTCTTTCCAATATATATATATAACATAACCCAATGTTGGTACTGAGAACATGATATATCATTGGAAAGAAAATTTTGTCTTTTTTCCCAGGGTGTATTTGAAGTTAGTAAAAATAAGTTGGACAAAACGTGGAGTGCTAGGTATTCCAGCAGACACTGTTTTTAGTCTATCAGAAAGTGGAAGTTACCTTTTTTTTTTTCCTTTTTATTTATTTATTTTTTTTTTTTTAAGTGTAGAATTTTGGCAACCTGGTTAAATCATACCTAAGAAAAACATCCAGATTGAGAAGAAGTTGTTACCTTTTTTTCTATGAACTTCAAAGGAGGTTATTTTGAAATGTGAATGTACATTTCTTCCAATTATAAATCATTCCGCTTAGATCTGTCGAAAAATATTTTATCATTTCCTCCATACCCTATTGCCAAACCTTCCACAAATTTCCTAGAGAACTTTTGAAGATATCCCAATTAAAAATGAGTTCCTCCATATAAATGCTTTGTTGAGAAAAAGTTGAATTTTTTTCCAATATAAACCATAGTTTGCCTGGACTGCTTGTATTCACTATTTTTTAGCATGTAAATTCCTATTTATACTCTGTTATTGCTGTGTTTTTGTTAATCATCCAATGAACAAGAACACTAGAAATACAGAAATTTTTCTTGGCCCAAAATACTAACACTGCTTTTCATTATTGTGCTTTTGACAATTTATGAATCAAGATAGCACTAGTGCTTCAGAGTGTGATACGTCCCATTACAAGGAAAGGTACTAAGAGTAATGCTATGTTGACAGGATCTAAATTTAGTTTGGCAGCAACCACCAGGATGTGACCGATCTGAACAAACCCAGCTGTCGGGACGTTCATTGACTTCATCTAGCCAGTGTTGCTCAATAAGCCACAGGGTCACATCTCCTGCATCAGGGGGCCTTCCTTTTTTGGTTCTTTGTTAGCACACCTTCCAAGTAACCACATACAGATGTCTCGGATATAAGTCTCCAGGGTCTGGTAAGAGCTGTCTGTTTCTTTCCTATAGATATGGGAATTTATCACAATTACTATGGCATCGAAGATCCTGCCATATCATTTTTGGGATCTGTGAGAAAAGAGGTATGTTTTCATATGAACTGCTGTGTCAACCCCTACCCCATATAGTTGCTATACTTCTCAACACGTGCAGGCTTGTTGATTTCTCAAAGGCCATTTGCTGACTCCTCGCTTCGGATATGTTTCCATGAATAGTTGATGGCATAGTCAAGCACTGCGTATCATGTCATGCACAAGCAAGCAGGCAATTGCTTTGCATGTAGACTGGCTTATCCTCTTTGCGCAAATGTAACTGACCAGGCCTGAATTCTTTTGGCATCTCCCTTTGATTCACAGCTCCACACAAACCAGTGTCCATATTTGCTAATTCATTTGCAATGGCTGGCTCAGATATCCATATAAACCTCTATGGCCTCTCTCTGTGTATGGAGCCATGAAATGAATGATTCTAAAATTGTCAAAACCCTTGACAACTTCATTTCATCAAGTATAGGTGGTCCACCTCATTGCATAACCAGACACAGACTCACTGAGGACAAAGCCTTATGTTAATATTTGTTATGGTTTGTTTCTTTATGGATTATATTGCTTCAAAGGCAAGTCATTTCAATGAGGGCAAGTTCATACCTTGAACCCTACATGGCTGCAAATTTGGGGACATCTACAGTTACTTACAATCATGCACGTATAGAAGTGAAATTCATGGATATAAAAAAAATTAATGTAAATATAAAAGTCACACTACTAAATTAAAAAAAAACAAATAAATATAAAAATTTGCTCGGTTCTATCATATTGATTATAATTATTTATTATTATCATTATTATTATCAGGGGTTTTTTTTGGGTTTTTTTCTTTACCTATCTTATTTTTTTAAGTACAATTATGTATTTGTTTTCTATTTCATTTTTAAATATATGTTAGGGAATTGAAGCAGTGTTGCCAATTAAGGAGGATGGGGTGAGGTGGTTCTGAATTTGTGAGTCCAATGCGGACAATATTTAGATGTTTAATGGGTTTGTTTTGTTTTTTTTTTCATGATTTAAAACTTTACTGTTGCCTATTTATATCATCGGTTCTTTTGGGGTTTTTTGCTTTTCCAATTTTTTGAATTTGAGGGTGACTTCCTGAATTGAAAAATTGAAAATCACATCAACACTGAATAAAACAGTAGAGCGACAATACACTAGCTTTTTTATAGCCGAAATTCTGACCAATTGTCTCTCAGGCTTTTTCACTTATTCCATTGGTTCAATACCATGAAAGTTCTCATTTCGTCTATTGTCCTATCAGTTCATTTTTGAAATCTAGAATGAGGTTTCAGTTTTTTTTTGTTTTGTTTTTTTTCTTTTTAAATGTTTAGCACACAGGATTGTTTTCACTTAGGCATGGCTGCAATCAGCTTTTCCTTGAAAAGAAAAAAAAGATTCCCATGCTCAAATATAGCCAGATTTTACCCCCCCCCCCCCGAAAAAAAAGAAAACCCCAGATAATCTCAAACTCAAAGAGACAGTTTTGAAATAAAATATTTATCAATGATTAACTAGTTACCTACTACATAGTATAAATGTTACTGATTTTCGATTTTATTGCTATTCATCGAAATCTTTATAAATTGAGACCATTAGTAATACTGTGTTCGGTTTATCTGGGATCATGCCTGGGCTTACCCGCTTAGGCTCCCCCTAGGAAATTAACTGGAAGCGCAAAAAAAAATTTTCTCTATTTTTAAAAGCGTGAACCCTGTTTATTCAGTGCAGTTTTCAGTTGTAGATGAAAAGGTGAAGTGAAGAAAGGTTGTTTGTTTCATAAATTGAGAAGAAATAGATTTGATGAAACTCATATTGTGATGAATAGGAATAAGTAAATTTTACATACCTTTAACAAACATTTTTGGATACATAACATGGAGGTTAATGCAGATTCTAGAATATTTAGACAAAAAATCATTTCAGGTTGCTACTCCACTGATCTAAAGTGATACAATAGTTTCCAAAGTTTTTTTCATGGATAAATTTGTATTTTAAACCCAGACAGATGTTGAAAAACCTTGATCTGGGTTAGCACCCAAGAATAGGGTCAAGAATTCTTGAAGGTTCAGCCTTTGCCAAATCTTGATCATCACAAAATCCAATTTTCATTGAAATTTTTGATCCATGGCCAATAGTGATCATTTTCTTTCAGCACTGTCCAATTATAGCCCAGCTGATTTGCGAAATTTCCTTGTCTATCCTGATCACCCCTGCTTTATCAACAATCCGTGTTTTCTACTAGGCCTGCCGCATGTACATCTTAAGAGTTAGGAAGTCTAAATCGCCATCTTGTGCACCCCATGCTTTTTTGGTATGATTATTACTCTAAACTAGTCATCGTCTGATGGTACAAATCCACCCTCAGAATCACATTCGGCAAGTATTTTGGCCATTGCTTCATCAAAGGACAAGAGCTCTCATACCATTTTACCCCCCAAAAGCCACACTTTTCACTTCAAAATTATAGCTAGAATCTGAATAGCATGACTGGTATTTTATTCTGCCATCTATTCAGTTGTATTGTCATATTTATCAATTACTGTCTTGGGGATGGGGTCACAATACTTAGATACAAACAGAATATTAATCTGACAATTTACAGGTTGAATTGAGAGTAGGAAATTATTAAACTTTCCTGCACAATCCTCACTTGTATCTTGTAACTTTGTTTAGCTTTATTATAAGTGCATAAAAGCCAGATTTTAAATTCAGTTATCCACTGAAAAAGTGAACTATTTCTCACAAAATAGCCAAAGAAGTCTGTGTTATAAGGCTTCTTAAAAAGCCCCAGTGTTTATTTATTTTATTTTTTTTCCAGACACAGCTCTGTTTTATCGTTTATGAATTTTCTCTTAGAAAGTGAAATCTAGAGTTGTATAAAGATACTAGATGCATGGTGGTTTCAAGCTAGTATGTATATTGAACAGAAAGTTAGGGGTAAATAGAACCCCCATTCCTCTGGAAGAAAAAATAACTTGAAAAATATTTTTCTGAAGATTTTTTACTTTGAAACATTGTTTGATAAAAAGCTGTGCCACAATACTCGTCTGAATTTTGGGGAAGAGATATATGAAGAGACTGCTTGGGAAATGCATATTTTTCCCAATTTATTTTACTGGTTACACACTGGTATTATGAATAATATATTATTACATTTCAAATTGTTATGGTTCATGTTTATTTTTGATTTTATCTGAATTCTAAAATTCCTCCTTTTTTAAAAAAGAAATAAAATAGTTGAATACTAAATTTTAAGTTCTGGCTCCTGTGTCTCCCCCCCCCC
Organism: Thysanoteuthis rhombus; assembly: GCA_963457665.1. Lineage (NCBI taxonomy): Eukaryota > Metazoa > Mollusca > Cephalopoda > Oegopsida > Thysanoteuthidae > Thysanoteuthis > Thysanoteuthis major. The sequence continues at coordinate 24,685,718 of OY735208.1, forward strand.
CCCCGCATTATGATATGATCCCATTTCTATGGTTAGAAAGTTTAAGATTGAATTCTCTACAAAGAATAATTTTCATTCAAATTTTTTTTTTGGGGGGGGGGGTATAGTGTGACGTATGGAAAAAGTTGTGAAGAAAATAACTGAACAGAAAGTAAGTTAATTAGAGTCACATTGTTGATAGAAAACCCTTTGAAAAAATATTTGATTGCCCCCAATGTTTATGGTGACAGACAGAGGTAAATAGTTGCTTTATATGAATAATTTCCTGCTGTAGTACTCATTGTATTTTTCTCATATTTTTACTGCTTGGTGTAATCATTACTTTTTTTTTTTTTTTTTTTTTTTACTTTTTTTACTTTTTTTAACTCTATAAAACTGATAGTATCAAGATGGTATTCTTCTCAGTGTGTGTTTACTTCTAAAATAGGTCACATGAAGGAATTGATAATTTACCCTCAAAAAGACCGATGTAACCTTGTAAATGAAGAAGAATGCAATCTTTCATCTTAGTTTTCTTTTATTTTTGCTATTTTATTCTGTTCGGAGAAATTCTCTTGATGTATTTATTTAGCATTCCACATGCTCATTGGTTGAAAGTGTTCCAATTGCTGAACAATCAGAAAAATAATCTTATGAATTATATTCCCCTCTTTGTATTGTTTGGTTGCTTAGTTCTGATTTCTAACATTGCTATATATATTCAATAGATTCCATCAGGTTTTCTTACATTGATGTTAGCTATTAGCTAATTGCAAAACAAATGAGTTGATAAAGAAAAGCCCTAAGTAATTACTTGCATGTTCTTTTTATGATGGGTGGTCGGGAGATTGACTCAATTCTTTCTCTTTCTTTTTTTTCCAATCTATAACTTTAAAAATCAAGATATAACTCTAAAAGGGTTATTTTTCAAATTTATTCATTTATCTTGTTTCTAAACAAAATTGTATCAAGTTTCTGTTTTTATGGATATGAAATGTTTTCTTCCACTTTTTTCTCACTATTACACTGACTTTTCACTGTACATGTTTCCTCTCTTGAACATTGTTTCTTAGAAGGATTAAAAGAAATCAAAGCTTGCAAACATTCCTTTGCTGTGTGTCTTTTCACGAGTCAGTGAGCATAAAAGTATTGAATATTGACTTTGAATGTACCATTTCCTTTGACTCTTATAGTTTTGTTCGCTTTCTATAGACACACATTGATGGTCTCCATCAACATGCTGTCTCTCATCAAACTAATGCTTCTATCACTTTTATTCAATAGAAGAAAACCTGAATTAGTAATTGAGACGGTAGGGAGGAGCTGTTGTTAATTGGGGAATTTCTAACAATCTTCTAAATTAGATTTTTATGATTTGATTTATACGTTTAGGTAAGTTTCCTCTGCTTCACTGAAACTCTTGATCTTTACTACACAAACTGCAGTACCAAAGTTTTTAATTCAGATGTTTCCCTACTGTCTGCAGTTCATTGAGAATAAAGCTGTCATCAGAGAGGAATCAACATTAGATAATGCTTGCATGTTTCTTGACTTTTCAGATATGATGCTATCATTGATATTGAAAATTATTTCAGCCATTTTTATGATAAATTTAACATTTTTCATTTGTCTTTTATTGCAGAGCTTTGTTTGATTATGATCCTACAAAAGACAGTGGATTGCCAAGTAAAGGACTGGCATTCAAGTATGGGGACATTTTGCATGTGACTAATGCTAGTGATGATGAATGGTGGCAAGCCAGGCGTATCACCCCAGAAGGAGAAGAAGAAGGAATGGGAATAATTCCCAGTAAAAGAAGGTCAGTTTTGTGGCATTTTCTCATATATGACTTACCATTTCATTTTTTTCAGAGGCTCTGTTGGTTTCTCATCTGTTTTGTATCAGATTCACTTGAAACTAGGTAGAAAGGTGTCCTTTGATAAGATGTTTCTTACCTAGAAAAACTTTCTGCTCAGGGTCACCTGACGTGGCAGTAATGGTGGTTAAACTTTCTTTCAAAGTCCATTTCCTCAGCTGTTATGAATCAGATTTACTTGAAACTTAATAGAAAAGTGTTTCTTGGTAAGATCCTCATCAGTCTTTTATTGTCCATCATTGGACATAGACCTCTCCATCATGGGCGTCTCAGACCCAATACTTTCTGAACTAGTCTCATTAGTCTTGCTATCTTATATTCTACCACCCTCGGTTTTGCTTGTGATATTTGGGGATCCGTGTTGTGACATGACCAGCCCATTATCACTTGAGTTTTCTATTGAATTCTAAATCATCCCCTCAGGGTGGTAGAATGTTTTTTCTATTTCTTTACTGTATGAGGCTCAAGTCAATTAGCTATTTTTGTTAAGTGACAGTACATATGATTTACTGCAATTGACACCATGCTTTTCTTTCAGTACACTTTATTACAAGATACTATTGACACAGGAATACATCAAGTTATTATTATGTTTGTTTGTGTTGATGTGCATAATGCTTTCGAAATTCCTTTATTGACTTTATGGTTATGTTACCCTATTACACATTGGTTCATTAATAATTATAGGTATAGAAAAACTTTCTACCTATTAATAACAGTAAATTAGGTATGGCCAAATTTTAAACTGGGTTAAAGTATAACTTATCATAGCCAGTTTTTAGCTATGAAATACTTTCTCACATTTTCTACAAAGCATTGCAAACAGAAAAACACATTTCTCAAGGAATACAGTTTTTGTGAAGTTGTTGAAAATGAAGGATATTTTGCTATTTTTTCATCAAGTGTATAAACCTACTAAAATATTTGAAAACTCTATTGTGAACATGCTCTGAGAAATTTCTACAGGTCTTGCTTTTATATATCTGAAACTAAAACCACTAGTAAATTATTTGGAGCTTGTGTCTATCATAAGTGATATGACAATGTCAGTGTGCTGTTAAATACCTTATTTATAGTTTTTAATTAGATCTGAATTCACTTGTTTTGGGGTGTGAATTTGAATTGTTCTACTGGTCAAATTGAGCTTCAGTCATATTTACTGGATTCAAATATCAAGTATCTGTTAACGGTGTCTGGGGAAGTTTGAAACCATTTTCTGGGTCTCTAGAACATACTGATCTGAATTAGTTGGGACGACCCTCTCAAAATTTTTTGCATAGCTCACAAGGAGCCTTTTCATAATTGTTATTTGGTATTCCTTGGTCTGACAGGTGTAAAAAATGGTAGATAAACACAGCATACAAAGACTCTAAAAAGTAATACAAAGCTCCCAAAAATCATGACTATATAAAAATTAATGGTTTCTAACTTCATTATTGTGTTCATATATGATCAATATGCTCTATAGTTATACTTTTTGGAGCTTTCATTTGTAACTAAAATATTATACAAACATCAAACCAAGAATTACCTCAATTTCCACTCAATATCTTGCATTTTACTAACATTCCAATGTATAGAAACATGTTATTTGTCTCAAACATGGTAGAAACTTTGAAATTGATAACCACTATGATAAGCATAGAAAATTTCACTTTATCCTATTTCTAGAACTAGTCACATGACTTCATTTGTGAATTTTATAGAAAGTAACGAATAAACCGAAGTTGTCCAAAGGATAAAGGATTACCATTAAAAGTTTCTACTCTAACAATCCATGAAAAGACATCTAAACAACTCTCAAATCATGATCACCATTATATTCAAAGAAAAGAAGAAAACTGAACTAGAATGTTAATCATCAGATTTTTTGTCCTGTCCTTTTGCAGTAAATTTCTTTGTTACGTTCACTCATACTGCTTTCATCACCAGTTGTTGATTCATCACTTTCATCAGAATCCATGGGGTTGTGTGCTTTTGTTCTTAAAGGAAGGGCAGCAGATCTACACCGTATAGATAGCATCGAGCATTTGCCAGCCGTAACGGAAATGGAATATTAAGCATGTCAGTTGGGGCCACAAAATGCAACAAGTAGAGCTCTAAGATAATGGGATTCTTCATCAGCCGAGATGTAGATTTTCCTTGATTTCTTGGCACAGGCTTACCAAAGCTTTTACTCATATTGTCATTGTACATACATTTGACTGTGATCACTTCTAAATCGGTCACTGTCCTGTCAGAAACTGGAAGTATCATTCCAACAGATGATAAAAAGATTTTAAGTCATTCAATTGTGTTACTCTATTGTATGAGCCCACATGACCATATCAGTGTCTTCTGCATTAACCACAGTTTCATTTGTAATCCCCATTGCTCTCATTGTATAAATGTATATTGACACAATATCAATTTCAGAATGTCTACATTCATATGCTGCAATTGGGTGGTGGAGATATTTACACATTCATCATGAACCGAGTAGATAACTTTCATTTCTTTCTCTTCAACCAAGGATGCAAATTTTTCTTTCAAGGAGGACTGTATTCTCCTTTTATTTGTCTTATTTGTGAACTTTTAATTGGCAAATTTCCCACAAAAGGATTTTCATTTTCAAGCGAGTTACTGATCTTTGAGGCAAAAGCAATGTCTTATCACTATTTATCAGTTGATCAACATGGGGCTGCCAAGTAAAAAGCTTCTCTCCTAGGATACTTTCACAAATTTTTGGGGCAGTAGTATTTAACAATTTGTCACCTATACTCCAACAGCTGATTGCTGCTTCTAGGTAACTCCCTCCTACCTCTGTGTGTGCCTCTATTGTGCTTTTATTCTTATGAAAACTATCCTGAAAGCAAAATTCTTCCCGAAGAATTCTACGATGGCCAGGCAGAATTTCCTCAATAGCCTAAGTGTAACTGCCACTGTCATTGAGTCCAAAATTTTGAAGCCATTTCATGTAATCTTGTAGCAATGCCCTCAAAGTCCTAGGTTCCTATTCTCAAAAATGACTATCTTGATATGCTTTGTGAACATGAGTTTGACTTCCTATCATTCACACGTTGGAGTAGAACTTGCTCAGATGACAAGTTGCCACTTGCATAAAGAGGTTTCACATTTTTTCCAGCACAATAGATGATATCTAATTTTTGAGGCAAACAGATCAGAAGTAGCATCAATCACTTTCAGAATGCATCTCTTCATTTTGAGATCTTCAAGGTAAACAGTGTGCAATTTGAAACTCTCACAAGAATCTTTCTATCGAATCATATGGAAGTGATCTCAGCGGGGATGTTAAGAGTTTTCTCAGCAGCTTACACCGAATTCAAAGGTGTGCTCCCCCATCTTATTGTGCCTAGAGATATTGTCACCTTTTCTGCTCTGTATTTATTTTTGTTACTTCAGCTTCATTTATCATTTCAAGGCATTTTTTTTTCTCTTTTGATTTCTAGCCTGTTGCAGCAAATGGGAACTAGCAAATTCTACTTTTCAATGTCTATGCCTCAGTTTACCATTCTGTCTAGAAATACAATCTACTTGTATAGTGAACATTGCAAATCTCATTCAAACCCCTCCACTTTATTGCAAGATTCAGACCATAACATGGCAGAATAATCTGTATGTTTTTCATCACAATGTTGTTTGGAAAGAATGCGATTTCTTTTGGCTTTTGGATTCAAAAACATTTTTTATGTCTGTTTGAAGTTCAACTTAGTAGGGATCGGTTTGATGCTTGGTATATTTTATACACATAAGCCCATTTATCATCATTCATGTTAATCTACTGAATTTTAATCCCCTTCATGCCATCAGATTATTTGTCTTTTTGCTGATGTAATTTATGCAAATATTCATTTCTTTATTCATTCCTTTTCTTTTGTTTTTCTAGAGTTGAGCGGAAGGAGCGAGCACGATTGAAGATTGTCAAGTTTACTGGCAAAGGGAATGATAAGGTAAAGTTATAAAAGACAAAATTTCTTGATGGGGGGGGGCTATATATACATGTGCATAAACATTCCTTTTTTCCTAAAATGATTCTTTCATAAATAAAAAAAAGATTTACTTTGTTGAATGAAGGAATACTCTTTTTATACATGCCTCCATTTTTTTATTCACTTGTAGGCATGCTTTCATGAAATAGGGACTATTGAATTACACACGACTTTTTCTTGGTATTGTTACTATAAATTAACAAACAGTAAATATTCAACATAAGAAGTGGAGTTGTAAAATTGTACTTTAGTGTATGAATTGAAGCAATATGTTTATTCTTCTGCTCATAAACATTTCTTCATTTTTTGGTCACAGGCAGCAGCAGCAAATGAAAAAAGGAAAAAGAATTTCTCGTTTTCTAGAAAGTTCCCATTTATGAAGAGCAAGGACCATAGTGGAAGTGAAGATGTTAGTGCTGATGAACGTAAGTATTTTTTTTTTTTTCTCTTTACCTTTTTGAAATGTTGTACTGCATCCCTTTGTGGATACTTAGAGAAATTGACATAAATAGATTATTCTTGGCTCATTTTTTTTCTTTTCTACCTGTGTATATCATCAGAATTGAATGCTTTAATGACATTATGACTATCTCTTGTTTTATCAATTCGATACGTGTACTTGGAATACATTGTCTTGAATCTTGAGAATTTAAGGGATTTTATTTTATCAATTCTTTTGAGATGAGTTTTTTTCTTTCAATAACATTTTAAAATTGTATATTGCCCAAAACTTTGTCTCATCATACACATGACCACATTTTTTGACAAGATTTGTCTGTCTATTCAAAGTTAATTTCAGTAAATCAAATCATGTTTGTGCCATAATTGGCCATTGTTCCAAGACGTGGGATTTATCTACTTGAATATTATAGTCACTTTGTTAAGTTTGGCTATTTAGTCAGTACAAGTTAGTTAGCTATTATCTGGTATATCATTGGCTTGTATAGTAAACAGTATGATACATGTTTGCCTAACGTCCAACTGGCTAGAACATAACCATGACCTTGAGTGGAGATATATATATATATATATATATATATATATAAAAATATAAACAGATTGGACTCGCTGTACAGCAGTAATGGTATTTTAGACTTGCTTTTTACCCTTTTACCCCATTATATAATTCCTGTTATGGTATCTTTTGAAGGTCACATTTATTGCTTTCTATTTCTTTGGATTATTTTTGTCACTAGGCTATACATTTTCCTTAATGGTTAACTTTCAAAATTATATATTGCTCAAGATTGGATGAGGTGATCTACAGCTTTTATTGCGATTATCCCCCTTCATCTTTTACTTTGACTGAATACACATCTCACTCATTTACTTTTTTCATTTAATAAGTTTCATAACTGATTTATGATGAACACAGTAAACGAATACTCTCTATTCTATCATACCAAAATTAATAGTCGTTGATATTGATTGTACAAAATGGCATTACTGTTTACCATTCATACATACGAATTAGTATTATCTCGTATTCAGAAATCTATACTAATATTTGAGCCTTTTGTTTATTCATACTTCTCCGCAAAAACTACAAAGCCAAATGACCTGATAATTGGCAAGGAGAATCACCTTCAAAAAAAGTCAAAGGTCATCTTCTTGCCAATTTTCAGTTCTGAACATCAAAAAAATGTTGGGGTTTTTGGTTTTGGTTTTTTTTTTAACCATGATCTTTGTCATTCATTTCTCTTACAAATGGCACACATTATTCTTACAATAATTAATTCTTAAACAAATATTGGTGTTTTTGATCGGGTATTGCTTCTGTTGGTATTGCAGCATAGAAAGAAAGCCTCTTTCTCTGCCTTCTGTTTTCACATTGATAAAAATTTAACGTAATTCATTTCATTTCGAAAGCAACATGGTGCAGGGGTGGAGCTAAATCAGGTCTTTTTCTAAGATAAACTTGAAATTAATTCTTTTTTTGGAGGGTATGAAGTATTGTGAACAATTACTATTTTTTACAACTATTCAGATTCATCTTGATTTTCTATTGATTTCTTTGATCACTACTTCTGTGAAGTCATTATTCTGCACTAGTCTATAAAGATAAGAAATTGAAAATAAAGATTTACATATTTTTCATTGGGTTGTCTAATTTGAGGTTCTGTTTCCTTTGGCAACACCAGGTATCCCTGCTTGTAAATAATCTAAGTTTGCTTATATTGAGGTTTTTATAAAATTATGACTTGATATTGAAATTTTTATTTATATTCATTTTTGTCATGTGACTATTTTGATCCTATGTATTTTGTGCTTGTAACACTTTCAAATTTGTTAATTTTTTTTCTCTTTTTTTCCTTTTATTTTAATTTTCTTTTGGATCTTGTGGAGAACAGAAGGTAAGCTTTCTTCTGAAATTTTTTTTCAATTTATATCCATATTTCCTCAGTCTTCTCCCCTTTCTAAGTGTTAGTCACTGATCAAAATTATATGGTAGTTCTCATATTGTTCTATTATTGTTATGGTTTAAATAAAATGGGATCCCTCGTTTAGAAAGAAAATATTCTTTATGCTTTACAGTTTATAGATGACTGAAAATTGATGTGACAAATTCTGTTGAAAGTTATTCTAACTTGTAATAATTAGAATAGCTTTCATCCTTGTCATCCAGTTCCATCTTCTCCCCTCTATTACCCTCACACTCTTGGTATTCAATCCTCATTTTCTCTTCGTTTTTTTTTTGTTTTTTTTTTTTTTTTTTTCTTTCTTTTTTTTTCTCATTTGATTAAAGCTTGTGTTTATCTATAAGTGAAATCAATAAAGTAAATGACTGCTTGATTTCTAAATATGTTCTCATTTTGCTTGATTGAAATTTTCCTCTGATCAACAAATTTGAATGCATTTTTTCCTCCAACATAACCTGATATAAACTAACCAAAACTCTCTTCTTTTTTTTTTCTTTTTTTTTTTTTCTTTTTTTGCATGCAGAAGGCGACTATCCTGGCCAAGGTTTCTATTATCTGTTTGTTCTCAGTTTTGTATTGCTACATTGCTTTAGACAGTGGTTGTGTGTTTATATTTCTGCTGGCTGCTTGACTCTAACTGGGTTCACTTTATCTACATAACCTAACATTAAACGGCTCTTTCACCTGCCCACCAGACTAACAATGCTTTTGTTTTTAAAACATTTTGCTTTTAAAATATATATTTTAAATAAATTTCCTTAAAGTTGATAGATGGTTTTTACTTGCATTTTATCTTCAAGCTAACCATTTCAAGCATCAAATTCTCTTAGCGTCTGTTGAAATAACTTGGATGCAATGTTTGGACAATTCTTTTCATAATGATGAACAAACATTTAAAATTACTTGAAAATACTCCTCTAATTACTGCCTCATAATAGCAGTCGTGACCATGGCTAAGGGCTGTTTTAATTAAATTAGATTAACAAGTATTGGAAGGGCTTTGACGAATCCAGTTTGAAAGAAATTGAAATAATTTTTATATCTCAGACAGTAAGAACTAAGAATGTTTTAATATTCTACCTATTCAAGCTATTCAGGTTTTGTCTCTTGTCCGATCATAAATCAATGAGTCGTGTTCTTCTGAATAGATCAATTTTAGTCAGTTTCTTGGAGTCGAAGGGAATAATTGTTTTCTTCTAGTAGGTGTTACTATAAGGAGAAAATCTACCAATGTCTGAATATAACCCTTTTTACATTACATTTATGAATTAAGTTGAAGGATAAATGCTATTTTTCCTTCATTGAAATTTCATTCAATTAATCCTGTATTAATCTATACTAACTTGATTATTATCCACTTTAGATTTTCTGAAAATTCTCCTCTTCTCTTGTCTGAAGTCTTGCAAAAAGGTGGATTTTTTTTTAAAGCATGTTACCTCACACTGTTGTCTTATTGAAAAGTAAGAGAGCTGCATGTTGGGTTGTGTTCTACATGAATTCTACTTGTGTACTTTGAAAATGAGATCTATTTCAGGCCATGTGAATGTTGCAATATCTGATCATCATCTCACCTGCTAAAATTTCTTAATGGTGCATGCCACTGCTTGGTGATGCTACATCTAGCTAATATTCTATGACAACTGTATTACTTCTGTTATCATGCTTTGTCAAGTATCAATGTCCTCATCGTATCTAATGACACATTATCACCATTATTTTTTGTTGTCATATTTGTATTGTTACAATATTTTCTATATCTCTCTTCTCCTTGAAATTCAATCTATCTGCAGAATTTTAAAATATTAGGTTGTTACACATGAAATTTTTTTTTGTTTTTTTTTTTACACCAAGGAAACACAGTTTCAAAAATTTATTGAAGCAAAGTTATTCGAGATATATTTTGTATAGAAACATTTGTAGTTTATTACTGCAACTCTCTTGCTCAATGTGTGCATTTTCTATTTGTGAAATTCTCATCAGTCCTACAGAACTCACCATTTGCCATAAGATCTTGCAAATTTACTTGAGTGTTCCAGTGGACATCTTCTAGAAACGTTTTGTTTGTTGTTTCATTCCTTTTTTTTGTTTTTGTTTTTGTTTTTTTACACCTAAAATTTTGTGTGAACATTGCCTGGCAGAAACTGGAAATTGCATGTGAGGTGTACTCTAGACTTCTAAAAAGCTTTTTGATTTTGGGAAATTTTTTATGATGAGATTTTTTACATAATTTTAAAACTCTTTTAATCATGTCAGCACTACTGGACACACCTTTTGGTGTAAAACCCTGCAGTAATAAACTTCTTTTGTATCAATACAAAACTGCATCATGACTATCAATATCTCTAATAGTTTTGCTTTAATTAATTTTTCAAACTATTTCTTTTGTAAACTCTTCATATAGCAAAATAATGCCAGAAGTGAAACTCTTCAGTATTGGTTCAATAGGTTTAGGTCTAGAGATATTGATGCCAAACGACAACAATGGCCAACAACTCACAAACACTAGTTCAAACACGTTCTGGGGAGGATTTCGACAGCAACCATATCATGTCATCTCAAGGCAATAAGAGAGGCTCAAAAATTGGAAAAACGGATCACACATGAACTAAATGAAATGCTTTTTGACAGTGTCAGGCCCTACACCTCGCAGCAGAGTGTATCTAAGCTCAGTGAATAGGGATATCCTCCATATTTACCTGACTTTTCTCCCATAGATCATCATTTTTTCAAGTATTCTGAACTTCATACCAATTTTAAACAGGACAAATTTGAAGCCATAATTCATTCCTTTAACAAATAAATCTAAAGAATTTTATGGAGATGACATATTATCATTAGAGGATCGTGAGAAAAAAAGTTATTGCCTGACACCGTTATGTTTTGATTGAATATATACCTTTCTTTTTTTCAAATTTATTTCAACTTAGTATATGAAAAAAAAAAAAACATTTTATACGTAACAACCTAATTGTAAAGAATCTGTACTCTAATCTTTCTTCACTCTGTCTTTCATTTTTCTGTTGTGGTTTGTTTCTTGTTTTCCATACATTCACTGGAACATTTCCTCTCTTACACTTTCATCTTAACCTTCTGCACTTGGGTTTATATTCTTTTGTAAGCTCTTCCCAAGTTCTTTCATCTGTTTTAACTATGTCCCTTCTGAAAGAACATATTCCTTGTCAAAGACCTTAGTACATCAAATAGAAATTCATTTACATTTTCTTGTCTTATGTTCTAATATGTTATCAAAAAATATGATATCCTTCTTGAAATTCTCTCATGAATCATTTCTTCATTTTTTATCCCTTTGTTGTCTTAATATTCTTATATTATTTTAGCAGTATCAACAGGATTAGTTCTCTTTTGGAACAAGTCCAGTAATAGATTTCAAATGATCTCTTTTCCTCTAATGTGTACCTCTTGTTTCTTAAGAAATTTTTTTTTTTTTTTAAGATTAAGTTAACAAGATACTTTAGCATCTATTCTGATCTTGAATGTCTGCTACTGGACTTGGATTTTTCTACACTTTCATTGAGTGGATTGCTGCTATTTGATGATATAAAACGAAGAGTGATCCATTTTATCAGAGAATATCTTTTAATCTACAGGATCCAGTATAGGTACTAATGAAATATCCCAGATATCAAATCTTTCCTTAAAACTTAATCAGAGCAGGGTCCATTATATAGATTTCATAAATATTTCCAGCTATAGGTAGATTTTTTTATATCTTGAGCTTTATTAAAATATGTCTCATCTTAGTTATTTCTATAAGCTTTGCTTAATTTATTATTTCTCATGGATAAGTAAAATGTAAAAATGTTTTTCAAATCAGTTCTTGTCCCTTTATCTGTAAACCTATCCAAGTCAAGAGCCTCAGCCTTGTCCTTTTTTATTTATACATTTTTATTGTCTTGAATGCAGAAATTTTGTATTAAACTTATTCAACATTTTCTGTTCATTTCCTGTTCATGTCTTCTCTCCTAGATATTTTGCTTGTTCTGTATATTTCTTATCTATTCTATAAATAAATGCACTTCATTTTGCATCTTCTCACCTGTATTCTCTGATCTGTATCAGTATTGTGTTCAATGTATTCTCTGTCACATTTGGGTCAGTCTTCTTAGTTATATCTTTATTCTTTCTTTTTTTTTCATTTTATAATTTTAATACATTTGTAAATGTAACACTGCTCATGATTTAGTTGAATATAGTTTTTTTTTAGTTTTTTTTTATTTACTACTGAATGTAAGTCTGGATAACCAGTCACTATTTATAATACCAAACACTTTCCTTTGCTTTATACTGGTATCATATACTTATAAGTTAAATGTATATAACTTTATGTATAGCAAAAATATAAAATTCATATACATTTTGCAAATTCTTTATTTTTATAGTGCTTGATACTTTTATCCAAAGAAGCCTTCATTGTAATGAGCCATTGGATTATTTGTGATATACATACATGTGTGTGTTAGTAAGTTGACACAGGACAAAGGCATGAAATATATTATGTACATGCAGTTGTATTTAACACACACTCGTGAATGTCAATGATGCAGTGCATTGTATTATTCAAATGATGATGTATGTAATATGTGCACATTTGCTGCTAATTACATATTGTGGAACAATATTACATACATCAACTCGAGCTCATTGTTATTATATTCCTTATTTTGATATATATATATAGCAGTTATATCTGAAATAAGTATTATATCCAGAAAACTAATACTTGCACAATAAGTGTCATCGAAATTTGGATTATATATTTTTTCTTTCTGTTGCTCCATTAATGACAGCACCATAACATATACTAATAATTGAGATTGTTGCTTTTAACTTTTTAGCATTCATTTTGAATTAACTTGAATCATATTAACTTTTCTCTCCCTTTTTTAAGTTTTTATGCTAAAAATGTTTTGTTTTTTGTTTGTTTTTTTTAAATTTTGTGCTTGCTTGATCCTGAACCATCCTATTTGCCTTTCATTTGCAAATGTTTTTGATTTTAATCTGGATGAAAGATTGTTTTTGTTTTTCTATCTTATATTTTGGTGCTGTTAAAAATTAATGTTTGTTTTTCTTGAGTATTTTTGCATAATAGATTTTTTTTTTTAACAGAGGTGGGGGAGTAAATGCAGCATTTTCTTCATTTAGTTTTAATTACTTGTCTGAAAATGACAATTAATTTGGCCTAAATAGCTGTTCTTCTACCAGAAAATTACTGCTTATGTTTAATCCTTGTATAAAATTAACTTTTAATTTCTCTAAGATATATTATAAGATGATATTAATTTTGTCCCCATTAATGATAGGTTAGCATATTATTAATATGAAACTGCACATGCACTTTCATACATTTTCTTTCTTTGATTATTATCAAGTAATAATGAACCTTTTCTCCTCCAACAACTTATTTGTTGTTATTGCAATAATTCTTGTATCATCGGACTCTTTTTGTTACTTGATGTAAGATTTTATTGGATGATTTGCTTAGATAAACTACAAGGGCTTTGGCAGATCATTTTTCTAAATGCTTACGTCTATTAATGATTAATAGCATTGTTGATCAGTCAGTCATTATGCTTTAGAAATGAATTAAAGCATCAACCTTTTGAAAATAATAAAATATATTGTCAGGTTTGAATAAGTAATTTTACTGAAAAGCTATGACTTGTTAGTGAGAATAAAGCTGACTGTAAACTCAATTGATATAGTTAATACTTCACATTTATATTATTTGTCTAAAACTTTTCTCTTTGATATTGCAAATTTCATAAGATGTTGTTGCATCCACTTTTTTGTTATGGATGGACACCTCTTACTGAATATTACTTGATTTTAAATATTAACTTGTGGTGAAGACCTTATGCAGCCATGGTAGGAATCTGCTCTTCAGCAGTCTCGTATTAAAAACCATGCTTCTTATATTTTGCAAGTCTGGTTGACAGACAAGATATTTTGATACACAAGTTCTGTGAATTGTTAGTATATAGTAACTGCTAAAGCTTAGTAATATTCTATGCTATATTTTATTACAGTGTAAGTCATGTATAGTTATGACTTATTTTGGTCAGCCCTCTTCTCACTATTCACATAGACATATTTTCCTAGGGATCTTTCTTGATTGTCTTTCAGTTGCCATCTTGTTGAAAATCCTAAGTTGCTTTTCTTTTCTTTTATTTTCAGCAGAACATTTTATATGCCCCCTTTCTTTTGTCACTGACACTGAAGTTGAACATTTTATACTTGTTTACAATTTTTTATACTTGTTTTTATACATACAACAATATAATTTTATTTTTGATTTACAGCATTTAATGCCTTTTGAGTATTTTTGCTCACTGTTATTGAAGCAGAATTTTGCTTACTTTGAGGCATATTTGCAATTAGTTTTTTGATTTGGTATATTACTCTTATAATGTCATTTTTATTATGTGAGTTACATAGAAATAAATTTGGTTTGCTATAAAGAATATTTTTTATACTGTTAATCTCATATAGGAGGAATAGTGAAAATTCAATTGAATTTTTTCATGTCTTCTGAGAATGCTATACACATCAAGAGATCTACACTAACATTCTCTCATGTCTCTGATTGATTCATTACATAATGAATGAGATACGATCTACCATAAAGATGCATCAATAGTGTTTCAGATTTAAATATTAGAAAGCATTTTGTATACCTGAACAGTTTCCATATTGATTTTTGATATATTTTATTTGTACCAAATAGAGTTGATTTGCTGGGATCTGATCTGATCTGATTATAGTTATTATTTGCTATTATACTCATGCTACTCCATAGCTTTGTGCTAAAAATCAATGACAAATAGTATTTTAATTACAAGTTTACATCTTGTTTTTTTCTTGTATAAAGGTTAGGAATAGATATTTGACATTTACCTGCTCTTATTCTTTGAAATAAAGCAGATGTTCCCAATTATTCATCAGCAATTTTAGGCAAGATAAAAATGTTGGTTAATTTTATGTAGAATAAAGTAATCAAGGTGAAATCTTTTATTAAATTCTTTGATACTGAACAGTTGCATCTGTTTTCAGAAACTTAGTTCTACTGACAAGAGAGAGCAAATAAGAAATTTCTAAATGATTGTTATAAAGCCATCTTGCATGACTTGTTTAACATTGCAGCATAAACATTGATATATTTAATTGGTTACCCAAAACTTTGTTTTTATAGTTAGATGGCATTAAGAACATTACAAACTTCATTGAAAAACATTGCTTAATTGTATTGTGACAGCTGTCATCAACATGAATTTTTTTGAATTATCAAAATGGGTACATTTTTGATTATTGATTCTATCATTAGGGCTGGGAGAAAAAAAAACAATATAAGCATGTTTTTTGTTTGTTTTTGTTCTTATGAGTAAAAATGTGACTCAAAAGAAAAAGATTTCTGCAGATCATGGCGATGATATTAAGCAATTTGTCTGGAAAAAATGTCAGAAGTGACTTATATTTGTTTATATTTTGTAATATTGAAGATGGAAGAAAATAAGGAACATTTTTGGTAAAAATATATATCTTTATTTCTTGAAAAAGTAGTGCAAGTAAAAAGAACAATGAGACTTATGGAGAATGTACTGTGAATGTTTCACAATGTTTCAGTTGGTAGACCAGTTGAGATAGACATTTGAGAAAAATCAATATGAAATTGAAGGCAGCAAAAGTTAGTTAATAGAAAAGTATAATATTCCATCATGATACCGCTAAACTGCATGTTTCTTTGATGACCATGCAATAATGAAGTTTTCACCCAGCTGCTATATTCACCAGATATTGCTCTATTTATTCCATTCTTAATGAATTTTTCTCAATGCAAAAAACTTCAAATTCTCTGAAATATTACAAAATGCAACTCAAGCAGTTCTTACCTTGAAAAAAGATGTAAAAAGTTCTGGTAGGTGGGAATTATGAAATAGCCTGAAAAATAAAACATTGTGAAATGAAGGGGTAAATATGTTGTTCAATAAGATAATGTTGAAAATCTTTGATAATAATCATAAATTTTACTAAATGAACCAAGTGAACTTTTTGAGTAACCCAACGCTTACCATATATTCTATTACGCTCTAGTGGCTTTTGATTAAATCCACTTAGAATTCTCTCCCCCCTCTCCCTTTTTTCATGCTATTTTTCTATGAGTTGATCTAAATAAATCTTGGTGAGTTTATTTGTTCAAAATGTTCATCTCTGATTTTAAAAAAATTGTTTTAATTATCATATTTCATAATCTTCAAAGCTAATACTAAGTCGTCTCTGTATTTTTTTTTTTAATGTTCACTTTGAAAAATTGAGCGTACTCTTCAAATAAATAAACTTTGAACGATGGGAAAGAAAAAATTCTTCTTTTTAGGAAAACCAAAAACTACAAGTTCCTGCTGGAATGTTTTGTCTTTTTGTTTAATGTATGTCCACTTTTTGTACTTGTTGTGGAAAGGGGAATTTTTCTTCTCTGCTGGTTCTATTTCAGATCCTTATTTTTTAAGCATGGTATCTAGCTATCTCTTTGCTATCTTGTGTGTCTTGCGTGTGTGTTTGGCTACAAGTGGCTTGTATGTGTCACTCATGGTCCACTATTAGCACTGGCCCAACTGATGTCTCTTACCTCAAACTGAGAAAATGGAACAAAGGTTGCACAATATTTTCCTCTTCCTCTAAACAGTAACTTAAAAATTTTACTTCCAAAACTAATTGGAATTATAAAAATGAAGATCCAGTTCTATCTACTGATTTTTTTTCTTTCTTTCTTTCAATATCTTGCTAAACAAATGGAAGTGAAACCGACATCCATTTAAGAGGAATGATGACCTGAAAAATCAAGTGTATTGAATAGATTATTTTGAAATATTAGTACTGTGCTACTTCAAGCCAATAAAATGGTTCATACAACACTCTTTTATGAAGTGTGAACTGTAAAAATCAATAGTCTTACAGCCAGAAAAGTAATAAAACTTGTTATACTTGATCTAAATAAATTGAAACTGTCTGACTGGTGGTTGAAACTGAGGAAATTCTCAATTCGTGATTTTTTTTTCCCTCCTTTATACTTTGTACTTAGCTATGAAAACAATTGCTAAATCATACTTGGCATGGGATTTAATGTTGGTACACTTGACAAATAATCAACAACATCACCATGTATAAGTGATTTTTAATTGTGAACTTTGACGATCCTGAACTTGATCACTCAGTATTTCTAAGTACATGTGGAAGCTTTAATGACATGCCCATTTTATGAAACATTGATAAATACCATTAATATCTCATTCCAATGTACCTTGATAAACCTTTTCTTCTATTAAAGTACACTATGATCACCACTGGTCCAGATCTTAGTTTAGATAGTTCATTTCTTTCCATCTATGTTTCAAATGATAATATATTAGTTATACTCACACACACACACTTCAGTAAACACTGTGCATGCCTCAGTCTTCTAAAAACAGCTGCATGTTTTCACCTGTACTTAACCAACAGGATAATATCAGAATTTGGCACCTATGTACAAAATATTTTGTTTCTTGAGAATGTCAAATGTTGAATTCATGCAAAACCATTCTTTTAAGAGCTTTATTTTGCTGTCTAAGTAGGTAGACTCTATTTCCTTTGAGATAATTGCAAAGCAAGTGAATGCAGCATAATTTGGGAATTTTGGTTAATTTCGCATTCTGGGGAATATTTTCTCTGTCTCTACTGTATTCCCAAACCATAAAAATCATTTCTCTTTTCACTCACACCAATAAAATTCAGCACCTAATTTGTATGTATGAGTGTGTGTGTTTTTCTGTTGAGTGGGGTTTTTTTTAACTTGATTCTATCTTAACTTTTACTCCAGCCAAACAATAGTTCACTTTCTTTGCCGATGAGTACTATTTGATATTCATCAGTAAATCACAAATCAGTTGCTTTAGCTGCCTGGTTATGCTGTTTCAATCAGTGCTGCTGTATTGGTCAGCAAGAGGACTATCAAAGCTGTTACTATCATTGTTAACCACTTGAACTGTTGTTTTGTTGTGTTTCCAAGTTTTCTAAATTGATGTAACCTATTTTGATACACTTCTAACTTCTTGTTTTCTTGATGTCTTCTTTTATGGAATCTTGTATGATGCTTGACTGTTGCACAATTCCCTCATCACTATCCTCTTTTTCTAAGTCCTCTCAATTCCATTGTTTGCATTCTCTTAATAACCAACTTCTGTTATTACTGACTCATCTCCTTTTTCACTTTTGTTTCTTGATTCCACTGCTGCCTCTGTTTTTATGCCTAACCTAACATTTAATTTGTTCCATTTCTGTTTGATCTAAATTAAAGGAAATCAAAGTTTCATGCCACATCCAGATAATTCTGAGAGATTTAACCCTGTTGGTTAGTATTATACTGACATCTATTGGCAACATACTTGCATTGTTGCTATGCTTCTTGTAAAGTGTATTCATTGTATTACTTACACTGATACCATTTTCATCTAAAATATAAAATGTACTTATGTATGTATGTCCTGTCTGTATCATCTCTTAATCTGTTTCATCCATTCAACATAATTTTAATTTTTAATGGAAGGATCCCTCTATAAAATATAGTTCAACAATTTCATTAAATTCTGTTTTAAAAAAAACCTGTTTCAATTTACAAATCAAGATTTATTTCATTCACAAAAGCATCCAATTTGAAAGCAATATATCTTATTGTGGTGGTGGGGGTAGTGAAACTTTTTAATCTTTTTTTTATTGATTAAATTTCAAAACTTTCCTTCTATGTTTCAGGTGGAGATGAACCAATCTTATCATATGAGGCAGTTATTCAACAAGAATGTGAGTTTTTTTTTTCTCTCTCTTCTTTTTAAATAAAGAATCCAGCATACTAATCTTATTCTACTTGCTTATATGCTACTATTCTATATGGATCTTAGTTAGATAAGTGTATCTGCCTGATTACCAGCCCTTCTGAACTGGAATCAGTTGGGCTTTCTGTCTGAGAAACCTACATGAAAATGAAAATTGGGGGGAAAGAGGGGAGGTGACAGGAAATGTAAGAGGTAAAAAAAAAAGGAAAAGGAAGAAAATCAATAGATATATATAGAGAGAGGGAGAAAGATATATTGAGATGAAAGAAAGACAAAGGGACTGACTCGCTGGCTGGGTATCAAGTGACGGTGAGCAAAAGACAGGCAGGAAAATTGAGATAGATTGAAATTCTTAATGGAGAGATAGGGCAAAGGAAGAATATGAGGATGCAAAAGAAAATATTTGTGCATTCCTCATTTCTCTTTCGCTTATGAAATTAATCCATGTTTGTAAATCAATTAGATTAATCATGAATGGGTAATAGAGAGTGGGTGGGATTAGGGAGAGACATATGATCAGAGGCACGAGATAATGGATAATCTGAGTTGTCAGTGATTGTATTAGAAAGGTGCATAACTTCATCTTTGATATAGGTTTATTGTTGGATTTTTTAACCACTTTGTTTGTATTGCTATGTTATGATATACTTCTGTTTCCTGAGATTCTATTCTGACATTACAAATGGAGCTATTTTTTTACCTCTCATTTATCTGAATCAATGACTCCATTATCTTACATTTATGCTATACATACTTACACATAATAACACACATAACTTGAAAAACCTGAATTAAAGACCAAAACTCTCCTTCCCTACCTAGCATAGTTACTTTTCTTAATCGCATTAGACCAACATCACACTGGAGAAGGTTATGACTCAGACCTGACATAGAAGTGAAGAGGAAACACTTGAATCCTATATTATAAGCATTGCTACCATTGGAGAAAAAGTTCTGTTCATACCACGAAACACATTCGGAGAGTACACCGGATTGGCCAAAACTTCATATTGACAACACAAATAACAAGGTCTAGAAAACTCTTCAAATGTTAATGACCCTTCTCAAAACTATAGAAATTTCAAGTCTTTCCATTTATCAAAATATTGAGTTCTTGGCTACTTTGAGCTTTTGGTGTTCTATTGATTTCTATGATTATCAATGAAACAAAAGGAATAGATATTAACCAATTTCTGAGTACTGATGAGTTTTGTCCCCTTTGATAATTGACTGTTTGGAGTCAATGGATCCTCACTGATGATCACCTATGGAGCTGAAACATGGAACTTAACCAAATGAATGATCCTCAAACTGAGAACCATACAACATCACCTGGAGAGCACAAAACAACACTGTACATTAGGGAAAAAAGTTGGGGATATCATAGAATCCATTGGAAAACTCAAATGGCAACGGGTTGGTCATGTTGCAACAATATCAGACAACAATCGACATCACAACTCTCAACATGGATCCCCATAGATCATATGCGAAAATGTGGCCAGCAAAATACAAGATGGTGAGATAAACTAAAGTTAAAGTATTGGCTCTGCAACGCCCTTGATAGACTTTTCTTCAGAATCTGACAGACTTCGCTTTGTCCAACAACAGACTCTAAAAGTCTGATGATGTAGATGGCACTGGTGATTAATTTGAATAGCCAATCATTGCTAATCTTGTTACCTTTTGGTACATAGCTTCCCGGTTTAAAGGAGGAGCAAAAGTTGATACATACTAATGAAAGAGTAAAAACCTGTGTACTGTACTTGTAACAACTTATTTTCTATGTGTGATATTTTGTGAATTTTTACTAAAATTGTCATACATTTGAATAAATATATGTACCGAATGATTAACATCAATATAAACATTTTTTTCATTGTCACAATCTTTTTGGCGATTGTCAAGAACCACTTCCTCAAAAAAATGAAAAACAGAATATATATTTCACCTTTTTTTTCTTCTCTTCCCCACTATCTGTTAGATTTTGAAGATGATGATATTCATTGTAATTTTGGTCGCATTTGAATAGATTTTTATCAAAAAAAACGTTGGTCTCTTTTACTCTTGTTCAATTCCTTCATTCAAAATCATTCCCTATGAGTTACCTTCTTAGTATAAATTCTTTAATCTATATGCCACTGAATCTCTTTCATTGAGTCTGTTTTTGTAAACCTTTTTTTCAGTGAAATACACACGGCCAGTTATCATTTTGGGTCCTTTAAAGGACAGAATTAATGATGATCTAATCTCTGAATTCCCAGACAGATTTGGAAGCTGTGTTCCCCGTGAGTACTAAACATTTCACTTGAAATTTAAAAAAAGATAAGCTTTCACTTATATCCTTCTTGGAGGATTATTATTACTTCACTGCTAACACTTCAAACATTTCATTTTATTGAAGAATTTTATTTTTCATATTTAATATCTACCATTGCCATCTGAATACATATATTCACAACTCTGAGATATAGAATTTGATGGATTCTTTAAAGAGGATTTTTCTTATTTTGTTATGTTGGATAATTAAATTGTGATTAAATAATTCTGAATTGGATTAATTATTTTGTTGCTGGTGAAAATAGGTCTGTGATTTATGGAAAATATTTGAAGAGAATTATATTCATTGCAATTTTTGTTACATTTTCATAGTTTTTTTCCCTCTCATATGATGTATTTTATTTTTATTCAATTCATGCTTTCAAAATTATTTCTAATAACTTTCTAAATAGATTCTTTTTAGTATAATACTCAATTTCTTTTACTGATTTGCATTGTATGTGTTCTAAATATTATTCAAATGTGTGTATGTTTTTTTTCCTCCCTCTAGATACAACACGGCAAAGAAGAGACAATGAAGTGGATGGCCGTGATTACCACTTTGTTGCATCGAGAGAACAGATGGAAAGAGACATTCAAAACCATCTTTTCATTGAGGCTGGCCAGTACAATGACAATCTTTACGGAACCAGTGTGGCATCAGTGAAGGAAGTTGCAGAAAAGGTACATTCTAGATAAATGTGACTGCTAAAAAATTCTTCCTCAATTTACAAATGCTTGATATCTTACAATTTATAGAAACAGATTCTTCAACTTTGTGTGTACATTCAATCCTGTAAATATCAGACCCCATCGCTCTTTTATTGATATATGTCCCTTTATAAAGTGGCCCAACTACAGTGGTCAATGGTTGGTCATGCCCTCTGGATGCCTGAAGAAATACCTGTACAAATGCTTTAGAATTTGCACTGGTAGGATCCAACAACTACAAAGTTCTCAGGGGCCGTCACTACCCAAACTTGCTTGGTAAGCTGCAAGCAGACCTCAAAGGTACAGGTCAAGGAACATTAAGATCTTGTAGCTGGGGACACTCGCCAAGAAAAAGATTGAGTGGCTTCAAATGAAGGACTGAATACTGTTGTAGGATGTTTCAACTATTACGGCTGCAGAATACAGTCAATCATGTCCATTTGTAGTTTTCATTGTGACTTAATTTTGTATTATAATAATGATCACCCACAGTAACCGTGGCACTTGAATTTTAATATTATATTTTACCAAGTTGCTTTTCTTATCAACAGGGCAAGCACTGCATTTTAGATGTGAGTGGAAATGCAATCAAGCGACTACAAGTTGCTGGACTTTATCCAATTGCAGTTTTCATCAAACCCAAGTCCGTGGAATCTATTATGTAAGTTTCTTTCTCTCTTGTGTGCAGTTGGGTGTGTATATCTATCTGTTCGATACGATAAGAAAAAAAGTTTCATGCTGTACATGAGTGTGCATGTTATGTGAAATGCATTTCTTCTCCAAAATTAGTCTTATATTTTTCCAATTTTTTTTTTTTTTTCTTTCATTTTTCTCATATCTCAAAACTGATATGATGTATCTAATATGGAATTTTGTTCTGCAGGGAAATGAATAAGAGGATCACAGAGGACCAGGCCAGAAAGACATATGAACGGGCGATGAAACTTGAGCAAGAGTTTGGCGAATATTTCACGTGTAAGTAAATCAGCAATTGTGGATGTTGATTGAAAATCTTTCAATTTACTGTAATTTTGTACAGTGCACTCAGGTAGATGAATTATGGAAATGAATAACTAATGAATTAAATATGGATAAAAACATGAAAAATAATCACTGGTAAAGACTCAAGTCCTATTATATGATAACTATACCTATCTTGTATTGAATTATTGACCGATGAATTCATGTAGATGTTTTTTCTGTCTGCTTACAGCTGTCGTACAAGGTGATACAGCCGATGAAATCTATGCAAAAGTGAAGGAAGTGATCCGTGATCAGTCAGGTCCCACAATATGGGTGCCAGCAAAAGAGAAGCTCTGAGCTGGATCTTTGGCAGAGGGAGAAAAAAAAATGAAAAGAAAAAATTCAACTGGAAAAGGGGAAATTCAACTGTGCTCAGTACCAAGTTGAAATATCTATATTTGAGGGTGCAATATATACTGAACCCACCAAATATATAAACGGGGATCTGAGATCAGCTACTAAGCAAATTCAAAGCGTCATCACAACTCTATGGAGGAGAATACTAACCCCAGCATTATAAATCATGTCCATTATTACCTTTCAGCCACCACCACTACCAACCCAACAGCAACAATAAAAACAAGAGTAATTACAATAACTATATAGACAAAAGTGACCAGTTGAAGACCTCTAAGTGGGGCTTGATTAGGCTGTTTGGCACTGTCATCTTGCCAACTTGACCTTGATTTAATATACAGAGACTTAAAAGATGAACCAAAACACAGGAAAAGGAAGAATGGAAAGAATAACAAATATATAGCAACAATAACAAATTCTGCATTTATTTTTATTTATTTATTTTTTTCAACCCATTTAAACTTATGATTTTTTAATGTCATTTAGACAGTATATGGGTGAGTGGGTTTTTCATTCCTACCATCACCATTATTACTAATATTACTTGATTCCTTCATTCTGCAAGTGATAATATTAGTTTTCAGTGGATACAGCAGCAATTAAATATCTTAAATCCTTACCTCTAGATCTATTTTATTATTTTCTAATTTGCCCCTTTTTTTTTTTTTTAGCTCTCCACCTCTGAATTATTTTGGTTATTTTTTCTCTTTATTCACTTAATTTTGTTTGAAAGTAGTTCTTTTTATTGCTTTTCTGTTCCCAATAAGAGCTGTCCACCATTGTTGCACTTATCAAAGTCACATATATGATAGATAATTTACCCTAGTTTTTGCAAATGAACAAGTAGAAAATAATTATATTACAATTATTGAGTTAAAGGAATAATAAAAAGTGAAAAAAAAAAATTTTTTTTTAAATTTTAACTTGGCCCTTCTAATAATTTGAAAACTTTTGCATATTTAGGTCAGATTTTTCACATTTTCATTTTTTTTCCTGTCTCTCATTCACTTATTTTCATTTTTTTTTTTTTTTTTTTTTTTTCTTTAATTTTGTAACAAATTTGTAGATTTTTTTTTTTCTCTCTCCAATAAAACCTAAGACTTGGAAAAGTGGGGGATCATACCTCTCTCACTAGCCATTGCATATTAAATCTCTCTCACACACAAACATACACACACACACACACACACATACATATGCATGCATGTGCTGGCAACTCACTGCTTTGATAACAGCAGCACTTTGGTTTATGCTTTTTATTTTATTTTTTTAACTTCACCTCCACAGCTATTTTTGTCAGTAATGACCGACATAACATTTTTGTAGGAGAAGTTTAATTATCATGTGAGTCTGGTTTAACTGGAGCGGACTTTCGCCCTCATTGTTCCTCGGACCTCTTCATTTCCGTACTGTTCAGACTTAAGGTTCCGGTTTTGTTTCTTCCTCTTTCATCCTTTTAGTCATCCCATTAAAGAAAAAAAAATATACTTATGTCATGTCCACCAATACATATGTATGTACTGCTGAGACTTGTGGCAGTAGCAAAGATTGGGATGGCTTTTTTAAGTTTTATTACTAAGTGATGACACTGTAAGTCGCATTGAATCTGTTTTATGATGTATGTATGACCAATCCATAACGCTCTTGATGCTTTGGGGGAAGGGGAGATACAAGATGTTTGCACACTTGGAGCTTACATCATTCATTGAAGTCTTCTGAAGTGGAAGTGAATTAAATGTTTTAAATAAAGAAATTGAGGAAAAATGTAATTTTATTTCCCCGGGGGAAGGGGAAATATATATATATGTATATATAGATATATAGATATATATATATATACACACACACACTCACATACATACAAACTTTGACTCTTTTTGGGGAACTCTTCAAGCTGATGAGATATGAACTTTTGATTACCACAATTTAAGAAAAAAGGAAAGAAAAGGAAAAGAAACGTTTGTAGTTAACCAAAAAGTAATTCTCTTTAAAAAAAAAAAAAAATAGGTAACATTTCACATTCTATTCTTGAAAAGAATTTTTTTCTTTATTCTCTTTTATCACGATGAAATCATTGATTTTTGGTTATCCCTAAGCAATTATCTCCGTCACCCCCTTCACAGTTTTATTTTTATCAGCAAATCAAACTAATTCTTGCTAACAAAAATTATAAAAATAATGGGGGGAAAACATTTGCACAATTGTTATTATTCCATAATATAATCTCTGTGCAAATTGTTAAATAAAAATTCCGGATCTTGAAAATGGCCACACGCTTCTTGATTACGCCTCCAATTTCCATGTTCAGCTAATTTAAGAGATATTATCACCATCCACTCCGCCATATAACCAATGCAATATATCTAAAAAGAAAATGGAAAGAACAAAAACCTACAACAGCTTTCAGTTTTTCATGGACAATGATGTCCTTTGTTTTCTTCTTCCACTATGTACTTAAAGCAAAAAGCAAACTGCCTTGCTATGGTGAACTTTGATATATGACAGATAATTTTTATTTACAAAATTAGAGCTATGGTTTAAAACCTAATTTCTATTGTGTATAGTTATTAACCAGGCTGCTCAATCTTCCTCCTAAACCCCCCCCCTCCATTAAAGTGTTCATGTGCACCAAGATCTGCATACACTCCATGTTTTTTCTTTGTTTCAACTGTAGTCTCCTAGAAGGATTATTGTTTCTGATATCTTTTTTCTCAGGGTTTTTCATAACAAAACTATTAAATATATTTGAGATGATCTCAGTATTGGCACTCCCATATGTTGTGAGGGATTGTTTCCTCCCCTTTCACAACAGAAAATGGTAAATTTTTTTTTGCACAGGCAGTGATCTTGGCTGTTAACTTTTTAATAACATTTATTTCTGCTGTGGTGGTACATAATCACATTCTTACTGCCTTTGACAAAAAAACAATAGTGTTTTCTATATAACTGCACTCTTTTCCATTTTAAGCATTAATAGTTGCTCCATTCAAAGTTTTTAATTATAGATTCTAATGATGATGCTTTGTCTAAATTTTATGTATAAAAAAAAATATTTTAGTTTTCATAATTTCCCTCTCAAAAAAATATTTGTGTACGGAAGACCAAAAAAGCGAACCTTTCTCTCTATCTCCTGATTTAATACTCATACCATCCACCATGTGTATGAACCAGTCATGTCCACTGGAGGAGTGGTTTGAGTTTATGATTATACCACCATCAGCAACACTTTCTTTCTTACCCTGTTCAATATAACATTACTTATTCCAACTTCTACTAATAATGTTGCATCCTTTAAGATTCTATCACCAACTTATTTCTTTCTGCTGCCATAAAACTGAGCATTTTCCCTCCCAGATCAAGCTCAATCTGTAGTGTTTAGCATCGACTCCCTCTGCATTCTCAGAGGTTAGATGAATGTGAGCACATTATTTATTATTTAGCCAGCCATATCTGTATTAATAGGATTGGTTTGAGCCTAGGAGCAGCCATCTAGATTTTGGATAAATTCTCACCCGTTACAATCATTCCATTAGTATTTCTGTCAAATACACTAATGGTATAAATCTTTTTATGAAGCCTCTCATCAAATCATAGTGAAATCTTTCTTTTTTTTTTTTTTGTTTCACTCTGCTACTATGATAGATTGTCTTCATTTATCATTTGACAAGCGTTTGGTGTTTGGGGGACAAATCCCAAATTACCATTTTTGAATTTTGTTGTTTAAACACTCCATCTAACCCGTAGTTATTATTTACTTTTTCTTCCCAACTTGTTTTGTCCTATTCGTGGGCAATATGCTCTACCAAATGAAGAAAGAAAAGAATATGGTGCTGAATCAATTCCGTAGTTATTGAAGTTCATCCCCTTTGTTTTTCTGCAGGTCTTAACATTATCCAGTGCCATAAATGGCAACTCCCCTTATTAAAACTGGCGACAAATTTCTTTTTTTTGTCTTCTCCACCTTCTCTTTATTTTCAAAGATACAATGATGATGATTTAAACACAAAATTTGATATATAAAATTTGAAAAGTTTTTAATTCCCAAACATCTTGAAATTTTATATATATGTAGAGAGAGAGAGAGAATGTGTGTATGTGTATATTAAAACCCACCCACTCCCCCCAAAAAATTCAAAGCTACGAATGAAGATTCTATGTTTTAGCTGGTTAGCAAGCTGAGGGAATGTCTCCTCAAGCTACCATCTCTCTCTCTTATTAATTCAAATATTTCAAGATACAAAAGCAGCAATTGTAAATATGCAGTCTATATGAAAAATGTAAATGCACCGATGCTTTGAACTTTCTTTTCCATTGGAATGAATGAATCTGAAAACATACATTAGGGAAGGTGGGGATTTCTCATAACTGCAAGACTGGTTGATGTGTTTGTGGATGTATGTGAACATCTTAACACTTCCCTCATCATTTTTTGTATGCATTGGTTTAAAAGCTGGGTTATTTTTTTTAACTGTTTAAGCTTAGTCAGTTTGTGAGGAAGAAAATTATAATCTAATTGAAAAGAAAAAGCAGAAAAATTGAAATGTTCTCCTGTGAACTGAAAACCGAACTATTTCCAATGCAAACTGTTATATGTAAATAAATTAAAGTCCTATGTACACAATACCAACCCATGGAATATATTGTGTCCATATATATATATATATATATATATACATATATATATATATATATATGTAATCACTTATATGCCCAAAACCCAACCCTACACTTATAAACAATTATCTAATCATGACTTAGACAAAATTTTAGTTTTTTATTAGTTTAAAAAGAAATGTAAAGCTCTTCAATACAAGCTTATTGTTCTGTTTTTAGCTTTTCCTCATCTAAGCAAATGCTAGTATCAATTGACAGCATCTCTATCTGCTTATATAATCCAATGTATCTACATGTACAATATGTACTCTCCATCAGGAAAAAATTAGATCTCAAAGCTTTAAGGAAAGAAGATATATGTATGTAAGCGTACTCGTACATCCATTTATTAGCCAAAGCCTTTAGATTGGGTTAAAATCTGCTGACCAGTTAGTTAGCAACCCCACCCACACTTTACCTCATCACTTTGTAATTCTGTGCGTTTTCCTTTCTCTAAAAAAATTGTTCTGTCTTTGGATTGCTTTCAAAGCCTATGACTACTATTATTACAGAGCAGCAAAGTAAAGGAAACTGTGTTTGAGAGTGTATGTGTGTATACACATACATACATACATATATATATGTGTGTGTGTGTCTGTGGTTGACTAAATGGTTGTCTTTACCTGCCTCTCTGTTCATCAACAAGGTTAAGTGAACTGACCAACAATGTAACACAGGAAAGTAAGTTAAGATATGAATATTTCTTCCCATGAGGGTCGATACTGTAGTCTACTGTTATGGAATAAAGGTTTATTCAGTTGGTTAATGTTTTGTCATATTCCATTGCTCAGTTTTCTAGGCATTAACTATGTTTAATTATTCCTCAGTGAATTCTGGATAAGAAAAAAGGGGACAATCATTGTTACAATTGTTTTTATTTTAGCTATCAAATTCACCCTTGGATTTCAATATATATATATATATATATATATATATATATATATATATATATTGTATTATACTATTTTAAAGTCCTCCTCAAGTGATATAATTTGGATGTATGTTACACCATCTCCTGACACGAAGATACATTTAAGAATAATGACAACTTGAAATGTTTGTAACAATCTGAATAAGTCATGTCTCAGCAGGCTCTCTTCTGCATAGCATAAGAATTGTTTATTTGGATAATTCAAGTGTTCACTTCATTTCCTCTGAAAATATTGAAAAATGAACTTGTTGAAAATAATGTTATGTGGAAAGTGATATTCTGCTATGAAAAAGAAAATACTCTCTTAAGTAAATATATTGTGAGAAATACTGATGAACAGTGCCCCTCTCAATATTTCCATGTCAGTTTTGCTTGGCATAACTTTTTGAGCTGCACTCCAAACTCTAGTGACATGTTGAAAATCTAGTTTCAGGCAAATTGGATGCCTCAACGCCCCTTTGTGAAAAACACTGGAGGAGCAGGATTTTCTTCTCTGTAAAATTCAATAACTATCATTTGATAAAACGAATTTAAAAACATGGGTAATTTTCAATCACTTTCTCTGTTTTTAAATGACTGCAGCCATTTTCAATGATGAATTGTGAACATCAAGGTTTTTTGCAGTAATATCTGGAGCAACACTTGCAGGAAAGAAAATTAGATTTATACCTTTAGTCAATTGTAAAAAGAGTAGATATTGAGTACTTGGTGTGCTCTATCCTAGTATCTGAGAGTGACAAATAATAACTAAAGCTATTGGATGAGAGAGAGGTGAAGTAAATGAAAATAGTTAAAAACAAGATATCAGAGTTTAACCATATTTTCTTTTCTTTGATTTCAGTAAATTCAACTTGATATTCAGAAACTTTTTTTAATGAAAAAATTGGACAAGGTCTTTGCTCAAATTTTTTTTGCTAATTTTCATTTTGTGCCTCTCCCCCTGTCTCCCCAAATTAATATCAATAGACTTTAATCCCAAAGTCTCTCCATCATTAGTTCTAAAACAACAATACCCTTTACAAGCTAAGTTGATGGTCATCTTTTTAAAAATTATAATCGCAGTTATGTAGAACAGTTGTAGTTTCTTTAAATGTTACCCATATCTTCAGTACACTGGATTTATATTTTACTCTCTGGGGTTTCGTTCATTGGTAGCTTGTCTTATGAATGCTGTGGTTCATTTGGTATCCACATTTGTCAAATGATAATTAACCTCACTGACATTTGTAAAGATCTCCACTAAGTGGCATGTACAGTACAAGAAGGTAAACTTTTGTATGTATATCATTTCTACTTAGATGTTCAACTAAATTTACTAATGAGTCCTCACAAAATCTCGACTACTCTCAATGCATTATCTACAACTGTTTGCTTTCATTTTGTCAAAACCAGGAATTGAAAATAAGTTCACTGGCAGCCATGATTTTTAACTGCTATGAAACAACACTGTTTTGCCAAATCTGTATTTTGCATTTTTATAACTACTAATTTGACAAAAAATTCTTTTTCAATCCAAGCATCCTCTTTACAAGAAATTAACCTTTCTTGTATATATTCAGATGTTTCCCTGAATCTTACTTAATTTGTTACCTTTTTTTTTTTTTTTCTTTTAACTGAAATCTTTTTTCTAGTCATCCTCAAGCAACAGGCTATGGTATAGAAACATTTTAACACAGTGTGTGTCAAGACTAACATTCCAATCGAAACATCACATAATCAGAAAAGATGTTCCCAAGGGCTGTTGTCATCAAGGAAGAGGAACTTTCTAACTCTGTCTACATGTCAAGTCATATATCCAGTCATTTACTTGTCCAATGTGCTCAATATACATAGTTAGGATTAATTGTACTTCATCCAAAAAAGAAGAAAGTCTTCAGCCTTTTACTTGGGTTCTTTTTTTTGTCAGTTTGTAGATGACTATCATCTAGACTACCAACCTTAATTAAAAACCTCTATTAACTAAAAGACATCTATTTACAGTCACCTGATGGTTTGTTTTGCCTGAATCAGGAGATGAGAATGCAAAATATACTCAATATTTACTCTATGATGATATTTTTACTCTTATAGTCTTTCTATAAACAATATTTGTGTATCTTGAAATGGAAGTTGACAGTCTGTTCAGATTGCTCTTATATATAGGCTTTCACTTGTAGGTTTTTCAAGTTCACTAAATACCTCCTCAGCTTATCACACTATCTTATCCTATATGTTGATCAAGTCAAATTTTATATTTATGGAATGATGACTTCCATGAATATTTTCTGCTACATCAGTTGATAATTTTTATGCAAAAATTACCAAGATGCTAATTGTATTTTAGTTTATGATCGGAATGCTTTCTCTTTTTTTAGATGAAGTTTTGATGGAATGTATAATTCGTTGTTGGCCAAGCACAAAGAAATTCAAGTGCCAACTTTTCATACTCTCTTTTTGTATTCACTGAATGATATGCAGAAAATATTAATCATCCACCTTATAGTGTATAGAAAAGCAGAAAAAAGAACCTGATGGCTTAGTTGAGTTTCTTATCGTCTAACATAGATTTAGAGGCAAAAGAAATAAACTCGGATATATGAATTTATAGTTGTATACATTTCTAAAAAGGCTTTCTACAATGTCTATGAAAGTTTTGCTTGAAATTTTATGATGAGTCAGCCTTGTGGGTTTCAGCCTAAATAATTTAAGCCTTATTCCAAATACAATGCAGCCCTAAAAAGAAATAAACTCCCCAATCTACACCACTTTCCTCTTTTAGTAAAAGCAATTGTTGGCCCTGTTGATGGATAAACGACAAAAAATGGTTATGTCTCCTGTTCAAAATGTTTGAAGTTTTTAGTAGTTATCCATTTATGTTAAAAAAAATGAACATGCACAGATTTGCTCATTTCTCAAATTCCAATAGATTCATAAAGCTATACAATATTATTAATTTCTTTTCGTTTATCTGCAAATTAAGATCAAAATTGAAAATTTTTTTTTCTCAGTCAACAAGATGAAAGTTTCCTTAAGTCCTCATCCAATAATGTTGAGAATTAGTGTTGAGATAAAATTTCTTATATTGAAACAAGTGTTATGAACGTTTTCATTTTGCTATGGGGAAATTGAACTAATCCATAGATACTGAAGTCAATACATAAATAGTCTTTTTTTTTTCAATTGTTCAGAATGTGCACATCAATTATGATAACTGCTAAAATATGACTTCCTTTTTGCCAACTCATTTCACTCGACAAACTTGTATTCATGCTTGGCAACCACAAATTTCTGCTGTATATGAGATCTAACTTTTCACTCTATGATTGTTCAGTTTAACATCTCCTACCAAGTCATTTTCTGTGGCTTTTGCAGCTTATGTCAGATTCTTTTATTTTACTTATATTTTACTAAACGTTTTTAATTTCTTTCCTCTCTTCTTTAAAACTACTGATTTGGTTCATTATCAAAAGCCTTCAAGGTATTTAATGTAGCTATATTAAATATAGCTATCTTTTCAAAGAATTTTTGAAGGCATTCTCCAGCCAGTTAACATTGATTTTTATATTGAGGTATAAAATATTGTTCACTTGCTTTTTAAAAGCTCAAGACAAATATTGTGAAATTCAATAATATTGTTAAACAACCTAAAGAGCAATAGTATATCCTATCTGAGAAATCACATCACACCATTTATGTTAAATTGGATTCTTCAATCTCAAAGATTAATGATGCTTGCTAAAACAAATATTTGTTGTCTCTTGCATTGTTGCCGCCTTTACCATTCCATTCTCAAGCCAAATATTTACCACTGCCATCTAAGCCTTGGTGGAATTATCACGTACAAATGTGTATTATAAAGGAGTTGACAATATTCACGATAAGTTCCTCATCTTTCGAATTTTCACTTCGACACTCGAGGAACACTCAGTAAAGTGAAAGCTCTTATTCAGTTGAGGAGAAATAGCAAAGACCACTCAGCATAATTTCAATGATTTTGACAAGGTTTCGCTACTACCCCCATTCACACGTTGGGTAGGTGCTGTAGTTCTAGAGGTAAGTATGTTCCTTGCATTTTTGACAGTGAAGCCAGCATCACTCAAAGTCGTCTGTTGCTGAGAGTATTGTACTTGTAAAATCTGTGATAATCACGGTAATGGACGTCTACACACACGTACACTTTGCTTTAAAGGTGCCGTGAAAATTTTAATATTCTCTGAAAAATGTTGGTGGGGGGAGAGACCATGTGGATTTGATAGTTGCAAATATTTACCTTCTCTTGATGTATTTTTTTTTTTATATGAGGATAGCAAGTTTTGTAGAAGATGGCAGATTAAGAGAAATTTCTAGTTTCTGAAGTGTTACTCAATTTAAAAGCAAAATCTCATTTGATTTCTTGACGAAAATGAATATCCTTAAATATCTTAATAGCCTTGTATCTTGCAATTAGTTGTCACCTTCATTGGTCTAGAGATGACACTATTCGTTGCTCATTAAACATATGTAAAATTCAAGAATTATATTTAAAAAAGTCTTTTGTTGGTTTCTGCTGCTCAGCTGACTGGCGATATTTGTTACTATAATTGTTGGCGCGTACACATATATTTTTATTACAAAAAAATGGCTGTGTCTCTACCCTTAAAATTACTGACTTGATGATGCATTGTATTTCATTAATTTGAAATAAAATCTAAATGAGCTGTAAAATGCAGGCCTCTCACATATCACTGTAAGACACATTTGAGTCTTGAGGAATTTCGGTATACTTCATTGAATAATTATCAGCCTGAGCACTTGAAAAAGCCTTTCATCACATAATAAAATGCAGAGTTTTATATTTCTTTAGAAAATGGTTGATTTAGAAAAATAAAATAGAAAACCGACCAGTTTTTCTGACTATTGGTTTTTGATTCATTTGCGAAATCTGGAGGAGAAGGAATCCAGTAAACACAAATTATCCAACTGACAAATTTCTCGGTCAAAATTGATTTCTTGCTGCCGCCAAAAATCCTATTTCATGCTGTGCCAGTCCAATGTGTTTTCTCCTGTGCATTATCTAAATCGCACGAAAATGGAGGCACGCGCGTTTGTTCTGCTGTCGTCTTGCTTAGAGCTGGGCTTTCTTTTCGAATGCAGTTGCTACTTTCTTTATTTTCTGACTGCCTCTACACCACACAGCTAGGTGGATTTAACAATCTCTATAAATACTTTGGACATAAAACTCCCTCAGGAGTGGGCCTAGAATACTTTTTCATAATCATCCGATTCCTGTGCATACAGCCAGATTTCTTCACAACTGAGCCATTTTTCTCAAATTCTTCCTTTTTCCCTCTTGATAACCCTTTTTTCCTAGGGTGTTTCATCTCCTTTCTCCGAATCTTAGATAAGTAAAAACCTTTTTGCTACTGCCTTGTCATCTGCCTTATAGTTCAAGAGTAGATTATGGGGTTGTAGGCTACCACGTCGAAAATTTTAATTTCATTGTTATAACTCGTCCAAGATTAGAAATAGATAATAATGGTGATGTTTTTCATTTATATTACTTGACTTCTAGCGCCAAATGATAAAAATATTCTAGGTTCAATTTTTTTTTTTTTTTTCACCTGTAAACTTCAGAAAACCCAAGTGTTAAGTCATTTTAGGAGAATAGTTAAGCTTAATATATATATATATATATATATATATATATATATATATATATATATATATATATATATATATATGCGCACCCAAATGCTTTTCTATACTAATGGTTATTTGCTATCAGGCAGAAAATGCTGAAAGCTATCTGGAATAAGAATAGAAAAATAAGCTTGTAAATGATAACGAGGTCTGAGCTCGCAGTTTTAGCAATTATCGAGAAGTATAACTTGAATTTTGTTGTTCGGTCTAAGTGGAAATCTTCACCTGTGATTCTGTGCATCACGAATCATTAATCTATTTGCGCAGTGCTAGTGGGTCAAATGAAAGTATAAACAAAGAGGAACACTCGGCAGAAAGCTACCCCCCCCCCACTCCCGAAACAAAAGAAAGATCCCCACCCCCCAAATCATTTTAAATCGCCCAAAACTTTTTCGTATCATCTGTTACGCAGTTTATGATAGAGGAATTTTTTTTAACTATATTACTAGCTTTTAGTGTTTATATATTCATATAAACGGGACAAAAATGAAGAAACTTAAAAAAAATATTCCTGTATTAATAACTCTTAGTATGTGGGCCAGTATTCACTAAATTCTATGAAAAACAAGATAGCTGAGACTAAAATTAATTTAGTAGATATATGACATCAATGTAATCTTCCCACTACGTTGTCGGACGTAATCAAGAAGAGTAATTATTGACTTCAGCTATCAACAGTCTGGCAAATGAAGGCCATCATCCATAAACAATTCAATGATACAGACAGACGAAACCTTTGCAACTACCGTATTTTTTGGCATATACGATGCACTCCCATTTTAGCTGGCAATAATAATGAAGAAAAAAAGAGAAACCTATTTACAAAATTTTAAGTGCGCTTTATATGCTCTAAGATATGGTAATGAGAATACATTTATTTACTCATGAGTAAATAATTTGATTTGAAGAAGAAAGATGGTTGAATCTGAAATTTTATTTCTTTTATGTTACACAAGAAACCTTTTCCCCCTATTAAAATTGAATTTATTGAAAAAGAAAATAAAACATAAGCAAAATGTAAATTTCAGACTCAGAGCTTGTCGTTGGCTACTAAACTTTTTGTAGTTTTGGTCGGCCTTTTCATTCCTTATGACTTTCTGTGTGTACTTTCCTGTTAACATTTCCATGAAATTTCTCCACTTCTTCTTTCTTTGATGACACAAAAAGAACCAAAAAGTTCAAGTGAATAAAAATGTTAAAACGAAAAACAAATCTGACTTTCTTCATTCTCGTTTCCATATATATTATTTTTTATTATTTATTTATATTTTTGCTAAATTGCATTTATTGTTCATGTTGTGTCGGCCTCTGAGAATTAAATGTTGTGCCTCAAAGATAAAGGGGGGAAAGTCTGAATTAATGAATACTTTTACGGGCCACTACCATAATTTCAATTAATACTTAATATATCAGGTTTAAAGAAAGAAAAAAAACTAGTTTGGGATAGTTAGTTTAACCATTCCGAATTGACTGTCAGCCGTGGTTTGTCTGCTTGCAACTGCAGTATGGTGTTAAGGGTAAACGAATGTTAGTTACTTCTAATGACAATACTGATAAACGTTGAATATTCGTCGCAAAATACAATTTGAGTCGTCAAAATACGCTAAGCATTGTTTACAGATGAAATGTAATTCCATTAAAGAAATTGCGAAAGTCGTGCAGTATTTGAATGCAATTATTTTAATCCATGAAGTTAGAGCAGATAGTTTTTATTTTCATTAATGGATTTCGCATACTATACGAGCATTTTATTTTCACCTCACACTCTGAAAACTGATCAAACTCACTGATCCCAAGGATTTTTTTTTCATCAGCTATACATTCGGATGTTTGAAACCTCGTATATTTGGATGAAAAAAAAAATACTGTATTTACTAGCCTATATGACACATAGTTAATGAGAGTGATAAGGGGGCTACCGCTCAGTGTAGCTGGTCCAAACTCCATAGTCTATATCCAGCTTCTGTAGACGGTTCCTATTCTTAATGCCAGTGTACTATTTGCTGTCATTTTGTAATGTGCCTCTTGTATGCCGGTCAATTTTACAATTTTTTTTTATCCCCGTGAACTTGGTGACTAATATAACTGGTTTCTATTGGTTGACTATTTACTGTCCGTAATATCAATTACAGTAGTCACTAAGTTTATCTAAGAAGTTTTCAACCAGGCTAAAGGACAAGTCAATCCAGTAGTATTCAGAAATTTTAAGATTAAAGCCACTGAACCATCTGCTTCAAAGGACCTACTCTATTCTTAAGTAAATGAATATAGCCTTACGTCACATCGACTCGTGGGTAATAGTCAAACAATATTTTAGAGTAGCTAATTGAATATCCAAATATCTTAATTATAAGTCCTGCAAATGCCGTAATTGCAGCTGACACGTGCTATACCTTGTACAAAGGTGAACAAGAAGTGAGAAAGGTCACTTTCAACTTACATATTTACGTACGTACATACTCATGAATGATCACAATGTGTGGAAGCTAACTTTATGGAAGAGGTTTTTAAAGGGCTTGAATACATAATATATTTTCATATACAAGCAAAATGTATGAAATTGAAGAATAAATTACTATTTGAAGCCATGATTGTCAGCGAGACAGAGGGATGCATCTGACCATTTCCAAAGAGGAGTGATTCAGGGTTAAACAAGAACTCTAGAAGCATCACTTGGAGAGAAATAGAAACAAATATCTACAACAAAATGCCACTGAACTGAATTTTACTAGAAATAGAGAAGATCCTTAGAAGAAACCAAAATGGATTTAGGAAAGGTCGTTCAAACCTCGGCATGATTTTAACTTCGTTAAATAATCAAAGTCGTTGCAAAAAATCTCAATATAACTACTGGTGTACTGCAGGGTTATATACCGTTTCGGCATTGTTATTCATCATCTCCTTTGATTATGTTCTACGCACATCTGTTTTTCTGATTGAAGAAAATGGCTTCACATTAACCGAATCCACCTCCCCGCTGCTGTCCAGCTATCTCAGATAGAAATTATGCAGATGACCTGGCCCTCTTGCCAGATAAAATAGGCCAAGCAACTAACAACCTTCGTATCCTTGAAAGGGCGACACAAGACTGTTTATCCACTCCACCATATCGGGAACAATTGTTGATTACCATAGAGAATCAGTTGACACATTCATCAATCTTGGCAGTAACATCGTATCGACAGAGAAGGATGTAACGATACGTTTTGACAAAAGCATTGGCAATCATAGGTGGTCTCAATGTTGTCTGGATATCATCAATGTTTGATGATCTGAAGAGGAATTATTTCCGAGCTACTGTAGAAACAGTATTGTTTTATGGATCCATAGCCTTGATTCTTACCAAGAATCAAGACTCAACAACAGCATTTAATATCTCTCAGAAGCAATACTAAGACTGTAAAGAAAGCTTCCTGCAATATTAGAAATCACTTGGGAGAGGCGCCTGCGTTTTGCTGGACATTGCTTGAGAGCAAAACAAAGAGCTCATCAATATAAAACTTCTCTGTTCATGGTGTGGTGTCTAAAGGAGTGTTGGTCCCCTATCTAAAACATACATCAACCAATATGCACCATAGACACAGGATGTAATCCTGCTGACCTATCAAATGCGATACAGGACCGAGATGGGTGGCTTGTTCAAATCAATTGGACCCGAGCAAGCTCGACCAGATAAACTCAAGAACATTGTATTCTGTATTAATCTTCCATACCCTATTTTCTCCACCCGCTCTTTCCTGTGCACTATCATGAAAGCATTTCGGAGAATGAGCGTTATCACAGCATATCATCTCAATTAGATGAAAAAATCTTGACATTTTGTGAAGACCTCTTGTAACTATTGTTAAAACAATCTCTGTTGTCCAATAAAGTTTCAATAATGAACAAAAATCATTATGGTCTTACACTAGAGTAAACCGAGCCACCTTTTGTTGATAGTTTCCAAATTGAACATATAGAGCAGCCATTCCAAATAAATCTATACGACTGACTAGATTCTGTATCCATAATGGTAGGTCCCTTCATTCACCTGAACTTATATTCTGATACATGCTCTCTTTGTAAATATCATGGTTACAGCGCTACGTTTGCAAAATATTGTTCATCTGCCCGTGTTCAACAATTGGGGCCTCAAGGTAGATATTATTTTGTGTATTTTGATCTAGACCGACATCAGTCTCAATTATTCCCTGACCGAAAAGCAGGAAGCTGCAACAAATAGCTAAACTAAGCCACTCCACCCAGCTCAATACACTGACGAAGCGGCTTCCATCAAAGAAAAAGACTACATGTCCATGGTCTGACACATTACCTAAAATTTCCTCTGTATAATATTGGATCCGTGTAATCCATCGAAAAGCATCGGATTAGGTGCTTTGATTGGGATGGAGATTTTTGAAAAATAAATATCTGTTGTGTAAAATGAATGCTTTTCTTACCATTAGGTTATGGACTTATTGATATACCTACGTCTATCAGTGCAACGTAATTTTTTGGAATATTGACATTATGTCTTTGTGGTTCAGTTCTTGATTTATTCTTTGGGGAAATGTTGATTCCAAGAGATGGAGATTCAAAGAGAGTCTTATTTAGTAGATTTATTGTCCGTAAATGACATCAGACAAGACAATGTTACGATTCTGGCGTTGATCCCGGCAATATAGTTTCTTTTGTGCTGTTCTACAGTGGGTAGTCAGACAGAGATGAGTGTCCAACGATATTGACTGGTATTGACATCGATTGTGATGAAGGGTGCACGCTTGATCGTTATACCCAGGGCTGCGACGGATCGAGATATTTATATATCTGTAGGTCATAATTCGTCTTTCCAGCGAAGCCATCTGCTGCAGATCAAGCTTGCCTTTATAATGTACCTGTGGCATTACAATTTCTCATGAATATAGATAATTTGCACCACAATTATTAACTAGCACATTTCTATTATGGAAATTTGGGGGCAGTATTAAGAGGACAATTCCCAACTTTGATGACAACGGGAAGCACATCATCGTTGAGATAGATGGAAGTCTGTACACACAAGTACAATTGTGGCCAATGGCTACATCATTGGTATTAGGGGTGCAATAGAACGGCATTTCACACGCTGCAGTTGTATGGAGGTGCCTAACAGACGTTGTGTCACTCATATTCACATTATTTAACGCTGGATTTTTCCTGACAGCTGCATCATCTCTGATAGTTGGACCACCTATGCTGATATTGGACAGATTACCACTTGTATTTATGGATAATGTCAACGTGCACGTGTTGAACTTCGTTGATCAAGATGTCCCACAATGCCCATGTAGTTTTGTTTTGACACTTCGATGTGAATAAAGCGGTCAGCGCCGTTGTTCGAGTCAGACATTCTGGAGTTTTTATGACGATAAAGAGTTGACGCCAACAAGCTGAGCGAGATCCTTAACTGTATTTGTGCCATTTGTATTGTGAAATTTTCTT
This sequence comes from Thysanoteuthis rhombus, assembly GCA_963457665.1. Classification (NCBI taxonomy): domain Eukaryota; kingdom Metazoa; phylum Mollusca; class Cephalopoda; order Oegopsida; family Thysanoteuthidae; genus Thysanoteuthis; species Thysanoteuthis major. The sequence goes on from OY735208.1 coordinate 24,725,974, forward strand.
TCTATTTATGTCATTATGAAGTTTACCGACTGAAGATACATCGAATAGACTTTTTTTTTTCACCGTCGCAATAAAGTACTTACATTTTGAAATGGTTAATTTGATTCCGGTGCTGAACTTGATGATGTATACCCGATTCAAATATGAATAATCGTGAGATTTCAATTTCTGTGGTCCGAATGATATTCAGTGGAAGCAAATGGCCAGAAACAGAGAAAGAAACTACATATATAAAACGTTTTTGGAATGGTGTGAGCTTGTAGTGATTTTAATTTATTAAAATATTTCAGTTTATTGAAACTGATTTCAACTCTGAATCAAGGGACGCAACTTCTGAACTTTGTACATAAAAATTACGTCCCCTGAATATACGTCAGTCAGAAATAAAATTTAAAAGACTTGACTTTTTAAATGTTGCTCTATGTTCTAAATTATGAAAGCTTAGTAATTAAAGGTAGTTATTTTTTTATTGAAGAATTCTAAGAGACACACGAAAACATAACAAAAACCAAATGCTCATTGTATTAAGCAGTTGGAAAGTCAAGGCTCAGAATGTCTCAAAGTGACCTGACGAAGAACGATTTATGATTGTTCAAATGCTTGTCCTTAATCGCATGTTTAACTACTTATTTCTTTGAACGACGGTATCATTAATTTTAGGAGACTGACTATTATGATTACCTGCAGAAAAATACTAAACCCAGAAGTTGTAGAAGATAGCAGAAGTATTGTTATCTTCTCGCAATTTTTAACTAATAATATCCCGCGCATGTCAACTACCGAAGTGTGCCATAAGGGCCTTTTCTTGAACTGACCGAACTGCTTGCATAAATATTCCTCCTGTAACCAGTAACCAATTTACAAAACCATCCTTGAATCCTCCAGCCAGATTCAATTATTCCACAAACAAGCCAATTCGATGTACGGACCAATGCATTAGCCCTGTGCTGAACTGAGTAAATAGAACAAGTCAACTTCGTCACAAAGCTCCTTTTTAAAAAACCTTCTATTGGAACTGACTTGGAGGACTAATCTTCGTTCTACGGTTGGTGCACAACTTGGAAATGATGTCTTTATTTGTACCGTGAGTGCATTGAACAGTTCTTATGATTACAAAACAACTTTCGAAGATTAGTGAAGTTACACTATAACAGTAAGAGTAATTCTGGTATGCACTTTTGAACAAATGTTTTATCGCTGTACTGTAAGATGGGTTAAGTATATATCTGGGTCATGTGCGGATAGTACTTTTCTGACTCATTGTGTAAAATTATTCCTTGTTAAACATGTTTCATATTCAGGGTATCTTGGGCCACAGCCAATGTGTTTTGATGAAAAATCGGAACGGCTTCGAATTATTCATCAACTATTCAATATTTGGCCACGTGAATGATAGGCAGTAAATGGTATGATGTGTGAAAGTTTTCCTCAATGTTTGCCATGAGTTGATCAACTGAAAATGTAATCTACAGCGTAGAACGGTTATTTTATAAACATCGACAATTCGGGGGAAATGGGAGAAAACAAAGCTATACACAAAATGAAAAAGTGACTCGCCTTCATTACAATATATCAAAACAGTGACATTACCCATTTATTTACCAGTGTTTGCACACGAAGGTCATGTTCTCTACTTTACATTTTGGACAACAACAACAACTACTATCTGACCGCTTCTCCCTCCCTCTGCTGAAGAGAACATGTCAGTCTCACACCTACTTCCTTCTGAAACATGGAGTTTATTTATTTGCATCTCCACGGCTACTAATATGACACGAAAATGTACTGGAACGGTGCCAGAGAACCCGATTTCTGGCACATGATTTCGTGAAGAGGTCGGAACAAGCTCGCCTTGGTTCACAGGACGAATCCTGTAGTGCAAGAATCCCCAAGTCTTCGCACATGATTTCGCAAAGTCATTAGGGTAGGCTTGACTTGGTTTGTAGTGTAGTGCCCCCTATATTTTTAGTTAGGAATTAAGTACGAAACTCTTCTTTTAGTTACATATCCAAAACGTCACTACCTCTGACGACCCCTATAAAATCTCGCGGCCGACTACTCTTCTACTGTTTCCCCATCACTTTAAGATGGTTACCATTTCGCCAACCTACTGGCTGATCCGATCTTAACCAACATCCTCACTTCGGGAAACACGCATGGATATAACTCCATGTTCTAAGTCTTTCATAGTCCGTTCGTCGAGAGTCTATCAGCATCTGAGAATAGCCCCCAAGTTAACTCACTTGGCAGTAAGGCTCACACACTGAACGCGATTTCCACGTAACTGGGAGCAATCCAACCCTACGGAATCCACACGTTCAGACAACTCCGCTACAACTCCGACGCCAGCACTATCAAGAACGAGAACTCCCACCTTTTACTATCTCTTCTCCTAACATTACTTCTCACGATCGATCGTATTAATGTTACCTTTACATGTACCTCATCTTTATACTTGTATTAAACGTACGTCTCTTGTCTGGCCATAATTCTTGTATGAGTTCATTGCTCTTTATTTCAATGCGCGTCCAACTTCATACTTGGCGCATTCCATTCCCTTCTCTTCGTACAGCTTCCTTCCTCCCACAGCTATAGGGCCGGCGCATTACTCATCACTCACGAGGATCCAAAATCCTCGTCTCTCAACAATCCATCGCTGTTCGGATTCAACAAAAGACACTACGCGCGAAAACTGGTGTAGATTCAACACACATAAGACTCTACATTCTATAATAGGACGGATCCTGTTGATGCTCTCAAAACGAGACTGATCATGATTCCAGGATGGGGAACAATCAACTTTTGAGCCCCAGGGCGTTTAAGAACAGATTATCACGCAGACTCTGCTGCTGGAATAGACTACACGTGCGCGTTAGAGGACTACTGCTCCCGACCTCCTAGTTCAGGGATCAGCAACTTCTATTGGTGATGGCCTACTTTTGATCTTTTTAGTTTTGCCTATTGCCCATATGTATAACTTACTTATAGATGAGGCATATAAATTTCAAATATCTGCATAAGTGTTTACATTTATTTATTTATACAGCGAATAGAAATTATCAAAATTTACCGATTAGTTAATTTTTGGTACAATTTTGAAATCTGGGTGCATGTCGCGATTTTGTCACTGGACGTACCAATAGTAAACAAAGTATACAAAGCATTACTTATGCAAACAAAAAATTGAACAAATCTTGACACAGGACCATTCAAAAACCATAAACTATCCGATGGCCCACGAATACATTAAATTTGAAACTTTCTTTCAAAAAAGATCCGAGAGCCTTAGAGAACACCCAATGGCTTACTTGTCGGCTGCTGCCCACCGATTGCCGACCCCTTGCCCCCGTCAGTTTATTTGCTACTGAAGTCGGATTATATCGAATGCTGTACTTGTCATGGTCGTGCTACAAGCTTTTTGTAATTGCCCTTAATGCCAAAGAACCATTCTGGAGCAGTTGTTACCACATTGATTGATTCAGAGCGAAGAAAATTAACACAGGTCAAATGTTTGATCTCAAGTCAACTCACTATGAGAGAAGGTGAAACACTCGTTTAAAGTTTTAACACACATCACTGGGAAAACATGGTATCTTCTCCGCCTCTCGAAGTGAAGACAAAAAAGAAAAGTTGGAACTTCAAATCTCACTTCAATGTTATTTTCTAATCTTTAAGAATCTCTACCATCTATCATGTAAATGTCAGATATATTTATTTTACTTATGCATAATTCCCCATTTACAAAAGTGCTCCATTCCAGTTTTGAAAGACCTTCGCATAGTTGCTTCATATATATATATATATACATATATATATATATAGAGAGTATATATATATATATATATATATATATATATATATATATATACTATGTATTATATAAACAATAAATAATATATTTGTGATATATATTATGTTTATATCTATTATAAATATTTTATACATCTATATTTTTTATATATATATATTATACATATATATATTATATATATCACACATATATATATATTGTATTGTTTATATGTATATGATTCATATATATGTATATTTTATATACGTATTATATATATTACATATATTCTATACGTATATATTATGTATATTTAGATGTTATGTATATATTATACATCATGTAAATATTATATGATATATCTATATAGATCATATATATATATTATTTATCATATATTATATATAGTATATATATATATATATATATATATACATATATATATGTATATATATCCCACATATGTATTATATAATGCACATGTTATATAATGTATATATTATATAACATATAACTCATGTAGATAATTTACATGATATATGATTTTTTTAAATACATACATATAATTTATATAATATAAATATATATATATATATAATATATAATGTGTAATAATGTGTAATATACATATATACATGTATATATATATATACACACAATATGTACACAATATTTACATATATATTATATACTGTATTCATGCAATATATATCATATATTACGCCTTGAGATGATCTTCAGAAGACTAGACTGGGAGAATAAAGGAATTAGAATAGACGGCGTATATCTGAGCAACCTCAGATTTGCAGACGACATCGCCCTTTTCGCATAGAACCTATACGACCTCCAACTAATGATAGATGGACTGAATGAAGAGAGCAAGAAACTTGGCCTACACATGGACTTCAGCTAGACGAGGATCATGTGCAACAACTACATCAGAAATAAAAACATTGAGATCAAAATCAAAGATGCAAAACTGCAGAAAGTAGACCACTACATCTATCTAGGACAACGAATCTCCATGAGATCCTCAAAAGAAGAAGAAATCAAGCGAAGAATCCCTTTGGGATGGCAAGCCCTCAGCAGAGCAAGCTCAACTTTCAAAAACCAGATGATCCCAATAATCCTAAAAAGAAGAGTATACAACCAATGCATTCTCTTGATAGTCACTTCTGGAACTGAAACATGGAACCTAATTGAGTGCCATGCAATGTGCGCATGAAAGAATTATGTTTGGCCTCGCATGGAGAGACAACGAGACAACCCAGTACATCTGGGAAAAGACAAGAGTCAGGGACATCATAGTATCCATTAAAAATCTCAAATCGCTGTGGGCTGGCCATGTTGCAAGAATGGCGGATAACCAATGGACATCACAACTCACAACATGGATCCCCTGAGATCACATGCGCAACGGATGCCAACAGAATATTAGATGGAGAGACAAGCTGGACAAATTCAGAAAGTACTGGCTCCACAACGCACATGATAGAGAAATGTGGCGAATTCTGGGGAAGGTCTATGTCCAACGACGGACGTTAAAAAACTGATGATGATATAATATATATATATATGTTAGATATGATATATGTATAATATATAATTGATATATATATATATATATATATATATATATATATATATATATATTATATATGATATATATATATATATATATTTATGATGCATATTATATATATATATATATCTTATATGATATTTATTATATATATATATATCTTATATGATATATATTATATATAATATATATATTATGTGATATATCATAATGTATGCATATAATACATGTATATTATGATACATACTCTCTCTATATAATATGTATATCATATATGATATGTATACATTATATATCATATATATAATATATATATTGTATATGATATATATTATTCATAATATATATGTATTATGTATGATATGTTATCTGTAATACATGATATACATATCATATATGTTATATATATTATCTATAATATATATACATATATATATAATGTATGTATGTATATATATATATATATTATATATATATATATATATATATATATATATATATATATATTACCTATAGTATATAATATGTATATAATACATATGATATATATATATTATATATAACATTTGGTATATATAATACATATATATCATATATAAAACATGTACATTTTACATGTGTTATGTGTAATATATCATTATATATTATACGTAATCATATATATATATATATATATATATATATATATATATAGTTTTCTGTCATGTTTTTTTTATTTGTTAAATTTGTATTATGTGTTTTTGCTGGCGGTTTCAAGTTACATGTCATGTGGTATGGTAAGGGTTATCTATATGTTAGTGTTGATGCTGTGTGTGCTATACAGGAATGTCTTTTTTTCACTTAGAAAATCTTTAATTTTATTTCCTAAGTTAGTATCCTTAATGACTTTGGTGTGTTGCACGATTCTTAATTACCTTAGACAGAGGAAAGGACACAATGTTGAATAGGTGTTCTTTGGGATGGTTTTGTCGATAAATTGTATAACTTCCAGTTTACTCATGTATGGTTTTATAAGTTATATTTGTTGATAAAAATTTTGTATGATGCTGGTTATATGCCATTTCATCTTTTCTGTTTAATCTGCCTTAAGATTTTTGTTTCTTTAGCAAAAGTAAGTATTTCAAATTGCTCCAAGCGGAGGTGGCACGGAGTTTCCACATTTTGGATTATTCAAGTTTGTTTTAATATTTTTCATTTTATAGTAAGATAATATTGCATGATTTTTTTTTTCCATAAAAGACATGCGGTCGGCTAATGTAAGTTTAAAGGGCGTTTTCAATATTTCTATATAAAGTTTTACTTCTTGGCGTTTCTCTTTGGTTGATTTTTTGGCTTGGTATATTGTACTTGATGTGAGGCATTTGTTTTGCAGAGGGCAACTATTTTTGTTAGTACAATTACAGTCGCGTTTATTTATGTTTATGTTTTCTTTCTAATTACTCTATTGTTATATTTTGCAATGAGTGTATTAAAATTTTGGTACAACTAAAGCTGATTTTCAGTTTGTTTTTGATTAGATATCTTACTAAGTGGTTTGCTTGGGGGAAAGTGATTTTCTATTAATTGGATGGATATCTTACCTACGTTAGTTTTTACTTGTCGGTTGAATAGTTGTGTACACTGATGATTTTCTATTTCTATTTTTGTTGTTGTTTCTATGTCTTTTGCAATTAAATTTCACTTTTTTATTGTATTTAAAGTTTGTTTCGGTGGAACCACTCTTTTTAGGACTTTGGTATAGTCATTTCTAACTTTGTTGAATATTATTCAATTTGAGGAGTTGTATCAATCTGGTTTATATAGATTTAGGGATCTTTTAATGATTTTGTTTAGGCGGATAAGGCTATTATTGATGTACTTAATAACAGAGTTTTCTTTTCTATATGGTTCATGGGTATTGTTATTAAAATTAAAAGTAACGTCTAAGAAGTGTAAATTTTTTATATCAGCTTTGCTTTCAACTTTAAAGTTCCTTTTCTTTTATTTCTTTTATGATATATTTTAAAAATATTTTCACATTCCTGTGCATTGCTATCTTAAAAAGAAATATCTTTATCATATATATATATATATATATATATATATATATATATATATATATACATATTAAAAGGAAATATATTTATCACATATATATGTATATTTATATAATAATAAGAATTTTTATTTCTTATATACATATATAGATAGATAGATAGATTAGAAATATGTATGTATGTATGTATATATATATATATATATATATATATATATATATATATATAATAAAAAGAAGCATCTCTATTTCATGTATATATACAATAAAAAGGTTTTTATCTTATATGTATATAATAAAAAGAAATATTTCTATTTTATATATATACATATGATAAAAGAAATATTTTCATTTTATATATGTATATATACCTACATATATGAAATAAAAAGAAATATTTTCATTCTAATCAATCTTCCACTAAATCAGATATCTTAGTTAAACATACTACACATACACACTTTTTCTCTCTCAGTTTCCTTTTTTGATTTGTCTATTCACCTTTTCCAGGGGGAAGTAAGAGATAACAGGACAGTTCGGCAAAATCTCACAGGTATATATAACAACGCAGTCGCTCAGTTACAAGTTCAGTACCCTGATTATAGAATATCATTTCACTCATTGAAAAGACGACACATTCATTTCAATTACAAAGAATTATTTCTCGATCATGTTCAAAATTTGTGTACATGAATAAATACTGTAGCATTTTTACAAGAGAAAACTCGTCGTCCATTCTTCAGTGATTTCTCTTTCTCTCTCTCTAGCTTATAATATCTTCTCCCCTACATAGAAGGGGCTATCATTCAGCTGAGTAGCAGTTAGCAAGCATTTTTTATTTTCTGTGGGAATCTTCTGATTCTATACTATGAATCTTATCTTGATAGAATTAACAATTAATAAAACTTGTAGAAACCCCCATAATAAAGGTAAGAAAGTAAGCTTTTATCAAAATACTAAGTAATCAATTGAAGGTTTTTTGTCTAAGTTATAATCTCAGAGGGAGCAATCGTGCGTGTTATCAATTTCTACAGTTTAACGATTGTGTTTTTGAAATACGCTCAAGGCTCAGAAAATCGTAATAATACTCATATGCTATCTCTCTCTGGGTGTTAGCAAATTCCAGCATCAAAATTTCATTACAGATAAAATTTTCAAGGGATTTCCCCGAGAAAGGATTATCTTAAAGTATTCTCCGGGTAGATGCATAAAAGGGAAAAAAAGCCCATAAATCAGTTAAGATACGCTAAAAAGATAGGTCTATTAAAAGGGTAACTTAGTGTCTTTCACTTGATTAAAGGGAGGTAAGTCAAATTATTCAGACATGATATTCGGTCAATTCGTAAAAATTGAATATGGTTCAACACTAATATGTCGAGTAACTATTCTAATAACATCAGACATCGTAATTTTACATTTTTAATAAACTGAAAGGTTCAATTCTTTGTGCTGGATAGTTAAAAAATTAAAAGTAAATAAATAGATAATAATTATAACAACAACAACTTATAAAAAATTATCGAAAACACCCTACTGACATTTTGAAAAGAGGTAAAATAAGACAGTTCTTTTTTTTACCAAATCTTTTATCAAATAACGCAGTACCTTTGAAAAAAAAATTCTAAAAAGTCGATAAAGTGAAATGTGTGTTCTGTCTAAGAAGCCAGAAATTGAATCTAAATTGAAAGATTCGCAATTTACACCAATTCAATTGACGATTAGATAGAGATTTGTTAATATAATCGCATTTTTAATGTTTGATATTTTCTAAATATTCACCAAGTTGACTTGCTGTTACCTTAAACGCACGAGAACCTTTTTTCAACTTGGCCAAAATGAAAAAATTGTATCATTACTTCAAATTTACTTTATACTTTGGGAACTAAAAATACGGAAAGGCTTGGCTTTGGGATATAGGTATACGGTAATGTCTCCATCAATAGACACTGAACGTCCAAGAAACAGGAAGTCGGGAAGTGGGTATACGCCATACCCTGTGTATCTGCATCCCTCTTTCCACCATTGATTGTTACCAATATTTGCATATACTTAAGATAGACATTTCATCTCATAATTAAGAATACTCCAATTACCAAGTAAATGCCGGTTGTTTATTAAAGAAGAAACGGAAAAGCTTACAAAGTCTAAGCAAAGATATGCTGATTGATGAGAACTACAACTAAAATTTGATAAATTAAAATAATAAACACTCGTAAAAATTGAAAGCATTGTTAAAAGATTAAAAAAGAAAAGACCCTGTTCTTTTTCAATAAAAATTTCGATTTATTTTTCTCCACATTATCTAGAAAAAAGCAATCAAAATATTTTGATTCTCCAAGTTAAAACACTCCTTTTTCTCTAGTCATGTATATATTTCTTTTCTGAGGTACATTTTTAGGGCTGGAGTATGAAAATAGAACACCTAAATAAGTTGAATAATTTACAATGCGTGATATAAGATAAACATATAAAGACAAGCTATTTTGTCAGTATTTTCAAGTACAAAATGCACGAAGATGAAGTTAGAAATAGTTTCTAAGCCAGAACCAAACTTTTTTTTCCCTTTTAAGGGAAATAACCTCTGAATTACTTCCCTTACATCAGCGATTTCCAACCTGTGTGCGCGGCGCCCGCTGGTAGTACAAAAATTGAATGAAATTGATTAGTACTTTCTGACTTGAGGTGCAGTGAGAAAAAAAATAAAAAAAATAAAAAAAATGAAAAAAAAAGAAGTCTTTTTTCGCTAAGCGAACTGTGGTTATATAATGTTTCACTTCACTAAATCTATTCGGAAAATATTTTTTTTTTCAAATTCATTTCGGCCCTCTCGAAAAAATCGGTAAAAATCACATATTTCCTGTACAAATGAAAGTATTCATCAAATCTCAAGATACACAAATATCACATTTTACAGGAATCAACATTCTTCTATGGAAATGTTTAGCAGTTCCTCCTTGCCAGTAAATTTCTTTTTCTTTTTTCCTCGCGAGATCATGAAATTGTGTCACATGAATATTCTATGTAAATTTACCAGGGACATAATTTTTCTTCTCTTGTGTGCGTGTGTAAATGAATCTTCTTGACTAAAAATTGACAGTTATTTCCCTTGTTTTTATATGAACTTGACACGCTTCTATGAAAAGAATTTTCTGTCAAATCATTATACGTATTTCACGTAACACTCATTAGAACTTCTATCATCAGTATCGAATGTAGCTGGAGAATCCAATTCTGACCTATAGCACCAAATTCCAATAAGAGAATCATTATTGTGACTTCGTCTAAAATTTGGTCTAATCCAGATAAAAATAAACATATTTTTACGACAAAAATTAAAAGAAAAAAATTATGACTACATTTTGCTTTCATCTTAAATTGTTAGATGCTTTTCATAGCAATCAGATATAGAAAAAAAGAATCAAAAGAGCATACGTATAGTTGAACTAAGTGGTGTTTGTGAGTGGCTAAGTGAAATTCTTCTGGTGAGACATACTCCCTATTTGAAGTATTTAATACGGTGGATTCATTAGATACAACTGCCTTACAGAGTGCTTTCAAGCAAGACTGTTAGGGTCCCTTCTTCAACATGTATTTCATAAGTAAGCGAACGTACTACTGCAACTATTTCAAGAGAGTTGAATGATAGTGGGTTACCTCCCCTTGGTCTTGGCTGCTCTATTGACTGTGAAGGATCAAGCCCCCTTGCGCTTAGGCAGATTTAGTTGTGCGACACCTAGCGGTTTACGTGGAAAGTTCAGGTACTTATTTTGTTCGGAAGTCTCGGTCCTACCGAAACAGGATTTTCCTGTCTGAACACGATTTGCTTTCTCTAGTGGATCCCGTCCACATTTTCTTACCATTCGACGCTTCCGTTTCCACTCAGACAGCTTTTTTCATTCGAACTGCTGTTCTGTGGAACGAACTTCCCTCAGAGATTGCTTTCCTACTGGATATAATATCCATCTCTTTGAAATCTGGCTCAACAAAAATCTTGCAATCTATCATTAAATTACCTTAACCCTATACATGGGAGAGTGTCCCCCGGGTGACTCCGAGTACAAAAATGGAAAAAGGTCTGTCATAAGATTAATAATAAATAAACCTCTTTCGTTCAACCAAGGACCTTGTTTATTATGTGGATTTAAGTCACCACACCTCCTCATACCTAAACTCATATTCGTTTCTAAAGTAAAACTTGAACACTTTGTTTCAATCTTCATTGCACAAGAAAGAGATTTTCAAAGTACAGGAAACTGACTGAGTCCTGCTAGACATCATAAATCATCATCTTCAGTCTTTTATCGTCCATCGTTAGACATAGACCTTCTCCAGGATCCGCCACAATTCTCTATCATGGGCGTCACAGAGCCAATATTTTCTGAATTTGTCTAGTTCATCTCTCCTGTGATCTCAGGGGATCCATATGATGAGTCGTCATGTCCATTGGTTGTCTGCCATTCTTGCAACAAGGCCTGCCCATTGCTATTTAAGTTTTTTTTTAATAGATTCCATGAGGTATAGGACTCCCGTTTTCTGATGTACTGTGCTATCTTGTGATCTCCCCATGTGAGGTTGAGCATGATTCTCTCGTGCGTGCGTTGCATGCTTCTCGATTTGCAGGTCTGTCTCCTGGTTAAGTTCCATGTTTCAGTTCCAGAAGTGACTATCGAGAGAATGCATTGATTGAATACTCTTCTTTTTAGGATTATTAGGGTCATCTGGTTTTTGAAAGTTGAGCTTGCTCTGCTGAGGGCTTGCCATCCCAAAGTGATTCTTCGTTTGATTTCTTCTTCTTTCGAGGATTTCATGGAGATTCGTTGTCCTAGGTAGATGTAGTGGTATACTCTCCCCAGTTTTGCATTTTCGATTTTGACATTCCTTATTCTCGATGTGATTGTTGCACATGATTTTCTTTTGTTTTACTGAAATTCATGTGTTGGCTGACTTAATATTCGGTGTTAACAAAAAAGAAGATATGACTGCGAATCAGATTACAGTCAAAGTGGAGCACAACATTTTTAAATATGATTTTTGATTTTACTCATTTATCTAAATCTTAGCATCCCTCCCAAAACTGACACGAAACACTTACCAATTACTTCAATAAACATCGTTTCTAGAAAAATAAGGCATTTTTTCGTTTTGTTTCCACAGTCAATTTCAACCATTATCGAAATTGACTGTGGATGCATAAAAAGGAACAAAGGAATTTCACTTGGTCACTTACCATTATCTCAATATAAATCATATCTCAATGTAAAAAAAAAAAATGTTTGTATCTGCCCCCAAGTTTGATCAATTCTTCCTTAGGCCATGGCACAAGCTTCCAGAAAACGTATTTGTAATTGAGAATTCTAGGACATATGGACAGACATTTGCAAATACATACACATCTTACAACTTAGTTTACTTAGTTACATAAAATACAAGTGAACAAAAATATAAATGAGAAGACTGCGATTTATTGCACAGATCCAAGCCAGTTTCACTCAAAAAAAGAGAAACAGAACTCACTCATAGTGTTAATTTATTAATGTCTGTGTTTAGTGCTGTATATAATAAATTGATATGAATTAATAATTCATTTAGAAGATTCCTGGAAAACTAGTCATTCTTCAATGTAGTTTTCGTCCACTCATCATCAAATCTAATATTTCCCGGATCAGTGGATACAGCGTACACAACAATTGATCTGTTATTAATTTTGAATTTGTACACCGTGCCTGAAAAAATAGAAGCAAAAGCCGTATGGAAAAAACGAATGAACAGGTTTATTGATGATTTAGTTAGCTTACGCTGAGCATTGATAAGATCTGTGAAAAACCAACACTGTGAGGTCGTGGTAGTAGTAATGACGATCGATCTCGCTTCATCGATTTGTTTCATTCTTGCTTATTTCCAAACGAATGATTTGTTGTCAAAACCATTGAAACTGAAAACTTTATACATATGGATAATTTGCCTGAAGAAGCCAAAACAGGGATAAAACGTAAGCGTGTTTATGTAGCGAATCCCTACTCCATTATATCTTAAGCTCCACGGTAAATCAACGTACATCAGATATTGCATTATAAAACAATATTTTGAATACCTGATTTGTATTGTGTACTGTATATATGATGACGAAATTATTATCATTATCATTATTATTATTATTATTGACACTCACTACTCCCTTAAGTAGAACTCTCGTCTCCAATAAACTACAACGCAATGCTCTTCCAGCTCTGGTGGATAAAAAAGTATGTGTACATATATGTATATCACTTAATTCATTCCTGCTGCGTAAGGCTGGGGTAGAGCGTTTGCGTCTAGGTCTGAAACAATGGTTTCGACCCTACTTCGCGGTTGTGGAAGATATGCTTGATAGTCTACAACCACACTGGAGAGTTCTAATACAACAAAACAGCAGTTAAAGGATGACAACATTATTAATTATATATATATATATATATATATATATATATATATATATATATATATATATATAATGCTCTTCCATAAGAAAAGAGCACTCCGGTGGATGAGGAGTTTCTGCGTAAATGAATATATCCCTTAAATTCAGCCTTACTGACCACCCAATTCCGTAGTCCAGAGGTAGGATATGATATATACATAATATACACATATAACATAATATATATATATATATATATATATATATATATATATATATATATATATATATATATAACATAACATAATACATATCCAACATATGATATACTACATATAACATTATATACATATATAATATATGCAACATAATATGTATGATATGCATATATAACGCAATATATATATGATGTATATAATATACATATATATATATGATATACATGTATGTAATATATTTAATATTTATATTTAGTAAACATATATTTGTGATACATTATATATAAAATTTCAATACCAATCCATTAATTGCTAGACACCACCTACCATCTTAAAAAGGGAAAAACAAAATCCACTTCTCCCTGAAAAATTTCCATTCCAAACCATCACTGCCTACCTATAGGACATGCCAAAACCCCACAGAGAGTAGGAAGATACAACCGCTGGCCCCGACATCTCATTTTAAACCAAATGTTACCAACAATTACACAGATACGAACACTTTCACTCCTGTGCCTAACAAACAACCAAACAAAAAAATTTTCACATAATCCTTTTTAGCATCGAAATGTAAACAGTTTATCATTTTTATCGGTGAACCACCGGAAATTTTTCTCTTGGGGAAAAAAAATGGCTGGTTCCCGTCAAAATACTTTGGACTACGCCAACGAAACATGAGTAAAACTTTTGAGATGCAACACCTATCCCTTGAGTTTTCACCTTCCTCCTCCAAATTTCAGTGTCATTTTAATCTAAAACGTAATATATAATGTTACCAGAAAGAATATTGGATTGTCTATAGCCATAAATGAGAGTTGTAATACAACGGAACATCTGTCTGTGGATGATACAACTATTAATCATAATATAATATACATATAAAATATATATAACATATATACATATATGTATACATATATAGTGTATATATATTATATATATATGTATGTATGTTAAACATATATAACAAATATAGTATATAATATATACATAAAATACACATATATATAACATTCACACACACACATATATATATATAATATATATATATATATATATGATATATACATAACATGTTCATAATATATCTATAAATAGTTGATATGATATATATTCATATCATGACATATATAATTTGATAAAATATTGATATATATATATGTATTATAGACAAATATCATCTATATATATATAATATGATACAATATACGTTTTTGTTGTTGATTCGAAATGATCCTGCAGAATTAAGGTGGAAATGACGATTGGAACGAGAAGAGAAAAACTTAAGAGGTAGGTATTACGTTTCAAATTTCTTTATTATTCAGTCAGAGCATTTTGATGCATTTCGATAAGAGGTCAGCCATCTTTTCCAGAGAAAAATGATTTAGGTGTCTCACCGAGAAAAGATATTACTGTTTACTTGTTTGCTTCTGGAGAGGACAATGTGATATATATGAATATAGTATGATGCAACATATAGTTTATTCTGTCAGACCAAATATATACGTTTCTCCAAAGATAATTCTTATTTGGTGGGGACAAATAGATCTGGAAAAACAAAATGGACATATGCTGTGAAAGTGGTTATTTAAGCCTTTGCATTACCAGTGGCATCGATATGTTGAAGTGGGTACCCGATTGGTCGCAGGTTCAATTCCCGCAGTAACCGCATTTTCTACAATTTTTCATTCTATTCCCGTATGATACATAATATACATATATGATATATCAAACATTTATATACATATATTTATATGGTATTAGATACATATATGATACATTATATATAATATATATGTAATGCATATATAAAAAGAATATCCTAAAACAAGATAAATTTTGTATATTATATATATGATTCATATAATATATATATGATATATATGATAAATGTACGATATAAGTAATATATAAAAGATAAATATGAAAACATATATTCATAATAGAATATATATATGAATTAAGTATATTATATATGTTTGATATATATATGATATGTAATATATATGATATTTGCATTATATATATATTATACATAATACATAAAATATGAGTATAATATCTATGATATCTAATATACATATACTATATATATATGTGACAGATAATATGTATATATAATATATATATGATATATGATATATATATAGAATATGTATGATATAATATATATGATATATGATGTATATATATAATATATAATATATATATAACATGGATGATATACATATATTTGATATATAATGTATAACATATGTAATATTTATATATATAATATAATATTTTTATATACATGATTATAATATAAAATATATATGAAATATATATGATATGATATATATATATTTCTGAAATATATGTATGATATATAATGTTATACATGATATATAAAATATTTTGAAAACATATATGATATTTGATATACGTATATGATATATGTACGATCAATGATATGAATATATAATAAACGTATATGATATATATACGATCGATAATATGTATATATAATATATATATATGATATAATACATATAATATAAAATAAATATATATATATATATATATATATATATATATATATATATATATATATATATATATATATATATAGATATATATATACGATATGTAATATGTATGATATATATAATATATATAATATTTGGATAATATACTGATATTTGATATATAATGTATATCATATTACTTAATATCTATATGTACATGATTATAATATTAATTATATTGAAATATATATGATATATAATGTATATGAATTATGTGTATGATATGTATGATATATATGATGTTTACATATGATATGTAGTATATACATGTATACAATGTATATATAATGTATATAAAATATATATAATATACATGAAATGTCTATCACATATAATTAACATAATATATACATGTCTATTATAAGCAATATTTGCATGATATATATGATATGCAATATAAATATATCGTATATAAAATATATATGATATACATATAATATATGTAATATATACGTAATATGTATAATATATATGTAATATATGTAATGTTTATGTAATATATATAATGATATATCTGTAAAATGCATACATGATATTTTTATATATGTAAAAATACTATATATATGTGTTATAACTATATACAAAACATGTATAATATATTTATGTAGCATATCATGTAACATATCATATCTATATATCTATATGTAATATATATTTTACTATATATATGATATATTTATATATATATACATATATATGTATAATACATGATATATATGTAAAATGTATATAATATATGTAATATATATATTGCATATATAATATATAGGTAATATATCTATGATATATATGATTATCAATTGCGGTATATCATTTAGAAAATTCTTTGAAATCAGCTCTTCTCATTTGTGAGTTAATGTCGCACTCACCCCAGACATCATAAATGAAGGAAACAATTGAAGAAAATTAGGTTGTTTCAGAAATTGAACCAGCCACGGACATGGTAGTTGCTTTGTTGTGACTTTTTCAATCAACTCTGAGATTAATTTCCTTATTTGGCCGTTGTTTTTTCGTACATAAAGATTTACTGATTGTATATCATTTGTGTTAGTGAAAAAAATGGCTGTACCACTAGTACACATTCTTTTGTAATCGGATGGCGGCTTTGATATATTTGAATAAACTCTAATTATTATCAAAGGAGATAGGCTTCAAAATCGGACAGAGGCTGCGTGGATTTTGTATTCCTGCATTATGATGGAGACTGTTCGAGTGCCATTTATTAGCGGTAAGGATGCTTTGGTCCTGCAACTATGACTTGCCCCAGGGTATCATCAGTGCTTTGTCGGGGGTACTGCTATTTTTGCAGCAACTGTTGTATGAATTTATATCCACAGTTGTGTATGTTCACACTCACATACGCACACCACACCACACCATACCACCACAGTTCGTACGATAGTTGATATGGTGTTTATCAGAGGAGTTTCATTTAATAAGTGAATTCTCACGGAGACTCATGACAGACTTATATGTTCAAGCCTGGTTGGCTATCCAAACCTGAGCATTCCGTTCAAAAGCATTTGTAGGCAGCGATACTTATTATTAAAATTTTCATCAGGCGTCCACGAGAAGGTCATGTTGTAAAACGATTTGGTGACTTCAAAAGAAATTAATTTCATTTTTGGTCGGAAAATCTATTTTCTTCTTTCTTGTTGACTCTGCCAACAACCGCTTTACGTCCCCATTTTAGGAACCTTACCACTTATTCTCTCCTTGTCTATTAAAGCTGGCCCAAGTGTATATTAGATGACCTGGTGTTTCAACTGCATAGGCCTAGAAGGACCTTATCATTGGGTTTGATAAAATATAGACGATTGGACATAGCTTGAAAAAATCCTGTCCTTGGCTGCAATATTAATCAATAGAATTAAATGATTTGTTTAGTTTCGATGCATAACATTGTTTTAGGTTGCTTAATATATTTTGATTGAATTGATTTGAACCTTTTTCTAATTAGTAATCTCATAAAAAGGATTAACACTGTCGATGTTAGAGTTCAAATAATTATGAGGTTGCAGAAAATTTCTCTTGCAAATTTCCCTTCGTAAGTAATATTGGTAGCAACATACTCCACGGACGTACTTAATTTAATCCTATGTTAGAAAAGCGACCAACACGAGATTCCCCTAATCAAATAAATATCCCTCGTTGAAAAGGACATATACATTGTCAATATGAGTGATACAAAGGGATTCAACTCATAACAGATCACACAACATAACAGACGTAGATATCGTAGATTGATTATCCAGTGAAAGAGTATTCCATCTTGCATATATAAAGAAAGTTTCTCTTCTCATTGATGCTAAAACCTTTTGAGCTTTAATTTTTTTTTGCTTTGACCAGTGAACAAAGTCCAGTAGGTAAAATGTGAAAATACATTTTAACATTGTATTCTTCCACAGGCTTATGGGAAAAGAGTTCTAACCACACTGACACGTAGTCGATATTTATGGTCATGAAGATTAGGGAAAATTTGTCGAAAATCTAACTATAACTAATTATATAATACTTATAAAATCCACGAATGTATATTGTAAATAATTGTCATACATGCCATAAACGATTACCAAAAGTTTTGGATAGTCAACAGTTCACACCATGAAATATAAATCATGAAATTTGATACGCAGCTTCCTCTGCCCGTTTTCTGTGTTTATTTTGAACAGTATGTTATTTACTATTTTTCAATTTCATAGGAAGCTGCTATTTGCAATCACTACGGGACACGATCTTTTAGATATCAACATCTGGCTGATAACATTGAGCAAAGGATATAAAAATTGGAACAATTTACATTCATGGTATTTTGGGGTTGTTACGTATGGGTTATGTATAACAACATACAGACTTTAATTCAAAAGTGTTATCAAGTGAATCATTGGACAAAGTGAAAATAATAAATGTACATTCTGTATTCAACAACAAAGGACAGTTCGTCTGTGCGATTTATTATGTTCCGTTAATGTATATAAACGTCAGTACGAATGTAGGAAGGTAAAAAAAATATTTGGATTGTATAAGAGTGCATTTGAGCTTTTAGTAGTAAATACGCCTGTCATGTTGTGTGAACGTACGCAAGCGTATGCATATCTGTTAGAACATCAGAAAGGATTAGGCGAGGGAAAAAGTTACTCACACTTCATTGATAAGTATGTAAGTAAATTATGTCATACAACCATGTGCATATATATGTTTGTTCTCTTAATTGTTTACCGTTGGTGAATTATTTTGGGCACCAGTGAATGCCTGTGTGATGTGAGCCCGACGACGTTGCCCTGTAGCAAGGAAGGTTGCGACTGTATGATGTAATGGGTTGTCAGTTATTTATGTATACTTTTACCCAGCTCCAAGACAAATGCTAAACGCTAGTATGTGATTGGTCCTAAATTCGTAGATATTTCCGATGTTTGATTTTTTGATATTTTCTGTCACGATTTTGGAGAATAATCAGTTGAGCCCATTTTGCACCATTTCTAATCACTTACTTTGAAAGGTCCCCACATTATAAATCCAGTGTTATGTTATTATATTTAAACAACTTACATTATAAAAATGATAGATATGAGGATGAAATTTATATTAACTATTTAATTCATTTTAAATGAAGTGTTTGAGACTAGCTGTATTTGATAGAAAGAACCATTTGATAACATTATCTGTGATTACAATAAACGGCTTTCCCTTTATATTCAACAATATTGCTGTCTATCTCGAGTCGGCTTTGTGCACAAAGCAATGATGCTGTCTGCCTTCGTGTATTGTAAGGCCATTGTGTTGCCGCCAGACTGCAATTTTCAAGTGATTAAACAGAATAAAAGAAATTCATTTCCTCCCCAGAGAATATAGTTAAGCCATGGACAAACCTTGAACCGGTTCTTTCTGTATCCAATCACAGACTTTACGGTGGATTCCCTGACTGAAAATGTACATAGATTGGTGTATCTGTGTTCTAAGATTCGCAAATTGAAATAGTCAAGCATTTTTCAAGTAAACTCAAGTTAATTGTCTAAATTTCTCTATCAAATACATAGCAAAAAATACAATTTTTAGAGCAAAAATAACTCCAAGACTCATTTGAAGCTTAAACTGATAGATAAATATTACCTTATTATTTCCTATAATAATTCTATCCCTCTGAGATATTTTACACGAAAAATTAAGGCAACGAAAAGATAATTCTTGAACTTCGGAGTTACTTACTAAACCCATAGTGTGGGTCAAAATAACAACAGTAGTAATAGTCGGCGGGACTAATTTGATAACCACTACTCCAAAGCAATGCTCCCCAAGGATTGCATCTGTCATTACTCATAGTCGTAAATTCTGTTAGTCTACATTACAATAGACATTTCTATTCATCATAAATCTACTAAAATATAAATTCCAGTTAATGTGAACACAATTTAGAGATAAACACGCCAAAGCAGCCATTAAGTTTATCACCGTAGTATGACCTGTAGCGCTGATACAATTACATAATAATCTGAAAAGAGCATTTTTTTCGCAAAAAATCCCCAAATCTGTCTCCGATAGAACAATGAATTTCCAACACTTACATCTCATTCAAAACATTGGATTTTCTTATTGGATATCGCTAATATTTTCTATTTCTTCGAGTACGTTAGCCTTTTCCTATTAATCTGTGTATGCATATATTTTCGATTTGGAAGCGTCATTCAGATTCATCTCAACTCAAAAAATTACATGTAAAAAAAAAGAAGACGAGAGAAAATGTGGAGAGAAAAGGAGATTGGAAAGATGTCTTCCGCATCATGGAGTCCAGGGGAAAAGAGTTTCATATTTTTTGTGAGTGGATATGCATGTGCGTATCTCGCTCGAATATTTCGGGGAATTCGATCACCAAGAAAATTACTTTCCCAAACCTCTAGTTACCAACGTTTCACACAGGATACTCATGCTGGCTCACAAAAGCATTGCTCTCAATGGATGGCGAGAAAGGTCCGTACTGCTTCTGATTAACGCACAGTCCAATTTTCTGATCGATTCCAAAAATCAGGATTTTTTTTATTTTTCTACTCTTTGCAGGACAAAGAAAATTCTTCCGAGGAATCTCGTTGACGGAGTGGTTAGCCCAAACCATATTAATTCGCAAACACACACACACACACACACACACACACACACACACACACACACACACACATATATATATATATATATATATATATATATATATATACAAATATATCCAAGTAAACAGAATAACCGACGATCGAATAACGAAAAAAATCCGAAGCATAAAGTAATTCCGGTGAGTCAATGTAATCAGACCATTCAACACATGAAAAAAGGCAAAAAGGGAAAAAAGAAAGAAATAATGTCACTCAACCATAAGTAAATAGTAAAAATGCGACCCCCACAGTTGTTGAGACAGCATGCTTACATTGCATCTCCCAGGCAGGAAATACATTTCTTACTTTGTTTGCTACCTGATATAGACTGAATTTGCCAATATTTCCCCGACTTGACATTTTCCCGTTCTCACAACGATTGAATTTCGCAATAATTAAGGTTTGGTGCCTTTTTACTGTATTGATTCTCATTTCATTTAATTGCTCTTTACTATGAAGTTTATTTTTTCTTGTACTTCTTTCTGTCGCTGGTAATCACCATGATCAACATATTCTTCTTCTCTTCATTGGCCACTTTCCTTTTCTCTTTCTTCTTGTTTCTTTTTTCAATTCTCTTTCTCTTTCTTAACATTCTGATTTCCCTTCTTTTTTTGTTGTATTCTTCTCCTCATCCACAAATACAATAACAATTATTATTTTCATTCGTCTTTCTGGCTTTTGTTTTTCTTCTAATTCGTCGTTGATTGATAATCTTTTTGTTAGAAACCATCAACAAATGAAGCTACAGGGCTGAAAATTTCAACATTAACCACAACCACACACACACACACACACACATGCACACACACACACACACACACACACACACACACACACACATATATATATATATATATATATATATATATATATATATATATATATATATATATATATGTGTGTGTGTGTGTGTGTCGTTTTCTTAAATCCACCCTGAAAAGGTTTTCTTTTAGTAGGGGTTCAATTTGCAATGAAAATTCATGCTAAATTGGCCCTTTATTTTATATCTGGCAGCATTCACGCTTTCCTTCGGAAAATTTAGATTTTTTAGTGATCACCGCTCTATGCAAGGCGAAAGAAGTTACCTATTTACTGATGATCCCCTTTTCCGATTCTTTAATTGATCACACCCAACACAGAATGCTGCCAAATGACATCGGTTACATGATGGTTTCTATCAACTAACCAGATATGTTTTCTTTTTTTTGATCATCGTCATCAACTTTTCCCCTTATTTTCTTCTTTTTATTCTTCAATGGCAGCTGTTGCTACGCGCGTTTCATTCGTCTTCTCTTCTCGTTCTGACTTTCCAGTTAATTCTCCAGTTTTTCACCGTTGTTTTATGTTCTCTTGCTTTTCTGTTTTTGTTTTTTTTTGTCTTTCCATCTCCTTTTTGTTTTCCAATCTGGTATTTTTCTCCTTTCCTTCTCGTGTACACATTCCGTTATTATTTGTTGTTCGTTCTTTGATTCATCAATTTCTTGCCAGTTCCCTGTGGTGCAGATGCAATGAAAACTTCCGGAAGTTCATCTTCAGACCCATTACCGGAAGTTTTCCCCCTGAATGTACGTTGTTCTATATGGCTCTAGAATAAAAGCCAGCATTTAGCATCAAGCAAATAAAAAATCATCAAAGATTTTTCAGGTATTCCTTCTTTTTCAGGTCTGCTTTATAATTTTGGAACATACATGTCTGTATTTCGTTTTGATTCTTGTGAGCATTGGTACAATCAGACGATCAATTAATCGATATTCTCGATTAACGTCGTACCGTCCCGAATGCATAGACTGAAGCAGACTTGTAGTTGTAAAGTATTTTTCTCTTTCTGATCTACAAAGAGGCTTTCTCTTCTGTGTGAATTCTCCCAATTCGTGTAATTTTTACAGATTCACTTTTCATCGTATTTGTATTGGCTTCTTATAGCCATACAGCATGGAGTATAATGTTAAGTATAATTATATTTCATTGGATGGACCAAAAACGATCTAATATTCCAGGACAGCGACATGTGTTAATGCAAGTTGGCCGATAGGATGCAGACTTGAACTAAAATATTTTAAAATGTTTTAACGTGATCAGGAACAACTCCAGGGTCTCAGGTGCTCTTGGCGAGGCTCTATCCCAGTGACTATTACTTCAGTTTGAAGCGCGACTCTAGGAGTTTGTGATACCTACAGAAGCATTATGTTTCTGTAGGTATAGTAAGCTCCTAGGGTCAAAATGATCAAGTTTTACGATTAAAAGGAATAATATATCTAATACTCTGATGTAACTTTTTCTATCAGTTCATATTTATCTATCTATTTTTTTTATCGCAGACTGTTCGTGTGTATCCAAGTTTAGGACCTGTGTGGTATTGAAATAGTTGAATAGTTTGCTCTAGTACGTATTTTTCTAGGTTTAAAATCAGATTTCGAATGCTAATTTTCAAAGCAATAACACTTTTCTAGACATCATGTATTTGCAATAAATGCAATACTTACTATAATAAGGTATCCAAATATATGAATATTAATCGATTCATTTCTTATGTTCATATAGGTCTAATCATATTTCCAATCATGGTCGGCTCCTATTACCTCATATATTTCCATCGTACTTCCCTATTAATTAGATTTCCGTAATTTATGAATTTTTGCAACGTTAAATCTGTCGTATAATCTGCAGAATATCTGAAGATGTGAATGGAAATGTACCAACTTCGTATCATCAGAATATTTCAATAGGATGTCCGAAGTAATTCAATAAAAAATATTTTTCAAATTGAGTTCAGTAATTTTAAAGAAGAAATAGAAAATATGACCCAAACAGTGATATAAGCACCTTTCGTTAATATTTCGTTGCATACCTTTTGACAACAATGACTGCCATCAAGCATTTCTTCTAGCCATCTATAAGCTTCTTGCACCTATCAGCTAGTAGTTCTTCTCAGTCTTCATATGCAGATTGTTTAAGGGTCCTAGAGTTAGTTTACTTCCCTAAAATTAGAGAAATAATCGATGAGGCATTCGATGTTGTCAAACAGGTCAACGCAAATTATCCGCCGCGGGTAATCAGTCACATAATATATCATGAGAGTCTTTTTCGGTTGTTCTGTCGTGAATTTGCTGTAGGAAAGATATTCTCTGGCCTGCTGTAGGCAACCATCAATACCTATGTACAATGAGGGAATCCTACGTTTGATGATATCATTCTGCAGGTAGGGCGGAAGGAGTAGACAATCACCTTTAAATATAAAGCCATCTTGGGAAGACGTCTCACCATGAATTTGGAAATATGAATGTAATGTAGATGGGAGATCTGCTTTGTCAGGCGGCAAACTCTGTAATATGGTCTTCCTGAGCTGATCATACATTTCGCCTTGATCAATTGCTGTGTGGATCTGAGTTGGACCTTTACCACGGATTGGAAGAAAGCTAACCATGTTAACAAGATCAAAATCTGTTTGACAGCTTTTTTCAGATAATATCGCTGCAGAATGTTAGTGATATATGTAAGTTTTCCTTTGATACATACGACATTAATGTCGTATTTCTAAGAACGGAGTAGAATTCTCCGTAGTCGCTTCAGCGCTTTTGCAAAAGGTTTCTTCACTATAACTTCTAGTGGTTTGTGATCAGTGTAGATCTGTATTTTTCTGCCATTCGTATATTGATGAAATTTTCTCAATGAGAATAATCACAAGCATTTGTTTTTTTTATTTGTGCGTATTTTTGCTCTGTATCCGTCAGAGCGCTGTTTGCGTACACCACTGGATTTCTTTGCTGTAGTAGAGCTGGGCCAAGTCCTTGCATCACATTGAATTACAAAGGCCTCTTTTGGGTTGTAATAGGTAAGTACTGGTACTTCTGTGACGGGTTGCTTCAATTCAGCAAGCGTTGTGTCATGTTCATGAGATGATAACCACAAAACACCTGATTGACTTCATTACCATAGATAGTCGCGATAGGAATCTTCCTAGTCGCTGCACTTCTTCGACTGAAAGAAGTGGTTACAACTTAGTGACTACGAGATCTAAAAGTATGCCACCATGGGTTTATGAGGTGCCCCAAAAAGATGATCTCTGATTTTATCAAAACTTTTCTTTTTCCTTGTTCAGTATGACCCCCTTCTTGCGCCATCGCTGTAATAAAGATTTCAGATTTGTATCTTGTTCTGCTGATGCTTATTCAAGGACGTCTCCTGAACCAAATGCAATGATTCTATCAACTGCGCACGCAACGCTGTTAAGCTTCTTAAATATTTCAGAGCTTACGCAGGTTCCGGAAGGGATCCTGAGCCACTGATACCGACCGAACACTGTTTGAAATGTAGTTGGACGACTGGATCCATCATCTAATACTACGAACCCGTAAGTAGATGTGACGTCTACCTTGATGAAGTACTTCGCGTTTGCCAACTTCGGCAGCACATCCTCTATCGTGGGTAGCTGATATCACTCACGCTTCAATGCTTTGTTCGGGGTCTCGGATCGATGCAGATACAGATGTCACCTCACTTGTTAGTAGCAGTAACCATTCGATTGTTTCTGTCTGTCGGCTCATCGACAGGGGAAATCTCCCAGTTCTTCCAATCGCTTCAATTCTTCCTTGGCTTGAGGAATCATGGACACTGGCATACGACCAGATACAAGCGTATAGGGTGTGACGGTGTTTTTGAGTGAAAGAATATCTAAAAAAATCTAATTTTTTCAGAAAAATATCTTGAAAAAATCCAAAAATATATCACATAATTATTAAGATTTTTTTCGCTACAATTGATAAAAATGAAATGCAATTCAACATTTTTGACGAATAAGACTTAATTTATTGAACAATAATAAACTAAATTAAAAATAAAGGTCAGACTCACCTTTAATCAGCCCAGGAAAAATTCAGATATATTCGAATTTGTGCCAGGTGATTAAATTTTGCGATTTGGATTATTGATTTGAGGCTAATCTTTTTAGATATTTTTAGATGGATATGATAAAAATTAGATGTTTTTAGATGGATATCTAAAATATTTAAATATTTTTAGATTGATATCGATAATTTTTGATATTTTTAGATGAATATTTAATAGTTCTAGAAGAACATCAAAAAATTTTATCTAGAAAATATCTAAAATGTTTATGAAATATCTAAGTCTCGTTGGATGTGAAATATCTAAACAATTTTTTAAACATCTAAACGTATGAAAAAGTATCCAGATTTGGATGTAAAATATCCTAAGTGGCAACAATACTCTTCAAGTTGTGAGGTAAGAAACTCCACTCGCCCCGAAAGGGACACAAAGTAAGCGACATCTCACAAAATACCGGAAAGATTATAGCAGTAAATCTTAATCTGTTTTATTTTTTACAAATACAGAAACCACCAAAGTTTATTCATTTGATCATCTTGTAAGTGTGTGAAGCTTTATTTTATAAATTGACTTGAGCAAAAGTAACGAACTCGATCTTTTCATATTCGATCGTTACGTTGTTGTACTAAACATATTTTATACATACATTCATTCAGCCACTTATCGTTAAAATCCACGTTGAATAAAGTTTGCTGGCGATATAGCTTAATAATATGGTCCGTGAGTTCACTGCTTATTTACTCAGTATTGTGTTTAATTTTCATCAATTCTTCTCGCAGTCTCAGCATTTCTGACATACCGTGACTCCCCCCCCCCTCCTCAAAGAAATCCATATTTTTATTTATTGTGATTTAAATCCATAAAGCCTTACTCTCCTCCGAGAATTTATTAGTTTTGTAAAAAGTTGATATGACATGGGTGGGCGGAGTCATATTCACAATCCGAATGTAATGTGAAAACGAGCCTTTACTTGGCGCCATTTCCGCAAATGTTACTAATCGAATCGTTCATTTTGTTCCTGATTCAAAATCAATTAATCTTATTTGTTTGTTAGAGTGCTTCTTAAGAGATCGATATTGAAGTGTTGAAAGTAACATAGAAATTATTATGTTGTTTAACATTATTATTTTTTTGTTTACTTTCGGTCATCTTAAGAAAGGCCTCACGAATACTTTTCACATCAAAGGTTTAGTAGGAAAGGAGTTATTTATGCCATAGAAATGAGGGCAATTTTCGAAAATCGTCACCGGTTGTGTCAGCCATCTTTTAAAGCAAGTATGGTAGGCCGGAATCGACCAAAACGTCTACTTAGATACTATCAACGGACTTCAGCGAAGCGACATGTGTCGATTGAAACACCTGTTACTTGGAATCTATCTATTGTATCGTAATGATCTTTGGTGTATCAATAGTAAAAAATTGCTGAAAATTATCAGCTATTTTTTTCTGTAGAACTGTAAACAAAATGAAACCGGAGAAAAACTGTTTAGAAAACTTGTTTACATTCGTGACCCTATCTACGATTTTCACACATATTTAAAAAAATCCATAAAAAATATGCAAATGGAGCGATTTCAATAAAAATTTAGGGATATATTCATGTTTGAATGAATTTTCCCTTGAGAAGTTTATTTTGTGAATAAATTTCATGGATTTTTTTCCCTAAGTTTTCCTCCCCCATTTTTATGTTATAATAACTAACTGAAATATAGTGTTATCCCTACCGTATTACACCTATATGAAGATAATACCGCAAAAAAAACTAAATCTGTTAGATTTTAGTTGAGCCTGTGGACTTTTTTTTAAAAATCAGTTTTGAATCTGAAAAAAACTAATGCCCCAAAAATGAAATGGGAATATTCAGAAAGTTGTTTTTTTCAATTTTTGCATAAAAAAAATATCTGCAGGAAATTTTTTTCTTATGATTTCTTAGAGTCAATCATTAAATCAATTAATTTTGTTTGATTCAAATTTCTCTGAAATAAATTCTATTTTTGAAGGATTTTCAAATATCAAGTTCCTTATCTCTGTTAACACATCAACCAAAACTTCTTAAATGTTGGAATTTTATTCAAATTATGAACTGATATGGAATTGCTTAAAGATCCTTTGTCAGTTTGTAAATTTTTTTTTCACAACCAACTTTATGCTATATTCTTGCAACTATAACCAAAATTACCATTTCAAAAAAGATATTCACATTTTGCTATACTTTTTAAAAGAGCATCAAAATTTCTGTGATCGTATTTGTCATCTTAATATTTGTAAAGATTAGACACTTGACCACAGCATTTGTTACACTTATTTATATCTATTTGTTTTATAACAAATATGAAATTATTGAATTTTGTTTTAAAGTATTTAAATGAAATATTAGAGATGGGGAAAAACTAAGTACTGAATGGAGACCAGTAAAAAAAAAAAACACATTAAAATAGCTTCTTCATGTTAAAGTTGGAAATGCTGAGACATTATTTTTCAAGGTATTAAATAAATGGGAAGACAACTTGTGTATACAGATGGCATTCTGTTGGGGCTAGTTTTCACATTATATTTATATTGTAAATAGAACCCTCTTTTAAATCAGCTGACAAGTTCCCTAAAGAGAGGAAGATCCTATCCCAAAAAGGAAGGTCCAAATCACAAATAATAAATTTTTTTTGCGGGTTAGAACCACAGCATGTCAGAAATGCCTTTTTCTTTAACAGTACAAAGCTTATGAAACTCGAAATAATCTTTATATACAATTTAAATGGCTTTCTTATCACACAAAATTCTAAAGAATACCTACCTATTGACTGAAAATTCCTCGCAAACCAACCAAAGAAAGTTAAGTGAAAATATAAAAAAAAAATTGCCTATTGGAAACGGAGATATATGTGCTTGAAAATTTTTTAGTTCTTGAAAAATTGTGAAAATCAATAGAAACAGTACAATGGTCTTTTAGGCTTTTAACTACGGGGAAATATGATATTTACAAAGGTGGATATATGGTAGATTCCATTGTGAAATCTTCATCAAGAAATGGAAAAGAGGTAATAGCATGTTCAGAGACTACTTAAATACTGTTGATCTGAAATCATCTCACCTCTGGTTGCCCAAGATGAGAACAAAGCTTGAATGTCTATAACAAAAATATTTTGGAATATAAACACAGAGGGGTTAATTAGTATCTATACATATTGAATTTATTTTAATTACAAAGTTTGTTGAGTCTGGCTCAGGGTCACAACTTGCTTACACTACTTCGTATTCCTAATCTAGAATATTTGTCTGTCTTTCACTCTCTGTGGTACTTTCTATTAGGAGGGATTGTGGAGTATAAAATAAAACTTGGGCCCATTTCTCTTCCACTGACAGGCATGATGTGTAAAAGAAAAGTTAAAAGAAAGTAGAGAGGTGATCTTAAGGACCTAAATCTTAGTGAGCAGAACCAGATGTAGATTAAGCCAAAAGGTATGAAGCGGTTGAGTGAAAAAGCAGGTCTTATGTAGGTGGAGTCTGGGCTAGAGGCAGGCGTGGTAGGTGCAGGTTAGAATACTGTATTTGTTTTTTTCTGAGACTCACGAGGACATTTTTGTTTCTGCTGCTGAAGGTGAATGAAAATTTTTTCCTCTCAGCCAACACACTGCAAGGAGACAACAGGATTTCAATACGGTGAGGCTTCAGTTTGCTTGAAGATCCCCAACAAAACATTTCTACTTAAAATTATTTACAAAAATTCTTTTTATCCCCTTATAATGTCATTACATAGTCATGTGACCAACAAGGTGGGCACGCTCTCTTTGTAGTCTGACCTGCCTCCTCTTGGCCTTTCTCGCTAGCATCATCGTCAGATGAACAGATTATCTGTCATATGTCTAAGATGTGCCGAAGAACTCTGCCAATAGACACATTATTCAGGGATTGCATGCTGGTCATTGTTCCCCTCCTCAGTTGTGACATTTAGCAAGCACCCGGTGGCTTAACCCATACCCCCTCTCTAATTGGCACACATGCAGATTCCGTCTCTTCTTCATAGATTTCCAGCTTGTGGATCCCTCCACTCATATTCAGGCACTGCCCCTAGTCCTCCTTTTCCAACCTGGATGATATGCACCAGAAGACCGTCTTGAGTGGTGAGATATGCTCTCTCCCGATGATGGCCTAAATTTTCCTTCGGTGCCTTTCCGCAGTACCATTTCTACTCAGTCTATATGCATCTCTAGAAAATATCTTCTTTTTCCATCAGTCCAGCGTTTCTTTCAGCACTTTCAATCTAAAAACACTGTTGCTGTTTATCAACACCTCATCCACCAGACCTCTCTCCAAAAAGACGTACTTCATCATCACTGCAACCGAGAGCCCCTTTCTCTGTTCTGATCTCTTACCAAGTTCTCTATCAACCAGTGATGAGTGTATCTCTTTTTGGTAATGCATGATATTAATGGTCTTTATTTGCTTCTGAGTTGAACTTCTCCCTCCTTGTGCATATATGCCATGGGGTTGATGGACTGGCACCTATCACACCCCCTTACCTTCTGGACAGCCCTCCTGGTGACATGGGGTTGCACCCCTCTGGCCTAGTACAGGGTTCTTTTCACCTTCATGTAATGTACCAGACAGCACATGACAGCAACCCATCTCCCAGAATCTTCCAGCAACTCCAGCCAGGCCGTCCTCACTCAAGTGAGAATGTACAACCTGTTTTCTGATAGGAGAGAGCTTAACCTCAGTTGTAATTCAATCATGCAGATCAGCTCTCAAATAATGTTTCATGAGCATTTTTGCCGCCCCTTCTGTCTGCACTCTCTTTTCTCATGTAATCACAGCTTTGACCCTTGCAAACACTGTAACTGTGTCAATTTTGGCTTCAACATCTCACTGCCCCCAGAGCCAAATTGCAACATTCCATCATAGTTTTCAACTAAGCTTCATTGATATGGATAGTGTTCTTCCTCAACCAAGCTGCATCCTTCACCTTGACACCCCTACCAAAATGACACCTACCACCATGCTGCTCGTACCATACCACACTACCCTCTTTTCTTTTGTCGTGGGCATGTACTACCTTTCTCTAACAGGGTTGTCTTGTTCTATCTCCTCTACAATATCTCTCATATTGACCTTTCTTTTACCTACCTTGTTCACCCATCTCACTCCATCTGTCTGCCTCTTGATATAGCCGTATGCAGTTTAGAGTCAACCAGCATTAGGGTAGTGCCCAATTTTCTGATACTGAAAATAACTCCCACTTACTTAACTCATCACTCAGAACAGGACAAGATCCTGCAGATATCTCAATTTGGGTCCTAACACTGCCCCACCTTCCAATGATTCTGATGTCTTTGCACTCCTAAGATGAC
The DNA here is from genome assembly GCA_963457665.1 of Thysanoteuthis rhombus. Lineage (NCBI taxonomy): Eukaryota > Metazoa > Mollusca > Cephalopoda > Oegopsida > Thysanoteuthidae > Thysanoteuthis > Thysanoteuthis major. The sequence goes on from OY735208.1 coordinate 24,757,891, forward strand.
CTCTCACCATCTCACGACTGATATGTCGTCAGTGTAGGAATAAGTGGCTACCTTTATCCTAATCACCTTTCCAAGAATCGTTTTCCTGATTGTTGCCCTGACCTTCAGCACAGAGTTCAGCCCCAAACCCAATCTGGTCAAACACTACATCCTACTTTTGTAGTTCACTTCTTGTTACTTCTACAATATCTTGAACATGTTGAGCTGCACATCCTAATTCTATTTAAGACTGTTTTTATGTTGAAAAATAGATGTTTTTTTCCATTTCTTTCAGTTTTCCTTTATTGTGGTAGACATCAATTATGTAATGTTTGAAAATTCATTATAATCCAATCTCATTGGATTTTCTCAACTTGGACTTTGAAGGAATATTTTGATTTTGTTTGTGCTTAGATCCTCTTGTATTTTATCACTATGAATACGTTATTTAATTATTTTTAGTGGCCACATTTTTGGATGCCTCAAATGTTTGTCCAGTTTATTATATAAAGACTAAAATTTTTCTAAAAAATTTTCAATTTTTTCAAACAACATATTTATCATTTTGTCCCACTATCTTCATGGCAACTTCCTATTTTCTTCTTGGAAACAAAAGAATTTGTTTGATGAATTAACCATTTTGGCAAAGTACCTGTATTTTCACTTTGAAGAATCTAATGTTTAACTAAAAATTTTGCATAAAACCAAGTTTAGAAAGTGCTATTTATATTATAACCGCGATTATCTTTTCTTTAAGACAAATGATTGAAATTAAAGTTTTTTATAATTTCTTTTACTTCTGATAAATCTGATTGATGTTGGCGAATGGGGCTTCTTTATTCCTCAAAATGAAAAAGAAATTACTTTTTCTCAATGATTCGCAAATGTTTGAAGATTCTGGAAGCCAAGTGGGGAGCACATAGATAAAGCTTTAAGTTATGCAATGAAAATATCTTGATCATGACATGAATCACTGAGTTCCCTCAGAGACTTCACCGATATAAACCAATTCATTTGATAACCATCATAAACTATTAAGTAATTGCAGTTCTTGAGAAATCACCACATGCTGACCTATTTTTCAAATTGAAAATATTCCTGACCCTCTTTGTAAATTTTGTATTTTGGTGTAGAGTTTAATTGATATGAGTTTTGTGTATTTGAGAAAAAGAATGATAGTTTAGTTCATCACTCAGGAACAATTTTATTTTGTCTTTTTTTCCAAATTTGCATAATGAATATGAAGAAAAAAATTTGAAGAAATTGAAATACATTTTGATACATTTAACTTTATCACTTTACTGCTTTTAAAGCGTCTTTGGTTGTAATGATATAAATACAATGAAAGCAATACCTATCTTGCAGAAGTGAGATCCAGCAATTTACCTAAGAATAATAAATTTTTCATAACATATGATTATGGAAATTCTATAAAAACCATTATTTCTATATCTTAATAAAAAGTGCATAAAATTTAGTTGTGCCTATGCTCACTGACATGAATTACTATAGTTTGGTTTCTTGAATTACTATATCATTTTTTGAATATAATTTCTTTTTTTTGTTTTTACAGATTTTCGCACATTAAAAAATTTGTGAACTGTGGAGAATTTGAATGGCGGATAGAATTTTTTGTGACCTCAAAAAAGTATGGAAAACTATACAGAAAAACAATATTGTTGTGAAACTTGTGGACGTCAATTGTCTAGTAGTTCATCTTTGAAAAGACACTTAAAAACCCACACTGGAGAGAAACCATATTCTTGTGAAGTGTGTGGTTCTTCCTTTTCACGAATAACAGATTTGGTCCGACATATGCGAACACACACTGGGGAGAAACCATACTCTTGTGAAGTGTGTGGTTCTTGCTTTTCACTGAAATCAAGTTTGAGGGAACATGTACGAACACACACTGGGGAGAAACCATTTTCTTGTGAAGTGTGTAGCTATTGCTTTTCACAGAGGTCACATTTGGTGCAACATATGCGAACACATACAGGCGAGAAACCATATTCTTGTGAAATGTGTGGAACTTCTTTTCGACAAAAGTCAAGTTTGCAGCAACATGTGCGAGCGCACACAGGAGAGAAGCCGTATAATTGTGAAGTGTGTAGCTCTTGCTTTGCAGAGAAACCACAGTTAGTGGTTCACATGCGAACACACACTGGAGAGAAGCCATATACTTGTAAAGTCTGTGGCTCTTCCTTTGCAGAAAAATCATATTTAGGGGGTCACATGCGAACACACACTGGAGAGAAGCCATATACTTGTGAAGTGTGTGGCTCTTCTTTCTCATTGAGGTCAACTTTGAGGCAGCATATACGAACACATACTGGAGAGAAACCATATTCTTGTGAAGTGTGTGGTGTTTCCTTTTCTAAGAAAGCTCATTTAGTGCGACATATGCGAACACACACGGGAGAGAAACCATATTCCTGTGAAGTGTGTGGCACTTTCTTTTCACAGAAGCCGAATTTGTTGCGTCATATGCGAACACATACCGGAGAGAAACCATATTCTTGTGAGGTGTGTGGGGCTTCTTTTGCTGAAAAAGTTCATTTGGTACAACATATGCGAATACATACTGGAGAGAAGCCTTATAATTGTGAAATGTGTAGCTCTTCCTATGCAGATAAATCACAGTTAATGATACATATGCAAAGACATACTGGAGAAAAGCCGTATTCTTGTGAAGTTTGTGGCTCTTCTTTTTCATTGAGGTCAACTTTGAGGCAACATATACGAACACATACTGGAGTTAAACCATATTCTTGTGAAGTGTGTGACACTTCTTTTTCAGAAAAAGCTCATTTAGTGCGACATATGCGAACACATACTGGAGAGAAGCCATATACTTGTGAAATGTGTGGCTCTTTGTTTTCTCAGAGGCCAAATTTGTTGCGACATATGCAAACACATACTGGAGAGAAACCATATTCTTGTGAGGCATGTGATGCTTCATTTGCAGAAAAAGTTTATTTGGTACAACATATGCAAATACACACTGGAGAGAAGCCTTATAACTGTGAAGTGTGTAGCTCTTCTTATGCTGAGAAATCACAGTTAGTGGTTCATATGCGAACACACACTGGAGAGAAACCATATACTTGTGAAGTTTGTGGCTCTTCCTTTGCAAAGAAATCATATTTAGGGGGTCATATGCGAACACACACTGGAGAGAAGCCATATTCCTGTGTACTGTGTGGCTCTTCTTTTTCATTGAGGTCAACTTTGAGGCAGCATATACGAACACATACTGGAGAGAAACCATATTCTTGTGAAGTGTGTGGCTCTTTGTTTTCTCAAAAGCCAAGTTTGGTGCGACATATGCGAAAACATGCTGTGGAGTAACCATGTTCTGAAATATGTGACTTTTTGCTGAGGTCAAATTTGAGTTGATATATGTGATCACATAGTGGGAAGAATTTATCTAGCAATTTCTGTAAAACGTGACCACTCTGTAGCAATTATGCTTCATTGAGTTTGTGAATCTTCATTTTTGAATAATTCAACTATTGTAATACATACTTGAATGAATGCTGAATAGATACCATATTCTTATAGAAGACCATGTATGAAAATTAAACACTTGAATGTGTATAATTTCAATAGTTTTTCTTTCCTGTTAACAATAAAGCTGTAGGTGACCAAGATCTTTAATTTACTTTTGACTACTTCGAGATCTTGATATCTAGAGTAATGAAAAATGTTCACCAAAAACAATTAAAAGAGTTTGAAATGCTTTATTACATAAAGAGTTACTTGGATTACCTTCTATAACTTTGAGAAGAGTCATTTTCTTTCCAAATATTCAGACTATTGAACCTATTATTTTGTCACCACAATCTTTTGGTAGACCCTTTCTACAGTTTTTCCCAAGTTCAAAGTTTATAAAGAAAAAAACAGATCACTTTTGGCCAATATGCTGATTTTCTTAGATCATTTCAAGGATCATGTGCAATGTATGCGATTCCATTCTCAACAGACTGTGTCAGAAATGATTTTTTACGTGAGGATGCTCAACAAAAAATCTACTCTAACCTGACTGACATTTGACTGTTTAGTGTATGTCTCATCTATCAATTTTCTCTCAGTCATTTTTTTAATCTATTAATTAGACATTAACCCTGAGAGGTTAATATAGACCTTTTTCCTTCCAGCAATTGATAAAAATAGTAATTGATAATTTTAATTCAGTGATCAACAAATTTAAGCCTTGGTTGATTTCATCATTGTAGTGTCTCTTTGTTTATATTCAATGAAAAAACCTTAGGAATATAAAAATTCAAGTTTTCTTTACTTTTTTTTTTGCATGTAGCCATTTTCACCCCACTGCACATATGCTAACTCTCTGCTTTTGGTACATTAAGCAACAATAATGCTATACTTTATCCCTCCTCTTCTAAAAATTAGAAAAAAAAATGATTCTATACTTCAATTACTATTTCTTCAGATCATTGTCAATTTGATAGATTTGACTTTTTGAAAAAAAATAGATTTGTTATTTTACTTTAATTGGAATTGCAGTCTGTTTTGATGGCACTGGAAATGTGATTTATCTTAACTTGTAAAAGTTATAAACCTAAAAAATCTGACAACTTTTATTTTAGCTGATTGTCATCAAATCTTTTAGGCATTGATGCATGACACTACGGATTGTAGCTGGTATCAGCTGGGGGTATTGTCCTTCCTGAGATGGCTTGAATGGACATCTTGGTCGAGACGTTGATGTATGTGGCATTCTGGATATCTTTTCCACCCTAACTGGGGTAGGGTTAATGGGTTCATGCTGGACTAGAGTAAGACTCGAAGCTTGTCATGGGCAATCTTTTACCCCATTTTATCAAAGCCTCGAAATCAAATCTTTTCTTGTATAAGCAGTTTCATCTCCACAATTCTCAGATGTGTATGGTAGGTGATGTTGATGATCTTATTTTGCAGTGTTGATCGAACTACCAAACAATGGTCACGAAGAGAGATGCTATCAGAAATTGACAATTCATCTTAAGAGCTGTAGGACTGGATTGCAAATGTGAACTTTTGTAGCTGAGAGTCTAGCTGTGTAGTGGTTCTGACTTCTTCCTTAGTCTATGTCTTTCGAACTGCATGCTTCAGCTGCATTATGTCTCACTTGCCGATGATGGGGGTGTTGACTGAAAGAGTGTGCCAGATTCTTATCTTTCTAGGACAATACAGTAGACTGTTTTTAAATGGTGTGTGTCAAAGTCTCCAATGTTCTATATGGGTCATATCTGGCTTCTCACTGAAGAAATGACCAAAGAAGGTAAGTGCCTTGATAGAGGACGGGCATTTTTCTTTCTTTAACTTGGCTCTGAAATCTCGGGGACATTTCAATGTTGCTTTTAAGTTTGTGTCTTGTGCAGCTGGATTCCTCCCGTGGACTATGATCGTTGGAAAGATTCTTGACACCTAGAATATTTGTGAGGTGATCTGTAATTGCTTCCTGGAAGACCTCAGGCACTGTGTTGATACCAAGTGGCATTTATGAATAGGTGTTGCTTTCTTCTTTAGTTGCTATCATCAACTTAGAAAACAAAAATTGGAATAATAATTGGTCTTTTCAAAGTTATAGGCAATTCATTTAATTATTGTCCAGTTGCTTTATCTTCTCATTTTTGTTCATTTACCACATTTCATAAGTGCTAAATTCGATTAATACAAATTGCCAAGTACAGACTGTATCTTTGAACATAAAAAATTTTACTTTATATTATAAATTGTTTGACTCAAAATGGCACAGTTTGTTTACTTATTCATTCCAGCATAAAATGTAGATGATTTTAATAGTTTTATATTCTGTTTACAAACTGCCATAAAATGTACTGGGAAATAAAAACTAACTCATTTTTTGTAATGAATTGTTTCAACTCCATAAATTCACTGAAATAATTGAACTCAAAAAAAATTTTAATTTAAGAAATTGTTCTAACTCTATAGTTTGTCTTTGTCGATCTTCATGCTGAGAAGTTATTGAGAAGTTCAGTTGTTGGCACTGAGTAGAAATAGGTGGAGAAGTTGGTGAACACTTTCCATATATGGAACAATATGCACTAATATTACTGTGACACTGGAGGAACAGAAGAGTCAATATGCAATTTGACCTTGACACCAGAAATTCTCCTCATTAAACCATCATAAAAGAAAAGTAACTCTTCAAATATGATGAGAGCCCTAGAGGATGAAAAGGCAAAATGAACAATCTTGAGCAGGATCAATACTTAGAGGATGATGAAGTTAATGTTCAGGGTGAAGAACATTGTTCCTTCTAAGCTGTGCATGTATGTGCACACATTTTGCTACCCATGCACAAAGGGAATTAGTGTGTGCATGAAAGATTTCTTGTTCAGTTGATAGCTTTCTGAAATTTCATTGAAAAGATATCGATTCACTATGTTGAATTCACATTTGTCACTGGCAAAAGATTAGCATAACAAAACTTTTGACATCTACAACATATAATGTTGTTTGTGCATGATTGTTCTTGTACTCAGTTTGTCTGTTTAGAACCATATGCACAGATTTGAAATGGATATTTTTTGCAATTTGGGCTTGGTATGCATACTGTCATGTTGATTCAAGCACCATTATCAATTAAGAATGTTCTTGGAGTGCTGCTGATGTAAGCAATAATGATAGGAATCTTTGATGTGTGTATAAACATGTCTTTGACTGTGAAAACTATCTTATCACTGGATGGAAATGTCCTCATCTCACTCTCAAGCTCAGGAATATGAGGGAAAATCTGCCTTACCTTGGGTCTGGTGGACTGATAGAAACCTGCAAAATGGTTCATCTTATGGTAGCTCCTACATTCTTTCCCTTTGGTGAGACAAGAGGCATGATCTGATAAGCAAATACAGTTGCAAGCGACAACTGAGTCTCAGTTCCTCTGGGACCTACTGGAGCCCTCTCTGACAATATTCTGGAGTGTTATGAAGTGTGGCAACTGATTACACTACCACAGCCATCTTTAGAGCTCTCCATGCCATCCTAGGCATCACTATGTTGCTTGTTTCTCCCTCTGTTTCCACTTCTGTGATGACTTTTACCAACTCGCCTGAATGTAACAGCCAGTTCAAGTGCTCTTGCTTTATCAATTACTCACATCAGAGAATAATAATCTTTCAGGGCTTCATGTCTGACCATTGTTGAAAAAAAGCATGTTTTCCTCAGGGTTCTGGCTAGCTTGCCTTGAAAATTTTGTTTGAAAATTTTGTTTGAAATATTTTTCCTCAGCATTCAGTATTCTGTCAATGAATGTTTTGCTATGTTAAATTCAGGTTGGATATTCCCACAATCTGATGTACTGTGCCAATTCGTTTCCCTTTGTTGGTAAAACTGTCAAAAATTTCAAATATTTTTTCCTTCATGTAATGAAGCAGCATTGCTTTTCTTTTCATATTATAGTCACAGCCTGTGCACATAACAGATTCTCAAACCATTCAAGCCACTTCAAGACTGGAGTTTTTCCATTGAATGTAAGCAGAGAATGTTTTACATGTATCTCTTTTGAGCTGAGGGACCTGACTATCATGTCATAATTCATAGAAAAAATTCAAATACCTTTTTAAAAAAATAATGTATCCGTCATTTTTCAATATTTTTTTTCTTGCAAAAGGTTCTTTTTTATTATATGTGGTTCCTTGTTACATCGTTTGACTGTGAAAAAGATGGGAGTTTAGGAGCTTTAGTAGAAAAAGACATGCACAAACAATTTCAAAGTTTTTGTGAAAAAGAAAAGAAACTACAGTGCCTTTTCATGCATACAATATCTTGAGGATTTTACAAGTCAGAAGATGCTCAATTTTTTAATCAAAATAAAGGCTAAAGAATATCTAAAAATATGGTTTTGGAATATTCATATATGTGTGTTGTTTTTCTTTCTACTGTTTTCTATTTTTCATTTTGTACAAAGTAAATTTTTCTTTTACTTTCTAGAAAATGAATTTAACTCTTAGGTAAATGCTTTTCATTTTGCAGATAGTTTTTAAACATCAAAAAATGACCAGTTATTTTTATGATTATTATTTTCAAAGACTAATAGTTGATATAGTCTTTACTTGTGTTTCTAACTGGGCTAAAGGGAATTATTGTTAGAACAATTTAGTAATAACTATAGAATAATCTGGAGTCTTTAGTCTTATTTAAAAGCTTTCTAGGTGTTTCATAATGTAGAAAGCTTGCTATTTTGGGGTGAGGAATGCTATAATTTTTTTTATTTTAGTACAGGAACAAAATATTCTCAAAATTGCTACAGTTATTTTATATTGAATTTATTTTAATTAATAGAAATTTCTGAACATTTTTTATAAGAAAAATCTAAGTAGATTACTAATATTAAAAAGATTATCCCCAAACTAGCTATGATTGCACTGATACTACCTAATTAAAATTGTCTGTTCCTGGAAAAATGAAATTGTATTTCATGAATGACTTCTTTGCTGAAATATTTTTTATTCAATGAATTTTTCTTCTCTGTACATTTTTAATATTCAGAACATTTGATAGACTTTTCTTTCAAAATCATTTCATTTACAAGTTTATCATTATTGGCAACATTGCTCCATATTTTCAGATAATGACTCTGAACGTGGAAAATATATTTTGTTTATCACAATGGATGTTAAATTTAAATATTTTAATTATAAATCTTTTCTTTTTTGTTGATGTTTTTATTCATATAAAAAGTGCTCTTAAAAGATGAACAAAGTTTTCTATCAAGTGTCTTGATTTGATATTAACATAGGAAAACCAAGAATTTAAGTTTTAAGGGAAATTTCTTTTGATTCCACAGTATTAAAAAAGCTTCTTACACACATACAACTACAAAGAAAGACCCTATGATGGAATATTTTCTTTTTGTAACAATAAACAAAGGGAATATCTTAATATTATGTTTAGTTGTTCTTCTTGATACCACAGTAAAAAAAAAAGGAAAGCTTTCAACACTTATATACAACAAAGTGAGCTTCATAGCATTCTTTAATTTTCTAATATTATAATTAGTAATCTTTGGAATTGCTGAATTTTACTTCTACTAACTACTAAGTCCTGTGGCCCCATTTAGGGCATAGGCTGCCAACAAAAAATCTCCTGGCATCTTGGTTGTGGGCCAATCTCTCCAGCAGTCCTCACATTTTCTCAGTTCTTCCTTGGTCTACATTCAGGTCACAGCATCAGTTGTTTATTGGTCTGCCCCTCTTCTTTTTCCCTTGTGGATTCCGATTGAGGGCATGGCATGTCTTGCAAAGCTGGATGCTGGTCTGTGAAGGGTGTGGCCAATCTAGTTCCAGCATTCTTCCCCTTTGACTTGTTTGCTACTACAGTTCTTTATTGCTGATAGTATCCAGCCAGTAAATTTGTTACTTTCTTTGAAGCAGTTGTTGACAATTGCCTGAATTCTCTTGCAATGACAGCTGTTATAACAGCATATAACAAGACAGGTTTCACTGTAGTACTGAAGATCCTGATCTTGAAGTTGGTCATTATACTTGGAGCTATCCATCTCCTCTAATGTTTTACCTTCCAGCATGATGGGGATAACTTTGGCTGTATTGACCTTGATGATTTTGCTCTTGCCTTTGTTGATATTGAGATCAAGGAATGCTGAGTTCATCACAACTGAATCTGTTGCTGGGTATTAGAAAGAAAGACTAGATGTCCTGGATGTCCTCCTGACCCAGTCCATGGCTAACAGTAACAGAAAAGGTGATAATAAGCATCCCTACCTTACTCCGATCTGCACCTGAAAGGCATCGGTAAGTTGGTGGTCATGTGCCATCCTGCAAGTCATCCCTTCATAGGAGTTCCTGATGATGTTGGTAATCTTCACTGGCACTCCATATTGTCTGAACAGCTTCCTGAGAGTCATCCTGTCCCCACTGTCAAATGCCTTCTCATAGTCAATGAAGTTGACATAGATGAGTTCCACTCCAATAAATATTCCAAAATGATACAGAACATTGATCTGTGAGCTGGGGATCAACAGCATCATTCATCCTGTTCAGAAGAACTCTACTAAAATAAGATGGACAGCAGTGTTATCCTTTTGTAGTTATTGTATAAACTAAAGTCATCATTCTTTGTAAGTTAGGTAAAGTAGACCTCTTTTCACTTTGATGGGACTTGTTCCTCATCCAAGATTTTTCTGAACGAAGGGTACAACATTTCCACAGTGGTATGGATATCAGCTTTCAGCGCTTCTGCTGCAATTTTATCTGTCTCTCAGACTTCCCGTTCTTCAATTGTTTGATGGTCTTGTGGATCTCCATCATGGAAAGTGCTCAGCAATCAACAAATCCATGTCCATTGGCTAGATATCCACTGGATTCTATGGAGATGTTCTTTTTGAAAGTTCCTCATCAGCATTTCTGGTCTTTGACATCTAAAATTTTCTTCCCATCTTTGTCCCCCACTTGCTGGCTATACTTTTCAGAAATTTTCCTAATGGTGGCACACAGGTCCTTCATGTTAACATGGAAGGATTCTATTTCTGTCTCTGTCACTAGCTTCTTTATGTAGCTTGTCTTGTCTGTCTGGATGTACCTCTTCTATGTATTCTTCATGGTTTCTAGCTTTTCCAGCTCATGTATGACTGTTGTTTATTTCTGCTGCCTTCTTTTCGCTCTCATCAATCTTTATGAAGGTTTTTTATTGAGATCCACTCCTTATGGCTATGGTTCTTGGTGCTGAGCATTTCTGGCATGTTGATGCCATTGTCTCTTTTATACTCTGCAACTTTTCATCAATTGTCTCTTCCTCTAGCAGTTCTTATAAATCATGGAACTTATTGACAAACAATCTTTCATCTTACTTGTTTCTTTCAAGAATGTATTGTTATACCTCTGGTGTTGGCTGTTTTCTCAATTTCAACATCTTCTCAATTTCAACTAGATGCTAGTGACCAAGAGGTGATAGTCAGAAGCAACATTGGCCCCTCAATGGATGCGTACATCTTGAAGAGAACTTTTGAATCATCCGGATGCATATGTGGTTGATTTGGTTCTCTCTCAACTGGTAGCCTTATGTGTCCTTCTATGATGGAAGATACTCCTGCTGTTGACTAGGTTTCTTGTGGCTCACAGTTTAGCAAATCTCTTCCCTTTTTCTCCATCTCACCCTAACCCTGCTGCCCCATGATCTTGTAGTCCTGATTGTTGCAATCAATCTTTGCATTGAAATCATCAATGGTGATGATGATGATTTGTCTTGGGTGGGTCTGAATTATGGTCATCAGCTTGTAAAATTCCTCTTTTTATCCTTAATCACTCCCATTATTTGGGACTTAGCACTGGATGATATCCATATTGATCTTCCTATTTTTCTTCAGAAGCAAGTGGTGATGATCCATGGACCATATGCCTTCCATCCAATGAGAGTTGTCTTTGCTAACTTGGTCTGCATGAGGACCACTCATAGTGTGTTGTTTTCCACATGGCCTGAGAACAGGGCAACTCTTCAATGGCTTGTCTCTTGTGTCCAGAGCCAGTCCACCTTGACTCACTGATTCCCAGTATGTCAAGTTGGTAGCGTCCCATTTCAGTTACCACTCATACCAGTCTCAAACATGGTTCTGATGTTCCATATCCGATAGTAGTGGTGACCCTAGTAGAAATGATAGTTGTCAGCCCAGTAGCTTCCACAAACATCTGTTTTTGAAAACTAGGTATCATAAATCCTCTAGCTGGAGGTCTATCCTCTACTGGGGTCATAGTTTCTGTTGAGTTTTCTGTTTGCATTTCTGTAGCAAAAGCTCTTTTTTACGCCCAATCCTCCTCCGTTTCCGGTCGGCACCATCCTTGGTGGACGTAGCTAAATTTTAAAAAGACCTAAACCTGCCTTAAGGATGCCTTGAAGTGATAAAATTTATAGGATTTGATGAAAATCCATGTTTCAAGTAGATTTCTCTCAGAAAAACCTTATTTTCAATGCAATGTTTTGTTTTAGAATCTTAGAAACAACTTTCAGAACTTTTAATATCACACGTACGTCTGTAAATCTGAATTGTGTACAGATGCATATTCATAATAGATATTTTCCTCCCCAATGTGTTGTGTGTTTCCAATGATGAACCTGAAAACATTGGATTTTTAATATCATTTGTGGTTTTCTTTTGTGCATATTTGCTTCTGTATTTTCAAATGTAAAATGTTTGATGTTGCATTGTCAAAGGAATCACAAGGATATGCTTTTTTTCTGATGTTTTTTCTTCAAATGAAAGCTTTGTGAGCATGAATATTCATTAATGTTATGAGAATATGGTTCTTTTCCATTTCAAATGTTACAAGAATATGGTTTACATGTGTATTTTTATAAATGTCACAAAATATAGATTTTCTCATTTGTATGTGTTCATTTTTTCATTGTTTCTAATATATCTTAATATAAAATGCTGATAAAAATCATGTACAGAATACAATTTGATAGCAAAATAATTATGTTGATCTTTACGATGTTGACATCTTTGATGTGTCATGTGGTAAAGCTTCAAAAGAAAACAAACATAGTTCATTTTATATATGTTTTTCTTTAATGCTTTTCAAATAGCCCAGCATTTGTTGAATGGACAAAAATTTTGCATAGGATATTTTAGTGATTAAAGAATAAATATATCAGTGAAAATGCCTTTTAACCCATTATCTATTTCCTCATAATTTTTCAAATCTGAAATCTTCAAGATCCATTTAGTGTTAATTTGTCCTGTCTTTATCTTCTCCTCACCATGCAAGTTAATCTGGAGATATCTGAATATATGCAGTTAATATCAAATTAATTGAAGTATTTTTTTAATTGATTGATTATCACTGAAAATATATTCACAATAAGAAATAATCAGAAAACATAAAATATCATTCTTTAATGAATCGGATGGTAATGAATTGACAGAATTTTTCTTTAGTAGATAATTAGTTCATCCAATACATAAAATCTCATTTTTATACTTATAAATTGATAAAATTATAATAGGTCTTCTTTATAGTTTGCTATGAACAATAGTCAACTGTTTCATAAATTTCAAGGAATCCCAATTATTTGGAAAAAACAGAATTTCTCACTTCTTTCAACTCATCACATATATAAATCTTGAATGATAAAAAAAATGGTTTCACCCACTCCTGCACAATGCAAAGACACTTAAATTCTTTACTGCAAAGAAATCTCTATAAGAAAATCTGTTGCAATTTCATAGGGTTGAGGGTCCAAATAAAATGAGTCGGACTGATATCTTGTACGTAATAGAGATGACCATGCCAAAGATGTTGGTTAAAAATTGTGTGGGGTTTTCTAATTTTAAATTACCATTTCGTGAGGTAAGATAGGAATGCAGAATTTTTTGTGCTCTGTTGCACTCAATTTTCTAGACAGGAGATGCACTTATTGATCGTCTGGTCAGTTTTTACATTCATTTATGATAGTGTTTTCATAGTGTTTGTATCATACTTCTAAAGTTACTCAATTTTTGTGGTCAAACTTGAATTCAATGATCAAATTTAAAATTATGTATGTGTAATACAGACTTCTTGTTCTCATGAATTCCAACAACTTGGTTTGCTGCTCTAGGATTATTTTGAATTCTTCCATTTTGTAATTTTGGATTCCCATATGCATTTATTCTCAGCTTTGATCGTACACTACGATGTGTACAGTCTACAGTTACATCACCTGTTACATATGTGGCCTGTTATTTCGGTCATTGATGTCATGATGGTAGTATTGCTGATGCATCTTAAGCACGCAGCTTTCAATAGCCATTGTGTCTCTGGGGACATTGTAGCTATGGTTAGATCCAGGTGAGATAAAGCAAAGAGATGAAAACAAATTGAAAGTCTGAGAGAAAGGAGAGGGAAAGCGACAGGTAGAAATGGTTGAAAACTGTATTGTTTGGTCTGCTGGTCTGCATATCTTCTTTGCCGGTGCTATGCTTCCTGTTGTTAGGAGAAATGCGTGTGTTATAAAAGAAGAATGATTATATTTATCTAAAGCTCCAAATGAATCCTGGAATTTTTTTACCAATAAAGATGCTGAACAGGTTCTAAAAATGATAGATAGATTGAAGGCCTTGGACTGATCTAAATTGATCAACATGGCACTTACGTTATCTTTTACCCTGACTATGATCACTCGAACCAAGTAAAGAATGTTATTTTATAATATTTTGTACTGTAATTGTCTGATTCCACATAGCATGTCTATTTGGGTACCACTCGACTGTACGGCATAGTCTGCAGTTGATTAGATAGGATCAAGGGCTGAAAATTACTAATGTCATCCCCACCATGCTTGTCCTATCGCAACAATTTTACTACCCCTCTGGTAAAGTATTGAGGAATACCTTCTTTTGCCAGATTTGTTGATCATCTTCCAAATCTCTTTTTGTATGAGTCATTCACACCTAGTTGCTTCGGTCGTCGTTAAGCAAGCAAAGTCAACTAAATAGGCATCAAACCAAGTTGATATCAGACCATGGTCTCTGAGGAAATGTTTTGCAAGCTAATCTCAATTGTCTTCGTGAGATGTTTAAGATGGCTCCCCTGTAGACCTGTAAGTGTTTGCCGATCATCTGCAGACGGAGGTATTGCAGTTTGGACCTTTCAACATGCTATTCTTCCTTTGCAGTGGGGAAGAAATAGCTGAAGAAAATGGGAGTAGATTTGTGCAACACAAAGAATATGTTATTATTCTGAAGCTAGTGGGCGCTTCCACAGGGAAATTTCATTCAGTGGAACTGCTAAACAATTGTGCATCTTAGTTGTCGGTGACTGGTTTTTCCTTGGCAATATAGAGAGATGTAACCAGTCTGCACACACACAAAAAGCTGGTTTCCTTCCAGTAACTACTTCTGGTCATATACATCCAGTCGGTTTGAAATGACGTTGAAAGCTTTTCAATCCAACATCAAACCGCCACTCCCCACGTATGTAATCAGACTAGACCACCACAATATTTCATAATTGCTGAAAATATACAACTAGGTGCTTGCCCAATACTCACAAAGGTATTTCATATAGTTTTACCGTGGTCTTTTTTGACGTTTATACTTAGTCTTTAGATCTTTAGTTTTTGATTCCCTCTTAGAAAGATTCAGACTGTTTAGGTCAAAAAGTAACAGTATGTTCCACTTGGAGAAATTCCTACATAAACGGTTCTTATGTAAAGATAAAAGTCTGTTTCTTTGTATCAAAAGGCAAAGACGGTTGATGCCAGTTGAATAGATAGAGGAAAAACAAGAAACGTTAATGGTACAGATAAAGGGCAACATTAGATATGAATCAATAGAATGCAACATTTCAATATTAATCAATGACAGCTCGATTACGCAAATGACATACAAAAGATACATGTGTAGTAGAGCTATACAACATTTTCAGAACAATGTGAAAGTCTCAAAAACTACAGTAGGCCAATCTTTGTTAGACAAAAGATTTGGTATGCAAACGACAAAAGATGTTCAAGGAACAAAGGCTAAGTTACTTATATAGACATTTCTTAAATTATATTCTAAACTGGGCGCCCTTGCACTTGAGAACGAGGATTGCAATAATAAAATGAATAACATAGAATGACTTTTTTGAAGCCGATCTTTTCAATATTTTTCGTGAATTCTGTCCTTATGATGTAAGCCTAGGGCCTCTAATCATGGCATCCTAGCAGAATTGGGGGTTCAAAGCCCACAATCGTTCCGTTTGTATTGCATACCTGATTCGAAGATTCTGGTTTCCACATACGTCACCTGCACCCTTTTTTTTCTGTAATTATTGGATGGACTTCTCCAGCTGGAATAACTCGTATTCAATCTGTTATAATGCTTTTGGAAAATGCATGAATCCATTTGTTCCACATGCTATGGGTAAAATAGGTGAAGTGAATGATACCACTTCGGTCGCTTGTCATATACATATGTTGCAAACATAGTAACTAGTAATGTGATATATGAAGAATGTGATATGTGAAGCTGAAGTAGGAAGGACTGAAACCATAGCCAGCGTAAGGGTAATTTCTCTGTAGTTCAACGTATACAAAAGTTGCGCTTTGATCCCGAAGTCTCCACTACCAAATTTCCGCTCAATCCGGCCATTTCTAAAGCAACTTCTCTGGAAAAAAAAACTGCGAATGATGCAGCCCCCCTTGTCAAATGAGGCCTGGGAGTTGATCTTAGCTTCCCTATCAGCTTCCTATCAGGTTTTATTCCCTACACAATTAGCCTAGTTGCCTGATCCCTCACGAGAACAGGGTGTGACACGAGGTCGGTTTAATGTGGGGTTACCATATACGCAAACGTGTGAGTAAGGCCATCAGTAAAAATTCTCTTTTGTACTCGCAACTTGCAAAGACATAAGATCGTTGGTCTTGTCTTCAGGTCTCTGGACAAATCCTGAACATTTTGGACTTGACACCACACCAGCACCACATGTCATGAGGTAAAACCCAAATCGGCCATGGCACCACATATGCGCCAGTCTGGTCTCAAATGTTCCAACTAATCCGAGCCCCCACGAGAACAGGGTGTGACACAAAGTCGGCTTAATACTGGAATACCACAAGCGTGAACGTGTGCGTAGGACCTTCTAAAAAATTTTCTTTTGTCTCCGCAACTATTGTTACAAAGACATGAGAGCTGGTCTTGAGGTCTCAGAGCGTCACTTGGACTTGACTACACTGAGCGGTACCAGACCTCATGAGGCAAACCCCCAAATCTGCGTCAGTTTGGTCTGAATAGATTAAGCAAATACTCCATTATATGGTAACTTCTATTTATATCAAACTGGCAGAATCAACTGATTTCCATTGATTTAATTTCTAGCAACTTTAATACATTTTAAAGGGAATATTTCTCCATTATCCCTATGTATTCAAGCATGTTAGCGTACGTAGAATCGGTTTACACCGTATTAAAATTTCTGAACTCAGAATGGTGGGAATCATTTTTCAAGCTGGAGTGTTATCAGCGTAAGGGCACCTTTTATAGTTCGATGTATACAAAAGTTTCGCCAGGTCCGAAAGTGTTCACTACCAAATTTTAACTCAATCCGGCAATCTGTGAGGCAACTTCATTGGAAAGAACTGCGAATAGTGTAGATATCCTCACCAAATGGGTTCTTTGAGTAGGTCTTCGCTACGCTCCGATAACAAAGTAACGTCTGAGAAATTACCGCACACTATACTAGAACATTTGTTTGATAGATAGCATAAAACGATTTGTTCTGAGACTGGCTACTGCTCGCAGGTGCTTTGTACGGCACGCACCAGCATTAAAATGAAATCTAATAATGCATAAAAATCAATTCAATTTTACATGAAAAGATTGTTAATAAGTTTAATATTGTTAGTAAGAAAATGTGCCAGGCTATTAAATGCAAAATGTAAAAATGTACATTTGCTTCGTAAGTTTGAGTCCATTTTGTTGAGAATATAGGAGGATTTTTATGGAAGGGCCGACAAACATTAAATTAAATCAGGACTTAACCTGTCATAATCTACTTCATTACCATAAAAAATTGATATTCTAGGTTGATGCAGTCTTAACGAAAATATGCAAATGTATGTCTCTGATCGTTTTTTTCGGTATGATCAAAGAGTCTGACTTGCAACCATACATAATCAATCCCAAGATCTCATCTGGAGCAGGCTTCTACAGACAGCACTGGTATGTAGCTATTGTTTTCTGAAGCCCACCATGTCAATCAGGGGCTGACAATACTTGTATTGAGAGGCGTACACTGTTTGCTTTATATACGTAAGGAATTAACATTGCCCAAGTTGAAGGTAACTTTTTGCCTTGCGACTTTACATTTTTGTAGTGAACTGTGCAAGTAAATCTCTTTAAATTTTCAGTATCTTGGCAGGACGGGTATTCAAGAGAAAGACCAACGACTAGTAAATGTTGTAACAACTGGATTATCATCTTCCGAGAGTAAGAAACTCTGTACCCAACTACGTTTTGATATTCCTGAGAACTTTCTTCTCCAGTCTGTCCCTGCAAACGCATGTAATTTAATCAAAGTATTTTCTTTTGCAGCACCAAATGCGTTGTAGCATTTCGGAAAGTCGATAATACATTCATATCCCTTTTCAGCCATTATATGTAACTTTGATGTAAGCAGCAAATCATATATTTCGAGCAATAAAACGTAAACATCTGAATCAGCTGAATGGACCACTGAGCTACAACCAGGGGCAGATCTTGCTGCAGCCAAACAATAAAGAGGTGTAAAAGTGTTGGCTTCTTCGTGATCGTTTTCTCTTATCTTATCACTCAATAATCCTGCCTGGTTTGACGGAACAAGAGTTCCAATCATATATATCATTCTCTTTTCGTTATCTTTACACTTTTGCAACAGAGCATCTTTAAAGAGAATTGCCAGTTGCTCTTTAGCAATGCTATCAGATAAAAGATTCGTTATGCTAATGCCTCCCACTTTCATTGAATCTGTCACATGAAACTTGACAAGATCAATGTCCTTGATTTCCTTTTTCCCAGGTCCGCTCTTTAAGTGAATGATTCATGTGTAGTGACCATATTTTATTTCCAGTTAAAATTAATACGAAAAAAAATACGAGTAAGCACATACCTACGAAACCTAAAAGCTAGCCACATGATTAATGACGTCACTTCCTTTAGCTCCTATCTATAAAAAGATGAACACGCGTTAATCAATGCTCTCTTTGTACAGGCTGTCTTTCCAGTCGATTATCTCCTCTCTCGTTCTTTATCTTTTATCTCTTAGTTTCATCTGATCACGCGCATTGATTCGATCTGAGCATGCTTACTACCATTTATTTACTTTGACTTACGTGGCGTAACTAACTGGTTATCTTTCTGATTCTCTTCATTTTCTGCCATCTCATTTCCATGATGACTCTTTCCACGAATATTTTAAGTGCTTGTATTATTGCTTTGAGAGCCCTACGGAGTGGATTCTAATATACAAGCCTCGGCATATATTTGTAGTTATTTGCCTTGAGCGCTATGATATCTTATGTCTCCACTGATTGTCTTTCGGTAACATCTGTTCGTTATCTTATAATCACATCTCTTGAATAACTTATTCGTATTTTTGTATGATAAATCTGGAAATAACATAGGGTCACTATGTATGTACCGATCAAACGAACCGAGCCTTCATTAGCCTATTAGAGTTTCTTCTCAATTTGTTGACAAAATCTTTCAGCAATCTGTTAGATGCTATTTATTCTCTCATCTTTTTTTCAACGATTGAACTTCTACCATAAAATCAATAGTCACTTAATTTCTATTCTTCTATCTCTACACTATCAGCAGCCACTTATGTTCGTTCATCAAGGTAGATGTGTTTGCTGAAACACGCATGAGGCCTTCGGGTGAAAAAAGAGACCTGGAAATTACAGTGAATTCAGAATTGCCAATGGCTTTGGATAATTCCATTAACTCTGATCGTGCTCTCCACATGACAAGAAACTGAGTAAGCAAAGCTCGTTATTCTTTTCGCTCAATAATCACGTTTATATCTATTGAGCTTTGCTGCAGATGCAAATGGTCTTGGTATCAGTCTTAGTCATTTTGCTCCCTATCGATTTTTCTGAATTTGTGATTAACCTTTCTTCGATGAATTATGTATATCTCTCTTGTCCCTTTGAACCACGTTCAAGTATGCCAACTTCATTAACATCTTGTATTATAGTATTGGAATACATATTAGCCAAACGATAGAATTCTTGGCCAAATGGATTCCCAGGATCATTCAAAAATACTATCTTTCATTTTCTGTACATTTTTAGAAGGCGACTTGTCATAAAGCAGGGAATGATTCTATTGATTCCTTTCATTTGATCATTCA
This sequence comes from Thysanoteuthis rhombus, assembly GCA_963457665.1. Lineage (NCBI taxonomy): Eukaryota > Metazoa > Mollusca > Cephalopoda > Oegopsida > Thysanoteuthidae > Thysanoteuthis > Thysanoteuthis major. The sequence continues at coordinate 24,777,705 of OY735208.1, forward strand.
TAATTTCCATGTTGCGGTCAAAGGGCACCGAATTAATGCATCATCATTTTTGTGATACCAGTAACTCCAACAACACATTTCAAGTGATGAATTTCCTGTTCTTGGGAAGGGTCGACTCCTATTCCACAAAACGCCATACAAGTCAGAAGGGTCTTCTGTTTTCAGTTTTCGCATATCTGCCTCTTTGTAGTGTATCAAACGAGCGTATTTGTAAAGATCGCGGGCAGAGAAATACTTGATAAGCGCTTCTGCACTCACCAAATGCAAGCGGAAATTGCATTCTCTGAAAGCTGTGATGAATCTCAACAGACATGTTGTCTGATCTACGTGATTGTTTAGAAATTTACCAAGCGTTGATATATCTCTTGCCGTCATCAGATTTAATGTTCTTGGGCTGTCAAGTTTTGCCACTGCTCTCGTAAACACAGCACAGTAAATCCACTGATGCTGCAGAAATGTATCTCTTGTATCCATCCTTATCTCATCCGCTTTTCCTTGGAATTACACGATCCTTCTTTTGCCCTGGCGTGGGTAATGTTGTGACAGACTTCTGATTGTTCTAGGTACATTCCCACACAGAAAATTCCCTTGCAGAAAATTTCACCATGGGTAAATTCAACCACAGTAGATTCTCCCCACAAAATTTTACATAAATCTCACTACAGTAAATTCTATCAACAGAAATTTACATAAAAAAGAATAATATAAAATGCCAATCAGAATATTAACTTCATAGCATCATCATAGTGGGAGGGACAAAACTTTTCATTGAAAATTATTTGATTTAAGATTCTCTATTCTAATTCTAAATTGTTTTTTTTTTCTATAGCAGATACCAATTGGCAAATCATTTTTGAGTATTTCATGTTAATTTGTAATTGAATATCAAGTCAAAATCAGCAACCATCTCGATAATTTGTTTTCTTTGATATTCAAAAGAATGAATTCCTTAAGCGACCTCCAAATATTTCAATATTCTTTGTATGTATTTCTGGATCACTAATATAAACAAAATATGAATTGAAAATGAAAAATATTGTCCTCCTTCAGATATTTCAAAAGACATATTTGTTAAGAAGATCTTCTTTATTTTTTCAAAGTATGTTCAACAGAGCATAATGATGTTTTTCTGATGAAAAAAATTGCCAACCCATGAGGTTATTACCATTAACTTAATTTTTGACAATCAGATAAAAATAGAATTAGATATACACCTAAACATTAAAAAAAAAACATTAAGATATAGTAAAAATTATATTTAGAGAATTAGACTAATTACGTGCAGTGCTTCTGTGTGGGTCGTGTTCTCAATGAGAATATTTCTCAACAATAGGTTTTCCTTATTTTTCAAAGAACGTTCTACGAAAAATAACGATATTTTCTCTTATGGAAAAAATGGTTGATTGCAGTTGTATGGACTCCAACTCTGCAACCTTTATAAAAACTCCCACAACGCCAATATGTCTAAGGTTTGCTGCAGCTGGCTGCATGCTTTTCGTAGATATGATTCAATACACAGTTCGCGTTTGTTCTTCTCCATTGTGATAAGTGATAGTCCAAAGCTTGTCACTGAATTGTAAGACAACTAAAAATTTATATCATCAGCATTATTTACGAATTTGCAATGGTGGAAAACTAAAACATATTCCTCAAATATAATTTTTAGAAAATTTCCTAATACTATTTTCATATGATTGTTGGAAATAAAGTTGATATTTTAATTGGAATTCTTAAAATTTTCTATTTTTCATTTTATGTAAAATGCTGCTGGGGGAATTTACCGTGGTGAGATTTATGTAATATTTTGTAGGGAAGTTTACTAAGGTGAAATTTGCACGGGGGAATCTTTCATGGGGAAATTTACCGTCGGGGATTTACGGGACCCTCTTCAGACATGTTCTTAGGCATACCTGATATTGCGGAAAAATCGTTGAAAAAAAAACTAGGAAGAATAATGAAAAAGGAGTGGGCATTCTAATGATTTGGCGGCCATCTTGGAAATTATACCTTTCCAGTAATCAGACTGCTGTACTTTTAGCATGTTTTTAGCACACTTAATACTACGAAAATCGTTGGAGAAATAACTTGACTATGATGAATAATCAAGGAGTAGTGAGCATTCTAATAATTTGGCGACCATCCTGGACATCATATCGGAAATTACATCTTTTCAGGGGTCAATCTGTGGTAGACTAGCACACCTGATACTACAATTGTAATTTTTTGTGGGGGCATAAAGGTTGTTTTTTTTTCATAGTTACAGCCAACTAAATTTAGCGGCCATTTGAAAAATTATACCTTCCCAGTGGCTAGAAAGATAAAAAAAATTTTTTCTTCTAATTAAGCACACTTCAAAGTCCCTGGAATGAGAGAAAAAAAAAAGATGTTTTCAATATTCAAGTATCACGGGACCCATTTTCCAACATATACTGTACTAAAGCGACCTGACCCCACAAATTTTTACTTCTGCGTACCCACTTTCTAGTTCCTAACTCGAAGACTTCTTTCTATCTCTCTTTCCTACCTTTTATTACATCCTCCCTTTTCTCTCTTTCCCCCGTCATTTACTCTATTCCCCTTCTCTTTCATCTTTATTTTTACCCCGTCTTTCTTTCTATCATCTACTCCCCTTAACTTAAACTAAAATTCGATTTTCCATTCGCTCCTTTTCTGTATATTCTCTTCTCCTACACAATGCTTTCTCTTTTGTCTTTCCATTCGTCTCTTAAACCAGCTTTAGCTCTTTTTGATTTTCAGAATCTCTGAAAGCCTCGATAGCCTGTTTCTTAGCGCTCACACCTTTTTCCATTCCAACTGCGTCACCTGGCAACGCTCACATACAATGCCCGCCAGGTTGAGCTGCTAGCAAAGACGAGATGAGAACTGTTGCAGCCATGACAGTGGAGTTACCGGCAAACTGAAATCAGGAATTGACATTTTATTTCTTTCTTCCTTCAGTTCGCCTACCTGCAATTCCTACTCTCCAGTCTGCCATCCTTCCTAAATTTCTTCTATTTTACTGATTTCCTTCTCTCATTCTTTAGACCATTTTCCTTTTTTCGAGCTGTCCACCCTACCTGTCATCCTTCTTTCTCTACATGCGTCTCTCTCTCTCTCTCTCTCTCTCTCTTGTAAAATCTCTTTCATTACAGATTTTGCATTCTTCTCGTTCATGATTGGTATTTTATTTTTTTTAGTCAATTTATACTTATCTACTGATAGTATAGAGTGATGCTTGTTGGTTGTAATAGAAGCAAAATTGCCTACAGCAACAGTTGTCACTCTTACAGTACACGTAAATACCTGGATGCCCAATACTGATTTTCATGGTAGATTAGTTTCGTAATTTTTTTTTCTCGAACTATAAAACCTCCTTTCAACCAATTGGGTAGTATACCTATATACTCGTGAAAATGAGCATATATAATCTCTCCATGAATCGCATGAACATCTCACACGCTTGTCTCACGAGCCATTTATTGTGAGTTCTGTGTGCATGTTGTTCTGAATCAGACTCAAGTAAATTTAGTAAATATCCATTTGATAGCCTACTTGAGGACTAGAATGTTCTCGAAATTCTTTCCTGTGCTGTTTTCTGGTACTTATTTAAAAAAAATCTGTTTTTCTCATTATTCACTGTTTTCGCTTACAAAGAGAACGTATCAAATTTTCATCAACAGAGTTTGATAAACTACTTAACAAGCTATAGCAACTAGATGGATGTGGAGGCAACATTCGATCCGTATGGATTTTTATGTCACCTTTTTTACTGGTGTTATTGACTCAAGAAATCATTTGATTTGTAGGTCATTAATATTCTACATTTTCGTTTCATACTCAATATTTTCAATATAGACAGCTCCACCGGGTGAAAAGCTGGCGAAATAGAAAATATTTTTTTTGAAATACTGACAAGCGTCTGGATCCTAGAATTGTGGTGTCCAATTCTTCATTGGTCGAAGAAATTCAATATTTACCTGAGAGACAGCGCCATAAATATCTCTGCAAAATCGTTAGAATCCTTACAGTCGGGTACATTATATAATTGAAAACCTTTCGCATCCCAGTTAGATGTTTGAATTTATGTAAAATCAAATGACACGATGAAGCTCTCTTTCATGCACTACTTTCCAGAGTTACGTTGTCGGTTTGTCTTGTGATATAATTGTTATCAGGAAAGCAAATATTGCTCATGCGAAGATAGATGAAACTGTCAATCATATACTTAGTAAAATTAGTTGATTGACTCATAAAGAATACAAAAATAGACAAGACTAAGAAGCATCGGTAATCCATGAGAACTGCGCAAATGATTCGGATTTGACCATACAAACAAATGGGGTAATCAGACACCAAACATTCTTCTCATGAAACTGTTTGGGGTGTTGGAATTCAAACAGATCACCACACTCAGGCCAGAGGACCATGTCGAGTCTTCCTGAACAAAGTGTTCAGTTTTAGCAGATCACGGAGTAAAAGCGAACGAGATTGAAGAAGTGGAAATTAAGTATTGTCAGGGACCTGAAATCCTTTGGGAATATGAAGGTGACAGTTGTATCTGTAATTATTGGAACATTTTAAACGGTCGTAAGAACCTTTGCAAAAATTCCGGAAGAACCAAAAATAAGAGGAAAAATTGAAGCAATCCAAAGATCATCATCATCATCATCACCACCACCACCACCACCACCATCAGCAGCAGCAGCAGCAGCGACAATACTGAAGAGTGGGCTTGAATATTGATGAGAATTGATGTAACTTGGCGTCCAGTAAGAGCCACCAATTACTGCTAGTGTAAAACCCTACGGAGATTAAATACTAAAATATCAACAGCTTTATGTATGCTTTAATCATATTCACCTCATAAATAGATTTTAACTGGGGAGTAGATATCCAGATCAAAGGCACCTGCCTTTCTAATGAAGAATATATAAAAAGGCCATTTATTCACCAAAAGTACTGGACATTTCAACCAATTTGAACGATTGGCAATTTTTCACTATGGAGGACCATGCTTGTAAATCTAGATTTCACTCGATTTTAATACAAAGTTTTGGTTGTTTTAATATTTTTTTAACTGTTTACGTAAAAAACAACGTATATATATGAATGAAACAAGAACAAAACAATCTTTTTATAATTTTTTTTAATAAAAACCCATCGAATCAATTGAAACTACGTATTTATTTGTTATTGTTTTACTGATATAATAACAAATATTGAAAAAATCGCCAAGGTGGAAATAAAGTGAAATTTGAATTAATTTAAGAAAAATCACACACTTTTCTTTTAGGTAAAAAAAAGTAAATATGTAGTTGAAAGATTTTTTAAAGAAAAGTAAATACGTAAGCAGACGTTCACGCTAATGGCCCTCCCTGGCTTGTCAAATGTTTGAATTGGTCAAAACATTTGCTACCTTTGCTGAAGAATGGACAATTAAATAAGATAAATCTGCTTTGGAAATATGTGATATTAAACTACAGTATTTTTATTCATCAATGAAAGTGTCTATAAATATTTTTGGCCATAACCTGTATACATTTTTTTATAGAAACGTGGTAACAAAATAAGTCTGACGGAATTAGACCTACTGAAGCAGTTTTATTTAGTTGTAAAAGTGTCTATAAATATTTTTGGTTATAAACTGTATATACTTTGATAGGAACGTTGTTACAAAATAAGTCTGGCTGAATTACACTTTAGCCAGAAATCTGAAAAACTCTATAATTTAAATGATCTACACATCATCTACTCACTTTGCAGGAAACTGTTTTATTGCCACCACGCAGATCATAATACTCCTCCAGCCAAGCCAGAAGATTGGACAGCCGTTACAAATACAGAAGGCAAATGGTGGAAACAATCTTATAAAAGTCTTCTGGTGGTGCAAAATTTTAACAATGCTGTAATTAGCAGACGGATAGAAAAAGAATGATTAAGTTAAAGAGATAGCTTCAAATTTGTTTGTATTTAGTTTTTACTGTTAAAATAAATCCTGAAAGCTTTACGGGGCACAATTTCATTCATTCTCAAAAGTAAATTTGTGAGACGGGAGTAACGATTCTTTTGGAATAAACAGTCACACTGGGAATCCATTTTGAGAACAAATAAAAACAAAAAAATTTAAAACTTTTTCTTCAACTAATTCATGCTTTTTCTATGTGTCCGCTAAGTGTGGCATTGTTAATTCTTATAACTAAAAAAAACTTATGAGGCTAGCAATTTCAGTTTTGATCACTATAAACATTTTCTAAGTGGCGAGCTGTTCAGAAATAAGGAAAGTGTCAATTCAAGTGTATCAGCTTCCTTTTCATGAAATAAAAGTCCAGAATTTTATCGACGTGGAAAGAAAAAAATTCCTTCATGTAGAACTACTGTAATTGCTAATGGCATCGATTCACATCGATAGAAAAAACCTACTTAATTACATTTGCATCTGTGTTTATCTGCTTGAAAATGTGATATTACTCTGAGAAGCCCCTAAGAGTTGCCTCAGACTTGGGCAGCAAACGAAATGAGATGCAAATGAGAAAAAGATTACCGCTGCTTAATTTTCGAAAAACAATATTGATTTATTTGGAGATGTCACATATTTGAATACGTCAATAAACACGTCGGAATCCTGAAATATCTTAATTATATACCTTCTGGTCGTGTATATTTGTTGACTGGCGGCGAGGGAACTTATTTCTTTTTGCTGAAAATATTTAGGTTGGCCTAAGAGTTCCTTCAGTTCATTACGTGAATAGAAAAAAACATTTTATTTAACTTCTTATAAACATATGTATGGTTCCATTCCACCATCTTCTACCATTTTTAAAGCAAACCCCTAATTCCAGCTTCAGAACTTTTATCATTCTTAACTGCTTTAGATACCTTTTGAAGTCTTCTCGGAAATAGAATTATTTTTCATTTAGAGGATTCTGTAAAGACCGAAATAAATGGTGATCCGAACTTGAAACATCTGACGAATAGGTCAAATCGGCGAAAACATCCAAGCCAAGTTACAACAGTTTTTGCCTGGTCATCAAAGAAACGTGCAGTCTCGTATTATCACGCCCTTTCTCTCATCTAATTCCAGATGTTTTTCGTCAATTGCTGTCTTCAATTGGTCTAATTGGGATCGCTATTTACTGGAATCAATCGTTTAGTTCTCCGGAGAGAACTCATAGAGCACGATTTTCGACGTCAACCTCATTGAGGTTAATTAGAAGAATGGTTTAAATAAATTCCTGATGATCCTAAAAATAAATGTCAGTGTGTATCATTCTTACTTCGATTCTGCGAAATAAGACAGATTTCAATGTTTCAGTAAGAAAACAAAACCAATAAAAATATTCCCACCTTATTCAGTTGTGGACAGAGGCTGGAGAGAAATGCGATTTCCAAGCAATAAGAACAGTAAAAGTAAATTCTACTCAGCAAGCAGAAGATCTTTCATAATTTCATTAGTTGACGTTCCTCATATTCTTGGACATTAGAAAAAAAAACAAACAAAAAAAACAAACACCCCCCCCCAAAAAAAACCAAAACCCCAAAACAAACAAATAAAGCAAGACACGTTTTATCAAATATTCAAAATTTTATTTAGTACGTTTTATCAAAATATGTTGCGCCGATGCACCAATGGTTCTGGTCAGTTTAATTGGAAACCGTCAACCAAAGCTGTCGCTAAAACTGCCAACGTAGTTTTCGTCGGTTTTTAACTTGGTCTGTATGTATGTATGTATGTATGTATGTATGTATGTATGTATGTATGTATCGTGTGTGCTGGCCACACCAATGTAGCTAGAGGGCTGAAAATATAACCATTTACTCCCTAATACGTCTGGAAAAAAAACGTATTTAATCCCCCTCCTAGTATTTTAGTATGTACATTTGTGTGTGGGGGGAAGGTTCAATTTGTTATACACATACACACATACTCCAACATACACACACACACGCACACACATATATATACGTACATACAACCCAATTTTTTAATCGATCACCCCTAACACAGCATGTTGTCAAATGACTTTGGTCATATGACAGTTTTTATTGAGCTACTAATCAGGCCTATTTAGTTCTTTTTTTCTGATGCATTCGACGTAGAAAGTCAAAACTAATCCGCTTTGTCCATTCTCTTATTTGTTATCAATTATCCCTAATGGGTTACGAACATGTTTCGACTTGCTTTGACTCGTTACACATACACCTCAAATGCACAAACACATGCATACACACATGTTCCAACATATATATTTATGGTGGTCAGAGTTATTCATAAATAGATGGATTATTACACTGGTCACTATTCCATTAAGCTGGTCGGTCTCGATTAAGTGTTTGTAAGCCAGTTATGTTTCAAACAAAATATTAAATACAAGTAATTTCTTCTGGGGACAACGATCTAAAATTTCTTTAGAGCAGCGTAGAATATCATTCTGTCATTGTATTATTATATAGGTTTGTATAATGTTACAATAAGTAGTATTTGTTCTTTTAGCATAGTATAATAATCTCTATAATAATGTATATGTAGGTATGTATGTTTGTTATTGCAACTCAGCAAAAACGGCATATGGTAGGCATAAGACCAATTTCATGCGTTACTTTTCGTTTTAGTAAGGAGGCCAATATACTACACAATTTCAGTGCGGAACTGGGCACTGATTTCATGCTATATCTCATTAGGTCAATTTTGGAAATTTTGTGACATCAGACATTTTTTTTTGTTCTGATCAGAAATTCTTTTGGAATTTCTTGTTCTGACCACACTTTCTTCAGGAAGTTGTTTCTTTGTATTTACCTTACCTCATATTCATACTCTTATATTAGTACTTCGCCACTGGGCACTGATTTCATGCTATATCCCATTAGGTCAATTTCGGAAATTTTGTGACATCAGACATTTTTTTTTGTTCTGATCAGAAATTCTTTTGGAATTTCTTGTTCTGACCACACTTTCTTCAGGAAGTTGTTTCTTTGTATTTACCTTACCTCATATTCATACTCTTATATTGGTACTTCGCTACATATATCATACTAAGCTACAGCTTCCAAGTATTGCTATTAGTTCCCTTAATTGAGAAATAATTCTTCAAAAACACAATTTCTTTTTTAGAGGGGTTTCTATTTAAGATGTGACTATACTGCTGAACAGGATCTTCCCTTTCCATCGTGCAAAACTACAGCAATGAAGTACTTCGATTACTTATTTTTACTTCATTGGGAAATCGTTTCCCCTGAAAAAATATTTTTTGATGGGAGGGGTTTCTATTTAGGATTTAACTACACTGCTGAATTAAACATCCCCTTTCCGTCTATCGTACGAAACTACACCTTCTATGTATTTTGGTAAAAATAGATTCCATTGAAAAAATCAACATGTAATAACAGGAAATCATTGGTAAAAGCAACGCTATGTTGAAGCAGCTATCATATCGGTGGCAGGTTCAATGCCTGCGGCAGCCTAATTTTCTTTGATTGTTTATTCTATTTATGTAGTCTAGGCTAAATGATACATTCACCGTGTGATAAGAGATCACTTCAAATGAGAATTTTGATTTAATATAACACAATTTATCATCATTCTGTCGGATCATACATCCATTTGCCAATGACATAATTGTCGTGTCGATATATATATATATATATATATATATATATATATATATATATATATATATATATATATATATGTATATATATATATATATATATATATATATATATACATATGTATATATATATATATATATATATATATATATATATATATATATATATATATATATATGTATATATAAACAGTGCCATGATTAACCCAAAAAGAAGTATAGAATTAGAGTTAAATTACTTCTGAAAAAAGAATATAGGAAGGGTCTATGAGAAGAGGGGGTCAGAGAGTGTTTGTTTCCTGTCCCTGTCGCTATAGGGCTTGTCTAAGATAAGAAGGGGAAGTGAGAGGAGGGGTTGGCATGAAAATGCCCCCTTCTTATTCAAGACAAGCCCAACACCTGAATTCTACCAGAATGTGAGTTTTCACAATTTGTTTTTGAACAGTTCTGGTTGAACTAACAATAATTTTTTAACAGCAGCCATTTTGAAATAACTAAGTCGGCTGCAGTTTTACTCAAATCGTTTGTGTTTTGTTTCATATGAAATAACCCTAAAAACTACAAGTAAGATAAGTTTCACACTTGTTTACTGATTCTGAACATTTATGGTTGAAATTTCAATTAATCTACTGTGTTGTTTCTCCATATTTTGTTTTCATGGCAGCCATTTTGAAATCAAGTAGGTGCTCACAGTTCTGATCCGATTGCTCGTGACCAGTGTTTATATGAAAGAGAATGGAAAAGAATCTACCAGTACGCAAGTTTTCACACTTTTTACACATTCTGAACGATTCGGCTTGGTATAGTACCTACATCATCAGACTATTGTACGTAGATGAAGAGAAGCGAATGGAGAGAGAAAAGATGTGGAGTCCAGAGGGAGAGAAAATGAGGAAACTGATGGGAATTACAAGGAAATTCACAAACATGGAATACGAGGAAAGAAAAATAAAAGAGATAGAAATGAAGCACGTGCGCGCGCGCACACATACATGAGAATTTCTCACCTATACCGTACCTATAATAAAAGCATATATATATATATATATATATATGTATATATATATATATATATATATATATATATATATATATATATATGTTCTCAAAAAATTCTAATCTACTAACTTGTTAGCTACTAAGACACTCTCCTATTCCAGCGCGTTTACTTTGCTTTGAAAACGTAACATTCGACGTGTTTATTGTACATCAATTTTCAACTCTTTAATTACTTCTATATTTGTGTCCTAATAATCATTACTTCGAACTCAGTATCATTATTCAAAACAGCATTTGTTTTTGAAAACTAGATTTAACTTGGAAAATTGGGGCTGACGAATATAAAGTGAAAGTTAGCAGATTGAGTTTTTTTCGGCCAACGGGGGCCGAGATGTGTGGAGATGGGGCTGGCAAAACAGGCAATTAGGGAGAGATAAACTGGACATACTTTAAACATGATTTTTTTCTCTTTTCCCCAGGAGCATGATTCGAACCAGGACTTCAATATGCTCTGGCTGCTATTTTGTTTGATCAATCCCCTGACAGGGTAGTAGACCCCTCTAGTCAGTGGACATGTGGTTTTGTTGGAGTGACTAGGATCCGAGCTTAAAATCCCAGATAGCCGCACTGTCCCCGGGATCTATGCTTAAAGTTGCAGTTTGTCATCTTTTTCTGACCCTCCTTAAAAGAGACGGTAGAAACCTATTGCCAACTGAGACAAAATGTTCTCATCCTATAGTTTAACCACAGTTCAGCCTCACTCGGAATATACCCACAAATGGCAGACCTCCGTCAGGGGAAAGGATTTCCGGTCAAACCTACGACCAGGAGCCTTGCTCCGATTGGTGCCGAGTTGACCCTCGGACGAAAACCCGTGGGAGGGTTACTTCGCGTACATGACTCCACCGTCTGAGGATCCCATAATCGAGAAAAACCCTGCCAAAATCTTCTTTTCATATATATATATATATATATATATATATATATATATATATATATGGATAAGTATACATCGTCCATTCATTCATTCATCTGATATATGACGGGTTTATTTATGTATGGATCGGCACTGAGGAGCCTGAAACCATTCCATTAAGTGAGTGATATTTTATAATTCATATATCCTAATTTCAAGTTTTTTTCAAGGTCCCAACTTAACTCAAGCAGTTTCAATGTGTGATCAGGCATAAAGTCTTAAGAGTTTCTGTGACGTAATCTTCATTGTTATGTCATATTAGGAAGGTAAATTAACCAATGAGATCAATGCGTAAATAGAAAAGAAATTTACATATATGGCATTTATGAGTACTAGAAGATACCCGTCAAAAATGATAGGTTTATTTTTGCATGGGTCGATACTAAGGAGCCCAAACTTATTTTATTAGATAATTTATTTTTGATAATTAAAGTATCCTAATTCTAATTTTTTATTAAGTCTAATCACAAATCAAGCTGTTTTAAAGTGTGATCGGACATGGGTTACGTGTCAATAGAACTTTGTATATATACTCATCATATTTACACACACACACACACACACACACATATATATATATGTATATATATATATATATATATATATATATATATATATATATATATATATATATATACATATATATATACCTATATATATATATATATATATATATATATATATATATATATATATATATATATATATATGCGAGTGTGTGTATGTGTGTGTATGGGGTGTCTGTATATTTGTTGACATTATAGAGTGCTCTGCATTTTAGATAAAATTCTTAAAATAGAGTTTTAATGTATTTTTTGCTACATTCTGATATGATGTTTCGATGTTATTTCAACTTTTCAAGCAGCTACTTGAATGTTTTTAACGTTTTTTCTTTTAATAAAGTTTTTTTTTTCTCGTGGATCGTACAGCTTGTTCTTTTTCTAACGTCTTGTTCAATTTTCACGTTGTGCACGCTATAATTCATAAATAGATCATTAATATATACTCTATTAATTGTTTTGATAACATCCGTTCGCCGAAAAGAAAAACAAATATATATACCAATATATTCTATTTGTTTAGTTTTTATATCATATCTAATTCCATTTGATATATGAATGTAAAATTATCCGTAATTTCAGGTATCATGCATTATATGTATTTTAGTATTAAAAGGTGTTGCATGTTTTAATATATATATATATATATATATATATATATATATATATATATATATATATATATATATATATATATATATATGTGTGTGTGTGTGTGTGTGTGTTTATTTTCCGGTTACTCCTATGTACATACATATTTTACCACTGTTTTAAATATTTTCGGTAGTTACAATTACTTAATATATGACATTGTTTGTTAGGCATATTTTTATATACCCACACACGCGCACACGAACTCATATATGCTTTTCTTTTTCATATATATTCTCTTATATTTTGATATGTGCGTATTATGTAGATATTTACCAAGTTCAACCTAGTCTGGCACGGAGGTAGATATATACTGGAAGATTGCATTGCGCCAATCTTCCATGTGAGGAGCACTTGCTCGCCTTGATAAATGAAATTCAGATTTCTGACAATGAACTGTTTCTGTTGTGAAATACTCAATCAGTTCAACCACCAAACATATACTGTAAATGCAGTCGAAATATTTGGTAATTGACTGTAAATATTACGACGATTCCTCTTTCTCTGTATTTTCTCTTCATCTCTCTTTTTTTAAATGTCTTTTGAGCATACTGTCACTTTTTCACACATACACACACACACACACACACACACACACACGTATATATCAGTAATTTCAATTATTTTGCATGCATTTTAGTTTTTTAGGGTGTTGCATGTTTTAAGATGTATTTCTTTTTGTTTATTCTTGGGTTACTCCTATAAATATTTCATCGTAGTTTTTATTATCTTATCTATCTATCTCTCTCTTTATGTGTGTATATGAGTAAATACATTTACATTAAGATAGATAGATAGATAGATAGAGAGAGGGAGAAGAGGGACAAGGTATATGAAGGACTGAAATTTATTTAAATATATGCATAATGTATTACTAGTGATTAATATTTAAATACGGTCAAATATTAGGTAATTGATTTTAAATATTACAATGATTCCTCTTTCCTCGTATTTTCTCTTTTCTTCATTTCCCTTTTTTTCAATGTGCCTATTCAGCATTCTGTCACTTTCTCTTTTTCTCTCACTTCCTTTTCTCTTCTTATTTCCTACTTTATTGGTTTTCTCATTCTTTTTCTTCACGCTTCATCCATATTGCTTTAATGTGAATAGCCATGCCTGTTGCTGCTGCAGCTGATGCTACTATAGCGGGAATCATGTGATGCAACTGTGGATTCGCCTTGGCCCCCACCCTCATAGTTTCTCTTTCTCCTACCTTCTGATTAAATATCTTTTTTTTTCTTTCAATTTGCTGTCCTTGTTTCTTTTTATCGTTCCTGATCTCATTCTTACCTTTACTACCTTTTTTTGTCCCTTCTCTCTCTGTGTAATCTTTCACACTTCCGATGACTTACGCTTTCAACCCTGATTCATTTGTATTATTTCCCCTCAAGCTATTCTCCCTTCTTTCTGTTCCTCCCTCTCTTTATCCCTCTGTCTGTATCATATGCTTTCTAGCTTTCCCCTCACTCTTCCCTCACTTTCCTTAAATATTATTCCTTTCATCACTTCTTTTCTCTTTCCCAAGGAACGTCCATAATTTATTTTTGCCTCTCACACCTTTACTTAATGTCTCCTCTTCTCATTCGCCGTCATTCACTTTCAGTTTGCGAGAGCTCAACGCAGTTTTCTCTCTTTCATTTTTCGCTCTATGCTTCCCATTTTCTGCAATTTCCACTTTTTTTTATCCAAGTTTCTCTTCATATCTTTTTTTCACTTCCCTTTTCTCTGACCCTTTTCCTCAAACTCAATAATCTTTACTCTGCGAGTTTTATCTTACCTTCTTATTGCTACTTTACTAACCACGCAGAGTTTAGAAATCCTCCATGTTTAAAAAAGATATAATAAACTGTCGTATTTATTCAATAACTCGTTTTCCATCAATTATTTTTAATCAATTTGCTATGAAAACCTTTTTCGTTATTTCTCTCTTTTTTCTGATTCATGTCTCCTTACTTTTATTAAATACCTTACATATCTCTTCAGATTCCCGGTCTCTTTTTTCTTCCTTTCTCTTTTCCTTCCTTTCTCTTTTCCTTCCTTCCTTTCTTCCTTCCTTCCTTCTCTCCTTTCTTCCTTCCTTCCCTCCTTTCTTCCTTCCTCCCTTCTTTCTTTCCTTCCTTTCTTCCTTCCCTCCTTCCTTCCTTCCTTCCCTCCTTTCTTCCTTCCTTCCCTCCTTTCTTCCTTCCTCCCTTCTTTCTTTCCTTCCTTTCTTCCTTCCTTCCTTCCTTCCCTCCTTTCTTCCTTCCTTCCCTCCTTTCTTCCTTCCTCCCTTCTTTCTTTCCTTCCTTCCTTCCTTCCTTACTTTCTTTCTCTCTTTCTTAATCACTCTTATACTCTTTTTCTTTCTTTTTAACACTTTTCCTTCCTTCTTCCTTTCTCTCTTTGATCTTACCATTTTCCCTTTTTCTTTTTCATCCTTCAGTGCCACCACTTGTCAATTCTTCTGTCCATCTCCCCTTCAATCTATCAGTAATCACCACTGCGCGTGTATTATCCAACCGCGACACACAGCGACATTACACACGCGTGCTCACATTTACATACACCGGCAGGGAGCTCGAATGGTAGCATCTGAATAAGAGAATGAGCCAAAGAGAGTGAGAATAAGGAAATAAGTGCGCATGCCGGAAACATGACATGACAGAACGAAAGAGGGAGCGAATTCACAGATAGTCAAACAGGCAGATAAGGAAGAAAGAGAAGAAGAGAGAGAGAGAGAGAGAGAGGGAGAGAAGGAAAATTAGGAGAGTGAGAAAGATTTGCTTGGAGAAAGAATTGTCGACAGTCAGTCGGCGTCCTGATAACGCAGCGTACGCACAACACTCGATCTGCTGTCTGGGCCTGACAGCTAGCCATCGCGCCAGGGTCAGCCTGTAGAACAGAACCCGAGTGAGAAAGGCGTTTATCCCCCCAAGAACCAACCATACCATACCATACAACGGTAATGTCGGTCATCCTCACCGCTTTTCGCAGCTCCAAGTCGGTAGCTACGAGAAAAGAAATGCTAAAAAAGAAGAAGACAAAAGATAGGTAAGTCACTATTTCATTTCTAATACCACAACTATAACTACCGAACAGAAGGCATTGCTCATCTGGTTGACACGACAACCCTTACTTAATGAGACTAAATTTATTTGTGACGTACATGACTAGTCAGGGTTCTAGTCTTGAATTGGTTGTTCAGC